>CM048746.1:260241692-260861692 GCA_026315105.1 Locusta migratoria
ACACAAATTACTATGGATTTACCAGTTCTTTAGAAATCATGCCTACTCACTGTCGAGTTATGCAATTCTACTTATCAATGAAACACCTAGCTTCTCCTTCTGGGGACACGCACGTTGTTCTTAATGCCTATTATTTACAACTGACTGAGCTTTGCACCCTCTCCACCTTTGCAAACTTCTATATCTTACAAGCTCCCCTTTTTTTGGTTTTTTCTTTTTTGAAATGCAAAGATTTCTAACCACTTTCTGTGGGACACTGAAGAACACAGAGAATACCTTTGCCTTTTGGCCTAAACTAAAAAGTATTTCGTTTCGTTAACACAAAACAACGTTTCAGCAAAGACCAATAGTCTTTTCAATTAAAATATACTATGGTTGCATTGCAATTGTGGCTCGGCAATTGCCGAGCACTAAGAAAAATTCCATATAGACTCATTTAATGTTCCCCTCCACGGAAATCTTTAGTAAAAGGCGAAAGATTTATTCGTTTTGAAGGGAAACCAGAGTGCCGACAAACGCAAAGCGTCACGTACTTATAGAAGCTGCATCTGCTGCTCCTCCACGAGAACCGTCAGAAATTCTTGGTGTCTTGTCTACTCTTTTATGGTTAACAGACCACCACTTTTACGCAGGCATAACTTGGAAGCTAAACTTCCAACGCTGAAATTCATATCTGCCAAAATGACATCGCTATTTCTGTTTATAGAAAAATTATTTTCATCATTACTACCGCCATTGACCACAAAGTTCCGTATTACCGGCGCTACCGATAGATGGCAGCACGCGAAACTTCTGTCGGCGACGCGTTGCTTGTCATTCCATTCACTGTTTATGTTTGCATTATTCATGCGTGAAGAAATTAAGTATTCTCACAACTAACCACAGTGCTCTCCATATAAGACTAAATCTTTCTCTTGGTCATCACGCTAGATCACTGAAAGCCCTGACAACTTCAGACAATTCTTTACACACAGCTAGCTCATGTAATACACGATGTGCACGAGTACATTCCGGATTTGCAACCGAACTTTTACCTTCCTCCAATATAATACATGACAACACACATATAAAATTATATCTACTTTCACTTCGGTATGTCTTATGCAATTGCTAATGTAATGGACTCATTCTTACAAATAATAGTGATACTAAATTCACTCATTTCATGTAGATCGTTTTTACCCGAGCATTCCGCACAACAACCAGTGAGCACTCGAGAAAGTCCCACAAAAGGCTGTCATTACACGTCGAAATTTATGTTCTTTCGCCAAACGCGGCGGCGACAAAAACCGGCGGGTACTAACGTCAAGATTATTATTCTTGTGTGAAATCTATAATAATATTAATAACAATAGCACCACTCAGAAAGCACTACTCCCTTCCCACATACCTGAGAATGTGGTGAACGATCATCGATTACAGCCAAAATCCTATGAATCTCGGTCTGCATGCCTCACGCTCAGAGAAAGTGCTGCCACTCGTCATCATGGTTGCGTCTACTCCAGATTTGAACTAGAGAGAGTTGAAGACATACTACAGAAATGATCCTGTGAAGTATGATCTTGATTGCAAGCGATGAACGCTCGGTACTTATGCTAAACGATCGTCACAACGCCCTACAAGAACACGACGCCTCTTCGCATTACGCGATTTCATTCTCGCACTACTAGTAAATCGTCGAAATTCAGCGAACAATATTACATTGTAATCCGTACTCCCTTACATAATATCATGTTTCCTCCTTGAGCCATTTTGTGTGCTACACTATTCTGCACGAAAACAGAGACCAACGCTTCTTGTGATGGCTGTGTGTGTGCACACTGCTTGCACTGCAGGCCACTAGATGTCAGGCCAGGAATCATACAGATGCAGTGACACGCCAGTGATCCGCAGAAACGGTAGGAATCGCAAGGGGGGTTTTCATAGCCCACTCGTACTTCTTAAACACTGCCTGTCTATTAGAAAATCGTTACATCTTCGTCGCACATACGGCAGTGAGGGCTTGTGCTCGATATTTGGCCACTTGGCATCCTTACTATACGTTTCGTTTCGATTTGTATTTTACTTAACACACCAGAGCTGCTGATATATGGTACAAGTAGTTAACATTATGCTTCTTGCTTCACCTTTCGCCTATCAAGACTATTGGATTTCGACACAAGCCATTATATAAATACAAAATACACCTCTCTCGCTCTCTCTGGCACTTCCAAGCCACCAATATACAGAGCACTAGTTTTACCAGTATTAGTTCCATCATGTCCAATTTCTTTTTTCTTATGTTGAACACAAGGGCAGGAGAAGTAAACAATGTTTCTATGAACTTTATCACTGACTGTACATTTTTTTTTTTTTTTACTAATCTATGCACACCAACTAATGTTTCTACTTGAGGTATGATGAAACAGTTCTTTCTTTAAGGCATTTCTCATAAAAAATCAAACCATTACACAACTGTTCAACAGCTTAATACCTACAATTACTACCTTACACTCACAGAGATACTCAGGTACCTACTTCAGTTCACTTTCTACAGTGGAGTTATTATTATATTCCTGAGACAGCTACGTCACACTTTGAGTGGATGCCGTATGAGCCATTTAAGCTCACAGTAAGCACAGAGGTGCATTGGACAATGAGTAATACAAAAATTTACAATCTGTCACACACTGTCTCCTCCTGTATCCATGCCCCATATAATATCAACTACCTATGAGCAGTCCACTAGTCTGCACACACCACACTTCATTTCAACACACTAATGCTGAATTGACTCAGTCTTTCAGAGCATACTATACCAGTCTGGTCATAGTCATTACCTTCCAAACCCTCTTACAATTTTTCATTCTTTTCAAAGGGTTGACTAGAACACAGGCAAAGTAACATAATTGTCAGCAAGCTGTTGGTGTGTCATTTACTGACCAAAGTCTCCCACCAACACAAGGGGCTTGGATATTTTGTTCAAAATGTGAGATGAAACAGAAAACACAGTTGGCATTTAACATATTTAGCACACTTTGGTGCACACCTTTCAGTGAATTAATGAAAGAAACAAAAAACTCCTAGGTGTATCTAAAACTTGTTCACAAGTAGGCAGGAGGAACTCCACAACATCACGATTAGTGTCTCCGGAAACAGATCATAACTAGACTATATGTAACTAGAAATTACCACTCATTTCAATATTATGTATAAGTGTCAATCCAAAATTGCAAAGGGGGGGGGCCTAATTTAGTAACATACACAAAACATCCAAGTCAATATAATTTCATTTTTTTTTTTTTTTTTTTTTTTTTTTTTGGCGGAGGTGGGAAGTAAGGGGGAATAACCAATCCCAATATTATCTACACCCTAGATACCTACTTCCTGAGTCATAAATCTCACCTATCAGGCACAACATCCCAGTATCACACCTGTACACCATAATGATTTATCATTTACACTCAGATCTAATAATTAATTTACATTACTAATTTATACTACATTCATTTTTAAAGATGGGTATTATGTGCTATTGTGGAAGTGGGGTGTTTATTAAGCACTCTCAGACATCTAGCACTAGCATTCAGAAGTGGGGCAGAGGGGGGGGCTGTCAGAATTACACCACTTGTAGTGATAGAAACTTGTCTCTGTACAAATTCCCACTTTCTCCTTTACAGGATTGTGAAAGAAATACGAAAAGAGTGGCGAGGTGTTGGTGTGTGTGTGTGTGTGTGGGGGGGGGGGGGGGGAATTTCCATAGTTTCTCACGAGCACCATAGTTACCTCATATTTACACAGCTCTCCTTTTCTTTCTACTATCATCTCGGTAGAGAGGTGGCTGCTGCAAACAATTTTGGGGGAAATGTACCAATTTCACTACACTACAAAGCAGCACACATTGCTTGTAGAAATCAAATGAAAACCATTACTTGACCTTACATACTGCACTACACCGCACCCTTCATTCTCACATACAGCGAGACTTTTACGACTGCCAATAGTTACTGTGTATTGGCAAGGCCGTCCTCCCAATCGTCCGACTTAGTAAGCGACTTAGTAAGCGACTTTGTAAGCGACTCCGCTGCGCTCCGCTTGACAATAGTTGGTTTTATAACTGGGCTCACTGCATAGACCACCTGCGGGAGCGAACACAACTGCTGGTAATGTATTACAGCTTTGACTGATCGCAAAAGGTGTTGAATCCAGTGGGAGAGGGAGGGAGCGAGGCTAACGGGCTGCAGCAACCACAACTGCACCTTAATAAAACAGAGTAAATCAAAGAGTGAGAGAAGTCGTCTAATTATGATTTTCAAGGCTTCTTTCTTACACTCTGTTGCACACTTTTTTTAAATTATTTCTTTGTTAAAAAAGGTACTTTCTTGTGTGTATTCCAACCTAGATGAAATTTCCACCTTAAACCAAAATATCGAAGCAGAAGAAGTAACAAAAACGAAAACCATCTAAGTACAAAGTTATAATACAGAAATTTCTCTTCTACAAGTCTCTTCATTCATTTTCGTCTCAGTTTAACTGTTAAAGCGTTATTTGCAATTTAATTTCGACGTGTCACTAGACTATTTCAAACGGCCCACTTTTGGTGTTACGAAAGTAGGCCATAATTCTTTGCCTTTAATTATTACAATAACTAACACAAATTACTATGGATTTACCAGTTCTTTAGAAATCATGCCTACTCACTGTCGAGTTATGCAATTCTACTTATCAATGAAACACCTAGCTTCTCCTTCTGGGGACACGCACGTTGTTCTTAATGCCTATTATTTACAACTGACTGAGCTTTGCACCCTCTCCACCTTTGCAAACTTCTATATCTTACAAGCTCCCCTTTTTTTGGTTTTTTCTTTTTTGAAATGCAAAGATTTCTAACCACTTTCTGTGGGACACTGAAGAACACAGAGAATACCTTTGCCTTTTGGCCTAAACTAAAAAGTATTTCGTTTCGTTAACACAAAACAACGTTTCAGCAAAGACCAATAGTCTTTTCAATTAAAATATACTATGGTTGCATTGCAATTGTGGCTCGGCAATTGCCGAGCACTAAGAAAAATTCCATATAGACTCATTTAATGTTCCCCTCCACGGAAATCTTTAGTAAAAGGCGAAAGATTTATTCGTTTTGAAGGGAAACCAGAGTGCCGACAAACGCAAAGCGTCACGTACTTATAGAAGCTGCATCTGCTGCTCCTCCACGAGAACCGTCAGAAATTCTTGGTGTCTTGTCTACTCTTTTATGGTTAACAGACCACCACTTTTACGCAGGCATAACTTGGAAGCTAAACTTCCAACGCTGAAATTCATATCTGCCAAAATGACATCGCTATTTCTGTTTATAGAAAAATTATTTTCATCATTACTACCGCCATTGACCACAAAGTTCCGTATTACCGGCGCTACCGATAGATGGCAGCACGCGAAACTTCTGTCGGCGACGCGTTGCTTGTCATTCCATTCACTGTTTATGTTTGCATTATTCATGCGTGAAGAAATTAAGTATTCTCACAACTAACCACAGTGCTCTCCATATAAGACTAAATCTTTCTCTTGGTCATCACGCTAGATCACTGAAAGCCCTGACAACTTCAGACAATTCTTTACACACAGCTAGCTCATGTAATACACGATGTGCACGAGTACATTCCGGATTTGCAACCGAACTTTTACCTTCCTCCAATATAATACATGACAACACACATATAAAATTATATCTACTTTCACTTCGGTATGTCTTATGCAATTGCTAATGTAATGGACTCATTCTTACAAATAATAGTGATACTAAATTCACTCATTTCATGTAGATCGTTTTTACCCGAGCATTCCGCACAACAACCAGTGAGCACTCGAGAAAGTCCCACAAAAGGCTGTCATTACACGTCGAAATTTATGTTCTTTCGCCAAACGCGGCGGCGACAAAAACCGGCGGGTACTAACGTCAAGATTATTATTCTTGTGTGAAATCTATAATAATATTAATAACAATAGCACCACTCAGAAAGCACTACTCCCTTCCCACATACCTGAGAATGTGGTGAACGATCATCGATTACAGCCAAAATCCTATGAATCTCGGTCTGCATGCCTCACGCTCAGAGAAAGTGCTGCCACTCGTCATCATGGTTGCGTCTACTCCAGATTTGAACTAGAGAGAGTTGAAGACATACTACAGAAATGATCCTGTGAAGTATGATCTTGATTGCAAGCGATGAACGCTCGGTACTTATGCTAAACGATCGTCACAACGCCCTACAAGAACACGACGCCTCTTCGCATTACGCGATTTCATTCTCGCACTACTAGTAAATCGTCGAAATTCAGCGAACAATATTACATTGTAATCCGTACTCCCTTACATAATATCATGTTTCCTCCTTGAGCCATTTTGTGTGCTACACTATTCTGCACGAAAACAGAGACCAACGCTTCTTGTGATGGCTGTGTGTGCACACTGCTTGCACTGCAGGCCACTAGATGTCAGGCCAGGAATCATACAGATGCAGTGACACGCCAGTGATCCGCAGAAACGGTAGGAATCGCAAGGGGGGTTTTCATAGCCCACTCGTACTTCTTAAACACTGCCTGTCTATTAGAAAATCGTTACATCTTCGTCGCACATACGGCAGTGAGGGCTTGTGCTCGATATTTGGCCACTTGGCATCCTTACTATACGTTTCGTTTCGATTTGTATTTTACTTAACACACCAGAGCTGCTGATATATGGTACAAGTAGTTAACATTATGCTTCTTGCTTCACCTTTCGCCTATCAAGACTATTGGATTTCGACACAAGCCATTATATAAATACAAAATACACCTCTCTCGCTCTCTCTGGCACTTCCAAGCCACCAATATACAGCACTAGTTTTACCAGTATTAGTTCCATCATGTCCAATTTCTTTTTTCTTATGTTGAACACAAGGGCAGGAGAAGTAAACAATGTTTCTATGAACTTTATCACTGACTGTACATTTTTTTTTTTTTTTTTTTTTTTTTTTTTTTTTACTAATCTATGCACACCAACTAATGTTTCTACTTGAGGTATGATGAAACAGTTCTTTCTTTAAGGCATTTCTCATAAAAAATCAAACCATTACACAACTGTTCAACAGCTTAATACCTACAATTACTACCTTACACTCACAGAGATACTCAGGTACCTACTTCAGTTCACTTTCTACAGTGGAGTTATTATTATATTCCTGAGACAGCTACGTCACACTTTGAGTGGATGCCGTATGAGCCATTTAAGCTCACAGTAAGCACAGAGGTGCATTGGACAATGAGTAATACAAAAATTTACAATCTGTCACACACTGTCTCCTCCTGTATCCATGCCCCTATGAGCAGTCCACTAGTCTGCACACACCACACTTCATTTCAACACACTAATGCTGAATTGACTCAGTCTTTCAGAGCATACTATACCAGTCTGGTCATAGTCATTACCTTCCAAACCCTCTTACAATTTTTCATTCTTTTCAAAGGGTTGACTAGAACACAGGCAAAGTAACATAATTGTCAGCAAGCTGTTGGTGTGTCATTTACTGACCAAAGTCTCCCACCAACACAAGGGGCTTGGATATTTTGTTCAAAATGTGAGATGAAACAGAAAACACAGTTGGCATTTAACATATTTAGCACACTTTGGTGCACACCTTTCAGTGAATTAATGAAAGAAACAAAAAACTCCTAGGTGTATCTAAAACTTGTTCACAAGTAGGCAGGAGGAACTCCACAACATCACCATTAGTGTCTCCGGAAACAGATCATAACTAGACTATATGTAACTAGAAATTACCACTCATTTCAATATTATGTATAAGTGTCAATCCAAAATTGCAAAGGGGGGGGGGGCCTAATTTAGTAACATACACAAAACATCCAAGTCAATATAATTTCATTTTTTTTTTTTTTTTTGGAGGAGGTGGGAAGTAAGGCGGAATAACCAATCCCAATATTATCTACACCCTAGATACCTACTTCCTGAGCCTGAGTCATAAATCTCACCTATCAGGCACAACATCCCAGTATCACACCTGTACACCATAATGATTTATCATTTACACTCAGATCTAATAATTAATTTACATTACTAATTTATACTACATTCATTTTTAAAGATGGGTATTATGTGCTATTGTGGAAGTGGGGTGTTTATTAAGCACTCTCAGACATCTAGCACTAGCATTCAGAAGTGGGGCAGAGGGGGGGGCTGTCAGAATTACACCACTTGTAGTGATAGAAACTTGTCTCTGTACAAATTCCCACTTTCTCCTTTACAGGATTGTGAAAGAAATACGAAAAGAGTGGCGAGGTGTTGGTGTGTGTGTGTGTGTGGGGGGGGGGGGGGAATTTCCATAGTTTCTCACAAGCACCATAGTTACCTCATATTTACACAGCTCTCCTTTTCTTTCTACTATCATCTCGGTAGAGAGGTGGCTGCTGCAAACAATTTTGGGGGAAATGTACCAATTTCACTACACTACAAAGCAGCACACATTGCTTGTAGAAATCAAATGAAAACCATTACTTGACCTTACATACTGCACTACACCGCACCCTTCATTCTCACATACAGCGAGACTTTTACGACTGCCAATAGTTACTGTGTATTGGCAAGGCCGTCCTCCCAATCGTCCGACTTAGTAAGCGACTTTGTAAGCGACTCCGCTGCGCTCCGCTTGACAATAGTTGGTTTTATAACTGGGCTCACTGCATAGACCACCTGCGGGAGCGAACACAACTGCTGGTAATGTATTACAGCTTTGACTGATCGCAAAAGGTGTTGAATCCAGTGGGAGAGGGAGGGAGCGAGGCTAACGGGCTGCAGCAACCACAACTGCACCTTAATAAAACAGAGTAAATCAAAGAGTGAGAGAAGTCGTCTAATTATGATTTTCAAGGCTTCTTTCTTACACTCTGTTGCACACTTTTTTTAAATTATTTCTTTGTTAAAAAAGGTACTTTCTTGTGTGTATTCCAACCTAGATGAAATTTCCACCTTAAACCAAAATATCGAAGCAGAAGAAGTAACAAAAACGAAAACCATCTAAGTACAAAGTTATAATACAGAAATTTCTCTTCTACAAGTCTCTTCATTCATTTTCGTCTCAGTTTAACTGTTAAAGCGTTATTTGCAATTTAATTTCGACGTGTCACTAGACTATTTCAAACGGCCCACTTTTGGTGTTACGAAAGTAGGCCATAATTCTTTGCCTTTAATTATTACAATAACTAACACAAATTACTATGGATTTACCAGTTCTTTAGAAATCATGCCTACTCACTGTCGAGTTATGCAATTCTACTTATCAATGAAACACCTAGCTTCTCCTTCTGGGGACACGCACGTTGTTCTTAATGCCTATTATTTACAACTGACTGAGCTTTGCACCCTCTCCACCTTTGCAAACTTCTATATCTTACAAGCTCCCCTTTTTTTGGTTTTTTCTTTTTTGAAATGCAAAGATTTCTAACCACTTTCTGTGGGACACTGAAGAACACAGAGAATACCTTTGCCTTTTGGCCTAAACTAAAAAGTATTTCGTTTCGTTAACACAAAACAACGTTTCAGCAAAGACCAATAGTCTTTTCAATTAAAATATACTATGGTTGCATTGCAATTGTGGCTCGGCAATTGCCGAGCACTAAGAAAAATTCCATATAGACTCATTTAATGTTCCCCTCCACGGAAATCTTTAGTAAAAGGCGAAAGATTTATTCGTTTTGAAGGGAAACCAGAGTGCCGACAAACGCAAAGCGTCACGTACTTATAGAAGCTGCATCTGCTGCTCCTCCACGAGAACCGTCAGAAATTCTTGGTGTCTTGTCTACTCTTTTATGGTTAACAGACCACCACTTTTACGCAGGCATAACTTGGAAGCTAAACTTCCAACGCTGAAATTCATATCTGCCAAAATGACATCGCTATTTCTGTTTATAGAAAAATTATTTTCATCATTACTACCGCCATTGACCACAAAGTTCCGTATTACCGGCGCTACCGATAGATGGCAGCACGCGAAACTTCTGTCGGCGACGCGTTGCTTGTCATTCCATTCACTGTTTATGTTTGCATTATTCATGCGTGAAGAAATTAAGTATTCTCACAACTAACCACAGTGCTCTCCATATAAGACTAAATCTTTCTCTTGGTCATCACGCTAGATCACTGAAAGCCCTGACAACTTCAGACAATTCTTTACACACAGCTAGCTCATGTAATACACGATGTGCACGAGTACATTCCGGATTTGCAACCGAACTTTTACCTTCCTCCAATATAATACATGACAACACACATATAAAATTATATCTACTTTCACTTCGGTATGTCTTATGCAATTGCTAATGTAATGGACTCATTCTTACAAATAATAGTGATACTAAATTCACTCATTTCATGTAGATCGTTTTTACCCGAGCATTCCGCACAACAACCAGTGAGCACTCGAGAAAGTCCCACAAAAGGCTGTCATTACACGTCGAAATTTATGTTCTTTCGCCAAACGCGGCGGCGACAAAAACCGGCGGGTACTAACGTCAAGATTATTATTCTTGTGTGAAATCTATAATAATATTAATAACAATAGCACCACTCAGAAAGCACTACTCCCTTCCCACATACCTGAGAATGTGGTGAACGATCATCGATTACAGCCAAAATCCTATGAATCTCGGTCTGCATGCCTCACGCTCAGAGAAAGTGCTGCCACTCGTCATCATGGTTGCGTCTACTCCAGATTTGAACTAGAGAGAGTTGAAGACATACTACAGAAATGATCCTGTGAAGTATGATCTTGATTGCAAGCGATGAACGCTCGGTACTTATGCTAAACGATCGTCACAACGCCCTACAAGAACACGACGCCTCTTCGCATTACGCGATTTCATTCTCGCACTACTAGTAAATCGTCGAAATTCAGCGAACAATATTACATTGTAATCCGTACTCCCTTACATAATATCATGTTTCCTCCTTGAGCCATTTTGTGTGCTACACTATTCTGCACGAAAACAGATACCAACGCTTCTTGTGATGGCTGTGTGTGCACACTGCTTGCACTGCAGGCCACTAGATGTCAGGCCAGGAATCATACAGATGCAGTGACACGCCAGTGATCCGCAGAAACGGTAGGAATCGCAAGGGGGGTTTTCATAGCCCACTCGTACTTCTTAAACACTGCCTGTCTATTAGAAAATCGTTACATCTTCGTCGCACATACGGCAGTGAGGGCTTGTGCTCGATATTTGGCCACTTGGCATCCTTACTATACGTTTCGTTTCGATTTGTATTTTACTTAACACACCAGAGCTGCTGATATATGGTACAAGTAGTTAACATTATGCTTCTTGCTTCACCTTTCGCCTATCAAGACTATTGGATTTCGACACAAGCCATTATATAAATACAAAATACACCTCTCTCGCTCTCTCTGGCACTTCCAAGCCACCAATATACAGCACTAGTTTTACCAGTATTAGTTCCATCATGTCCAATTTCTTTTTTCTTATGTTGAACACAAGGGCAGGAGAAGTAAACAATGTTTCTATGAACTTTATCACTGACTGTACATTTTTTTTTTTTTTTTTTTTTTTTTTTACTAATCTATGCACACCAACTAATGTTTCTACTTGAGGTATGATGAAACAGTTCTTTCTTTAAGGCATTTCTCATAAAAAATCAAACCATTACACAACTGTTCAACAGCTTAATACCTACAATTACTACCTTACACTCACAGAGATACTCAGGTACCTACTTCAGTTCACTTTCTACAGTGGAGTTATTATTATATTCCTGAGACAGCTACGTCACACTTTGAGTGGATGCCGTATGAGCCATTTAAGCTCACAGTAAGCACAGAGGTGCATTGGACAATGAGTAATACAAAAATTTACAATCTGTCACACACTGTCTCCTCCTGTATCCATGCCCCATATAATATCAACTACCTATGAGCAGTCCACTAGTCTGCACACACCACACTTCATTTCAACACACTAATGCTGAATTGACTCAGTCTTTCAGAGCATACTATACCAGTCTGGTCATAGTCATTACCTTCCAAACCCTCTTACAATTTTTCATTCTTTTCAAAGGGTTGACTAGAACACAGGCAAAGTAACATAATTGTCAGCAAGCTGTTGGTGTGTCATTTACTGACCAAAGTCTCCCACCAACACAAGGGGCTTGGATATTTTGTTCAAAATGTGAGATGAAACAGAAAACACAGTTGGCATTTAACATATTTAGCACACTTTGGTGCACACCTTTCAGTGAATTAATGAAAGAAACAAAAAACTCCTAGGTGTATCTAAAACTTGTTCACAAGTAGGCAGGAGGAACTCCACAACATCACCATTAGTGTCTCCGGAAACAGATCATAACTAGACTATATGTAACTAGAAATTACCACTCATTTCAATATTATGTATAAGTGTCAATCCAAAATTGCAAAGGGGGGGGGGCCTAATTTAGTAACATACACAAAACATCCAAGTCAATATAATTTCATTTTTTTTTTTTTTTTGGAGGAGGTGGGAAGTAAGGCGGAATAACCAATCCCAATATTATCTACACCCTAGATACCTACTTCCTGAGCCTGAGTCATAAATCTCACCTATCAGGCACAACATCCCAGTATCACACCTGTACACCATAATGATTTATCATTTACACTCAGATCTAATAATTAATTTACATTACTAATTTATACTACATTCATTTTTAAAGATGGGTATTATGTGCTATTGTGGAAGTGGGGTGTTTATTAAGCACTCTCAGACATCTAGCACTAGCATTCAGAAGTGGGGCAGAGGGGGGGGCTGTCAGAATTACACCACTTGTAGTGATAGAAACTTGTCTCTGTACAAATTCCCACTTTCTCCTTTACAGGATTGTGAAAGAAATACGAAAAGAGTGGCGAGGTGTTGGTTTGTGTGTGTGGGGGGGGGGGGAATTTCCATAGTTTCTCACAAGCACCATAGTTACCTCATATTTACACAGCTCTCCTTTTCTTTCTACTATCATCTCGGTAGAGAGGTGGCTGCTGCAAACAATTTTGGGGGAAATGTACCAATTTCACTACACTACAAAGCAGCACACATTGCTTGTAGAAATCAAATGAAAACCATTACTTGACCTTACATACTGCACTACACCGCACCCTTCATTCTCACATACAGCGAGACTTTTACGACTGCCAATAGTTACTGTGTATTGGCAAGGCCGTCCTCCCAATCGTCCGACTTAGTAAGCGACTTAGTAAGCGACTTTGTAAGCGACTCCGCTGCGCTCCGCTTGACAATAGTTGGTTTTATAACTGGGCTCACTGCATAGACCACCTGCGGGAGCGAACACAACTGCTGGTAATGTATTACAGCTTTGACTGATCGCAAAAGGTGTTGAATCCAGTGGGAGAGGGAGGGAGCGAGGCTAACGGGCTGCAGCAACCACAACTGCACCTTAATAAAACAGAGTAAATCAAAGAGTGAGAGAAGTCGTCTAATTATGATTTTCAAGGCTTCTTTCTTACACTCTGTTGCACACTTTTTTTAAATTATTTCTTTGTTAAAAAAGGTACTTTCTTGTGTGTATTCCAACCTAGATGAAATTTCCACCTTAAACCAAAATATCGAAGCAGAAGAAGTAACAAAAACGAAAACCATCTAAGTACAAAGTTATAATACAGAAATTTCTCTTCTACAAGTCTCTTCATTCATTTTCGTCTCAGTTTAACTGTTAAAGCGTTATTTGCAATTTAATTTCGACGTGTCACTAGACTATTTCAAACGGCCCACTTTTGGTGTTACGAAAGTAGGCCATAATTCTTTGCCTTTAATTATTACAATAACTAACACAAATTACTATGGATTTACCAGTTCTTTAGAAATCATGCCTACTCACTGTCGAGTTATGCAATTCTACTTATCAATGAAACACCTAGCTTCTCCTTCTGGGGACACGCACGTTGTTCTTAATGCCTATTATTTACAACTGACTGAGCTTTGCACCCTCTCCACCTTTGCAAACTTCTATATCTTACAAGCTCCCCTTTTTTTGGTTTTTTCTTTTTTGAAATGCAAAGATTTCTAACCACTTTCTGTGGGACACTGAAGAACACAGAGAATACCTTTGCCTTTTGGCCTAAACTAAAAAGTATTTCGTTTCGTTAACACAAAACAACGTTTCAGCAAAGACCAATAGTCTTTTCAATTAAAATATACTATGGTTGCATTGCAATTGTGGCTCGGCAATTGCCGAGCACTAAGAAAAATTCCATATAGACTCATTTAATGTTCCCCTCCACGGAAATCTTTAGTAAAAGGCGAAAGATTTATTCGTTTTGAAGGGAAACCAGAGTGCCGACAAACGCAAAGCGTCACGTACTTATAGAAGCTGCATCTGCTGCTCCTCCACGAGAACCGTCAGAAATTCTTGGTGTCTTGTCTACTCTTTTATGGTTAACAGACCACCACTTTTACGCAGGCATAACTTGGAAGCTAAACTTCCAACGCTGAAATTCATATCTGCCAAAATGACATCGCTATTTCTGTTTATAGAAAAATTATTTTCATCATTACTACCGCCATTGACCACAAAGTTCCGTATTACCGGCGCTACCGATAGATGGCAGCACGCGAAACTTCTGTCGGCGACGCGTTGCTTGTCATTCCATTCACTGTTTATGTTTGCATTATTCATGCGTGAAGAAATTAAGTATTCTCACAACTAACCACAGTGCTCTCCATATAAGACTAAATCTTTCTCTTGGTCATCACGCTAGATCACTGAAAGCCCTGACAACTTCAGACAATTCTTTACACACAGCTAGCTCATGTAATACACGATGTGCACGAGTACATTCCGGATTTGCAACCGAACTTTTACCTTCCTCCAATATAATACATGACAACACACATATAAAATTATATCTACTTTCACTTCGGTATGTCTTATGCAATTGCTAATGTAATGGACTCATTCTTACAAATAATAGTGATACTAAATTCACTCATTTCATGTAGATCGTTTTTACCCGAGCATTCCGCACAACAACCAGTGAGCACTCGAGAAAGTCCCACAAAAGGCTGTCATTACACGTCGAAATTTATGTTCTTTCGCCAAACGCGGCGGCGACAAAAACCGGCGGGTACTAACGTCAAGATTATTATTCTTGTGTGAAATCTATAATAATATTAATAACAATAGCACCACTCAGAAAGCACTACTCCCTTCCCACATACCTGAGAATGTGGTGAACGATCATCGATTACAGCCAAAATCCTATGAATCTCGGTCTGCATGCCTCACGCTCAGAGAAAGTGCTGCCACTCGTCATCATGGTTGCGTCTACTCCAGATTTGAACTAGAGAGAGTTGAAGACATACTACAGAAATGATCCTGTGAAGTATGATCTTGATTGCAAGCGATGAACGCTCGGTACTTATGCTAAACGATCGTCACAACGCCCTACAAGAACACGACGCCTCTTCGCATTACGCGATTTCATTCTCGCACTACTAGTAAATCGTCGAAATTCAGCGAACAATATTACATTGTAATCCGTACTCCCTTACATAATATCATGTTTCCTCCTTGAGCCATTTTGTGTGCTACACTATTCTGCACGAAAACAGAGACCAACGCTTCTTGTGATGGCTGTGTGTGCACACTGCTTGCACTGCAGGCCACTAGATGTCAGGCCAGGAATCATACAGATGCAGTGACACGCCAGTGATCCGCAGAAACGGTAGGAATCGCAAGGGGGGTTTTCATAGCCCACTCGTACTTCTTAAACACTGCCTGTCTATTAGAAAATCGTTACATCTTCGTCGCACATACGGCAGTGAGGGCTTGTGCTCGATATTTGGCCACTTGGCATCCTTACTATACGTTTCGTTTCGATTTGTATTTTACTTAACACACCAGAGCTGCTGATATATGGTACAAGTAGTTAACATTATGCTTCTTGCTTCACCTTTCGCCTATCAAGACTATTGGATTTCGACACAAGCCATTGTATAAATACAAAATACACCTCTCTCGCTCTCTCTGGCACTTCCAAGCCACCAATATACAGCACTAGTTTTACCAGTATTAGTTCCATCATGTCCAATTTCTTTTTTCTTATGTTGAACACAAGGGCAGGAGAAGTAAACAATGTTTCTATGAACTTTATCACTGACTGTACATTTTTCTTTTTTTTTTTTTTACTAATCTATGCACACCAACTAATGTTTCTACTTGAGGTATGATGAAACAGTTCTTTCTTTAAGGCATTTCTCATAAAAAATCAAACCATTACACAACTGTTCAACAGCTTAATACCTACAATTACTACCTTACACTCACAGAGATACTCAGGTACCTACTTCAGTTCACTTTCTACAGTGGAGTTATTATTATATTCCTGAGACAGCTACGTCACACTTTGAGTGGATGCCGTATGAGCCATTTAAGCTCACAGTAAGCACAGAGGTGCATTGGACAATGAGTAATACAAAAATTTACAATCTGTCACACACTGTCTCCTCCTGTATCCATGCCCCATATAATATCAACTACCTATGAGCAGTCCACTAGTCTGCACACACCACACTTCATTTCAACACACTAATGCTGAATTGACTCAGTCTTTCAGAGCATACTATACCAGTCTGGTCATAGTCATTACCTTCCAAACCCTCTTACAATTTTTATTCTTTTCAAAGGGTTGACTAGAACACAGGCAAAGTAACATAATTGTCAGCAAGCTGTTGGTGTGTCATTTACTGACCAAAGTCTCCCACCAACACAAGGGGCTTGGATATTTTGTTCAAAATGTGAGATGAAACAGAAAACACAGTTGGCATTTAACATATTTAGCACACTTTGGTGCACACCTTTCAGTGAATTAATGAAAGAAACAAAAAACTCCTAGGTGTATCTAAAACTTGTTCACAAGTAGGCAGGAGGAACTCCACAACATCACGATTAGTGTCTCCGGAAACAGATCATAACTAGACTATATGTAACTAGAAATTACCACTCATTTCAATATTATGTATAAGTGTCAATCCAAAATTGCAAAGGGGGGGGGGCCTAATTTAGTAACATACACAAAACATCCAAGTCAATATAATTTCATTTTTTTTTTTTTTTTTTTTTTTTTTTTGGAGGAGGTGGGAAGTAAGGGGGAATAACCAATCCCAATATTATCTACACCCTAGATACCTACTTCCTGAGCCTGAGTCATAAATCTCACCTATCAGGCACAACATCCCAGTATCACATCTGTACACCATAATGATTTATCATTTACACTCAGATCTAATAATTAATTTACATTACTAATTTATACTACATTCATTTTTAAAGATGGGTATTATGTGCTATTGTGGAAGTGGGGTGTTTATTAAGCACTCTCAGACATCTAGCACTAGCATTCAGAAGTGGGGCAGAGGGGGGGGCTGTCAGAATTACACCACTTGTAGTGATAGAAACTTGTCTCTGTACAAATTCCCACTTTCTCCTTTACAGGATTGTGAAAGAAATACGAAAAGAGTGGCGAGGTGTTGGTGTGTGTGTGTGGGGGGGGGGGGGGGGAATTTCCATAGTTTCTCACAAGCACCATAGTTACCTCATATTTACACAGCTCTCCTTTTCTTTCTACTATCATCTCGGTAGAGAGGTGGCTGCTGCAAACAATTTTGGGGGAAATGTACCAATTTCACTACACTACAAAGCAGCACACATTGCTTGTAGAAATCAACTGAAAACCATTACTTGACCTTACATACTGCACTACACCGCACCCTTCATTCTCACATACAGCGAGACTTTTACGACTGCCAATAGTTACTGTGTATTGGCAAGGCCGTCCTCCCAATCGTCCGACTTAGTAAGCGACTCCGCTGCGCTCCGCTTGACAATAGTTGGTTTTATAACTGGGCTCACTGCATAGACCACCTGCGGGAGCGAACACAACTGCTGGTAATGTATTACAGCTTTGACTGATCGCAAAAGGTGTTGAATCCAGTGGGAGAGGGAGGGAGCGAGGCTAACGGGCTGCAGCAACCACAACTGCACCTTAATAAAACAGAGTAAATCAAAGAGTGAGAGAAGTCGTCTAATTATGATTTTCAAGGCTTCTTTCTTACACTCTGTTGCACACTTTTTTTAAATTATTTCTTTGTTAAAAAAGGTACTTTCTTGTGTGTATTCCAACCTAGATGAAATTTCCACCTTAAACCAAAATATCGAAGCAGAAGAAGTAACAAAAACGAAAATCATCTAAGTACAAAGTTATAATACAGAAATTTCTCTTCTACAAGTCTCTTCATTCATTTTCGTCTCAGTTTAACTGTTAAAGCGTTATTTGCAATTTAATTTCGACGTGTCACTAGACTATTTCAAACGGCCCACTTTTGGTGTTACGAAAGTAGGCCATAATTCTTTGCCTTTAATTATTACAATAACTAACACAAATTACTATGGATTTACCAGTTCTTTAGAAATCATGCCTACTCACTGTCGAGTTATGCAATTCTACTTATCAATGAAACACCTAGCTTCTCCTTCTGGGGACACGCACGTTGTTCTTAATGCCTATTATTTACAACTGACTGAGCTTTGCACCCTCTCCACCTTTGCAAACTTCTATATCTTACAAGCTCCCCTTTTTTTGGTTTTTTCTTTTTTGAAATGCAAAGATTTCTAACCACTTTCTGTGGGACACTGAAGAACACAGAGAATACCTTTGCCTTTTGGCCTAAACTAAAAAGTATTTCGTTTCGTTAACACAAAACAACGTTTCAGCAAAGACCAATAGTCTTTTCAATTAAAATATACTATGGTTGCATTGCAATTGTGGCTCGGCAATTGCCGAGCACTAAGAAAAATTCCATATAGACTCATTTAATGTTCCCCTCCACGGAAATCTTTAGTAAAAGGCGAAAGATTTATTCGTTTTGAAGGGAAACCAGAGTGCCGACAAACGCAAAGCGTCACGTACTTATAGAAGCTGCATCTGCTGCTCCTCCACGAGAACCGTCAGAAATTCTTGGTGTCTTGTCTACTCTTTTATGGTTAACAGACCACCACTTTTACGCAGGCATAACTTGGAAGCTAAACTTCCAACGCTGAAATTCATATCTGCCAAAATGACATCGCTATTTCTGTTTATAGAAAAATTATTTTCATCATTACTACCGCCATTGACCACAAAGTTCCGTATTACCGGCGCTACCGATAGATGGCAGCACGCGAAACTTCTGTCGGCGACGCGTTGCTTGTCATTCCATTCACTGTTTATGTTTGCATTATTCATGCGTGAAGAAATTAAGTATTCTCACAACTAACCACAGTGCTCTCCATATAAGACTAAATCTTTCTCTTGGTCATCACGCTAGATCACTGAAAGCCCTGACAACTTCAGACAATTCTTTACACACAGCTAGCTCATGTAATACACGATGTGCACGAGTACATTCCGGATTTGCAACCGAACTTTTACCTTCCTCCAATATAATACATGACAACACACATATAAAATTATATCTACTTTCACTTCGGTATGTCTTATGCAATTGCTAATGTAATGGACTCATTCTTACAAATAATAGTGATACTAAATTCACTCATTTCATGTAGATCGTTTTTACCCGAGCATTCCGCACAACAACCAGTGAGCACTCGAGAAAGTCCCACAAAAGGCTGTCATTACACGTCGAAATTTATGTTCTTTCGCCAAACGCGGCGGCGACAAAAACCGGCGGGTACTAACGTCAAGATTATTATTCTTGTGTGAAATCTATAATAATATTAATAACAATAGCACCACTCAGAAAGCACTACTCCCTTCCCACATACCTGAGAATGTGGTGAACGATCATCGATTACAGCCAAAATCCTATGAATCTCGGTCTGCATGCCTCACGCTCAGAGAAAGTGCTGCCACTCGTCATCATGGTTGCGTCTACTCCAGATTTGAACTAGAGAGAGTTGAAGACATACTACAGAAATGATCCTGTGAAGTATGATCTTGATTGCAAGCGATGAACGCTCGGTACTTATGCTAAACGATCGTCACAACGCCCTACAAGAACACGACGCCTCTTCGCATTACGCGATTTCATTCTCGCACTACTAGTAAATCGTCGAAATTCAGCGAACAATATTACATTGTAATCCGTACTCCCTTACATAATATCATGTTTCCTCCTTGAGCCATTTTGTGTGCTACACTATTCTGCACGAAAACAGAGACCAACGCTTCTTGTGATGGCTGTGTGTGCACACTGCTTGCACTGCAGGCCACTAGATGTCAGGCCAGGAATCATACAGATGCAGTGACACGCCAGTGATCCGCAGAAACGGTAGGAATCGCAAGGGGGGTTTTCATAGCCCACTCGTACTTCTTAAACACTGCCTGTCTATTAGAAAATCGTTACATCTTCGTCGCACATACGGCAGTGAGGGCTTGTGCTCGATATTTGGCCACTTGGCATCCTTACTATACGTTTCGTTTCGATTTGTATTTTACTTAACACACCAGAGCTGCTGATATATGGTACAAGTAGTTAACATTATGCTTCTTGCTTCACCTTTCGCCTATCAAGACTATTGGATTTCGACACAAGCCATTATATAAATACAAAATACACCTCTCTCGCTCTCTCTGGCACTTCCAAGCCACCAATATACAGCACTAGTTTTACCAGTATTAGTTCCATCATGTCCAATTTCTTTTTTCTTATGTTGAACACAAGGGCAGGAGAAGTAAACAATGTTTCTATGAACTTTATCACTGACTGTACATTTTTCTTTTTTTTTTTTTACTAATCTATGCACACCAACTAATGTTTCTACTTGAGGTATGATGAAACAGTTCTTTCTTTAAGGCATTTCTCATAAAAAATCAAACCATTACACAACTGTTCAACAGCTTAATACCTACAATTACTACCTTACACTCACAGAGATACTCAGGTACCTACTTCAGTTCACTTTCTACAGTGGAGTTATTATTATATTCCTGAGACAGCTACGTCACACTTTGAGTGGATGCCGTATGAGCCATTTAAGCTCACAGTAAGCACAGAGGTGCATTGGACAATGAGTAATACAAAAATTTACAATCTGTCACACACTGTCTCCTCCTGTATCCATGCCCCATATAATATCAACTACCTATGAGCAGTCCACTAGTCTGCACACACCACACTTCATTTCAACACACTAATGCTGAATTGACTCAGTCTTTCAGAGCATACTATACCAGTCTGGTCATAGTCATTACCTTCCAAACCCTCTTACAATTTTTCATTCTTTTCAAAGGGTTGACTAGAACACAGGCAAAGTAACATAATTGTCAGCAAGCTGTTGGTGTGTCATTTACTGACCAAAGTCTCCCACCAACACAAGGGGCTTGGATATTTTGTTCAAAATGTGAGATGAAACAGAAAACACAGTTGGCATTTAACATATTTAGCACACTTTGGTGCACACCTTTCAGTGAATTAATGAAAGAAACAAAAAACTCCTAGGTGTATCTAAAACTTGTTCACAAGTAGGCAGGAGGAACTCCACAACATCACCATTAGTGTCTCCGGAAACAGATCATAACTAGACTATATGTAACTAGAAATTACCACTCATTTCAATATTATGTATAAGTGTCAATCCAAAATTGCAAAGGGGGGGGGCCTAATTTAGTAACATACACAAAACATCCAAGTCAATATAATTTCATTTTTTTTTTTTTTTGGAGGAGGTGGGAAGTAAGGCGGAATAACCAATCCCAATATTATCTACACCCTAGATACCTACTTCCTGAGCCTGAGTCATAAATCTCACCTATCAGGCACAACATCCCAGTATCACACCTGTACACCATAATGATTTATCATTTACACTCAGATCTAATAATTAATTTACATTACTAATTTATACTACATTCATTTTTAAAGATGGGTATTATGTGCTATTGTGGAAGTGGGGTGTTTATTAAGCACTCTCAGACATCTAGCACTAGCATTCAGAAGTGGGGCAGAGGGGGGGGCTGTCAGAATTACACCACTTGTAGTGATAGAAACTTGTCTCTGTACAAATTCCCACTTTCTCCTTTACAGGATTGTGAAAGAAATACGAAAAGAGTGGCGAGGTGTTGGTTTGTGTGTGTGTGGGGGGGGGGAATTTCCATAGTTTCTCACAAGCACCATAGTTACCTCATATTTACACAGCTCTCCTTTTCTTTCTACTATCATCTCGGTAGAGAGGTGGCTGCTGCAAACAATTTTGGGGGAAATGTACCAATTTCACTACACTACAAAGCAGCACACATTGCTTGTAGAAATCAAATGAAAACCATTACTTGACCTTACATACTGCACTACACCGCACCCTTCATTCTCACATACAGCGAGACTTTTACGACTGCCAATAGTTACTGTGTATTGGCAAGGCCGTCCTCCCAATCGTCCGACTTAGTAAGCGACTTTGTAAGCGACTCCGCTGCGCTCCGCTTGACAATAGTTGGTTTTATAACTGGGCTCACTGCATAGACCACCTGCGGGAGCGAACACAACTGCTGGTAATGTATTACAGCTTTGACTGATCGCAAAAGGTGTTGAATCCAGTGGGAGAGGGAGGGAGCGAGGCTAACGGGCTGCAGCAACCACAACTGCACCTTAATAAAACAGAGTAAATCAAAGAGTGAGAGAAGTCGTCTAATTATGATTTTCAAGGCTTCTTTCTTACACTCTGTTGCACACTTTTTTTAAATTATTTCTTTTTTAAAAAAGGTACTTTCTTGTGTGTATTCCAACCTAGATGAAAATTCCACCTTAAACCAAAATATCGAAGCAGAAGAAGTAACAAAAACGAAAACCATCTAAGTACAAAGTTATAATACAGAAATTTCTCTTCTACAAGTCTCTTCATTCATTTTCGTCTCAGTTTAACTGTTGAAGCGTTATTTGCAATTTAGTTTCGACGTGTCACTAGACTATTTCAAACGGCCCACTTTTGGTGTTACGAAAGTAGGCCATAATTCTTTGCCTTTAATTATTACAATAACTAACACAAATTACTATGGATTTACCAGTTCTTTAGAAATCATGCCTACTCACTGTCGAGTTATGCAATTCTACTTATCAATGAAACACCTAGCTTCTCCTTCTGGGGACACGCACGTTGTTCTTAATGCCTATTATTTACAACTGACTGAGCTTTGCACCCTCTCCACCTTTGCAAACTTCTATATCTTACAAGCTCCCCTTTTTTTGGTTTTTTCTTTTTTGAAATGCAAAGATTTCTAACCACTTTCTGTGGGACACTGAAGAACACAGAGAATACCTTTGCCTTTTGGCCTAAACTAAAAAGTATTTCGTTTCGTTAACACAAAACAACGTTTCAGCAAAGACCAATAGTCTTTTCAATTAAAATATACTATGGTTGCATTGCAATTGTGGCTCGGCAATTGCCGAGCACTAAGAAAAATTCCATATAGACTCATTTAATGTTCCCCTCCACGGAAATCTTTAGTAAAAGGCGAAAGATTTATTCGTTTTGAAGGGAAACCAGAGTGCCGACAAACGCAAAGCGTCACGTACTTATAGAAGCTGCATCTGCTGCTCCTCCACGAGAACCGTCAGAAATTCTTGGTGTCTTGTCTACTCTTTTATGGTTAACAGACCACCACTTTTACGCAGGCATAACTTGGAAGCTAAACTTCCAACGCTGAAATTCATATCTGCCAAAATGACATCGCTATTTCTGTTTATAGAAAAATTATTTTCATCATTACTACCGCCATTGACCACAAAGTTCCGTATTACCGGCGCTACCGATAGATGGCAGCACGCGAAACTTCTGTCGGCGACGCGTTGCTTGTCATTCCATTCACTGTTTATGTTTGCATTATTCATGCGTGAAGAAATTAAGTATTCTCACAACTAACCACAGTGCTCTCCATATAAGACTAAATCTTTCTCTTGGTCATCACGCTAGATCACTGAAAGCCCTGACAACTTCAGACAATTCTTTACACACAGCTAGCTCATGTAATACACGATGTGCACGAGTACATTCCGGATTTGCAACCGAACTTTTACCTTCCTCCAATATAATACATGACAACACACATATAAAATTATATCTACTTTCACTTCGGTATGTCTTATGCAATTGCTAATGTAATGGACTCATTCTTACAAATAATAGTGATACTAAATTCACTCATTTCATGTAGATCGTTTTTACCCGAGCATTCCGCACAACAACCAGTGAGCACTCGAGAAAGTCCCACAAAAGGCTGTCATTACACGTCGAAATTTATGTTCTTTCGCCAAACGCGGCGGCGACAAAAACCGGCGGGTACTAACGTCAAGATTATTATTCTTGTGTGAAATCTATAATAATATTAATAACAATAGCACCACTCAGAAAGCACTACTCCCTTCCCACATACCTGAGAATGTGGTGAACGATCATCGATTACAGCCAAAATCCTATGAATCTCGGTCTGCATGCCTCACGCTCAGAGAAAGTGCTGCCACTCGTCATCATGGTTGCGTCTACTCCAGATTTGAACTAGAGAGAGTTGAAGACATACTACAGAAATGATCCTGTGAAGTATGATCTTGATTGCAAGCGATGAACGCTCGGTACTTATGCTAAACGATCGTCACAACGCCCTACAAGAACACGACGCCTCTTCGCATTACGCGATTTCATTCTCGCACTACTAGTAAATCGTCGAAATTCAGCGAACAATATTACATTGTAATCCGTACTCTCTTACATAATATCATGTTTCCTCCTTGAGCCATTTTGTGTGCTACACTATTCTGCACGAAAACAGAGACCAACGCTTCTTGTGATGGCTGTGTGTGCACACTGCTTGCACTGCAGGCCACTAGATGTCAGGCCAGGAATCATACAGATGCAGTGACACGCCAGTGATCCGCAGAAACGGTAGGAATCGCAAGGGGGGTTTTCATAGCCCAACTCGTACTTCTTAAACACTGCCTGTCTATTAGAAAATCGTTACATCTTCGTCGCACATACGGCAGTGAGGGCTTGTGCTCGATATTTGGCCACTTGGCATCCTTACTATACGTTTCGTTTCGATTTGTATTTTACTTAACACACCAGAGCTGCTGATATATGGTACAAGTAGTTAACATTATGCTTCTTGCTTCACCTTTCGCCTATCAAGACTATTGGATTTCGACACAAGCCATTATATAAATACAAAATACACCTCTCTCGCTCTCTCTGGCACTTCCAAGCCACCAATATACAGCACTAGTTTTACCAGTATTAGTTCCATCATGTCCAATTTCTTTTTCCTTATGTTGAACACAAGGGCAGGAGAAGTAAACAATGTTTCTATGAACTTTATCACTGACTGTACATTTTTCTTTTTTTTTTTTTTTACTAATCTATGCACACCAACTAATGTTTCTACTTGAGGTATGATGAAACAGTTCTTTCTTTAAGGCATTTCTCATAAAAAATCAAACCATTACACAACTGTTCAACAGCTTAATACCTACAATTACTACCTTACACTCACAGAGATACTCAGGTACCTACTTCAGTTCACTTTCTACAGTGGAGTTATTATTATATTCCTGAGACAGCTACGTCACACTTTGAGTGGATGCCGTATGAGCCATTTAAGCTCACAGTAAGCACAGAGGTGCATTGGACAATGAGTAATACAAAAATTTACAATCTGTCACACACTGTCTCCTCCTGTATCCATGCCCCATATAATATCAACTACCTATGAGCAGTCACTAGTCTGCACACACCACACTTCATTTCAACACACTAATGCTGAATTGACTCAGTCTTTCAGAGCATACTATACCAGTCTGGTCATAGTCATTACCTTCCAAACCCTCTTACAATTTTTCATTCTTTTCAAAGGGCTGACTAGAACACAGGCAAAGTAACATAATTGTCAGCAAGCTGTTGGTGTGTCATTTACTGACCAAAGTCTCCCACCAACACAAGGGGCTTGGATATTTTGTTCAAAATGTGAGATGAAACAGAAAACACAGTTGGCATTTAACATATTTAGCACACTTTGGTGC
This sequence comes from Locusta migratoria, assembly GCA_026315105.1. NCBI lineage: Eukaryota > Metazoa > Arthropoda > Insecta > Orthoptera > Acrididae > Locusta > Locusta migratoria. Next base: position 260,267,784 of record CM048746.1, read on the forward strand.
ACACCTTTCAGTGAATTAATGAAAGAAACAAAAAACTCCTAGGTGTATCTAAAACTTGTTCACAAGTAGGCAGGAGGAACTCCACAACATCACGATTAGTGTCTCCGGAAACAGATCATAACTAGACTATATGTAACTAGAAATTACCACTCATTTCAATATTATGTATAAGTGTCAATCCAAAATTGCAAAGGGGGGGGGCCTAATTTAGTAACATACACAAAACATCCAAGTCAATATAATTTCATTTTTTTTTTTTTTTTTTTTTTTTTGGAGGAGGTGGGAAGTAAGGGGGAATAACCAATCCCAATATTATCTACACCCTAGATACCTACTTCCTGAGTCATAAATCTCACCTATCAGGCAAAACATCCCAGTATCACACCTGTACACCATAATGATTTATCATTTACACTCAGATCTAATAATTAATTTACATTACTAATTTATACTACATTCATTTTTAAAGATGGGTATTATGTGCTATTGTGGAAGTGGGGTGTTTATTAAGCACTCTCAGACATCTAGCACTAGCATTCAGAAGTGGGGCAGAGGGGGGGGGGGCTGTCAGAATTACACCACTTGTAGTGATAGAAACTTGTCTCTGTACAAATTCCCACTTTCTCCTTTACAGGATTGTGAAAGAAATACGAAAAGAGTGGCGAGGTGTTGGTGTGTGTGTGGGGGGGGGGGGGGGGGGGGGAATTTCCATAGTTTCTCACAAGCACCATAGTTACCTCATATTTACACAGCTCTCCTTTTCTTTCTACTATCATCTCGGTAGAGAGGTGGCTGCTGCAAACAATTTTGGGGGAAATGTACCAATTTCACTACACTACAAAGCAGCACACATTGCTTGTAGAAATCAACTGAAAACCATTACTTGACCTTACATACTGCACTACACCGCACCCTTCATTCTCACATACAGCGAGACTTTTACGACTGCCAATAGTTACTGTGTATTGGCAAGGCCGTCCTCCCAATCGTCCGACTTAGTAAGCGACTTTGTAAGCGACTCCGCTGCGCTCCGCTTGACAATAGTTGGTTTTATAACTGGGCTCACTGCATAGACCACCTGCGGGAGCGAACACAACTGCTGGTAATGTATTACAGCTTTGACTGATCGCAAAAGGTGTTGAATCCAGTGGGAGAGGGAGGGAGCGAGGCTAACGGGCTGCAGCAACCACAACTGCACCTTAATAAAACAGAGTAAATCAAAGAGTGAGAGAAGTCGTCTAATTATGATTTTCAAGGCTTCTTTCTTACACTCTGTTGCACACTTTTTTTAAATTATTTCTTTGTTAAAAAAGGTACTTTCTTGTGTGTATTCCAACCTAGATGAAATTTCCACCTTAAACCAAAATATCGAAGCAGAAGAAGTAACAAAAACGAAAACCATCTAAGTACAAAGTTATAATACAGAAATTTCTCTTCTACAAGTCTCTTCATTCATTTTCGTCTCAGTTTAACTGTTAAAGCGTTATTTGCAATTTAATTTCGACGTGTCACTAGACTATTTCAAACGGCCCACTTTTGGTGTTACGAAAGTAGGCCATAATTCTTTGCCTTTAATTATTACAATAACTAACACAAATTACTATGGATTTACCAGTTCTTTAGAAATCATGCCTACTCACTGTCGAGTTATGCAATTCTACTTATCAATGAAACACCTAGCTTCTCCTTCTGGGGACACGCACGTTGTTCTTAATGCCTATTATTTACAACTGACTGAGCTTTGCACCCTCTCCACCTTTGCAAACTTCTATATCTTACAAGCTCCCCTTTTTTTGGTTTTTTCTTTTTTGAAATGCAAAGATTTCTAACCACTTTCTGTGGGACACTGAAGAACACAGAGAATACCTTTGCCTTTTGGCCTAAACTAAAAAGTATTTCGTTTCGTTAACACAAAACAACGTTTCAGCAAAGACCAATAGTCTTTTCAATTAAAATATACTATGGTTGCATTGCAATTGTGGCTCGGCAATTGCCGAGCACTAAGAAAAATTCCATATAGACTCATTTAATGTTCCCCTCCACGGAAATCTTTAGTAAAAGGCGAAAGATTTATTCGTTTTGAAGGGAAACCAGAGTGCCGACAAACGCAAAGCGTCACGTACTTATAGAAGCTGCATCTGCTGCTCCTCCACGAGAACCGTCAGAAATTCTTGGTGTCTTGTCTACTCTTTTATGGTTAACAGACCACCACTTTTACGCAGGCATAACTTGGAAGCTAAACTTCCAACGCTGAAATTCATATCTGCCAAAATGACATCGCTATTTCTGTTTATAGAAAAATTATTTTCATCATTACTACCGCCATTGACCACAAAGTTCCGTATTACCGGCGCTACCGATAGATGGCAGCACGCGAAACTTCTGTCGGCGACGCGTTGCTTGTCATTCCATTCACTGTTTATGTTTGCATTATTCATGCGTGAAGAAATTAAGTATTCTCACAACTAACCACAGTGCTCTCCATATAAGACTAAATCTTTCTCTTGGTCATCACGCTAGATCACTGAAAGCCCTGACAACTTCAGACAATTCTTTACACACAGCTAGCTCATGTAATACACGATGTGCACGAGTACATTCCGGATTTGCAACCGAACTTTTACCTTCCTCCAATATAATACATGACAACACACATATAAAATTATATCTACTTTCACTTCGGTATGTCTTATGCAATTGCTAATGTAATGGACTCATTCTTACAAATAATAGTGATACTAAATTCACTCATTTCATGTAGATCGTTTTTACCCGAGCATTCCGCACAACAACCAGTGAGCACTCGAGAAAGTCCCACAAAAGGCTGTCATTACACGTCGAAATTTATGTTCTTTCGCCAAACGCGGCGGCGACAAAAACCGGCGGGTACTAACGTCAAGATTATTATTCTTGTGTGAAATCTATAATAATATTAATAACAATAGCACCACTCAGAAAGCACTACTCCCTTCCCACATACCTGAGAATGTGGTGAACGATCATCGATTACAGCCAAAATCCTATGAATCTCGGTCTGCATGCCTCACGCTCAGAGAAAGTGCTGCCACTCGTCATCATGGTTGCGTCTACTCCAGATTTGAACTAGAGAGAGTTGAAGACATACTACAGAAATGATCCTGTGAAGTATGATCTTGATTGCAAGCGATGAACGCTCGGTACTTATGCTAAACGATCGTCACAACGCCCTACAAGAACACGACGCCTCTTCGCATTACGCGATTTCATTCTCGCACTACTAGTAAATCGTCGAAATTCAGCGAACAATATTACATTGTAATCCGTACTCTCTTACATAATATCATGTTTCCTCCTTGAGCCATTTTGTGTGCTACACTATTCTGCACGAAAACAGAGACCAACGCTTCTTGTGATGGCTGTGTGTGCACACTGCTTGCACTGCAGGCCACTAGATGTCAGGCCAGGAATCATACAGATGCAGTGACACGCCAGTGATCCGCAGAAACGGTAGGAATCGCAAGGGGGGTTTTCATAGCCCACTCGTACTTCTTAAACACTGCCTGTCTATTAGAAAATCGTTACATCTTCGTCGCACATACGGCAGTGAGGGCTTGTGCTCGATATTTGGCCACTTGGCATCCTTACTATACGTTTCGTTTCGATTTGTATTTTACTTAACACACCAGAGCTGCTGATATATGGTACAAGTAGTTAACATTATGCTTCTTGCTTCACCTTTCGCCTATCAAGACTATTGGATTTCGACACAAGCCATTATATAAATACAAAATACACCTCTCTCGCTCTCTCTGGCACTTCCAAGCCACCAATATACAGCACTAGTTTTACCAGTATTAGTTCCATCATGTCCAATTTCTTTTTCCTTATGTTGAACACAAGGGCAGGAGAAGTAAACAATGTTTCTATGAACTTTATCACTGACTGTACATTTTTCTTTTTTTTTTTTTTACTAATCTATGCACACCAACTAATGTTTCTACTTGAGGTATGATGAAACAGTTCTTTCTTTAAGGCATTTCTCATAAAAAATCAAACCATTACACAACTGTTCAACAGCTTAATACCTACAATTACTACCTTACACTCACAGAGATACTCAGGTACCTACTTCAGTTCACTTTCTACAGTGGAGTTATTATTATATTCCTGAGACAGCTACGTCACACTTTGAGTGGATGCCGTATGAGCCATTTAAGCTCACAGTAAGCACAGAGGTGCATTGGACAATGAGTAATACAAAAATTTACAATCTGTCACACACTGTCTCCTCCTGTATCCATGCCCCATATAATATCAACTACCTATGAGCAGTCCACTAGTCTGCACACACCACACTTCATTTCAACACACTAATGCTGAATTGACTCAGTCTTTCAGAGCATACTATACCAGTCTGGTCATAGTCATTACCTTCCAAACCCTCTTACAATTTTTCATTCTTTTCAAAGGGCTGACTAGAACACAGGCAAAGTAACATAATTGTCAGCAAGCTGTTGGTGTGTCATTTACTGACCAAAGTCTCCCACCAACACAAGGGGCTTGGATATTTTGTTCAAAATGTGAGATGAAACAGAAAACACAGTTGGCATTTAACATATTTAGCACACTTTGGTGCACACCTTTCAGTGAATTAATGAAAGAAACAAAAAACTCCTAGGTGTATCTAAAACTTGTTCACAAGTAGGCAGGAGGAACTCCACAACATCACGATTAGTGTCTCCGGAAACAGATCATAACTAGACTATATGTAACTAGAAATTACCACTCATTTCAATATTATGTATAAGTGTCAATCCAAAATTGCAAAGGGGGGGGCCTAATTTAGTAACATACACAAAACATCCAAGTCAATATAATTTCATTTTTTTTTTTTTTTTTTTTTTTTTTTGGAGGAGGTGGGAAGTAAGGGGGAATAACCAATCCCAATATTATCTACACCCTAGATACCTACTTCCTGAGTCATAAATCTCACCTATCAGGCAAAACATCCCAGTATCACACCTGTACACCATAATGATTTATCATTTACACTCAGATCTAATAATTAATTTACATTACTAATTTATACTACATTCATTTTTAAAGATGGGTATTATGTGCTATTGTGGAAGTGGGGTGTTTATTAAGCACTCTCAGACATCTAGCACTAGCATTCAGAAGTGGGGCAGAGGGGGGGGGGGCTGTCAGAATTACACCACTTGTAGTGATAGAAACTTGTCTCTGTACAAATTCCCACTTTCTCCTTTACAGGATTGTGAAAGAAATACGAAAAGAGTGGCGAGGTGTTGGTGTGTGTGTGGGGGGGGGGGGGGGGGGGGGGGGAATTTCCATAGTTTCTCACAAGCACCATAGTTACCTCATATTTACACAGCTCTCCTTTTCTTTCTACTATCATCTCGGTAGAGAGGTGGCTGCTGCAAACAATTTTGGGGGAAATGTACCAATTTCACTACACTACAAAGCAGCACACATTGCTTGTAGAAATCAACTGAAAACCATTACTTGACCTTACATACTGCACTACACCGCACCCTTCATTCTCACATACAGCGAGACTTTTACGACTGCCAATAGTTACTGTGTATTGGCAAGGCCGTCCTCCCAATCGTCCGACTTAGTAAGCGACTTTGTAAGCGACTCCGCTGCGCTCCGCTTGACAATAGTTGGTTTTATAACTGGGCTCACTGCATAGACCACCTGCGGGAGCGAACACAACTGCTGGTAATGTATTACAGCTTTGACTGATCGCAAAAGGTGTTGAATCCAGTGGGAGAGGGAGGGAGCGAGGCTAACGGGCTGCAGCAACCACAACTGCACCTTAATAAAACAGAGTAAATCAAAGAGTGAGAGAAGTCGTCTAATTATGATTTTCAAGGCTTCTTTCTTACACTCTGTTGCACACTTTTTTTAAATTATTTCTTTGTTAAAAAAGGTACTTTCTTGTGTGTATTCCAACCTAGATGAAATTTCCACCTTAAACCAAAATATCGAAGCAGAAGAAGTAACAAAAACGAAAACCATCTAAGTACAAAGTTATAATACAGAAATTTCTCTTCTACAAGTCTCTTCATTCATTTTCGTCTCAGTTTAACTGTTAAAGCGTTATTTGCAATTTAATTTCGACGTGTCACTAGACTATTTCAAACGGCCCACTTTTGGTGTTACGAAAGTAGGCCATAATTCTTTGCCTTTAATTATTACAATAACTAACACAAATTACTATGGATTTACCAGTTCTTTAGAAATCATGCCTACTCACTGTCGAGTTATGCAATTCTACTTATCAATGAAACACCTAGCTTCTCCTTCTGGGGACACGCACGTTGTTCTTAATGCCTATTATTTACAACTGACTGAGCTTTGCACCCTCTCCACCTTTGCAAACTTCTATATCTTACAAGCTCCCCTTTTTTTGGTTTTTTCTTTTTTGAAATGCAAAGATTTCTAACCACTTTCTGTGGGACACTGAAGAACACAGAGAATACCTTTGCCTTTTGGCCTAAACTAAAAAGTATTTCGTTTCGTTAACACAAAACAACGTTTCAGCAAAGACCAATAGTCTTTTCAATTAAAATATACTATGGTTGCATTGCAATTGTGGCTCGGCAATTGCCGAGCACTAAGAAAAATTCCATATAGACTCATTTAATGTTCCCCTCCACGGAAATCTTTAGTAAAAGGCGAAAGATTTATTCGTTTTGAAGGGAAACCAGAGTGCCGACAAACGCAAAGCGTCACGTACTTATAGAAGCTGCATCTGCTGCTCCTCCACGAGAACCGTCAGAAATTCTTGGTGTCTTGTCTACTCTTTTATGGTTAACAGACCACCACTTTTACGCAGGCATAACTTGGAAGCTAAACTTCCAACGCTGAAATTCATATCTGCCAAAATGACATCGCTATTTCTGTTTATAGAAAAATTATTTTCATCATTACTACCGCCATTGACCACAAAGTTCCGTATTACCGGCGCTACCGATAGATGGCAGCACGCGAAACTTCTGTCGGCGACGCGTTGCTTGTCATTCCATTCACTGTTTATGTTTGCATTATTCATGCGTGAAGAAATTAAGTATTCTCACAACTAACCACAGTGCTCTCCATATAAGACTAGATCTTTCTCTTGGTCATCACGCTAGATCACTGAAAGCCCTGACAACTTCAGACAATTCTTTACACACAGCTAGCTCATGTAATACACGATGTGCACGAGTACATTCCGGATTTGCAACCGAACTTTTACCTTCCTCCAATATAATACATGACAACACACATATAAAATTATATCTACTTTCACTTCGGTATGTCTTATGCAATTGCTAATGTAATGGACTCATTCTTACAAATAATAGTGATACTAAATTCACTCATTTCATGTAGATCGTTTTTACCCGAGCATTCCGCACAACAACCAGTGAGCACTCGAGAAAGTCCCACCAAAGGCTTTCATTACACGTCGAAATTTATGTTCTTTCGCCAAACGCGGCGGCGACAAAAACCGGCGGGTACTAACGTCAAGATTATTATTCTTGTGTGAAATCTATAATAATATTAATAACAATAGCACCACTCAGAAAGCACTACTCCCTTCCCACATACCTGAGAATGTGGTGAACGATCATCGATTACAGCCAAAATCCTATGAATCTCGGTCTGCATGCCTCACGCTCAGAGAAAGTGCTGCCACTCGTCATCATGGTTGCGTCTACTCCAGATTTGAACTAGAGAGAGTTGAAGACATACTACAGAAATGATCCTGTGAAGTATGATCTTGATTGCAAGCGATGAACGCTCGGTACTTATGCTAAACGATCGTCACAACGCCCTACAAGAACACGACGCCTCTTCGCATTACGCGATTTCATTCTCGCACTACTAGTAAATCGTCGAAATTCAGCGAACAATATTACATTGTAATCCGTACTCCCTTACATAATATCATGTTTCCTCCTTGAGCCATTTTGTGTGCTACACTATTCTGCACGAAAACAGAGACCAACGCTTCTTGTGATGGCTGTGTGTGCACACTGCTTGCACTGCAGGCCACTAGATGTCAGGCCAGGAATCATACAGATGCAGTGACACGCCAGTGATCCGCAGAAACGGTAGGAATCGCAAGGGGGGTTTTCATAGCCCACTCGTACTTCTTAAACACTGCCTGTCTATTAGAAAATCGTTACATCTTCGTCGCACATACGGCAGTGAGGGCTTGTGCTCGATATTTGGCCACTTGGCATCCTTACTATACGTTTCGTTTCGATTTGTATTTTACTTAACACACCAGAGCTGCTGATATATGGTACAAGTAGTTAACATTATGCTTCTTGCTTCACCTTTCGCCTATCAAGACTATTGGATTTCGACACAAGCCATTATATAAATACAAAATACACCTCTCTCGCTCTCTCTGGCACTTCCAAGCCACCAATATACAGCACTAGTTTTACCAGTATTAGTTCCATCATGTCCAATTTCTTTTTTCTTATGTTGAACACAAGGGCAGGAGAAGTAAACAATGTTTCTATGAACTTTATCACTGACTGTACATTTTTCTTTTTTTTTTTTTTACTAATCTATGCACACCAACTAATGTTTCTACTTGAGGTATGATGAAACAGTTCTTTCTTTAAGGCATTTCTCATAAAAAATCAAACCATTACACAACTGTTCAACAGCTTAATACCTACAATTACTACCTTACACTCACAGAGATACTCAGGTACCTACTTCAGTTCACTTTCTACAGTGGAGTTATTATTATATTCCTGAGACAGCTACGTCACACTTTGAGTGGATGCCGTATGAGCCATTTAAGCTCACAGTAAGCACAGAGGTGCATTGGACAATGAGTAATACAAAAATTTACAATCTGTCACACACTGTCTCCTCCTGTATCCATGCCCCATATAATATCAACTACCTATGAGCAGTCCACTAGTCTGCACACACCACACTTCATTTCAACACACTAATGCTGAATTGACTCAGTCTTTCAGAGCATACTATACCAGTCTGGTCATAGTCATTACCTTCCAAACCCTCTTACAATTTTTCATTCTTTTCAAAGGGTTGACTAGAACACAGGCAAAGTAACATAATTGTCAGCAAGCTGTTGGTGTGTCATTTACTGACCAAAGTCTCCCACCAACACAAGGGGCTTGGATATTTTGTTCAAAATGTGGGATGAAACAGAAAACACAGTTGGCATTTAACATATTTAGCACACTTTGGTGCACACCTTTCAGTGAATTAATGAAAGAAACAAAAAACTCCTAGGTGTATCTAAAACTTGTTCACAAGTAGGCAGGAGGAACTCCACAACATCACGATTAGTGTCTCCGGAAACAGATCTTAACTAGACTATATGTAACTAGAAATTACCACTCATTTCAATATTATGTATAAGTGTCAATCCAAAATTGCAAAGGGGGGGGCCTAATTTAGTAACATACACAAAACATCCAAGTCAATATAATTTCATTTTTTTTTTGGAGGAGGTGGGAAGTAAGGGGGAATAACCAATCCCAATATTATCTACACCCTAGATACCTACTTCCTGAGTCATAAATCTCACCTATCAGGCACAACATCCCAGTATCACACCTGTACACCATAATGATTTATCATTTACACTCAGATCTAATAATTAATTTACATTACTAATTTATACTACATTCATTTTTAAAGATGGGTATTATGTGCTATTGTGGAAGTGGGGTGTTTATTAAGCACTCTCAGACATCTAGCACTAGCATTCAGAAGTGGGGCAGAGGGGGGGGGCTGTCAGAATTACACCACTTGTAGTGATAGAAACTTGTCTCTGTACAAATTCCCACTTTCTCCTTTACAGGATTGTGAAAGAAATACGAAAAGAGTGGCGAGGTGTTGGTGTGTGTGTGTGGGGGGGGGGGGGTGGGGAATTTCCATAGTTTCTCACAAGCACCATAGTTACCTCATATTTACACAGCTCTCCTTTTCTTTCTACTATCATCTCGGTAGAGAGGTGGCTGCTGCAAACAATTTTGGGGGAAATGTACCAATTTCACTACACTACAAAGCAGCACACATTGCTTGTAGAAATCAAATGAAAACCATTACTTGACCTTACATACTGCACTACACCGCACCCTTCATTCTCACATACAGCGAGACTTTTACGACTGCCAATAGTTACTGTGTATTGGCAAGGCCGTCCTCCCAATCGTCCGACTTAGTAAGCGACTTTGTAAGCGACTCCGCTGCGCTCCGCTTGACAATAGTTGGTTTTATAACTGGGCTCACTGCATAGACCACCTGCGGGAGCGAACACAACTGCTGGTAATGTATTACAGCTTTGACTGATCGCAAAAGGTGTTGAATCCAGTGGGAGAGGGAGGGAGCGAGGCTAACGGGCTGCAGCAACCACAACTGCACCTTAATAAAACAGAGTAAATCAAAGAGTGAGAGAAGTCGTCTAATTATGATTTTCAAGGCTTCTTTCTTACACTCTGTTGCACACTTTTTTTAAATTATTTCTTTGTTAAAAAAGGTACTTTCTTGTGTGTATTCCAACCTAGATGAAATTTCCACCTTAAACCAAAATATCGAAGCAGAAGAAGTAACAAAAACGAAAACCATCTAAGTACAAAGTTATAATACAGAAATTTCTCTTCTACAAGTCTCTTCATTCATTTTCGTCTCAGTTTAACTGTTAAAGCGTTATTTGCAATTTAATTTCGACGTGTCACTAGACTATTTCAAACGGCCCACTTTTGGTGTTACGAAAGTAGGCCATAATTCTTTGCCTTTAATTATTACAATAACTAACACAAATTACTATGGATTTACCAGTTCTTTAGAAATCATGCCTACTCACTGTCGAGTTATGCAATTCTACTTATCAATGAAACACCTAGCTTCTCCTTCTGGGGACACGCACGTTGTTCTTAATGCCTATTATTTACAACTGACTGAGCTTTGCACCCTCTCCACCTTTGCAAACTTCTATATCTTACAAGCTCCCCTTTTTTTGGTTTTTTCTTTTTTGAAATGCAAAGATTTCTAACCACTTTCTGTGGGACACTGAAGAACACAGAGAATACCTTTGCCTTTTGGCCTAAACTAAAAAGTATTTCGTTTCGTTAACACAAAACAACGTTTCAGCAAAGACCAATAGTCTTTTCAATTAAAATATACTATGGTTGCATTGCAATTGTGGCTCGGCAATTGCCGAGCACTAAGAAAAATTCCATATAGACTCATTTAATGTTCCCCTCCACGGAAATCTTTAGTAAAAGGCGAAAGATTTATTCGTTTTGAAGGGAAACCAGAGTGCCGACAAACGCAAAGCGTCACGTACTTATAGAAGCTGCATCTGCTGCTCCTCCACGAGAACCGTCAGAAATTCTTGGTGTCTTGTCTACTCTTTTATGGTTAACAGACCACCACTTTTACGCAGGCATAACTTGGAAGCTAAACTTCCAACGCTGAAATTCATATCTGCCAAAATGACATCGCTATTTCTGTTTATAGAAAAATTATTTTCATCATTACTACCGCCATTGACCACAAAGTTCCGTATTACCGGCGCTACCGATAGATGGCAGCACGCGAAACTTCTGTCGGCGACGCGTTGCTTGTCATTCCATTCACTGTTTATGTTTGCATTATTCATGCGTGAAGAAATTAAGTATTCTCACAACTAACCACAGTGCTCTCCATATAAGACTAAATCTTTCTCTTGGTCATCACGCTAGATCACTGAAAGCCCTGACAACTTCAGACAATTCTTTACACACAGCTAGCTCATGTAATACACGATGTGCACGAGTACATTCCGGATTTGCAACCGAACTTTTACCTTCCTCCAATATAATACATGACAACACACATATAAAATTATATCTACTTTCACTTCGGTATGTCTTATGCAATTGCTAATGTAATGGACTCATTCTTACAAATAATAGTGATACTAAATTCACTCATTTCATGTAGATCGTTTTTACCCGAGCATTCCGCACAACAACCAGTGAGCACTCGAGAAAGTCCCACAAAAGGCTGTCATTACACGTCGAAATTTATGTTCTTTCGCCAAACGCGGCGGCGACAAAAACCGGCGGGTACTAACGTCAAGATTATTATTCTTGTGTGAAATCTATAATAATATTAATAACAATAGCACCACTCAGAAAGCACTACTCCCTTCCCACATACCTGAGAATGTGGTGAACGATCATCGATTACAGCCAAAATCCTATGAATCTCGGTCTGCATGCCTCACGCTCAGAGAAAGTGCTGCCACTCGTCATCATGGTTGCGTCTACTCCAGATTTGAACTAGAGAGAGTTGAAGACATACTACAGAAATGATCCTGTGAAGTATGATCTTGATTGCAAGCGATGAACGCTCGGTACTTATGCTAAACGATCGTCACAACGCCCTACAAGAACACGACGCCTCTTCGCATTACGCGATTTCATTCTCGCACTACTAGTAAATCGTCGAAATTCAGCGAACAATATTACATTGTAATCCGTACTCCCTTACATAATATCATGTTTCCTCCTTGAGCCATTTTGTGTGCTACACTATTCTGCACGAAAACAGAGACCAACGCTTCTTGTGATGGCTGTGTGTGCACACTGCTTGCACTGCAGGCCACTAGATGTCAGGCCAGGAATCATACAGATGCAGTGACACGCCAGTGATCCGCAGAAACGGTAGGAATCGCAAGGGGGGTTTTCATAGCCCACTCGTACTTCTTAAACACTGCCTGTCTATTAGAAAATCGTTACATCTTCGTCGCACATACGGCAGTGAGGGCTTGTGCTCGATATTTGGCCACTTGGCATCCTTACTATACGTTTCGTTTCGATTTGTATTTTACTTAACACACCAGAGCTGCTGATATATGGTACAAGTAGTTAACATTATGCTTCTTGCTTCACCTTTCGCCTATCAAGACTATTGGATTTCGACACAAGCCATTATATAAATACAAAATACACCTCTCTCGCTCTCTCTGGCACTTCCAAGCCACCAATATACAGCACTAGTTTTACCAGTATTAGTTCCATCATGTCCAATTTCTTTTTTCTTAAAAAATGTTCAAATGTTTGTAATTCTATCGGACCAAACTGCGTGGTCATCAGTCCGTAGCTTACAAACTACTTAAACCTAGGTAAACTAACCTACGGACAAACACACACACACACACCCATGCCCCAGGGAGGACTCGAACCTCCACGGCGAGCAACCGCGCGCTCCGCAGCGAGACGCTTTAGACCGCTCGGCTACTCCACCGCGGCTTTTTTTCTTATGTTGAACACAAGGGCAGGAGAAGTAAACAATGTTTCTATGAACTTTATCACTGACTGTACATTTTTCTTTTTTTTTGTTTTTTTTTTTTTTTTTTTTTTTTTACTAATCTATGCACACCAACTAATGTTTCTACTTGAGGTATGATGAAACAGTTCTTTCTTTAAGGCATTTCTCATAAAAAATCAAACCATTACACAACTGTTCAACAGCTTAATACCTACAATTACTACCTTACACTCACAGAGATACTCAGGTACCTACTTCAGTTCACTTTCTACAGTGGAGTTATTATTATATTCCTGAGACAGCTACGTCACACTTTGAGTGGATGCCGTATGAGCCATTTAAGCTCACAGTAAGCACAGAGGTGCATTGGACAATGAGTAATACAAAAATTTACAATCTGTCACACACTGTCTCCTCCTGTATCCATGCCCCATATAATATCAACTACCTATGAGCAGTCCACTAGTCTGCACACACCACACTTCATTTCAACACACTAATGCTGAATTGACTCAGTCTTTCAGAGCATACTATACCAGTCTGGTCATAGTCATTACCTTCCAAACCCTCTTACAATTTTTCATTCTTTTCAAAGGGTTGACTAGAACACAGGCAAAGTAACATAATTGTCAGCAAGCTGTTGGTGTGTCATTTACTGACCAAAGTCTCCCACCAACACAAGGGGCTTGGATATTTTGTTCAAAATGTGAGATGAAACAGAAAACACAGTTGGCATTTAACATATTTAGCACACTTTGGTGCACACCTTTCAGTGAATTAATGAAAGAAACAAAAAACTCCTAGGTGTATCTAAAACTTGTTCACAAGTAGGCAGGAGGAACTCCACAACATCACGATTAGTGTCTCCGGAAACAGATCATAACTAGACTATATGTAACTAGAAATTACCACTCATTTCAATATTATGTATAAGTGTCAATCCAAAATTGCAAAGGGGGGGGCCTAATTTAGTAACATACACAAAACATCCAAGTCAATATAATTTCATTTTTTTTTTTTTTTTTTTTTTTTGGAGGAGGTGGGAAGTAAGGCGGAATAACCAATCCCAATATTATCTACACCCTAGATACCTACTTCCTGAGCCTGAGTCATAAATCTCACCTATCAGGCACAACATCCCAGTATCACACCTGTACACCATAATGATTTATCATTTACACTCAGATCTAATAATTAATTTACATTACTAATTTATACTACATTCATTTTTAAAGATGGGTATTATGTGCTATTGTGGAAGTGGGGTGTTTATTAAGCACTCTCAGACATCTAGCACTAGCATTCAGAAGTGGGGCAAAGGGGGGGCTGTCAGAATTACACCACTTGTAGTGATAGAAACTTGTCTCTGTACAAATTCCCACTTTCTCCTTTACAGGATTGTGAAAGAAATACGAAAAGAGTGGCGAGGTGTTGGTGTGTGTGTGTGTGGGGGGGGGGGGGGGGGGGGAATTTCCATAGTTTCTCACAAGCACCATAGTTACCTCATATTTACACAGCTCTCCTTTTCTTTCTACTATCATCTCGGTAGAGAGGTGGCTGCTGCAAACAATTTTGGGGGAAATGTACCAATTTCACTACACTACAAAGCAGCACACATTGCTTGTAGAAATCAAATGAAAACCATTACTTGACCTTACATACTGCACTACACCGCACCCTTCATTCTCACATACAGCGAGACTTTTACGACTGCCAATAGTTACTGTGTATTGGCAAGGCCGTCCTCCCAATCGTCCGACTTAGTAAGCGACTTTGTAAGCGACTCCGCTGCGCTCCGCTTGACAATAGTTGGTTTTATAACTGGGCTCACTGCATAGACCACCTGCGGGAGCGAACACAACTGCTGGTAATGTATTACAGCTTTGACTGATCGCAAAAGGTGTTGAATCCAGTGGGAGAGGGAGGGAGCGAGGCTAACGGGCTGCAGCAACCACAACTGCACCTTAATAAAACAGAGTAAATCAAAGAGTGAGAGAAGTCGTCTAATTATGATTTTCAAGGCTTCTTTCTTACACTCTGTTGCACACTTTTTTTAAATTATTTCTTTGTTAAAAAAGGTACTTTCTTGTGTGTATTCCAACCTAGATGAAATTTCCACCTTAAACCAAAATATCGAAGCAGAAGAAGTAACAAAAACGAAAACCATCTAAGTACAAAGTTATAATACAGAAATTTCTCTTCTACAAGTCTCTTCATTCATTTTCGTCTCAGTTTAACTGTTAAAGCGTTATTTGCAATTTAATTTCGACGTGTCACTAGACTATTTCAAACGGCCCACTTTTGGTGTTACGAAAGTAGGCCATAATTCTTTGCCTTTAATTATTACAATAACTAACACAAATTACTATGGATTTACCAGTTCTTTAGAAATCATGCCTACTCACTGTCGAGTTATGCAATTCTACTTATCAATGAAACACCTAGCTTCTCCTTCTGGGGACACGCACGTTGTTCTTAATGCCTATTATTTACAACTGACTGAGCTTTGCACCCTCTCCACCTTTGCAAACTTCTATATCTTACAAGCTCCCCTTTTTTTGGTTTTTTCTTTTTTGAAATGCAAAGATTTCTAACCACTTTCTGTGGGACACTGAAGAACACAGAGAATACCTTTGCCTTTTGGCCTAAACTAAAAAGTATTTCGTTTCGTTAACACAAAACAACGTTTCAGCAAAGACCAATAGTCTTTTCAATTAAAATATACTATGGTTGCATTGCAATTGTGGCTCGGCAATTGCCGAGCACTAAGAAAAATTCCATATAGACTCATTTAATGTTCCCCTCCACGGAAATCTTTAGTAAAAGGCGAAAGATTTATTCGTTTTGAAGGGAAACCAGAGTGCCGACAAACGCAAAGCGTCACGTACTTATAGAAGCTGCATCTGCTGCTCCTCCACGAGAACCGTCAGAAATTCTTGGTGTCTTGTCTACTCTTTTATGGTTAACAGACCACCACTTTTACGCAGGCATAACTTGGAAGCTAAACTTCCAACGCTGAAATTCATATCTGCCAAAATGACATCGCTATTTCTGTTTATAGAAAAATTATTTTCATCATTACTACCGCCATTGACCACAAAGTTCCGTATTACCGGCGCTACCGATAGATGGCAGCACGCGAAACTTCTGTCGGCGACGCGTTGCTTGTCATTCCATTCACTGTTTATGTTTGCATTATTCATGCGTGAAGAAATTAAGTATTCTCACAACTAACCACAGTGCTCTCCATATAAGACTAAATCTTTCTCTTGGTCATCACGCTAGATCACTGAAAGCCCTGACAACTTCAGACAATTCTTTACACACAGCTAGCTCATGTAATACACGATGTGCACGAGTACATTCCGGATTTGCAACCGAACTTTTACCTTCCTCCAATATAATACATGACAACACACATATAAAATTATATCTACTTTCACTTCGGTATGTCTTATGCAATTGCTAATGTAATGGACTCATTCTTACAAATAATAGTGATACTAAATTCACTCATTTCATGTAGATCGTTTTTACCCGAGCATTCCGCACAACAACCAGTGAGCACTCGAGAAAGTCCCACAAAAGGCTGTCATTACACGTCGAAATTTATGTTCTTTCGCCAAACGCGGCGGCGACAAAAACCGGCGGGTACTAACGTCAAGATTATTATTCTTGTGTGAAATCTATAATAATATTAATAACAATAGCACCACTCAGAAAGCACTACTCCCTTCCCACATACCTGAGAATGTGGTGAACGATCATCGATTACAGCCAAAATCCTATGAATCTCGGTCTGCATGCCTCACGCTCAGAGAAAGTGCTGCCACTCGTCATCATGGTTGCGTCTACTCCAGATTTGAACTAGAGAGAGTTGAAGACATACTACAGAAATGATCCTGTGAAGTATGATCTTGATTGCAAGCGATGAACGCTCGGTACTTATGCTAAACGATCGTCACAACGCCCTACAAGAACACGACGCCTCTTCGCATTACGCGATTTCATTCTCGCACTACTAGTAAATCGTCGAAATTCAGCGAACAATATTACATTGTAATCCGTACTCCCTTACATAATATCATGTTTCCTCCTTGAGCCATTTTGTGTGCTACACTATTCTGCACGAAAACAGAGACCAACGCTTCTTGTGATGGCTGTGTGTGCACACTGCTTGCACTGCAGGCCACTAGATGTCAGGCCAGGAATCATACAGATGCAGTGACACGCCAGTGATCCGCAGAAACGGTAGGAATCGCAAGGGGGGTTTTCATAGCCCACTCGTACTTCTTAAACACTGCCTGTCTATTAGAAAATCGTTACATCTTCGTCGCACATACGGCAGTGAGGGCTTGTGCTCGATATTTGGCCACTTGGCATCCTTACTATACGTTTCGTTTCGATTTGTATTTTACTTAACACACCAGAGCTGCTGATATATGGTACAAGTAGTTAACATTATGCTTCTTGCTTCACCTTTCGCCTATCAAGACTATTGGATTTCGACACAAGCCATTATATAAATACAAAATACACCTCTCTCGCTCTCTCTGGCACTTCCAAGCCACCAATATACAGCACTAGTTTTACCAGTATTAGTTCCATCATGTCCAATTTCTTTTTTCTTATGTTGAACACAAGGGCAGGAGAAGTAAACAATGTTTCTATGAACTTTATCACTGACTGTACATTTTTCTTTTTTTTTTTTTTTTACTAATCTATGCACACCAACTAATGTTTCTACTTGAGGTATGATGAAACAGTTCTTTCTTTAAGGCATTTCTCATAAAAAATCAAACCATTACACAACTGTTCAACAGCTTAATACCTACAATTACTACCTTACACTCACAGAGATACTCAGGTACCTACTTCAGTTCACTTTCTACAGTGGAGTTATTATTATATTCCTGAGACAGCTACGTCACACTTTGAGTGGATGCCGTATGAGCCATTTAAGCTCACAGTAAGCACAGAGGTGCATTGGACAATGAGTAATACAAAAATTTACAATCTGTCACACACTGTCTCCTCCTGTATCCATGCCCCATATAATATCAACTACCTATGAGCAGTCCACTAGTCTGCACACACCACACTTCATTTCAACACACTAATGCTGAATTGACTCAGTCTTTCAGAGCATACTATACCAGTCTGGTCATAGTCATTACCTTCCAAACCCTCTTACAATTTTTCATTCTTTTCAAAGGGTTGACTAGAACACAGGCAAAGTAACATAATTGTCAGCAAGCTGTTGGTGTGTCATTTACTGACCAAAGTCTCCCACCAACACAAGGGGCTTGGATATTTTGTTCAAAATGTGAGATGAAACAGAAAACACAGTTGGCATTTAACATATTTAGCACACTTTGGTGCACACCTTTCAGTGAATTAATGAAAGAAACAAAAAACTCCTAGGTGTATCTAAAACTTGTTCACAAGTAGGCAGGAGGAACTCCACAACATCACGATTAGTGTCTCCGGAAACAGATCATAACTAGACTATATGTAACTAGAAATTACCACTCATTTCAATATTATGTATAAGTGTCAATCCAAAATTGCAAAGGGGGGGGCCTAATTTAGTAACATACACAAAACATCCAAGTCAATATAATTTCATTTTTTTTTTTTTTTTTTTTTTTTGAGGAGGTGGGAAGTAAGGCGGAATAACCAATCCCAATATTATCTACACCCTAGATACCTACTTCCTGAGCCTGAGTCATAAATCTCACCTATCAGGCACAACATCCCAGTATCACATCTGTACACCATAATGATTTATCATTTACACTCAGATCTAATAATTAATTTACATTACTAATTTATACTACATTCATTTTTAAAGATGGGTATTATGTGCTATTGTGGAAGTGGGGTGTTTATTAAGCACTCTCAGACATCTAGCACTAGCATTCAGAAGTGGGGCAGAGGGGGGGGCTGTCAGAATTACACCACTTGTAGTGATAGAAACTTGTCTCTGTACAAATTCCCACTTTCTCCTTTACAGGATTGTGAAAGAAATACGAAAAGAGTGGCGAGGTGTTGGTGTGTGTGTGGGGGGGGGGGGGGAATTTCCATAGTTTCTCACAAGCACCATAGTTACCTCATATTTACACAGCTCTCCTTTTCTTTCTACTATCATCTCGGTAGAGAGGTGGCTGCTGCAAACAATTTTGGGGGAAATGTACCAATTTCACTACACTACAAAGCAGCACACATTGCTTGTAGAAATCAACTGAAAAC
This sequence comes from Locusta migratoria, assembly GCA_026315105.1. NCBI lineage: Eukaryota > Metazoa > Arthropoda > Insecta > Orthoptera > Acrididae > Locusta > Locusta migratoria. The sequence goes on from CM048746.1 coordinate 260,287,344, forward strand.
CATTACTTGACCTTACATACTGCACTACACCGCACCCTTCATTCTCACATACAGCGAGACTTTTACGACTGCCAATAGTTACTGTGTATTGGCAAGGCCGTCCTCCCAATCGTCCGACTTAGTAAGCGACTCCGCTGCGCTCCGCTTGACAATAGTTGGTTTTATAACTGGGCTCACTGCATAGACCACCTGCGGGAGCGAACACAACTGCTGGTAATGTATTACAGCTTTGACTGATCGCAAAAGGTGTTGAATCCAGTGGGAGAGGGAGGGAGCGAGGCTAACGGGCTGCAGCAACCACAACTGCACCTTAATAAAACAGAGTAAATCAAAGAGTGAGAGAAGTCGTCTAATTATGATTTTCAAGGCTTCTTTCTTACACTCTGTTGCACACTTTTTTTAAATTATTTCTTTGTTAAAAAAGGTACTTTCTTGTGTGTATTCCAACCTAGATGAAATTTCCACCTTAAACCAAAATATCGAAGCAGAAGAAGTAACAAAAACGAAAACCATCTAAGTACAAAGTTATAATACAGAAATTTCTCTTCTACAAGTCTCTTCATTCATTTTCGTCTCAGTTTAACTGTTAAAGCGTTATTTGCAATTTAATTTCGACGTGTCACTAGACTATTTCAAACGGCCCACTTTTGGTGTTACGAAAGTAGGCCATAATTCTTTGCCTTTAATTATTACAATAACTAACACAAATTACTATGGATTTACCAGTTCTTTAGAAATCATGCCTACTCACTGTCGAGTTATGCAATTCTACTTATCAATGAAACACCTAGCTTCTCCTTCTGGGGACACGCACGTTGTTCTTAATGCCTATTATTTACAACTGACTGAGCTTTGCACCCTCTCCACCTTTGCAAACTTCTATATCTTACAAGCTCCCCTTTTTTTGGTTTTTTCTTTTTTGAAATGCAAAGATTTCTAACCACTTTCTGTGGGACACTGAAGAACACAGAGAATACCTTTGCCTTTTGGCCTAAACTAAAAAGTATTTCGTTTCGTTAACACAAAACAACGTTTCAGCAAAGACCAATAGTCTTTTCAATTAAAATATACTATGGTTGCATTGCAATTGTGGCTCGGCAATTGCCGAGCACTAAGAAAAATTCCATATAGACTCATTTAATGTTCCCCTCCACGGAAATCTTTAGTAAAAGGCGAAAGATTTATTCGTTTTGAAGGGAAACCAGAGTGCCGACAAACGCAAAGCGTCACGTACTTATAGAAGCTGCATCTGCTGCTCCTCCACGAGAACCGTCAGAAATTCTTGGTGTCTTGTCTACTCTTTTATGGTTAACAGACCACCACTTTTACGCAGGCATAACTTGGAAGCTAAACTTCCAACGCTGAAATTCATATCTGCCAAAATGACATCGCTATTTCTGTTTATAGAAAAATTATTTTCATCATTACTACCGCCATTGACCACAAAGTTCCGTATTACCGGCGCTACCGATAGATGGCAGCACGCGAAACTTCTGTCGGCGACGCGTTGCTTGTCATTCCATTCACTGTTTATGTTTGCATTATTCATGCGTGAAGAAATTAAGTATTCTCACAACTAACCACAGTGCTCTCCATATAAGACTAAATCTTTCTCTTGGTCATCACGCTAGATCACTGAAAGCCCTGACAACTTCAGACAATTCTTTACACACAGCTAGCTCATGTAATACACGATGTGCACGAGTACATTCCTCCAATATAATACATGACAACACACATATAAAATTATATCTACTTTCACTTCGGTATGTCTTATGCAATTGCTAATGTAATGGACTCATTCTTACAAATAATAGTGATACTAAATTCACTCATTTCATGTAGATCGTTTTTACCCGAGCATTCCGCACAACAACCAGTGAGCACTCGAGAAAGTCCCACAAAAGGCTGTCATTACACGTCGAAATTTATGTTCTTTCGCCAAACGCGGCGGCGACAAAAACCGGCGGGTACTAACGTCAAGATTATTATTCTTGTGTGAAATCTATAATAATATTAATAACAATAGCACCACTCAGAAAGCACTACTCCCTTCCCACATACCTGAGAATGTGGTGAACGATCATCGATTACAGCCAAAATCTTATGAATCTCGGTCTGCATGCCTCACGCTCAGAGAAAGTGCTGCCACTCGTCATCATGGTTGCGTCTACTCCAGATTTGAACTAGAGAGAGTTGAAGACATACTACAGAAATGATCCTGTGAAGTATGATCTTGATTGCAAGCGATGAACGCTCGGTACTTATGCTAAACGATCGTCACAACGCCCTACAAGAACACGACGCCTCTTCGCATTACGCGATTTCATTCTCGCACTACTAGTAAATCGTCGAAATTCAGCGAACAATATTACATTGTAATCCGTACTCCCTTACATAATATCATGTTTCCTCCTTGAGCCATTTTGTGTGCTACACTATTCTGCACGAAAACAGAGACCAACGCTTCTTGTGATGGCTGTGTGTGCACACTGCTTGCACTGCAGGCCACTAGATGTCAGGCCAGGAATCATACAGATGCAGTGACACGCCAGTGATCCGCAGAAACGGTAGGAATCGCAAGGGGGGTTTTCATAGCCCACTCGTACTTCTTAAACACTGCCTGTCTATTAGAAAATCGTTACATCTTCGTCGCACATACGGCAGTGAGGGCTTGTGCTCGATATTTGGCCACTTGGCATCCTTACTATACGTTTCGTTTCGATTTGTATTTTACTTAACACACCAGAGCTGCTGATATATGGTACAAGTAGTTAACATTATGCTTCTTGCTTCACCTTTCGCCTATCAAGACTATTGGATTTCGACACAAGCCATTATATAAATACAAAATACACCTCTCTCGCTCTCTCTGGCACTTCCAAGCCACCAATATACAGCACTAGTTTTACCAGTATTAGTTCCATCATGTCCAATTTCTTTTTTCTTATGTTGAACACAAGGGCAGGAGAAGTAAACAATGTTTCTATGAACTTTATCACTGACTGTACATTTTTCTTTTTTTTTTTTTTTTACTAATCTATGCACACCAACTAATGTTTCTACTTGAGGTATGATGAAACAGTTCTTTCTTTAAGGCATTTCTCATAAAAAATCAAACCATTACACAACTGTTCAACAGCTTAATACCTACAATTACTACCTTACACTCACAGAGATACTCAGGTACCTACTTCAGTTCACTTTCTACAGTGGAGTTATTATTATATTCCTGAGACAGCTACGTCACACTTTGAGTGGATGCCGTATGAGCCATTTAAGCTCACAGTAAGCACAGAGGTGCATTGGACAATGAGTAATACAAAAATTTACAATCTGTCACACACTGTCTCCTCCTGTATCCATGCCCCATATAATATCAACTACCTATGAGCAGTCCACTAGTCTGCACACACCACACTTCATTTCAACACACTAATGCTGAATTGACTCAGTCTTTCAGAGCATACTATACCAGTCTGGTCATAGTCATTACCTTCCAAACCCTCTTACAATTTTTCATTCTTTTCAAAGGGTTGACTAGAACACAGGCAAAGTAACATAATTGTCAGCAAGCTGTTGGTGTGTCATTTACTGACCAAAGTCTCCCACCAACACAAGGGGCTTGGATATTTTGTTCAAAATGTGAGATGAAACAGAAAACACAGTTGGCATTTAACATATTTAGCACACTTTGGTGCACACCTTTCAGTGAATTAATGAAAGAAACAAAAAACTCCTAGGTGTATCTAAAACTTGTTCACAAGTAGGCAGGAGGAACTCCACAACATCACGATTAGTGTCTCCGGAAACAGATCATAACTAGACTATATGTAACTAGAAATTACCACTCATTTCAATATTATGTATAAGTGTCAATCCAAAATTGCAAAGGGGGGGGGGCCTAATTTAGTAACATACACAAAACATCCAAGTCAATATAATTTCATTTTTTTTTTTTTTTTTTTTGGAGGAGGTGGGAAGTAAGGCGGAATAACCAATCCCAATATTATCTACACCCTAGATACCTACTTCCTGAGCCTGAGTCATAAATCTCACCTATCAGGCACAACATCCCAGTATCACACCTGTACACCATAATGATTTATCATTTACACTCAGATCTAATAATTAATTTACATTACTAATTTATACTACATTCATTTTTAAAGATGGGTATTATGTGCTATTGTGGAAGTGGGGTGTTTATTAAGCACTCTCAGACATCTAGCACTAGCATTCAGAAGTGGGGCAGAGGGGGGGGCTGTCAGAATTACACCACTTGTAGTGATAGAAACTTGTCTCTGTACAAATTCCCACTTTCTCCTTTACAGGATTGTGAAAGAAATACGAAAAGAGTGGCGAGGTGTTGGTGTGTGTGTGTGTGTGGGGGGGGGGGGGGAATTTCCATAGTTTCTCACAAGCACCATAGTTACCTCATATTTACACAGCTCTCCTTTTCTTTCTACTATCATCTCGGTAGAGAGGTGGCTGCTGCAAACAATTTTGGGGGAAATGTACCAATTTCACTACACTACAAAGCAGCACACATTGCTTGTAGAAATCAAATGAAAACCATTACTTGACCTTACATACTGCACTACACCGCACCCTTCATTCTCACATACAGCGAGACTTTTACGACTGCCAATAGTTACTGTGTATTGGCAAGGCCGTCCTCCCAATCGTCCGACTTAGTAAGCGACTTTGTAAGCGACTCCGCTGCGCTCCGCTTGACAATAGTTGGTTTTATAACTGGGCTCACTGCATAGACCACCTGCGGGAGCGAACACAACTGCTGGTAATGTATTACAGCTTTGACTGATAGCAAAAGGTGTTGAATCCAGTGGGAGAGGGAGGGAGCGAGGCTAACGGGCTGCAGCAACCACAACTGCACCTTAATAAAACAGAGTAAATCAAAGAGTGAGAGAAGTCGTCTAATTATGATTTTCAAGGCTTCTTTCTTACACTCTGTTGCACACTTTTTTTAAATTATTTCTTTGTTAAAAAAGGTACTTTCTTGTGTGTATTCCAACCTAGATGAAATTTCCACCTTAAACCAAAATATCGAAGCAGAAGAAGTAACAAAAACGAAAACCATCTAAGTACAAAGTTATAATACAGAAATTTCTCTTCTACAAGTCTCTTCATTCATTTTCGTCTCAGTTTAACTGTTAAAGCGTTATTTGCAATTTAATTTCGACGTGTCACTAGACTATTTCAAACGGCCCACTTTTGGTGTTACGAAAGTAGGCCATAATTCTTTGCCTTTAATTATTACAATAACTAACACAAATTACTATGGATTTACCAGTTCTTTAGAAATCATGCCTACTCACTGTCGAGTTATGCAATTCTACTTATCAATGAAACACCTAGCTTCTCCTTCTGGGGACACGCACGTTGTTCTTAATGCCTATTATTTACAGCTGACTGAGCTTTGCACCCTCTCCACCTTTGCAAACTTCTATATCTTACAAGCTCCCCTTTTTTTGGTTTTTTCTTTTTTGAAATGCAAAGATTTCTAACCACTTTCTGTGGGACACTGAAGAACACAGAGAATACCTTTGCCTTTTGGCCTAAACTAAAAAGTATTTCGTTTCGTTAACACAAAACAACGTTTCAGCAAAGACCAATAGTCTTTTCAATTAAAATATACTATGGTTGCATTGCAATTGTGGCTCGGCAATTGCCGAGCACTAAGAAAAATTCCATATAGACTCATTTAATGTTCCCCTCCACGGAAATCTTTAGTAAAAGGCGAAAGATTTATTCGTTTTGAAGGGAAACCAGAGTGCCGACAAACGCAAAGCGTCACGTACTTATAGAAGCTGCATCTGCTGCTCCTCCACGAGAACCGTCAGAAATTCTTGGTGTCTTGTCTACTCTTTTATGGTTAACAGACCACCACTTTTACGCAGGCATAACTTGGAAGCTAAACTTCCAACGCTGAAATTCATATCTGCCAAAATGACATCGCTATTTCTGTTTATAGAAAAATTATTTTCATCATTACTACCGCCATTGACCACAAAGTTCCGTATTACCGGCGCTACCGATAGATGGCAGCACGCGAAACTTCTGTCGGCGACGCGTTGCTTGTCATTCCATTCACTGTTTATGTTTGCATTATTCATGCGTGAAGAAATTAAGTATTCTCACAACTAACCACAGTGCTCTCCATATAAGACTAAATCTTTCTCTTGGTCATCACGCTAGATCACTGAAAGCCCTGACAACTTCAGACAATTCTTTACACACAGCTAGCTCATGTAATACACGATGTGCACGAGTACATTCCGGATTTGCAACGGAACTTTTACCTTCCTCCAATATAATACATGACAACACACATATAAAATTATATCTACTTTCACTTCGGTATGTCTTATGCAATTGCTAATGTAATGGACTCATTCTTACAAATAATAGTGATACTAAATTCACTCATTTCATGTAGATCGTTTTTACCCGAGCATTCCGCACAACAACCAGTGAGCACTCGAGAAAGTCCCACAAAAGGCTGTCATTACACGTCGAAATTTATGTTCTTTCGCCAAACGCGGCGGCGACAAAAACCGGCGGGTACTAACGTCAAGATTATTATTCTTGTGTGAAATCTATAATAATATTAATAACAATAGCACCACTCAGAAAGCACTACTCCCTTCCCACATACCTGAGAATGTGGTGAACGATCATCGATTACAGCCAAAATCCTATGAATCTCGGTCTGCATGCCTCACGCTCAGAGAAAGTGCTGCCACTCGTCATCATGGTTGCGTCTACTCCAGATTTGAACTAGAGAGAGTTGAAGACATACTACAGAAATGATCCTGTGAAGTATGATCTTGATTGCAAGCGATGAACGCTCGGTACTTATGCTAAACGATCGTCACAACGCCCTACAAGAACACGACGCCTCTTCGCATTACGCGATTTCATTCTCGCACTACTAGTAAATCGTCGAAATTCAGCGAACAATATTACATTGTAATCCGTACTCCCTTACATAATATCATGTTTCCTCCTTGAGCCATTTTGTGTGCTACACTATTCTGCACGAAAACAGAGACCAACGCTTCTTGTGATGGCTGTGTGTGCACACTGCTTGCACTGCAGGCCACTAGATGTCAGGCCAGGAATCATACAGATGCAGTGACACGCCAGTGATCCGCAGAAACGGTAGGAATCGCAAGGGGGGTTTTCATAGCCCACTCGTACTTCTTAAACACTGCCTGTCTATTAGAAAATCGTTACATCTTCGTCGCACATACGGCAGTGAGGGCTTGTGCTCGATATTTGGCCACTTGGCATCCTTACTATACGTTTCGTTTCGATTTGTATTTTACTTAACACACCAGAGCTGCTGATATATGGTACAAGTAGTTAACATTATGCTTCTTGCTTCACCTTTCGCCTATCAAGACTATTGGATTTCGACACAAGCCATTATATAAATACAAAATACACCTCTCTCGCTCTCTCTGGCACTTCCAAGCCACCAATATACAGCACTAGTTTTACCAGTATTAGTTCCATCATGTCCAATTTCTTTTTTCTTATGTTGAACACAAGGGCAGGAGAAGTAAACAATGTTTCTATGAACTTTATCACTGACTGTACATTTTTCTTTTTTTTTTTTTTTACTAATCTATGCACACCAACTAATGTTTCTACTTGAGGTATGATGAAACAGTTCTTTCTTTAAGGCATTTCTCATAAAAAATCAAACCATTACACAACTGTTCAACAGCTTAATACCTACAATTACTACCTTACACTCACAGAGATACTCAGGTACCTACTTCAGTCCACTTTCTACAGTGGAGTTATTATTATATTCCTGAGACAGCTACGTCACACTTTGAGTGGATGCCGTATGAGCCATTTAAGCTCACAGTAAGCACAGAGGTGCATTGGACAATGAGTAATACAAAAATTTACAATCTGTCACACACTGTCTCCTCCTGTATCCATGCCCCATATAATATCAACTACCTATGAGCAGTCCACTAGTCTGCACACACCACACTTCATTTCAACACACTAATGCTGAATTGACTCAGTCTTTCAGAGCATACTATACCAGTCTGGTCATAGTCATTACCTTCCAAACCCTCTTACAATTTTTCATTCTTTTCAAAGGGTTGACTAGAACACAGGCAAAGTAACATAATTGTCAGCAAGCTGTTGGTGTGTCATATACTGACCAAAGTCTCCCACCAACACAAGGGGCTTGGATATTTTGTTCAAAATGTGAGATGAAACAGAAAACACAGTTGGCATTTAACATATTTAGCACACTTTGGTGCACACCTTTCAGTGAATTAATGAAAGAAACAAAAAACTCCTAGGTGTATCTAAAACTTGTTCACAAGTAGGCAGGAGGAAATCCACAACATCACGATTAGTGTCTCCGGAAACAGATCATAACTAGACTATATGTAACTAGAAATTACCACTCATTTCAATATTATGTATAAGTGTCAATCCAAAATTGCAAAGGGGGGGGGCCTAATTTAGTAACATACACAAAACATCCAAGTCAATATAATTTCATTTTTTTTTTTTTTTTTTTTTTTTTTTTTGGAGGAGGTGGGAAGTAAGGGGGAATAACCAATCCCAATATTATCTACACCCTAGATACCTACTTCCTGAGTCATAAATCTCACCTATCAGGCACAACATCCCAGTATCACACCTGTACACCATAATGATTTATCATTTACACTCAGATCTAATAATTAATTTACATTACTAATTTATACTACATTCATTTTTAAAGATGGGTATTATGTGCTATTGTGGAAGTGGGGTGTTTATTAAGCACTCTCAGACATCTAGCACTAGCATTCAGAAGTGGGGCAGAGGGGGGGGGCTGTCAGAATTACACCACTTGTAGTGATAGAAACTTGTCTCTGTACAAATTCCCACTTTCTCCTTTACAGGATTGTGAAAGAAATACGAAAAGAGTGGCGAGGTGTTGGTGTGTGTGTGTGTGTGGGGGGGGGGGGGGGAATTTCCATAGTTTCTCACAAGCACCATAGTTACCTCATATTTACACAGCTCTCCTTTTCTTTCTACTATCATCTCGGTAGAGAGGTGGCTGCTGCAAACAATTTTGGGGGAAATGTACCAATTTCACTACACTACAAAGCAGCACACATTGCTTGTAGAAATCAAATGAAAACCATTACTTGACCTTACATACTGCACTACACCGCACCCTTCATTCTCACATACAGCGAGACTTTTACGACTGCCAATAGTTACTGTGTATTGGCAAGGCCGTCCTCCCAATCGTCCGACTTAGTAAGCGACTTTGTAAGCGACTCCGCTGCGCTCCGCTTGACAATAGTTGGTTTTATAACTGGGCTCACTGCATAGACCACCTGCGGGAGCGAACACAACTGCTGGTAATGTATTACAGCTTTGACTGATCGCAAAAGGTGTTGAATCCAGTGGGAGAGGGAGGGAGCGAGGCTAACGGGCTGCAGCAACCACAACTGCACCTTAATAAAACAGAGTAAATCAAAGAGTGAGAGAAGTCGTCTAATTATGATTTTCAAGGCTTCTTTCTTACACTCTGTTGCACACTTTTTTTAAATTATTTCTTTGTTAAAAAAGGTACTTTCTTGTGTGTATTCCAACCTAGATGAAATTTCCACCTTAAACCAAAATATCGAAGCAGAAGAAGTAACAAAAACGAAAACCATCTAAGTACAAAGTTATAATACAGAAATTTCTCTTCTACAAGTCTCTTCATTCATTTTCGTCTCAGTTTAACTGTTAAAGCGTTATTTGCAATTTAATTTCGACGTGTCACTAGACTATTTCAAACGGCCCACTTTTGGTGTTACGAAAGTAGGCCATAATTCTTTGCCTTTAATTATTACAATAACTAACACAAATTACTATGGATTTACCAGTTCTTTAGAAATCATGCCTACTCACTGTCGAGTTATGCAATTCTACTTATCAATGAAACACCTAGCTTCTCCTTCTGGGGACACGCACGTTGTTCTTAATGCCTATTATTTACAACTGACTGAGCTTTGCACCCTCTCCACCTTTGCAAACTTCTATATCTTACAAGCTCCCCTTTTTTTGGTTTTTTCTTTTTTGAAATGCAAAGATTTCTAACCACTTTCTGTGGGACACTGAAGAACACAGAGAATACCTTTGCCTTTTGGCCTAAACTAAAAAGTATTTCGTTTCGTTAACACAAAACAACGTTTCAGCAAAGACCAATAGTCTTTTCAATTAAAATATACTATGGTTGCATTGCAATTGTGGCTCGGCAATTGCCGAGCACTAAGAAAAATTCCATATAGACTCATTTAATGTTCCCCTCCACGGAAATCTTTAGTAAAAGGCGAAAGATTTATTCGTTTTGAAGGGAAACCAGAGTGCCGACAAACGCAAAGCGTCACGTACTTATAGAAGCTGCATCTGCTGCTCCTCCACGAGAACCGTCTGAAATTCTTGGTGTCTTGTCTACTCTTTTATGGTTAACAGACCACCACTTTTACGCAGGCATAACTTGGAAGCTAAACTTCCAACGCTGAAATTCATATCTGCCAAAATGACATCGCTATTTCTGTTTATAGAAAAATTATTTTCATCATTACTACCGCCATTGACCACAAAGTTCCGTATTACCGGCGCTACCGATAGATGGGAGCACGCGAAACTTCTGTCGGCGACGCGTTGCTTGTCATTCCATTCACTGTTTATGTTTGCATTATTCATGCGTGAAGAAATTAAGTATTCTCACAACTAACCACAGTGCTCTCCATATAAGACTAAATCTTTCTCTTGGTCATCACGCTAGATCACTGAAAGCCCTGACAACTTCAGACAATTCTTTACACACAGCTAGCTCATGTAATACACGATGTGCACGAGTACATTCCGGATTTGCAACCGAACTTTTACCTTCCTCCAATATAATACATGACAACACACATATAAAATTATATCTACTTTCACTTCGGTATGTCTTATGCAATTGCTAATGTAATGGACTCATTCTTACAAATAATAGTGATACTAAATTCACTCATTTCATGTAGATCGTTTTTACCCGAGCATTCCGCACAACAACCAGTGAGCACTCGAGAAAGTCCCACAAAAGGCTGTCATTACACGTCGAAATTTATGTTCTTTCGCCAAACGCGGCGGCGACAAAAACCGGCGGGTACTAACGTCAAGATTATTATTCTTGTGTGAAATCTATAATAATATTAATAACAATAGCACCACTCAGAAAGCACTACTCCCTTCCCACATACCTGAGAATGTGGTGAACGATCATCGATTACAGCCAAAATCCTATGAATCTCGGTCTGCATGCCTCACGCTCAGAGAAAGTGCTGCCACTCGTCATCATGGTTGCGTCTACTCCAGATTTGAACTAGAGAGAGTTGAAGACATACTACAGAAATGATCCTGTGAAGTATGATCTTGATTGCAAGCATTTTTTTTAAAGAGTGGAGCCCCTCCACGCTCGCACTAGCATGGTGACCAACTCAAGAGTTCTACTGTCACCTCTGCATGTGTTAGTAAGTTAATGAAGGCGTCACAGGAGCGGGTACTGTGATGTGTTCCGTACGTGTGGATAAGATTACCCATTAATACGGTCCATATCGGGAGATAGTATTGGTCGAAAACTTCGAAAGAAGAGCGGTTTTAAGGGCAGAGGGAAAAAAGTGCCAAGGCAAGCGCCAAGGGAAAAAAACCTCTGCGACAGTCAGGTGCGGGTAGTAAGGGCAGTAGCGGATTCCTTGCTAGCTGCGATAGTTCATGCAAGGGTAGGTTAAGTTAGTAGCGGGTATCGTGCATCGATTACCGTGTCAGAGCTAAGGCCGTCATAAAGACATCAATCCGTTAGTGCTGCAGCAGAACCTGCTGCGTTGGGCTGCACTGCCACTCTCGACCGGCTGGTCAAGTGCGGCAGCGAGCCGCGATGTTTCTGCGTCCTCTCTCCGGCGGTGGCGTCCATTCGTCACGGTACCTCTGCGCGCAAATGACTGCGCGGAGAGGTTCCTGCCGCCGGTCGTCTGGGCCGCAACCTTACTGGGTGGCGCACGATTTCTTCAGCGACTCCTCCAGTGATTGCCCCTCCAGTGAGGCCTTCAGTTTGGCGTTGAACTCGTCAATCGCCCGCTGTTCGGCAGGCGTCGGCGTCCACGTCTGGGCAGCTGTCGACTGCGGTTGCAAGACCGCAGGAGCGCCGGTCGTCACAGCAGTGGGCGCGCCAGAGCTCTGCGCCACAGGGGCGGGCTCTGTAGCGTCCTCAGCGTCGTAGTCGTCAGCGTCGTCGTCGTAGAGGTCGCTCGCCAGTTCGGCGTGCAGCTGCCGAATTTGTCGGCAGACCTCGTCCCTCTCCGCAGCAAGTTGGGCCTGGAAGGCCACCCTCTCTGCTGCCATGGCGGCTTTGAACGCCGCCGTTGCCTCCTCCGCGGCAGCGCGCAGGTCATCCCCGGGCCGCGTCGTCTTCTTTGGGGCGGATGGCGCCGGCCCCCTTTCCGCTCTCGGCCGGTCCGCGCCGCCGTAGGCGGTGTTTTCCGACCGGTCGCGGTCAGGGGGCGCGGCTGCCACGCCGCTCCCTCGTCGTCGTCGTCGCCGCCGTTTCCGCCGACCATGCGGCGCCGCTGCAGCGGCCGCCGCGCCACCTCCGGGTTGGCTCCGGCTTGAAAAAGCCGGGCAGCCTCGCCAGTTGGCAACGTGAGGACCGCCACAACGGACGCAAGTCGGCGTCTCTTCCCTGCCGCGCACGCAGTCTCGTGTGTCATGCTCGCCAGAGCATTTGACGCACCGCGCTGCGTTACGGCAGTATTTGGCCACATGGCCTACCCCCTGGCATCTGAAGCACTGAGGGAGAGGGTCCATGTCGGCGGGGAGAGCTTCCACCGTCACTGGGAAGCCCAAGAGCTTCCGCAGGGCGAAGACGTCGCCCCCATCATCGACCGTTTGCACGGCGACAACGTAGAGCGGCGGCCTCGTCCTGATGGTCCGGTTGTGCAACTTAGCAGTTACACCACCGAACCCTGCACGCCGCAGTCCTTCCCGGACTGCTGCCTCGTCGCAGCACCATGGCAGGCCCTTCAGGAGCACCCTGGTGTACTTCGCACGCTTCCCTTCAGACGTCGTCTGCAAGGGAGGAGCGTCGACGATGAAGGCGGCCACAGCGCTCTTCAGTGCCCTGTGGTCCGACTTCGTTGCTGCTTGTAGCGAAATGGTCGCGTTCGAGTTGACCAGCTCGATGCCGACCTCTTTCTTGCAGCAGCCGACTATAATATCGTACACCTCGACCCACGCGCCACTGCACGAGATGTACAAGGGCGGGGGAGGTGTACGATCTTCTTCGGTCTTCTTACCGTGATCTGCAGCCTCGATGAGTTGCGTGACCGACGGCCCCTTCACTGCAGGTTTCTTCTGCTGCGCCGATTTCTTCACCATGCTGTGGTGCGGGAGGACACGACAATTTTGCAGCGTTGTTACAACAACGCAACGACAATTGCTTCGTTCCCGCCACAGCACGGACTTCCTCACAGCTCTCCAGCAACTGGAACAGAGCGCGCTGCACCGACGATGCGCACGCCTCCGCTGCTCAGCTGCAACACACTGGCGATGAACGCTCGGTACTTATGCTAAACGATCGTCACAACGCCCTACAAGAACACGACGCCTCTTCGCATTACGCGATTTCATTCTCGCACTACTAGTAAATCGTCGAAATTCAGCGAACAATATTACATTGTAATCCGTACTCCCTTACATAATATCATGTTTCCTCCTTGAGCCATTTTGTGTGCTACACTATTCTGCACGAAAACAGAGACCAACGCTTCTTGTGATGGCTGTGTGTGCACACTGCTTGCACTGCAGGCCACTAGATGTCAGGCCAGGAATCATACAGATGCAGTGACACGCCAGTGATCCGCAGAAACGGTAGGAATCGCAAGGGGGGTTTTCATAGCCCACTCGTACTTCTTAAACACTGCCTGTCTATTAGAAAATCGTTACATCTTCGTCGCACATACGGCAGTGAGGGCTTGTGCTCGATATTTGGCCACTTGGCATCCTTACTATACGTTTCGTTTCGATTTGTATTTTACTTAACACACCAGAGCTGCTGATATATGGTACAAGTAGTTAACATTATGCTTCTTGCTTCACCTTTCGCCTATCAAGACTATTGGATTTCGACACAAGCCATTATATAAATACAAAATACACCTCTCTCGCTCTCTCTGGCACTTCCAAGCCACCAATATACAGCACTAGTTTTACCAGTATTAGTTCCATCATGTCCAATTTCTTTTTTCTTATGTTGAACACAAGGGCAGGAGAAGTAAACAATGTTTCTATGAACTTTATCACTGACTGTACATTTTTCTTTTTTTTTTTTTACTAATCTATGCACACCAACTAATGTTTCTACTTGAGGTATGATGAAACAGTTCTTTCTTTAAGGCATTTCTCATAAAAAATCAAACCATTACACAACTGTTCAACAGCTTAATACCTACAATTACTACCTTACACTCACAGAGATACTCAGGTACCTACTTCAGTTCACTTTCTACAGTGGAGTTATTATTATATTCCTGAGACAGCTACGTCACACTTTGAGTGGATGCCGTATGAGCCATTTAAGCTCACAGTAAGCACAGAGGTGCATTGGACAATGAGTAATACAAAAATTTACAATCTGTCACACACTGTCTCCTCCTGTATCCATGCCCCATATAATATCAACTACCTATGAGCAGTCCACTAGTCTGCACACACCACACTTCATTTCAACACACTAATGCTGAATTGACTCAGTCTTTCAGAGCATACTATACCAGTCTGGTCATAGTCATTACCTTCCAAACCCTCTTACAATTTTTCATTCTTTTCAAAGGGTTGACTAGAACACAGGCAAAGTAACATAATTGTCAGCAAGCTGTTGGTGTGTCATTTACTGACCAAAGTCTCCCACCAACACAAGGGGCTTGGATATTTTGTTCAAAATGTGAGATGAAACAGAAAACACAGTTGGCATTTAACATATTTAGCACACTTTGGTGCACACCTTTCAGTGAATTAATGAAAGAAACAAAAAACTCCTAGGTGTAT
This sequence comes from Locusta migratoria, assembly GCA_026315105.1. Taxonomy (NCBI): domain Eukaryota; kingdom Metazoa; phylum Arthropoda; class Insecta; order Orthoptera; family Acrididae; genus Locusta; species Locusta migratoria. The sequence goes on from CM048746.1 coordinate 260,302,479, forward strand.
CTAAAACTTGTTCACAAGTAGGCAGGAGGAACTCCACAACATCACGATTAGTGTCTCCGGAAACAGATCATAACTAGACTATATGTAACTAGAAATTACCACTCATTTCAATATTATGTATAAGTGTCAATCCAAAATTGCAAAGGGGGGGGCCTAATTTAGTAACATACACAAAACATCCAAGTCAATATAATTTCATTTTTTTTTTTGGAGGAGGTGGGAAGTAAGGGGGAATAACCAATCCCAATATTATCTACACCCTAGATACCTACTTCCTGAGCCTGAGTCATAAATCTCACCTATCAGGCACAACATCCCAGTATCACACCTGTACACCATAATGATTTATCATTTACACTCAGATCTAATAATTAATTTACATTACTAATTTATACTACATTCATTTTTAAAGATGGGTATTATGTGCTATTGTGGAAGTGGGGTGTTTATTAAGCACTCTCAGACATCTAGCACTAGCATTCAGAAGTGGGGCAGAGGGGGGGGCTGTCAGAATTACACCACTTGTAGTGATAGAAACTTGTCTCTGTACAAATTCCCACTTTCTCCTTTACAGGATTGTGAAAGAAATACGAAAAGAGTGGCGAGGTGTTGGTGTGTGTGTGTGGGGGGGGGGGGGGGGGGAATTTCCATAGTTTCTCACAAGCACCATAGTTACCTCATATTTACACAGCTCTCCTTTTCTTTCTACTATCATCTCGGTAGAGAGGTGGCTGCTGCAAACAATTTTGGGGGAAATGTACCAATTTCACTACACTACAAAGCAGCACACATTGCTTGTAGAAATCAACTGAAAACTATTACTTGACCTTACATACTGCACTACACCGCACCCTTCATTCTCACATACAGCGAGACTTTTACGACTGCCAATAGTTACTGTGTATTGGCAAGGCCGTCCTCCCAATCGTCCGACTTAGTAAGCGACTTTGTAAGCGACTCCGCTGCGCTCCGCTTGACAATAGTTGGTTTTATAACTGGGCTCACTGCATAGACCACCTGCGGGAGCGAACACAACTGCTGGTAATGTATTACAGCTTTGACTGATCGCAAAAGGTGTTGAATCCAGTGGGAGAGGGAGGGAGCGAGGCTAACGGGCTGCAGCAACCACAACTGCACCTTAATAAAACAGAGTAAATCAAAGAGTGAGAGAAGTCGTCTAATTATGATTTTCAAGGCTTCTTTCTTACACTCTGTTGCACACTTTTTTTTAATTATTTCTTTGTTAAAAAAGGTACTTTCTTGTGTGTATTCCAACCTAGATGAAATTTCCACCTTAAACCAAAATATCGAAGCAGAAGAAGTAACAAAAACGAAAACCATCTAAGTACAAAGTTATAATACAGAAATTTCTCTTCTACAAGTCTCTTCATTCATTTTCGTCTCAGTTTAACTGTTAAAGCGTTATTTGCAATTTAATTTCGACGTGTCACTAGACTATTTCAAACGGCCCACTTTTGGTGTTACGAAAGTAGGCCATAATTCTTTGCCTTTAATTATTACAATAACTAACACAAATTACTATGGATTTACCAGTTCTTTAGAAATCATGCCTACTCACTGTCGAGTTATGCAATTCTACTTATCAATGAAACACCTAGCTTCTCCTTCTGGGGACACGCACGTTGTTCTTAATGCCTATTATTTACAACTGACTGAGCTTTGCACCCTCTCCACCTTTGCAAACTTCTATATCTTACAAGCTCCCCTTTTTTTGGTTTTTTCTTTTTTGAAATGCAAAGATTTCTAACCACTTTCTGTGGGACACTGAAGAACACAGAGAATACCTTTGCCTTTTGGCCTAAACTAAAAAGTATTTCGTTTCGTTAACACAAGACAACGTTTCAGCAAAGACCAATAGTCTTTTCAATTAAAATATACTATGGTTGCATTGCAATTGTGGCTCGGCAATTGCCGAGCACTAAGAAAAATTCCATATAGACTCATTTAATGTTCCCCTCCACGGAAATCTTTAGTAAAAGGCGAAAGATTTATTCGTTTTGAAGGGAAACCAGAGTGCCGACAAACGCAAAGCGTCACGTACTTATAGAAGCTGCATCTGCTGCTCCTCCACGAGAACCGTCTGAAATTCTTGGTGTCTTGTCTACTCTTTTATGGTTAACAGACCACCACTTTTACGCAGGCATAACTTGGAAGCTAAACTTCCAACGCTGAAATTCATATCTGCCAAAATGACATCGCTATTTCTGTTTATAGAAAAATTATTTTCATCATTACTACCGCCATTGACCACAAAGTTCCGTATTACCGGCGCTACCGATAGATGGCAGCACGCGAAACTTCTGTCGGCGACGCGTTGCTTGTCATTCCATTCACTGTTTATGTTTGCATTATTCATGCGTGAAGAAATTAAGTATTCTCACAACTAACCACAGTGCTCTCCATATAAGACTAAATCTTTCTCTTGGTCATCACGCTAGATCACTGAAAGCCCTGACAACTTCAGACAATTCTTTACACACAGCTAGCTCATGTAATACACGATGTGCACGAGTACATTCCGGATTTGCAACCGAACTTTTACCTTCCTCCAATATAATACATGACAACACACATATAAAATTATATCTACTTTCACTTCGGTATGTCTTATGCAATTGCTAATGTAATGGACTCATTCTTACAAATAATAGTGATACTAAATTCACTCATTTCATGTAGATCGTTTTTACCCGAGCATTCCGCACAACAACCAGTGAGCACTCGAGAAAGTCCCACAAAAGGCTGTCATTACACGTCGAAATTTATGTTCTTTCGCCAAACGCGGCGGCGACAAAAACCGGCGGGTACTAACGTCAAGATTATTATTCTTGTGTGAAATCTATAATAATATTAATAACAATAGCACCACTCAGAAAGCACTACTCCCTTCCCACATACCTGAGAATGTGGTGAACGATCATCGATTACAGCCAAAATCCTATGAATCTCGGTCTGCATGCCTCACGCTCAGAGAAAGTGCTGCCACTCGTCATCATGGTTGCGTCTACTCCAGATTTGAACTAGAGAGAGTTGAAGACATACTACAGAAATGATCCTGTGAAGTATGATCTTGATTGCAAGCGATGAACGCTCGGTACTTATGCTAAACGATCGTCACAACGCCCTACAAGAACACGACGCCTCTTCGCATTACGCGATTTCATTCTCGCACTACTAGTAAATCGTCGAAATTCAGCGAACAATATTACATTGTAATCCGTACTCCCTTACATAATATCATGTTTCCTCCTTGAGCCATTTTGTGTGCTACACTATTCTGCACGAAAACAGAGACCAACGCTTCTTGTGATGGCTGTGTGTGCACACTGCTTGCACTGCAGGCCACTAGATGTCAGGCCAGGAATCATACAGATGCAGTGACACGCCAGTGATCCGCAGAAACGGTAGGAATCGCAAGGGGGGTTTTCATAGCCCACTCGTACTTCTTAAACACTGCCTGTCTATTAGAAAATCGTTACATCTTCGTCGCACATACGGCAGTGAGGGCTTGTGCTCGATATTTGGCCACTTGGCATCCTTACTATACGTTTCGTTTCGATTTGTATTTTACTTAACACACCAGAGCTGCTGATATATGGTACAAGTAGTTAACATTATGCTTCTTGCTTCACCTTTCGCCTATCAAGACTATTGGATTTCGACACAAGCCATTATATAAATACAAAATACACCTCTCTCGCTCTCTCTGGCACTTCCAAGCCACCAATATACAGCACTAGTTTTACCAGTATTAGTTCCATCATGTCCAATTTCTTTTTTCTTATGTTGAACACAAGGGCAGGAGAAGTAAACAATGTTTCTATGAACTTTATCACTGACTGTACATTTTTCTTTTTTTTTTTTTACTAATCTATGCACACCAACTAATGTTTCTACTTGAGGTATGATGAAACAGTTCTTTCTTTAAGGCATTTCTCATAAAAAATCAAACCATTACACAACTGTTCAACAGCTTAATACCTACAATTACTACCTTACACTCACAGAGATACTCAGGTACCTACTTCAGTTCACTTTCTACAGTGGAGTTATTATTATATTCCTGAGACAGCTACGTCACACTTTGAGTGGATGCCGTATGAGCCATTTAAGCTCACAGTAAGCACAGAGGTGCATTGGACAATGAGTAATACAAAAATTTACAATCTGTCACACACTGTCTCCTCCTGTATCCATGCCCCATATAATATCAACTACCTATGAGCAGTCCACTAGTCTGCACACACCACACTTCATTTCAACACACTAATGCTGAATTGACTCAGTCTTTCAGAGCATACTATACCAGTCTGGTCATAGTCATTACCTTCCAAACCCTCTTACAATTTTTCATTCTTTTCAAAGGGTTGACTAGAACACAGGCAAAGTAACATAATTGTCAGCAAGCTGTTGGTGTGTCATTTACTGACCAAAGTCTCCCACCAACACAAGGGGCTTGGATATTTTGTTCAAAATGTGAGATGAAACAGAAAACACAGTTGGCATTTAACATATTTAGCACACTTTGGTGCACACCTTTCAGTGAATTAATGAAAGAAACAAAAAACTCCTAGGTGTATCTAAAACTTGTTCACAAGTAGGCAGGAGGAACTCCACAACATCACGATTAGTGTCTCCGGAAACAGATCATAACTAGACTATATGTAACTAGAAATTACCACTCATTTCAATATTATGTATAAGTGTCAATCCAAAATTGCAAAGGGGGGGGCCTAATTTAGTAACATACACAAAACATCCAAGTCAATATAATTTCATTTTTTTTTTTGGAGGAGGTGGGAAGTAAGGGGGAATAACCAATCCCAATATTATCTACACCCTAGATACCTACTTCCTGAGCCTGAGTCATAAATCTCACCTATCAGGCACAACATCCCAGTATCACACCTGTACACCATAATGATTTATCATTTACACTCAGATCTAATAATTAATTTACATTACTAATTTATACTACATTCATTTTTAAAGATGGGTATTATGTGCTATTGTGGAAGTGGGGTGTTTATTAAGCACTCTCAGACATCTAGCACTAGCATTCAGAAGTGGGGCAGAGGGGGGGGCTGTCAGAATTACACCACTTGTAGTGATAGAAACTTGTCTCTGTACAAATTCCCACTTTCTCCTTTACAGGATTGTGAAAGAAATACGAAAAGAGTGGCGAGGTGTTGGTGTGTGTGTGTGGGGGGGGGGGGGGAATTTCCATAGTTTCTCACAAGCACCATAGTTACCTCATATTTACACAGCTCTCCTTTTCTTTCTACTATCATCTCGGTAGAGAGGTGGCTGCTGCAAACAATTTTGGGGGAAATGTACCAATTTCACTACACTACAAAGCAGCACACATTGCTTGTAGAAATCAACTGAAAACTATTACTTGACCTTACATACTGCACTACACCGCACCCTTCATTCTCACATACAGCGAGACTTTTACGACTGCCAATAGTTACTGTGTATTGGCAAGGCCGTCCTCCCAATCGTCCGACTTAGTAAGCGACTTTGTAAGCGACTCCGCTGCGCTCCGCTTGACAATAGTTGGTTTTATAACTGGGCTCACTGCATAGACCACCTGCGGGAGCGAACACAACTGCTGGTAATGTATTACAGCTTTGACTGATCGCAAAAGGTGTTGAATCCAGTGGGAGAGGGAGGGAGCGAGGCTAACGGGCTGCAGCAACCACAACTGCACCTTAATAAAACAGAGTAAATCAAAGAGTGAGAGAAGTCGTCTAATTATGATTTTCAAGGCTTCTTTCTTACACTCTGTTGCACACTTTTTTTAAATTATTTCTTTGTTAAAAAAGGTACTTTCTTGTGTGTATTCCAACCTAGATGAAATTTCCACCTTAAACCAAAATATCGAAGCAGAAGAAGTAACAAAAACGAAAACCATCTAAGTACAAAGTTATAATACAGAAATTTCTCTTCTACAAGTCTCTTCATTCATTTTCGTCTCAGTTTAACTGTTAAAGCGTTATTTGCAATTTAATTTCGACGTGTCACTAGACTATTTCAAACGGCCCACTTTTGGTGTTACGAAAGTAGGCCATAATTCTTTGCCTTTAATTATTACAATAACTAACACAAATTACTATGGATTTACCAGTTCTTTAGAAATCATGCCTACTCACTGTCGAGTTATGCAATTCTACTTATCAATGAAACACCTAGCTTCTCCTTCTGGGGACACGCACGTTGTTCTTAATGCCTATTATTTACAACTGACTGAGCTTTGCACCCTCTCCACCTTTGCAAACTTCTATATCTTACAAGCTCCCCTTTTTTTGGTTTTTTCTTTTTTGAAATGCAAAGATTTCTAACCACTTTCTGTGGGACACTGAAGAACACAGAGAATACCTTTGCCTTTTGGCCTAAACTAAAAAGTATTTCGTTTCGTTAACACAAGACAACGTTTCAGCAAAGACCAATAGTCTTTTCAATTAAAATATACTATGGTTGCATTGCAATTGTGGCTCGGCAATTGCCGAGCACTAAGAAAAATTCCATATAGACTCATTTAATGTTCCCCTCCACGGAAATCTTTAGTAAAAGGCGAAAGATTTATTCGTTTTGAAGGGAAACCAGAGTGCCGACAAACGCAAAGCGTCACGTACTTATAGAAGCTGCATCTGCTGCTCCTCCACGAGAACCGTCAGAAATTCTTGGTGTCTTGTCTACTCTTTTATGGTTAACAGACCACCACTTTTACGCAGGCATAACTTGGAAGCTAAACTTCCAACGCTGAAATTCATATCTGCCAAAATGACATCGCTATTTCTGTTTATAGAAAAATTATTTTCATCATTACTACCGCCATTGACCACAAAGTTCCGTATTACCGGCGCTACCGATAGATGGCAGCACGCGAAACTTCTGTCGGCGACGCGTTGCTTGTCATTCCATTCACTGTTTATGTTTGCATTATTCATGCGTGAAGAAATTAAGTATTCTCACAACTAACCACAGTGCTCTCCATATAAGACTAAATCTTTCTCTTGGTCATCACGCTAGATCACTGAAAGCCCTGACAACTTCAGACAATTCTTTACACACAGCTAGCTCATGTAATACACGATGTGCACGAGTACATTCCGGATTTGCAACCGAACTTTTACCTTCCTCCAATATAATACATGACAACACACATATAAAATTATATCTACTTTCACTTCGGTATGTCTTATGCAATTGCTAATGTAATGGACTCATTCTTACAAATAATAGTGATACTAAATTCACTCATTTCATGTAGATCGTTTTTACCCGAGCATTCCGCACAACAACCAGTGAGCACTCGAGAAAGTCCCACAAAAGGCTGTCATTACACGTCGAAATTTATGTTCTTTCGCCAAACGCGGCGGCGACAAAAACCGGCGGGTACTAACGTCAAGATTATTATTCTTGTGTGAAATCTATAATAATATTAATAACAATAGCACCACTCAGAAAGCACTACTCCCTTCCCACATACCTGAGAATGTGGTGAACGATCATCGATTACAGCCAAAATCCTATGAATCTCGGTCTGCATGCCTCACGCTCAGAGAAAGTGCTGCCACTCGTCATCATGGTTGCGTCTACTCCAGATTTGAACTAGAGAGAGTTGAAGACATACTACAGAAATGATCCTGTGAAGTATGATCTTGATTGCAAGCGATGAACGCTCGGTACTTATGCTAAACGATCGTCACAACGCCCTACAAGAACACGACGCCTCTTCGCATTACGCGATTTCATTCTCGCACTACTAGTAAATCGTCGAAATTCAGCGAACAATATTACATTGTAATCCGTACTCCCTTACATAATATCATGTTTCCTCCTTGAGCCATTTTGTGTGCTACACTATTCTGCACGAAAACAGAGACCAACGCTTCTTGTGATGGCTGTGTGTGCACACTGCTTGCACTGCAGGCCACTAGATGTCAGGCCAGGAATCATACAGATGCAGTGACACGCCAGTGATCCGCAGAAACGGTAGGAATCGCAAGGGGGGTTTTCATAGCCCACTCGTACTTCTTAAACACTGCCTGTCTATTAGAAAATCGTTACATCTTCGTCGCACATACGGCAGTGAGGGCTTGTGCTCGATATTTGGCCACTTGGCATCCTTACTATACGTTTCGTTTCGATTTGTATTTTACTTAACACACCAGAGCTGCTGATATATGGTACAAGTAGTTAACATTATGCTTCTTGCTTCACCTTTCGCCTATCAAGACTATTGGATTTCGACACAAGCCATTATATAAATACAAAATACACCTCTCTCGCTCTCTCTGGCACTTCCAAGCCACCAATATACAGCACTAGTTTTACCAGTATTAGTTCCATCATGTCCAATTTCTTTTTTCTTATGTTGAACACAAGGGCAGGAGAAGTAAACAATGTTTCTATGAACTTTATCACTGACTGTACATTTTTCTTTTTTTTTTTTTTTTTTTTTTTTTTTTTTTTTTTTACTAATCTATGCACACCAACTAATGTTTCTACTTGAGGTATGATGAAACAGTTCTTTCTTTAAGGCATTTCTCATAAAAAATCAAACCATTACACAACTGTTCAACAGCTTAATACCTACAATTACTACCTTACACTCACAGAGATACTCAGGTACCTACTTCAGTTCACTTTCTACAGTGGAGTTATTATTATATTCCTGAGACAGCTACGTCACACTTTGAGTGGATGCCGTATGAGCCATTTAAGCTCACAGTAAGCACAGAGGTGCATTGGACAATGAGTAATACAAAAATTTACAATCTGTCACACACTGTCTCCTCCTGTATCCATGCCCCATATAATATCAACTACCTATGAGCAGTCCACTAGTCTGCACACACCACACTTCATTTCAACACACTAATGCTGAATTGACTCAGTCTTTCAGAGCATACTATACCAGTCTGGTCATAGTCATTACCTTCCAAACCCTCTTACAATTTTTCATTCTTTTCAAAGGGTTGACTAGAACACAGGCAAAGTAACATAATTGTCAGCAAGCTGTTGGTGTGTCATTTACTGACCAAAGTCTCCCACCAACACAAGGGGCTTGGATATTTTGTTCAAAATGTGAGATGAAACAGAAAACACAGTTGGCATTTAACATATTTAGCACACTTTGGTGCACACCTTTCAGTGAATTAATGAAAGAAACAAAAAACTCCTAGGTGTATCTAAAACTTGTTCACAAGTAGGCAGGAGGAACTCCACAACATCACGATTAGTGTCTCCGGAAACAGATCATAACTAGACTATATGTAACTAGAAATTACCACTCATTTCAATATTATGTATAAGTGTCAATCCAAAATTGCAAAGGGGGGGGGGGGGCCTAATTTAGTAACATACACAAAACATCCAAGTCAATATAATTTTTTTTTTTTTTTTTTTTTTTTTTTTGGAGGATGTGGGAAGTAAGGGGGAATAACCAATCCCAATATTATCTACACCCTAGATACCTACTTCCTGAGTCATAAATCTCACCTATCAGGCACAACATCCCAGTATCACACCTGTACACCATAATGATTTATCATTTACACTCAGATCTAATAATTAATTTACATTACTAATTTATACTACATTCATTTTTAAAGATGGGTATTATGTGCTATTGTGGAAGTGGGGTGTTTATTAAGCACTCTCAGACATCTAGCACTAGCATTCAGAAGTGGGGCAGAGGGGGGGGCTGTCAGAATTACACCACTTGTAGTGATAGAAACTTGTCTCTGTACAAATTCCCACTTTCTCCTTTACAGGATTGTGAAAGAAATACGAAAAGAGTGGCGAGGTGTTGGTGTGTGTGTGTGTGTGGGGGGGGGGGGGGGGGGAATTTCCATAGTTTCTCACAAGCACCATAGTTACCTCATATTTACACAGCTCTCCTTTTCTTTCTACTATCATCTCGGTAGAGAGGTGGCTGCTGCAAACAATTTTGGGGGAAATGTACCAATTTCACTACACTACAAAGCAGCACACATTGCTTGTAGAAATCAAATGAAAACCATTACTTGACCTTACATACTGCACTACACCGCACCCTTCATTCTCACATACAGCGAGACTTTTACGACTGCCAATAGTTACTGTGTATTGGCAAGGCCGTCCTCCCAATCGTCCGACTTAGTAAGCGACTTTGTAAGCGACTCCGCTGCGCTCCGCTTGACAATAGTTGGTTTTATAACTGGGCTCACTGCATAGACCACCTGCGGGAGCGAACACAACTGCTGGTAATGTATTACAGCTTTGACTGATCGCAAAAGGTGTTGAATCCAGTGGGAGAGGGAGGGAGCGAGGCTAACGGGCTGCAGCAACCACAACTGCACCTTAATAAAACAGAGTAAATCAAAGAGTGAGAGAAGTCGTCTAATTATGATTTTCAAGGCTTCTTTCTTACACTCTGTTGCACACTTTTTTTAAATTATTTCTTTGTTAAAAAAGGTACTTTCTTGTGTGTATTCCAACCTAGATGAAATTTCCACCTTAAACCAAAATATCGAAGCAGAAGAAGTAACAAAAACGAAAACCATCTAAGTACAAAGTTATAATACAGAAATTTCTCTTCTACAAGTCTCTTCATTCATTTTCGTCTCAGTTTAACTGTTAAAGCGTTATTTGCAATTTAATTTCGACGTGTCACTAGACTATTTCAAACGGCCCACTTTTGGTGTTACGAAAGTAGGCCATAATTCTTTGCCTTTAATTATTACAATAACTAACACAAATTACTATGGATTTACCAGTTCTTTAGAAATCATGCCTACTCACTGTCGAGTTATGCAATTCTACTTATCAATGAAACACCTAGCTTCTCCTTCTGGGGACACGCACGTTGTTCTTAATGCCTATTATTTACAACTGACTGAGCTTTGCACCCTCTCCACCTTTGCAAACTTCTATATCTTACAAGCTCCCCTTTTTTGGTTTTTTCTTTTTTGAAATGCAAAGATTTCTAACCACTTTCTGTGGGACACTGAAGAACACAGAGAATACCTTTGCCTTTTGGCCTAAACTAAAAAGTATTTCGTTTCGTTAACACAAGACAACGTTTCAGCAAAGACCAATAGTCTTTTCAATTAAAATATACTATGGTTGCATTGCAATTGTGGCTCGGCAATTGCCGAGCACTAAGAAAAATTCCATATAGACTCATTTAATGTTCCCCTCCACGGAAATCTTTAGTAAAAGGCGAAAGATTTATTCGTTTTGAAGGGAAACCAGAGTGCCGACAAACGCAAAGCGTCACGTACTTATAGAAGCTGCATCTGCTGCTCCCTCACGAGAACCGTCAGAAATTCTTGGTGTCTTGTCTACTCTTTTATGGTTAACAGACCACCACTTTTACGCAGGCATAACTTGGAAGCTAAACTTCCAACGCTGAAATTCATATCTGCCAAAATGACATCGCTATTTCTGTTTATAGAAAAATTATTTTCATCATTACTACCGCCATTGACCACAAAGTTCCGTATTACCGGCGCTACCGATAGATGGCAGCACGCGAAACTTCTGTCGGCGACGCGTTGCTTGTCATTCCATTCACTGTTTATGTTTGCATTATTCATGCGTGAAGAAATTAAGTATTCTCACAACTAACCACAGTGCTCTCCATATAAGACTAAATCTTTCTCTTGGTCATCACGCTAGATCACTGAAAGCCCTGACAACTTCAGACAATTCTTTACACACAGCTAGCTCATGTAATACACGATGTGCACGAGTACATTCCGGATTTGCAACCGAACTTTTACCTTCCTCCAATATAATACATGACAACACACATATAAAATTATATCTACTTTCACTTCGGTATGTCTTATGCAATTGCTAATGTAATGGACTCATTCTTACAAATAATAGTGATACTAAATTCACTCATTTCATGTAGATCGTTTTTACCCGAGCACTCCGCACAACAACCAGTGAGCACTCGAGAAAGTCCCACAAAAGGCTGTCATTACACGTCGAAATTTATGTTCTTTCGCCAAACGCGGCGGCGACAAAAACCGGCGGGTACTAACGTCAAGATTATTATTCTTGTGTGAAATCTATAATAATATTAATAACAATAGCACCACTCAGAAAGCACTACTCCCTTCCCACATACCTGAGAATGTGGTGAACGATCATCGATTACAGCCAAAATCCTATGAATCTCGGTCTGCATGCCTCCCGCTCAGAGAAAGTGCTGCCACTCGTCATCATGGTTGCGTCTACTCCAGATTTGAACTAGAGAGAGTTGAAGACATACTACAGAAATGATCCTGTGAAGTATGATCTTGATTGCAAGCGATGAACGCTCGGTACTTATGCTAAACGATCGTCACAACGCCCTACAAGAACACGACGCCTCTTCGCATTACGCGATTTCATTCTCGCACTACTAGTAAATCGTCGAAATTCAGCGAACAATATTACATTGTAATCCGTACTCCCTTACATAATATCATGTTTCCTCCTTGAGCCATTTTGTGTGCTACACTATTCTGCACGAAAACAGAGACCAACGCTTCTTGTGATGGCTGTGTGTGCACACTGCTTGCACTGCAGGCCACTAGATGTCAGGCCAGGAATCATACAGATGCAGTGACACGCCAGTGATCCGCAGAAACGGTAGGAATCGCAAGGGGGGTTTTCATAGCCCACTCGTACTTCTTAAACACTGCCTGTCTATTAGAAAATCGTTACATCTTCGTCGCACATACGGCAGTGAGGGCTTGTGCTCGATATTTGGCCACTTGGCATCCTTACTATACGTTTCGTTTCGATTTGTATTTTACTTAACACACCAGAGCTGCTGATATATGGTACAAGTAGTTAACATTATGCTTCTTGCTTCACCTTTCGCCTATCAAGACTATTGGATTTCGACACAAGCCATTATATAAATACAAAATACACCTCTCTCGCTCTCTCTGGCACTTCCAAGCCACCAATATACAGCACTAGTTTTACCAGTATTAGTTCCATCATGTCCAATTTCTTTTTTCTTATGTTGAACACAAGGGCAGGAGAAGTAAACAATGTTTCTATGAACTTTATCACTGACTGTACATTTTTTTTTTTTTTTTTTTTTTTTTTTTACTAATCTATGCACACCAACTAATGTTTCTACTTGAGGTATGATGAAACAGTTCTTTCTTTAAGGCATTTCTCATAAAAAATCAAACCATTACACAACTGTTCAACAGCTTAATACCTACAATTACTACCTTACACTCACAGAGATACTCAGGTACCTACTTCAGTTCACTTTCTACAGTGGAGTTATTATTATATTCCTGAGACAGCTACGTCACACTTTGAGTGGATGCCGTATGAGCCATTTAAGCTCACAGTAAGCACAGAGGTGCATTGGACAATGAGTAATACAAAAATTTACAATCTGTCACACACTGTCTCCTCCTGTATCCATGCCCCATATAATATCAACTACCTATGAGCAGTCCACTAGTCTGCACACACCACACTTCATTTCAACACACTAATGCTGAATTGACTCAGTCTTTCAGAGCATACTATACCAGTCTGGTCATAGTCATTACCTTCCAAACCCTCTTACAATTTTTCATTCTTTTCAAAGGGTTGACTAGAACACAGGCAAAGTAACATAATTGTCAGCAAGCTGTTGGTGTGTCATTTACTGACCAAAGTCTCCCACCAACACAAGGGGCTTGGATATTTTGTTCAAAATGTGAGATGAAACAGAAAACACAGTTGGCATTTAACATATTTAGCACACTTTGGTGCACACCTTTCAGTGAATTAATGAAAGAAACAAAAAACTCCTAGGTGTATCTAAAACTTGTTCACAAGTAGGCAGGAGGAACTCCACAACATCACGATTAGTGTCTCCGGAAACAGATCATAACTAGACTATATGTAACTAGAAATTACCACTCATTTCAATATTATGTATAAGTGTCAATCCAAAATTGCAAAGGGGGGGGCCTAATTTAGTAACATACACAAAACATCCAAGTCAATATAATTTCATTTTTTTTTTTTTTTTTTTTGGAGGAGGTGGGAAGTAAGGGGGAATAACCAATCCCAATATTATCTACACCCTAGATACCTACTTCCTGAGTCATAAATCTCACCTATCAGGCACAACATCCCAGTATCACACCTGTACACCATAATGATTTATCATTTACACTCAGATCTAATAATTAATTTACATTACTAATTTATACTACATTCATTTTTAAAGATGGGTATTATGTGCTATTGTGGAAGTGGGGTGTTTATTAAGCACTCTCAGACATCTAGCACTAGCATTCAGAAGTGGGGCAGAGGGGGGGGCTGTCAGAATTACACCACTTGTAGTGATAGAAACTTGTCTCTGTACAAATTCCCACTTTCTCCTTTACAGGATTGTGAAAGAAATACGAAAAGAGTGGCGAGGTGTTGGTGTGTGTGTGTGTGTGGGGGGGGGGGGGAATTTCCATAGTTTCTCACAAGCACCATAGTTACCTCATATTTACACAGCTCTCCTTTTCTTTCTACTATCATCTCGGTAGAGAGGTGGCTGCTGCAAACAATTTTGGGGGAAATGTACCAATTTCACTACACTACAAAGCAGCACACATTGCTTGTAGAAATCAAATGAAAACCATTACTTGACCTTACATACTGCACTACACCGCACCCTTCATTCTCACATACAGCGAGACTTTTACGACTGCCAATAGTTACTGTGTATTGGCAAGGCCGTCCTCCCAATCGTCCGACTTAGTAAGCGACTTTGTAAGCGACTCCGCTGCGCTCCGCTTGACAATAGTTGGTTTTATAACTGGGCTCACTGCATAGACCACCTGCGGGAGCGAACACAACTGCTGGTAATGTATTACAGCTTTGACTGATCGCAAAAGGTGTTGAATCCAGTGGGAGAGGGAGGGAGCGAGGCTAACGGGCTGCAGCAACCACAACTGCACCTTAATAAAACAGAGTAAATCAAAGAGTGAGAGAAGTCGTCTAATTATGATTTTCAAGGCTTCTTTCTTACACTCTGTTGCACACTTTTTTTAAATTATTTCTTTGTTAAAAAAGGTACTTTCTTGTGTGTATTCCAACCTAGATGAAATTTCCACCTTAAACCAAAATATCGAAGCAGAAGAAGTAACAAAAACGAAAACCATCTAAGTACAAAGTTATAATACAGAAATTTCTCTTCTACAAGTCTCTTCATTCATTTTCGTCTCAGTTTAACTGTTAAAGCGTTATTTGCAATTTAATTTCGACGTGTCACTAGACTATTTCAAACGGCCCACTTTTGGTGTTACGAAAGTAGGCCATAATTCTTTGCCTTTAATTATTACAATAACTAACACAAATTACTATGGATTTACCAGTTCTTTAGAAATCATGCCTACTCACTGTCGAGTTATGCAATTCTACTTATCAATGAAACACCTAGCTTCTCCTTCTGGGGACACGCACGTTGTTCTTAATGCCTATTATTTACAACTGACTGAGCTTTGCACCCTCTCCACCTTTGCAAACTTCTATATCTTACAAGCTCCCCTTTTTTTGGTTTTTTCTTTTTTGAAATGCAAAGATTTCTAACCACTTTCTGTGGGACACTGAAGAACACAGAGAATACCTTTGCCTTTTGGCCTAAACTAAAAAGTATTTCGTTTCGTTAACACAAGACAACGTTTCAGCAAAGACCAATAGTCTTTTCAATTAAAATATACTATGGTTGCATTGCAATTGTGGCTCGGCAATTGCCGAGCACTAAGAAAAATTCCATATAGACTCATTTAATGTTCCCCTCCACGGAAATCTTTAGTAAAAGGCGAAAGATTTATTCGTTTTGAAGGGAAACCAGAGTGCCGACAAACGCAAAGCGTCACGTACTTATAGAAGCTGCATCTGCTGCTCCTCCACGAGAACCGTCAGAAATTCTTGGTGTCTTGTCTACTCTTTTATGGTTAACAGACCACCACTTTTACGCAGGCATAACTTGGAAGCTAAACTTCCAACGCTGAAATTCATATCTGCCAAAATGACATCGCTATTTCTGTTTATAGAAAAATTATTTTCATCATTACTACCGCCATTGACCACAAAGTTCCGTATTACCGGCGCTACCGATAGATGGCAGCACGCGAAACTTCTGTCGGCGACGCGTTGCTTGTCATTCCATTCACTGTTTATGTTTGCATTATTCATGCGTGAAGAAATTAAGTATTCTCACAACTAACCACAGTGCTCTCCATATAAGACTAAATCTTTCTCTTGGTCATCACGCTAGATCACTGAAAGCCCTGACAACTTCAGACAATTCTTTACACACAGCTAGCTCATGTAATACACGATGTGCACGAGTACATTCCGGATTTGCAACGGAACTTTTACCTTCCTCCAATATAATACATGACAACACACATATAAAATTATATCTACTTTCACTTCGGTATGTCTTATGCAATTGCTAATGTAATGGACTCATTCTTACAAATAATAGTGATACTAAATTCACTCATTTCATGTAGATCGTTTTTACCCGAGCATTCCGCACAACAACCAGTGAGCACTCGAGAAAGTCCCACAAAAGGCTGTCATTACACGTCGAAATTTATGTTCTTTCGCCAAACGCGGCGGCGACAAAAACCGGCGGGTACTAACGTCAAGATTATTATTCTTGTGTGAAATCTATAATAATATTAATAACAATAGCACCACTCAGAAAGCACTACTCCCTTCCCACATACCTGAGAATGTGGTGAACGATCATCGATTACAGCCAAAATCCTATGAATCTCGGTCTGCATGCCTCACGCTCAGAGAAAGTGCTGCCACTCGTCATCATGGTTGCGTCTACTCCAGATTTGAACTAGAGAGAGTTGAAGACATACTACAGAAATGATCCTGTGAAGTATGATCTTGATTGCAAGCGATGAACGCTCGGTACTTATGCTAAACGATCGTCACAACGCCCTACAAGAACACGACGCCTCTTCGCATTACGCGATTTCATTCTCGCACTACTAGTAAATCGTCGAAATTCAGCGAACAATATTACATTGTAATCCGTACTCCCTTACATAATATCATGTTTCCTCCTTGAGCCATTTTGTGTGCTACACTATTCTGCACGAAAACAGAGACCAACGCTTCTTGTGATGGCTGTGTGTGCACACTGCTTGCACTGCAGGCCACTAGATGTCAGGCCAGGAATCATACAGATGCAGTGACACGCCAGTGATCCGCAGAAACGGTAGGAATCGCAAGGGGGGTTTTCATAGCCCACTCGTACTTCTTAAACACTGCCTGTCTATTAGAAAATCGTTACATCTTCGTCGCACATACGGCAGTGAGGGCTTGTGCTCGATATTTGGCCACTTGGCATCCTTACTATACGTTTCGTTTCGATTTGTATTTTACTTAACACACCAGAGCTGCTGATATATGGTACAAGTAGTTAACATTATGCTTCTTGCTTCACCTTTCGCCTATCAAGACTATTGGATTTCGACACAAGCCATTATATAAATACAAAATACACCTCTCTCGCTCTCTCTGGCACTTCCAAGCCACCAATATACAGCACTAGTTTTACCAGTATTAGTTCCATCATGTCCAATTTCTTTTTTCTTATGTTGAACACAAGGGCAGGAGAAGTAAACAATGTTTCTATGAACTTTATCACTGACTGTACATTTTTTTTTTTTTTTTTTTTTTTTTTTTTTTTTTTTTTTTTTTTACTAATCTATGCACACCAACTAATGTTTCTACTTGAGGTATGATGAAACAGTTCTTTCTTTAAGGCATTTCTCATAAAAAATCAAACCATTACACAACTGTTCAACAGCTTAATACCTACAATTACTACCTTACACTCACAGAGATACTCAGGTACCTACTTCAGTTCACTTTCTACAGTGGAGTTATTATTATATTCCTGAGACAGCTACGTCACACTTTGAGTGGATGCCGTATGAGCCATTTAAGCTCACAGTAAGCACAGAGGTGCATTGGACAATGAGTAATACAAAAATTTACAATCTGTCACACACTGTCTCCTCCTGTATCCATGCCCCATATAATATCAACTACCTATGAGCAGTCCACTAGTCTGCACACACCACACTTCATTTCAACACACTAATGCTGAATTGACTCAGTCTTTCAGAGCATACTATACCAGTCTGGTCATAGTCATTACCTTCCAAACCCTCTTACAATTTTTCATTCTTTTCAAAGGGTTGACTAGAACACAGGCAAAGTAACATAATTGTCAGCAAGCTGTTGGTGTGTCATTTACTGACCAAAGTCTCCCACCAACACAAGGGGCTTGGATATTTTGTTCAAAATGTGAGATGAAACAGAAAACACAGTTGGCATTTAACATATTTAGCACACTTTGGTGCACACCTTTCAGTGAATTAATGAAAGAAACAAAAAACTCCTAGGTGTATCTAAAACTTGTTCACAAGTAGGCAGGAGGAACTCCACAACATCACGATTAGTGTCTCCGGAAACAGATCATAACTAGACTATATGTAACTAGAAATTACCACTCATTTCAATATTATGTATAAGTGTCAATCCAAAATTGCAAAGGGGGGGGGGGCCTAATTTAGTAACATACACAAAACATCCAAGTCAATATAATTTTTTTTTTTTTTTTTTTTTTTTGGAGGATGTGGGAAGTAAGGGGGAATAACCAATCCCAATATTATCTACACCCTAGATACCTACTTCCTGAGTCATAAATCTCACCTATCAGGCACAACATCCCAGTATCACACCTGTACACCATAATGATTTATCATTTACACTCAGATCTAATAATTAATTTACATTACTAATTTATACTACATTCATTTTTAAAGATGGGTATTATGTGCTATTGTGGAAGTGGGGTGTTTATTAAGCACTCTCAGACATCTAGCACTAGCATTCAGAAGTGGGGCAGAGGGGGGGGCTGTCAGAATTACACCACTTGTAGTGATAGAAACTTGTCTCTGTACAAATTCCCACTTTCTCCTTTACAGGATTGTGAAAGAAATACGAAAAGAGTGGCGAGGTGTTGGTGTGTGTGTGTGGGGGGGGGGGGGGAATTTCCATAGTTTCTCACAAGCACCATAGTTACCTCATATTTACACAGCTCTCCTTTTCTTTCTACTATCATCTCGGTAGAGAGGTGGCTGCTGCAAACAATTTTGGGGGAAATGTACCAATTTCACTACACTACAAAGCAGCACACATTGCTTGTAGAAATCAACTGAAAACTATTACTTGACCTTACATACTGCACTACACCGCACCCTTCATTCTCACATACAGCGAGACTTTTACGACTGCCAATAGTTACTGTGTATTGGCAAGGCCGTCCTCCCAATCGTCCGACTTAGTAAGCGACTTTGTAAGCGACTCCGCTGCGCTCCGCTTGACAATAGTTGGTTTTATAACTGGGCTCACTGCATAGACCACCTGCGGGAGCGAACACAACTGCTGGTAATGTATTACAGCTTTGACTGATCGCAAAAGGTGTTGAATCCAGTGGGAGAGGGAGGGAGCGAGGCTAACGGGCTGCAGCAACCACAACTGCACCTTAATAAAACAGAGTAAATCAAAGAGTGAGAGAAGTCGTCTAATTATGATTTTCAAGGCTTCTTTCTTACACTCTGTTGCACACTTTTTTTAAATTATTTCTTTGTTAAAAAAGGTACTTTCTTGTGTGTATTCCAACCTAGATGAAATTTCCACCTTAAACCAAAATATCGAAGCAGAAGAAGTAACAAAAACGAAAACCATCTAAGTACAAAGTTATAATACAGAAATTTCTCTTCTACAAGTCTCTTCATTCATTTTCGTCTCAGTTTAACTGTTAAAGCGTTATTTGCAATTTAATTTCGACGTGTCACTAGACTATTTCAAACGGCCCACTTTTGGTGTTACGAAAGTAGGCCATAATTCTTTGCCTTTAATTATTACAATAACTAACACAAATTACTATGGATTTACCAGTTCTTTAGAAATCATGCCTACTCACTGTCGAGTTATGCAATTCTACTTATCAATGAAACACCTAGCTTCTCCTTCTGGGGACACGCACGTTGTTCTTAATGCCTATTATTTACAACTGACTGAGCTTTGCACCCTCTCCACCTTTGCAAACTTCTATATCTTACAAGCTCCCCTTTTTTTGGTTTTTTCTTTTTTGAAATGCAAAGATTTCTAACCACTTTCTGTGGGACACTGAAGAACACAGAGAATACCTTTGCCTTTTGGCCTAAACTAAAAAGTATTTCGTTTCGTTAACACAAGACAACGTTTCAGCAAAGACCAATAGTCTTTTCAATTAAAATATACTATGGTTGCATTGCAATTGTGGCTCGGCAATTGCCGAGCACTAAGAAAAATTCCATATAGACTCATTTAATGTTCCCCTCCACGGAAATCTTTAGTAAAAGGCGAAAGATTTATTCGTTTTGAAGGGAAACCAGAGTGCCGACAAACGCAAAGCGTCACGTACTTATAGAAGCTGCATCTGCTGCTCCTCCACGAGAACCGTCAGAAATTCTTGGTGTCTTGTCTACTCTTTTATGGTTAACAGACCACCACTTTTACGCAGGCATAACTTGGAAGCTAAACTTCCAACGCTGAAATTCATATCTGCCAAAATGACATCGCTATTTCTGTTTATAGAAAAATTATTTTCATCATTACTACCGCCATTGACCACAAAGTTCCGTATTACCGGCGCTACCGATAGATGGCAGCACGCGAAACTTCTGTCGGCGACGCGTTGCTTGTCATTCCATTCACTGTTTATGTTTGCATTATTCATGCGTGAAGAAATTAAGTATTCTCACAACTAACCACAGTGCTCTCCATATAAGACTAGATCTTTCTCTTGGTCATCACGCTAGATCACTGAAAGCCCTGACAACTTCAGACAATTCTTTACACACAGCTAGCTCATGTAATACACGATGTGCACGAGTACATTCCGGATTTGCAACCGAACTTTTACCTTCCTCCAATATAATACATGACAACACACATATAAAATTATATCTACTTTCACTTCGGTATGTCTTATGCAATTGCTAATGTAATGGACTCATTCTTACAAATAATAGTGATACTAAATTCACTCATTTCATGTAGATCGTTTTTACCCGAGCATTCCGCACAACAACCAGTGAGCACTCGAGAAAGTCCCACAAAAGGCTGTCATTACACGTCGAAATTTATGTTCTTTCGCCAAACGCGGCGGCGACAAAAACCGGCGGGTACTAACGTCAAGATTATTATTCTTGTGTGAAATCTATAATAATATTAATAACAATAGCACCACTCAGAAAGCACTACTCCCTTCCCACATACCTGAGAATGTGGTGAACGATCATCGATTACAGCCAAAATCCTATGAATCTCGGTCTGCATGCCTCACGCTCAGAGAAAGTGCTGCCACTCGTCATCATGGTTGCGTCTACTCCAGATTTGAACTAGAGAGAGTTGAAGACATACTACAGAAATGATCCTGTGAAGTATGATCTTGATTGCAAGCGATGAACGCTCGGTACTTATGCTAAACGATCGTCACAACGCCCTACAAGAACACGACGCCTCTTCGCATTACGCGATTTCATTCTCGCACTACTAGTAAATCGTCGAAATTCAGCGAACAATATTACATTGTAATCCGTACTCCCTTACATAATATCATGTTTCCTCCTTGAGCCATTTTGTGTGCTACACTATTCTGCACGAAAACAGAGACCAACGCTTCTTGTGATGGCTGTGTGTGCACACTGCTTGCACTGCAGGCCACTAGATGTCAGGCCAGGAATCATACAGATGCAGTGACACGCCAGTGATCCGCAGAAACGGTAGGAATCGCAAGGGGGGTTTTCATAGCCCACTCGTACTTCTTAAACACTGCCTGTCTATTAGAAAATCGTTACATCTTCGTCGCACATACGGCAGTGAGGGCTTGTGCTCGATATTTGGCCACTTGGCATCCTTACTATACGTTTCGTTTCGATTTGTATTTTACTTAACACACCAGAGCTGCTGATATATGGTACAAGTAGTTAACATTATGCTTCTTGCTTCACCTTTCGCCTATCAAGACTATTGGATTTCGACACAAGCCATTATATAAATACAAAATACACCTCTCTCGCTCTCTCTGGCACTTCCAAGCCACCAATATACAGCACTAGTTTTACCAGTATTAGTTCCATCATGTCCAATTTCTTTTTTCTTATGTTGAACACAAGGGCAGGAGAAGTAAACAATGTTTCTATGAACTTTATCACTGACTGTACATTTTTCTTTTTTTTTTTTACTAATCTATGCACACCAACTAATGTTTCTACTTGAGGTATGATGAAACAGTTCTTTCTTTAAGGCATTTCTCATAAAAAATCAAACCATTACACAACTGTTCAACAGCTTAATACCTACAATTACTACCTTACACTCACAGAGATACTCAGGTACCTACTTCAGTTCACTTTCTACAGTGGAGTTATTATTATATTCCTGAGACAGCTACGTCACACTTTGAGTGGATGCCGTATGAGCCATTTAAGCTCACAGTAAGCACAGAGGTGCATTGGACAATGAGTAATACAAAAATTTACAATCTGTCACACACTGTCTCCTCCTGTATCCATGCCCCATATAATATCAACTACCTATGAGCAGTCCACTAGTCTGCACACACCACACTTCATTTCAACACACTAATGCTGAATTGACTCAGTCTTTCAGAGCATACTATACCAGTCTGGTCATAGTCATTACCTTCCAAACCCTCTTACAATTTTTCATTCTTTTCAAAGGGTTGACTAGAACACAGGCAAAGTAACATAATTGTCAGCAAGCTGTTGGTGTGTCATTTACTGACCAAAGTCTCCCACCAACACAAGGGGCTTGGATATTTTGTTCAAAATGTGAGATGAAACAGAAAACACAGTTGGCATTTAACATATTTACCACACTTTGGTGCACAACTTTCAGTGAATTAATGAAAGAAACAAAAAACTCCTAGGTGTATCTAAAACTTGTTCACAAGTAGGCAGGAGGAACTCCACAACATCACGATTAGTGTCTCCGGAAACAGATCATAACTAGACTATATGTAACTAGAAATTACCACTCATTTCAATATTATGTATAAGTGTCAATCCAAAATTGCAAAGGGGGGGGGGCCTAATTTAGTAACATACACAAAACATCCAAGTCAATATAATTTCATTTTATTTTTTTTTTTTTTTTTTTTTTGGAGGAGGTGGGAAGTAAGGGGGAATAACCAATCCCAATATTATCTACACCCTAGATACCTACTTCCTGAGCCTGAGTCATAAATCTCACCTATCAGGCACAACATCCCAGTATCACACCTGTACACCATAATGATTTATCATTTACACTCAGATCTAATAATTAATTTACATTACTAATTTATACTACATTCATTTTTAAAGATGGGTATTATGTGCTATTGTGGAAGTGGGGTGTTTATTAAGCACTCTCAGACATCTAGCACTAGCATTCAGAAGTGGGGCAGAGGGGGGGGCTGTCAGAATTACACCACTTGTAGTGATAGAAACTTGTCTCTGTATAAATTCCCACTTTCTCCTTTACAGGATTGTGAAAGAAATACGAAAAGAGTGGCGAGGTGTTGGTGTGTGTGTGTGTGGGGGGGGGGGGAATTTCCATAGTTTCTCACAAGCACCATAGTTACCTCATATTTACACAGCTCTCCTTTTCTTTCTACTATCATCTCGGTAGAGAGGTGGCTGCTGCAAACAATTTTGGGGGAAATGTACCAATTTCACTACACTACAAAGCAGCACACATTGCTTGTAGAAATCAAATGAAAACCATTACTTGACCTTACATACTGCACTACACCGCACCCTTCATTCTCACATACAGCGAGACTTTTACGACTGCCAATAGTTACTGTGTATTGGCAAGGCCGTCCTCCCAATCGTCCGACTTAGTAAGCGACTTTGTAAGCGACTCCGCTGCGCTCCGCTTGACAATAGTTGGTTTTATAACTGGGCTCACTGCATAGACCACCTGCGGGAGCGAACACAACTGCTGGTAATGTATTACAGCTTTGACTGATCGCAAAAGGTGTTGAATCCAGTGGGAGAGGGAGGGAGCGAGGCTAACGGGCTGCAGCAACCACAACTGCACCTTAATAAAACAGAGTAAATCAAAGAGTGAGAGAAGTCGTCTAATTATGATTTTCAAGGCTTCTTTCTTACACTCTGTTGCACACTTTTTTTAAATTATTTCTTTGTTAAAAAAGGTACTTTCTTGTGTGTATTCCAACCTAGATGAAATTTCCACCTTAAACCAAAATATCGAAGCAGAAGAAGTAACAAAAACGAAAACCATCTAAGTACAAAGTTATAATACAGAAATTTCTCTTCTACAAGTCTCTTCATTCATTTTCGTCTCAGTTTAACTGTTAAAGCGTTATTTGCAATTTAATTTCGACGTGTCACTAGACTATTTCAAACGGCCCACTTTTGGTGTTACGAAAGTAGGCCATAATTCTTTGCCTTTAATTATTACAATAACTAACACAAATTACTATGGATTTACCAGTTCTTTAGAAATCATGCCTACTCACTGTCGAGTTATGCAATTCTACTTATCAATGAAACACCTAGCTTCTCCTTCTGGGGACACGCACGTTGTTCTTAATGCCTATTATTTACAACTGACTGAGCTTTGCACCCTCTCCACCTTTGCAAACTTCTATATCTTACAAGCTCCCCTTTTTTTGGTTTTTTTCTTTTTTGAAATGCAAAGATTTCTAACCACTTTCTGTGGGACACTGAAGAACACAGAGAATACCTTTGCCTTTTGGCCTAAACTAAAAAGTATTTCGTTTCGTTAACACAAAACAACGTTTCAGCAAAGACCAATGGTCTTTTCAATTAAAATATACTATGGTTGCATTGCAATTGTGGCTCGGCAATTGCCGAGCACTAAGAAAAATTCCATATAGACTCATTTAATGTTCCCCTCCACGGAAATCTTTAGTAAAAGGCGAAAGATTTATTCGTTTTGAAGGGAAACCAGAGTGCCGACAAACGCAAAGCGTCACATACTTATAGAAGCTGCATCTGCTGCTCCTCCACGAGAACCGTCAGAAATTCTTGGTGTCTTGTCTACTCTTTTATGGTTAACAGACCACCACTTTCACGCAGGCATAACTTGGAAGCTAAACTTCCAACGCTGAAATTCATATCTGCCAAAATGACATCGCTATTTCTGTTTATAGAAAAATTATTTTCATCATTACTACCGCCATTGACCACAAAGTTCCGTATTACCGGCGCTACCGATAGATGGCAGCACGCGAAACTTCTGTCGGCGACGCGTTGCTTGTCATTCCATTCACTGTTTATGTTTGCATTATTCATGCGTGAAGAAATTAAGTATTCTCACAACTAACCACAGTGCTCTCCATATAAGACTAGATCTTTCTCTTGGTCATCACGCTAGATCACTGAAAGCCCTGACAACTTCAGACAATTCTTTACACACAGCTAGCTCATGTAATACACGATGTGCACGAGTACATTCCGGATTTGCAACCGAACTTTTACCTTCCTCCAATATAATACATGACAACACACATATAAAATTATATCTACTTTCACTTCGGTATGTCTTATGCAATTTCTAATGTAATGGACTCATTCTTACAAATAATAGTGATACTAAATTCACTCATTTCATGTAGATCATTTTACCTGAGCATTCCGCACAACAACCAGTGAGCACTCGAGAAAGTCCCACAAAATGCTGTCATTACACGTCGAAATTTATGTTCTTTCGCCAAACGCGGCGGCGACAAAAACCGGCGGGTACTAACGTCAAGATTATTATTCTTGTGTGAAATCTATAATAATATTAATAACAATAGCACCACTCAGAAAGCACTACTCCCTTCCCACATACCTGAGAATGTGGTGAACGATCATCGATTACAGCCAAAATCCTATGAATCTCGGTCTGCATGCCTCACGCTCAGAGAAAGTGCTGCCACTCGTCATCATGGTTGCGTCTACTCCAGATTTGAACTAGAGAGAGTTGAAGACATACTACAGAAATGATCCTGTGAAGTATGATCTTGATTGCAAGCGATGAACGCTCGGTACTTATGCTAAACGATCGTCACAACGCCCTACAAGAACACGACGCCTCTTCGCATTACGCGATTTCATTCTCGCACTACTAGTAAATCGTCGAAATTCAGCGAACAATATTACATTGTAATCCGTACTCCCTTACATAATATCATGTTTCCTCCTTGAGCCATTTTGTGTGCTACACTATTCTGCACGAAAACAGAGACCAACGCTTCTTGTGATGGCTGTGTGTGCACACTGCTTGCACTGCAGGCCACTAGATGTCAGGCCAGGAATCATACAGATGCAGTGACACGCCAGTGATCCGCAGAAACGGTAGGAATCGCAAGGGGGGTTTTCATAGCCCACTCGTACTTCTTAAACACTGCCTGTCTATTAGAAAATCGTTACATCTTCGTCGCACATACGGCAGTGAGGGCTTGTGCTCGATATTTGGCCACTTGGCATCCTTACTATACGTTTCGTTTCGATTTGTATTTTACTTAACACACCAGAGCTGCTGATATATGGTACAAGTAGTTAACATTATGCTTCTTGCTTCACCTTTCGCCTATCAAGACTATTGGATTTCGACACAAGCCATTATATAAATACAAAATACACCTCTCTCGCTCTCTCTGGCACTTCCAAGCCACCAATATACAGCACTAGTTTTACCAGTATTAGTTCCATCATGTCCAATTTCTTTTTTCTTATGTTGAACACAAGGGCAGGAGAAGTAAACAATGTTTCTACACCCTAGATACCTACTTCCTGAGCCTGAGTCATAAATCTCACCTATCAGGCACAACATCCCAGTATCACACATGTACACCATAATGATTTATCATTTACACTCAGATCTAATAATTAATTTACATTACTAATTTATACTACATTCATTTTTAAAGATGGGTATTATGTGCTATTGTGGAAGTGGGGTGTTTATTAAGCACTCTCAGACATCTAGCACTAGCATTCAGAAGTGGGGCAGAGGGGGGGGGCTGTCAGAATTACACCACTTGTAGTGATAGAAACTTGTCTCTGTACAAATTCCCACTTTCTCCTTTACAGGATTGTGAAAGAAATACGAAAAGAGTGGCGAGGTGTTGGTGTGTGTGTGTGGGGGGGGGGGGGGGGGGAATTTCCATAGTTTCTCACAAGCACCATAGTTACCTCATATTTACACAGCTCTCCTTTTCTTTCTACTATCATCTCGGTAGAGAGGTGGCTGCTGCAAACAATTTTGGGGGAAATGTACCAATTTCACTACACTACAAAGCAGCACACATTGCTTGTAGAAATCAAATGAAAACCATTACTTGACCTTACATACTGCACTACACCGCACCCTTCATTCTCACATACAGCGAGACTTTTACGACTGCCAATAGTTACTGTGTATTGGCAAGGCCGTCCTCCCAATCGTCTGACTTAGTAAGCGACTTTGTAAGCGACTCCGCTGCGCTCCGCTTGACAATAGTTGGTTTTATAACTGGGCTCACTGCATAGACCACCTGCGGGAGCGAACACAACTGCTGGTAATGTATTACAGCTTTGACCGATCGCAAAAGGTGTTGAATCCAGTGGGAGAGGGAGGGAGCGAGGCTAACGGGCTGCAGCAACCACAACTGCACCTTAATAAAACAGAGTAAATCAAAGAGTGAGAGAAGTCGTCTAATTATGATTTTCAAGGCTTCTTTCTTACACTCTGTTGCACACTTTTTTAAAATTATTTCTTTGTTAAAAAAGGTACTTTCTTGTGTGTATTCCAACCTAGATGAAATTTCCACCTTAAACCAAAATATCGAAGCAGAAGAAGTAACAAAAACGAAAACCATCTAAGTACAAAGTTATAATACAGAAATTTCTCTTCTACAAGTCTCTTCATTCATTTTCGTCTCAGTTTAACTGTTAAAGCGTTATTTGCAATTTAATTTCGACGTGTCACTAGACTATTTCAAACGGCCCACTTTTGGTGTTACGAAAGTAGGCCATAATTCTTTGCCTTTAATTATTACAATAACTAACACAAATTACTATGGATTTACCAGTTCTTTAGAAATCATGCCTACTCACTGTCGAGTTATGCAATTCTACTTATCAATGAAACACCTAGCTTCTCCTTCTGGGGACACGCACGTTGTTCTTAATGCCTATTATTTACAACTGACTGAGCTTTGCACCCTCTCCACCTTTGCAAACTTCTATATCTTACAAGCTCCCCTTTTTTTGGTTTTTTCTTTTTTGAAATGCAAAGATTTCTAACCACTTTCTGTGGGACACTGAAGAACACAGAGAATACCTTTGCCTTTTGGCCTAAACTAAAAAGTATTTCGTTTCGTTAACACAAAACAACGTTTCAGCAAAGACCAATAGTCTTTTCAATTAAAATATACTATGGTTGCATTGCAATTGTGGCTCGGCAATTGCCGAGCACTAAGAAAAATTCCATATAGACTCATTTAATGTTCCCCTCCACGGAAATCTTTAGTAAAAGGCGAAAGATTTATTCGTTTTGAAGGGAAACCAGAGTGCCGACAAACGCAAAGCGTCACGTACTTATAGAAGCTGCATCTGCTGCTCCTCCACGAGAACCGTCAGAAATTCTTGGTGTCTTGTCTACTCTTTTATGGTTAACAGACCACCACTTTTACGCAGGCATAACTTGGAAGCTAAACTTCCAACGCTGAAATTCATATCTGCCAAAATGACATCGCTATTTCTGTTTATAGAAAAATTATTTTCATCATTACTACCGCCATTGACCACAAAGTTCCGTATTACCGGCGCTACCGATAGATGGCAGCACGCGAAACTTCTGTCGGCGACGCGTTGCTTGTCATTCCATTCACTGTTTATGTTTGCATTATTCATGCGTGAAGAAATTAAGTATTCTCACAACTAACCACAGTGCTCTCCATATAAGACTAGATCTTTCTCTTGGTCATCACGCTAGATCACTGAAAGCCCTGACAACTTCAGACAATTCTTTACACACAGCTAGCTCATGTAATACACGATGTGCACGAGTACATTCCGGATTTGCAACGGAACTTTTACCTTCCTCCAATATAATACATGACAACACACATATAAAATTATATCTACTTTCACTTCGGTATGTCTTATGCAATTGCTAATGTAATGGACTCATTCTTACAAATAATAGTGATACTAAATTCACTCATTTCATGTAGATCATTTTACCCGAGCATTCCGCACAACAACCAGTGAGCACTCGAGAAAGTCCCACAAAATGCTGTCATTACACGTCGAAATTTATGTTCTTTCGCCAAACGCGGCGGCGACAAAAACCGGCGGGTACTAACGTCAAGATTATTATTCTTGTGTGAAATCTATAATAATATTAATAACAATAGCACCACTCAGAAAGCACTACTCCCTTCCCACATACCTGAGAATGTGGTGAACGATCATCGATTACAGCCAAAATCCTATGAATCTCGGTCTGCATGCCTCACGCTCAGAGAAAGTGCTGCCACTCGTCATCATGGTTGCGTCTACTCCAGATTTGAACTAGAGAGAGTTGAAGACATACTACAGAAATGATCCTGTGAAGTATGATCTTGATTGCAAGCGATGAACGCTCGGTACTTATGCTAAACGATCGTCACAACGCCCTACAAGAACACGACGCCTCTTCGCATTACGCGATTTCATTCTCGCACTACTAGTAAATCGTCGAAATTCAGCGAACAATATTACATTGTAATCCGTACTCCCTTACATAATATCATGTTTCCTCCTTGAGCCATTTTGTGTGCTACACTATTCTGCACGAAAACAGAGACCAACGCTTCTTGTGATGGCTGTGTGTGCACACTGCTTGCACTGCAGGCCACTAGATGTCAGGCCAGGAATCATACAGATGCAGTGACACGCCAGTGATCCGCAGAAACGGTAGGAATCGCAAGGGGGGTTTTCATAGCCCACTCGTACTTCTTAAACACTGCCTGTCTATTAGAAAATCGTTACATCTTCGTCGCACATACGGCAGTGAGGGCTTGTGCTCGATATTTGGCCACTTGGCATCCTTACTATACGTTTCGTTTCGATTTGTATTTTACTTAACACACCAGAGCTGCTGATATATGGTACAAGTAGTTAACATTATGCTTCTTGCTTCACCTTTCGCCTATCAAGACTATTGGATTTCGACACAAGCCATTATATAAATACAAAATACACCTCTCTCGCTCTCTCTGGCACTTCCAAGCCACCAATATACAGCACTAGTTTTACCAGTATTAGTTCCATCATGTCCAATTTCTTTTTTCTTATGTTGAACACAAGGGCAGGAGAAGTAAACAATGTTTCTATGAACTTTATCACTGACTGTACATTTTTTTTTTTTTTTTTTTTTTTTTTTTACTAATCTATGCACACCAACTAATGTTTCTACTTGAGGTATGATGAAACAGTTCTTTCTTTAAGGCATTTCTCATAAAAAATCAAACCATTACACAACTGTTCAACAGCTTAATACCTACAATTACTACCTTACACTCACAGAGATACTCAGGTACCTACTTCAGTTCACTTTCTACAGTGGAGTTATTATTATATTCCTGAGACAGCTACGTCACACATTGAGTGGATGCCGTATGAGCCATTTAAGCTCACAGTAAGCACAGAGGTGCATTGGACAATGAGTAATACAAAAATTTACAATCTGTCACACACTGTCTCCTCCTGTATCCATGCCCCATATAATATCAACTACCTATGAGCAGTCCACTAGTCTGCACACACCACACTTCATTTCAACACACTAATGCTGAATTGACTCAGTCTTTCAGAGCATACTATACCAGTCTGGTCATAGTCATTACCTTCCAAACCCTCTTACAATTTTTCATTCTTTTCAAAGGGTTGACTAGAACACAGGCAAAGTAACATAATTGTCAGCAAGCTGTTGGTGTGTCATTTACTGACCAAAGTCTCCCACCAACACAAGGGGCTTGGATATTTTGTTCAAAATGTGAGATGAAACAGAAAACACAGTTGGCATTTAACATATTTAGCACACTTTGGTGCACACCTTTCAGTGAATTAATGAAAGAAACAAAAAACTCCTAGGTGTATCTAAAACTTGTTCACAAGTAGGCAGGAGGAACTCCACAACATCACGATTAGTGTCTCCGGAAACAGATCATAACTAGACTATATGTAACTAGAAATTACCACTCATTTCAATATTATGTATAAGTGTCAATCCAAAATTGCAAAGGGGGGGGGGCCTAATTTAGTAACATACACAAAACATCCAAGTCAATATAATTTCATTTTTTTTTTTTTTTTTTTTTGGAGGAGGTGGGAAGTAAGGGGGAATAACCAATCCCAATATTATCTACACCCTGGATACCTACTTCCTGAGCCTGAGTCATAAATCTCACCTATCAGGCACAACATCCCAGTATCACACCTGTACACCATAATGATTTATCATTTACACTCAGATCTAATAATTAATTTACATTACTAATTTATACTACATTCATTTTTAAAGATGGGTATTATGTGCTATTGTGGAAGTGGGGTGTTTATTAAGCACTCTCAGACATCTAGCACTAGCATTCAGAAGTGGGGCAGAGGGGGGGGCTGTCAGAATTACACCACTTGTAGTGATAGAAACTTGTCTCTGTACAAATTCCCACTTTCTCCTTTACAGGATTGTGAAAGAAATACGAAAAGAGTGGCGAGGTGTTGGTGTGTGTGTGTGTGGGGGGGGGGGGGGGGGGGGAATTTCCATAGTTTCTCACAAGCACCATAGTTACCTCATATTTACACAGCTCTCCTTTTCTTTCTACTATCATCTCGGTAGAGAGGTGGCTGCTGCAAACAATTTTGGGGGAAATGTACCAATTTCACTACACTACAAAGCAGCACACATTGCTTGTAGAAATCAACTGAAAACCATTACTTGACCTTACATACTGCACTACACCGCACCCTTCATTCTCACATACAGCGAGACTTTTACGACTGCCAATAGTTACTGTGTATTGGCAAGGCCGTCCTCCCAATCGTCCGACTTAGTAAGCGACTTTGTAAGCGACTCCGCTGCGCTCCGCTTGACAATAGTTGGTTTTATAACTGGGCTCACTGCATAGACCACCTGCGGGAGCGAACACAACTGCTGGTAATGTATTACAGCTTTGACTGATCGCAAAAGGTGTTGAATCCAGTGGGAGAGGGAGGGAGCGAGGCTAACGGGCTGCAGCAACCACAACTGCACCTTAATAAAACAGAGTAAATCAAAGAGTGAGAGAAGTCGTCTAATTATGATTTTCAAGGCTTCTTTCTTACACTCTGTTGCACACTTTTTTTAAATTATTTCTTTGTTAAAAAAGGTACTTTCTTGTGTGTATTCCAACCTAGATGAAATTTCCACCTTAAACCAAAATATCGAAGCAGAAGAAGTAACAAAAACGAAAACCATCTAAGTACAAAGTTATAATACAGAAATTTCTCTTCTACAAGTCTCTTCATTCATTTTCGACTCAGTTTAACTGTTAAAGCGTTATTTGCAATTTAATTTCGACGTGTCACTAGACTATTTCAAACGGCCCACTTTTGGTGTTACGAAAGTAGGCCATAATTCTTTGCCTTTAATTAATACAATAACTAACACAAATTACTATGGATTTACCAGTTCTTTAGAAATCATGCCTACTCACTGTCGAGTTATGCAATTCTACTTATCAATGAAACACCTAGCTTCTCCTTCTGGGGACACGCACGTTGTTCTTAATGCCTATTATTTACAACTGACTGAGCTTTGCACCCTCTCCACCTTTGCAAACTTCTATATCTTACAAGCTCCCCTTTTTTTGGTTTTTTCTTTTTTGAAATGCAAAGATTTCTAACCACTTTCTGTGGGACACTGAAGAACACAGAGAATACCTTTGCCTTTTGGCCTAAACTAAAAAGTATTTCGTTTCGTTAACACAAAACAACGTTTCAGCAAAGACCAATAGTCTTTTCAATTAAAATATACTATGGTTGCATTGCAATTGTGGCTCGGCAATTGCCGAGCACTAAGAAAAATTCCATATAGACTCATTTAATGTTCCCCTCCACGGAAATCTTTAGTAAAAGGCGAAAGATTTATTCGTTTTGAAGGGAAACCAGAGTGCCGACAAACGCAAAGCGTCACGTACTTATAGAAGCTGCATCTGCTGCTCCTCCACGAGAACCGTCAGAAATTCTTGGTGTCTTGTCTACTCTTTTATGGTTAACAGACCACCACTTTTACGCAGGCATAACTTGGAAGCTAAACTTCCAACGCTGAAATTCATATCTGCCAAAATGACATCGCTATTTCTGTTTATAGAAAAATTATTTTCATCATTACTACCGCCATTGACCACAAAGTTCCGTATTACCGGCGCTACCGATAGATGGCAGCACGCGAAACTTCTGTCGGCGACGCGTTGCTTGTCATTCCATTCACTGTTTATGTTTGCATTATTCATGCGTGAAGAAATTAAGTATTCTCACAACTAACCACAGTGCTCTCCATATAAGACTAGATCTTTCTCTTGGTCATCACGCTAGATCACTGAAAGCCCTGACAACTTCAGACAATTCTTTACACACAGCTAGCTCATGTAATACACGATGTGCACGAGTACATTCCGGATTTGCAACGGAACTTTTACCTTCCTCCAATATAATACATGACAACACACATATAAAATTATATCTACTTTCACTTCGGTATGTCTTATGCAATTGATAATGTAATGGACTCATTCTTACAAATAATAGTGATACTAAATTCACTCATTTCATGTAGATCATTTTACCCGAGCATTCCGCACAACAACCAGTGAGCACTCGAGAAAGTCCCACAAAATGCTGTCATTACACGTCGAAATTTATGTTCTTTCGCCAAACGCGGCGGCGACAAAAACCGGCGGGTACTAACGTCAAGATTATTATTCTTGTGTGAAATCTATAATAATATTAATAACAATAGCACCACTCAGAAAGCACTACTCCCTTCCCACATACCTGAGAATGTGGTGAACGATCATCGATTACAGCCAAAATCCTATGAATCTCGGTCTGCATGCCTCACGCTCAGAGAAAGTGCTGCCACTCGTCATCATGGTTGCGTCTACTCCAGATTTGAACTAGAGAGAGTTGAAGACATACTACAGAAATGATCCTGTGAAGTATGATCTTGATTGCAAGCGATGAACGCTCGGTACTTATGCTAAACGATCGTCACAACGCCCTACAAGAACACGACGCCTCTTCGCATTACGCGATTTCATTCTCGCACTACTAGTAAATCGTCGAAATTCAGCGAACAATATTACATTGTAATCCGTACTCCCTTACATAATATCATGTTTCCTCCTTGAGCCATTTTGTGTGCTACACTATTCTGCACGAAAACAGAGACCAACGCTTCTTGTGATGGCTGTGTGTGCACACTGCTTGCACTGCAGGCCACTAGATGTCAGGCCAGGAATCATACAGATGCAGTGACACGCCAGTGATCCGCAGAAACGGTAGGAATCGCAAGGGGGGTTTTCATAGCCCACTCGTACTTCTTAAACACTGCCTGTCTATTAGAAAATCGTTACATCTTCGTCGCACATACGGCAGTGAGGGCTTGTGCTCGATATTTGGCCACTTGGCATCCTTACTATACGTTTCGTTTCGATTTGTATTTTACTTAACACACCAGAGCTGCTGATATATGGTACAAGTAGTTAACATTATGCTTCTTGCTTCACCTTTCGCCTATCAAGACTATTGGATTTCGACACAAGCCATTATATAAATACAAAATACACCTCTCTCGCTCTCTCTGGCACTTCCAAGCCACCAATATACAGCACTAGTTTTACCAGTATTAGTTCCATCATGTCCAATTTCTTTTTTCTTATGTTGAACACAAGGGCAGGAGAAGTAAACAATGTTTCTATGAACTTTATCACTGACTGTACATTTTTTTTTTTTTTTTTTTTTTTTACTAATCTATGCACACCAACTAATGTTTCTACTTGAGGTATGATGAAACAGTTCTTTCTTTAAGGCATTTCTCATAAAAAATCAAACCATTACACAACTGTTCAACAGCTTAATACCTACAATTACTACCTTACACTCACAGAGATACTCAGGTACCTACTTCAGTTCACTTTCTACAGTGGAGTTATTATTATATTCCTGAGACAGCTACGTCACACTTTGAGTGGATGCCGTATGAGCCATTTAAGCTCACAGTAAGCACAGAGGTGCATTGGACAATGAGTAATACAAAAATTTACAATCTGTCACACACTGTCTCCTCCTGTATCCATGCCCCATATAATATCAACTACCTATGAGCAGTCCACTAGTCTGCACACACCACACTTCATTTCAACACACTAATGCTGAATTGACTCAGTCTTTCAGAGCATACTATACCAGTCTGGTCATAGTCATTACCTTCCAAACCCTCTTACAATTTTTCATTCTTTTCAAAGGGTTGACTAGAACACAGGCAAAGTAACATAATTGTCAGCAAGCTGTTGGTGTGTCATTTACTGACCAAAGTCTCCCACCAACACAAGGGGCTTGGATATTTTGTTCAAAATGTGAGATGAAACAGAAAACACAGTTGGCATTTAACATATTTAGCACACTTTGGTGCACACCTTTCAGTGAATTAATGAAAGAAACAAAAAACTCCTAGGTGTATCTAAAACTTGTTCACAAGTAGGCAGGAGGAACTCCACAACATCACGATTAGTGTCTCCGGAAACAGATCATAACTAGACTATATGTAACTAGAAATTACCACTCATTTCAATATTATGTATAAGTGTCAATCCAAAATTGCAAAGGGGGGGGGCCTAATTTAGTAACATACACAAAACATCCAAGTCAATATAATTTCATTTTTTTTTTTTTTTTTTGGAGGAGGTGGGAAGTAAGGGGGAATAACCAATCCCAATATTATCTACACCCTGGATACCTACTTCCTGAGCCTGAGTCATAAATCTCACCTATCAGGCACAACATCCCAGTATCACACCTGTACACCATAATGATTTATCATTTACACTCAGATCTAATAATTAATTTACATTACTAATTTATACTACATTCATTTTTAAAGATGGGTATTATGTGCTATTGTGGAAGTGGGGTGTTTATTAAGCACTCTCAGACATCTAGCACTAGCATTCAGAAGTGGGGCAGAGGGGGGGGCTGTCAGAATTACACCACTTGTAGTGATAGAAACTTGTCTCTGTACAAATTCCCACTTTCTCCTTTACAGGATTGTGAAAGAAATACGAAAAGAGTGGCGAGGTGTTGGTGTGTGTGTGTGGGGGGGGGGGGGGGGGGGGAATTTCCATAGTTTCTCACAAGCACCATAGTTACCTCATATTTACACAGCTCTCCTTTTCTTTCTACTATCATCTCGGTAGAGAGGTGGCTGCTGCAAACAATTTTGGGGGAAATGTACCAATTTCACTACACTACAAAGCAGCACACATTGCTTGTAGAAATCAAATGAAAACCATTACTTGACCTTACATACTGCACTACACCGCACCCTTCATTCTCACATACAGCGAGACTTTTACGACTGCCAATAGTTACTGTGTATTGGCAAGGCCGTCCTCCCAATCGTCCGACTTAGTAAGCGACTTTGTAAGCGACTCCGCTGCGCTCCGCTTGACAATAGTTGGTTTTATAACTGGGCTCACTGCATAGACCACCTGCGGGAGCGAACACAACTGCTGGTAATGTATTACAGCTTTGACTGATCGCAAAAGGTGTTGAATCCAGTGGGAGAGGGAGGGAGCGAGGCTAACGGGCTGCAGCAACCACAACTGCACCTTAATAAAACAGAGTAAATCAAAGAGTGAGAGAAGTCGTCTAATTATGATTTTCAAGGCTTCTTTCTTACACTCTGTTGCACACTTTTTTTAAATTATTTCTTTGTTAAAAAAGGTACTTTCTTGTGTGTATTCCAACCTAGATGAAATTTCCACCTTAAACCAAAATATCGAAGCAGAAGAAGTAACAAAAACGAAAACCATCTAAGTACAAAGTTATAATACAGAAATTTCTCTTCTACAAGTCTCTTCATTCATTTTCGTCTCAGTTTAACTGTTAAAGCGTTATTTGCAATTTAATTTCGACGTGTCACTAGACTATTTCAAACGGCCCACTTTTGGTGTTACGAAAGTAGGCCATAATTCTTTGCCTTTAATTATTACAATAACTAACACAAATTACTATGGATTTACCAGTTCTTTAGAAATCATGCCTACTCACTGTCGAGTTATGCAATTCTACTTATCAATGAAACACCTAGCTTCTCCTTCTGGGGACACGCACGTTGTTCTTAATGCCTATTATTTACAACTGACTGAGCTTTGCACCCTCTCCACCTTTGCAAACTTCTATATCTTACAAGCTCCCCTTTTTTTGGTTTTTTTCTTTTTTGAAATGCAAAGATTTCTAACCACTTTCTGTGGGACACTGAAGAACACAGAGAATACCTTTGCCTTTTGGCCTAAACTAAAAAGTATTTCGTTTCGTTAACACAAAACAACGTTTCAGCAAAGACCAATGGTCTTTTCAATTAAAATATACTATGGTTGCATTGCAATTGTGGCTCGGCAATTGCCGAGCACTAAGAAAAATTCCATATAGACTCATTTAATGTTCCCCTCCACGGAAATCTTTAGTAAAAGGCGAAAGATTTATTCGTTTTGAAGGGAAACCAGAGTGCCGACAAACGCAAAGCGTCACATACTTATAGAAGCTGCATCTGCTGCTCCTCCACGAGAACCGTCAGAAATTCTTGGTGTCTTGTCTACTCTTTTATGGTTAACAGACCACCACTTTTACGCAGGCATAACTTGGAAGCTAAACTTCCAACGCTGAAATTCATATCTGCCAAAATGACATCGCTATTTCTGTTTATAGAAAAATTATTTTCATCATTACTACCGCCATTGACCACAAAGTTCCGTATTACCGGCGCTACCGATAGATGGCAGCACGCGAAACTTCTGTCGGCGACGCGTTGCTTGTCATTCCATTCACTGTTTATGTTTGCATTATTCATGCGTGAAGAAATTAAGTATTCTCACAACTAACCACAGTGCTCTCCATATAAGACTAGATCTTTCTCTTGGTCATCACGCTAGATCACTGAAAGCCCTGACAACTTCAGACAATTCTTTACACACAGCTAGCTCATGTAATACACGATGTGCACGAGTACATTCCGGATTTGCAACCGAACTTTTACCTTCCTCCAATATAATACATGACAACACACATATAAAATTATATCTACTTTCACTTCGGTATGTCTTATGCAATTGCTAATGTAATGGACTCATTCTTACAAATAATAGTGATACTAAATTCACTCATTTCATGTAGATCATTTTACCCGAGCATTCCGCACAACAACCAGTGAGCACTCGAGAAAGTCCCACAAAAGGCTGTCATTACACGTCGAAATTTATGTTCTTTCGCCAAACGCGGCGGCGACAAAAACCGGCGGGTACTAACGTCAAGATTATTATTCTTGTGTGAAATCTATAATAATATTAATAACAATAGCACCACTCAGAAAGCACTACTCCCTTCCCACATACCTGAGAATGTGGTGAACGATCATCGATTACAGCCAAAATCCTATGAATCTCGGTCTGCATGCCTCACGCTCAGAGAAAGTGCTGCCACTCGTCATCATGGTTGCGTCTACTCCAGATTTGAACTAGAGAGAGTTGAAGACATACTACAGAAATGATCCTGTGAAGTATGATCTTGATTGCAAGCGATGAACGCTCGGTACTTATGCTAAACGATCGTCACAACGCCCTACAAGAACACGACGCCTCTTCGCATTACGCGATTTCATTCTCGCACTACTAGTAAATCGTCGAAATTCAGCGAACAATATTACATTGTAATCCGTACTCCCTTACATAATATCATGTTTCCTCCTTGAGCCATTTTGTGTGCTACACTATTCTGCACGAAAACAGAGACCAACGCTTCTTGTGATGGCTGTGTGTGCACACTGCTTGCACTGCAGGCCACTAGATGTCAGGCCAGGAATCATACAGATGCAGTGACACGCCAGTGATCCGCAGAAACGGTAGGAATCGCAAGGGGGGTTTTCATAGCCCACTCGTACTTCTTAAACACTGCCTGTCTATTAGAAAATCGTTACATCTTCGTCGCACATACGGCAGTGAGGGCTTGTGCTCGATATTTGGCCACTTGGCATCCTTACTATACGTTTCGTTTCGATTTGTATTTTACTTAACACACCAGAGCTGCTGATATATGGTACAAGTAGTTAACATTATGCTTCTTGCTTCACCTTTCGCCTATCAAGACTATTGGATTTCGACACAAGCCATTATATAAATACAAAATACACCTCTCTCGCTCTCTCTGGCACTTCCAAGCCACCAATATACAGCACTAGTTTTACCAGTATTAGTTCCATCATGTCCAATTTCTTTTTTCTTATGTTGAACACAAGGGCAGGAGAAGTAAACAATGTTTCTATGAACTTTATCACTGACTGTACATTTTTTTTTTTTTTTTTTTTTTTTTTTACTAATCTATGCACACCAACTAATGTTTCTACTTGAGGTATGATGAAACAGTTCTTTCTTTAAGGCATTTCTCATAAAAAATCAAACCATTACACAACTGTTCAACAGCTTAATACCTACAATTACTACCTTACACTCACAGAGATACTCAGGTACCTACTTCAGTTCACTTTCTACAGTGGAGTTATTATTATATTCCTGAGACAGCTACGTCACACATTGAGTGGATGCCGTATGAGCCATTTAAGCTCACAGTAAGCACAGAGGTGCATTGGACAATGAGTAATACAAAAATTTACAATCTGTCACACACTGTCTCCTCCTGTATCCATGCCCCATATAATATCAACTACCTATGAGCAGTCCACTAGTCTGCACACACCACACTTCATTTCAACACACTAATGCTGAATTGACTCAGTCTTTCAGAGCATACTATACCAGTCTGGTCATAGTCATTACCTTCCAAACCCTCTTACAATTTTTCATTCTTTTCAAAGGGTTGACTAGAACACAGGCAAAGTAACATAATTGTCAGCAAGCTGTTGGTGTGTCATTTACTGACCAAAGTCTCCCACCAACACAAGGGGCTTGGATATTTTGTTCAAAATGTGAGATGAAACAGAAAACACAGTTGGCATTTAACATATTTAGCACACTTTGGTGCACACCTTTCAGTGAATTAATGAAAGAAACAAAAAACTCCTAGGTGTATCTAAAACTTGTTCACAAGTAGGCAGGAGGAACTCCACAACATCACGATTAGTGTCTCCGGAAACAGATCATAACTAGACTATATGTAACTAGAAATTACCACTCATTTCAATATTATGTATAAGTGTCAATCCAAAATTGCAAAGGGGGGGGGCCTAATTTAGTAACATACACAAAACATCCAAGTCAATATAATTTCATTTTTTTTTTTTTTTTTTTTTGGAGGAGGTGGGAAGTAAGGGGGAATAACCAATCCCAATATTATCTACACCCTGGATACCTACTTCCTGAGCCTGAGTCATAAATCTCACCTATCAGGCACAACATCCCAGTATCACACCTGTACACCATAATGATTTATCATTTACACTCAGATCTAATAATTAATTTACATTACTAATTTATACTACATTCATTTTTAAAGATGGGTATTATGTGCTATTGTGGAAGTGGGGTGTTTATTAAGCACTCTCAGACATCTAGCACTAGCATTCAGAAGTGGGGCAGAGGGGGGGGCTGTCAGAATTACACCACTTGTAGTGATAGAAACTTGTCTCTGTACAAATTCCCACTTTCTCCTTTACAGGATTGTGAAAGAAATACGAAAAGAGTGGCGAGGTGTTGGTGTGTGTGTGTGTGGGGGGGGGGGGGGGGGGAATTTCCATAGTTTCTCACAAGCACCATAGTTACCTCATATTTACACAGCTCTCCTTTTCTTTCTACTATCATCTCGGTAGAGAGGTGGCTGCTGCAAACAATTTTGGGGGAAATGTACCAATTTCACTACACTACAAAGCAGCACACATTGCTTGTAGAAATCAACTGAAAACCATTACTTGACCTTACATACTGCACTACACCGCACCCTTCATTCTCACATACAGCGAGACTTTTACGACTGCCAATAGTTACTGTGTATTGGCAAGGCCGTCCTCCCAATCGTCCGACTTAGTAAGCGACTTTGTAAGCGACTCCGCTGCGCTCCGCTTGACAATAGTTGGTTTTATAACTGGGCTCACTGCATAGACCACCTGCGGGAGCGAACACAACTGCTGGTAATGTATTACAGCTTTGACTGATCGCAAAAGGTGTTGAATCCAGTGGGAGAGGGAGGGAGCGAGGC
Source organism: Locusta migratoria (assembly GCA_026315105.1). Taxonomy (NCBI): domain Eukaryota; kingdom Metazoa; phylum Arthropoda; class Insecta; order Orthoptera; family Acrididae; genus Locusta; species Locusta migratoria. Next base: position 260,344,127 of record CM048746.1, read on the forward strand.
TAACGGGCTGCAGCAACCACAACTGCACCTTAATAAAACAGAGTAAATCAAAGAGTGAGAGAAGTCGTCTAATTATGATTTTCAAGGCTTCTTTCTTACACTCTGTTGCACACTTTTTTTAAATTATTTCTTTGTTAAAAAAGGTACTTTCTTGTGTGTATTCCAACCTAGATGAAATTTCCACCTTAAACCAAAATATCGAAGCAGAAGAAGTAACAAAAACGAAAACCATCTAAGTACAAAGTTATAATACAGAAATTTCTCTTCTACAAGTCTCTTCATTCATTTTCGACTCAGTTTAACTGTTAAAGCGTTATTTGCAATTTAATTTCGACGTGTCACTAGACTATTTCAAACGGCCCACTTTTGGTGTTACGAAAGTAGGCCATAATTCTTTGCCTTTAATTAATACAATAACTAACACAAATTACTATGGATTTACCAGTTCTTTAGAAATCATGCCTACTCACTGTCGAGTTATGCAATTCTACTTATCAATGAAACACCTAGCTTCTCCTTCTGGGGACACGCACGTTGTTCTTAATGCCTATTATTTACAACTGACTGAGCTTTGCACCCTCTCCACCTTTGCAAACTTCTATATCTTACAAGCTCCCCTTTTTTTGGTTTTTTCTTTTTTGAAATGCAAAGATTTCTAACCACTTTCTGTGGGACACTGAAGAACACAGAGAATACCTTTGCCTTTTGGCCTAAACTAAAAAGTATTTCGTTTCGTTAACACAAAACAACGTTTCAGCAAAGACCAATAGTCTTTTCAATTAAAATATACTATGGTTGCATTGCAATTGTGGCTCGGCAATTGCCGAGCACTAAGAAAAATTCCATATAGACTCATTTAATGTTCCCCTCCACGGAAATCTTTAGTAAAAGGCGAAAGATTTATTCGTTTTGAAGGGAAACCAGAGTGCCGACAAACGCAAAGCGTCACGTACTTATAGAAGCTGCATCTGCTGCTCCTCCACGAGAACCGTCAGAAATTCTTGGTGTCTTGTCTACTCTTTTATGGTTAACAGACCACCACTTTTACGCAGGCATAACTTGGAAGCTAAACTTCCAACGCTGAAATTCATATCTGCCAAAATGACATCGCTATTTCTGTTTATAGAAAAATTATTTTCATCATTACTACCGCCATTGACCACAAAGTTCCGTATTACCGGCGCTACCGATAGATGGCAGCACGCGAAACTTCTGTCGGCGACGCGTTGCTTGTCATTCCATTCACTGTTTATGTTTGCATTATTCATGCGTGAAGAAATTAAGTATTCTCACAACTAACCACAGTGCTCTCCATATAAGACTAGATCTTTCTCTTGGTCATCACGCTAGATCACTGAAAGCCCTGACAACTTCAGACAATTCTTTACACACAGCTAGCTCATGTAATACACGATGTGCACGAGTACATTCCGGATTTGCAACGGAACTTTTACCTTCCTCCAATATAATACATGACAACACACATATAAAATTATATCTACTTTCACTTCGGTATGTCTTATGCAATTGATAATGTAATGGACTCATTCTTACAAATAATAGTGATACTAAATTCACTCATTTCATGTAGATCATTTTACCCGAGCATTCCGCACAACAACCAGTGAGCACTCGAGAAAGTCCCACAAAATGCTGTCATTACACGTCGAAATTTATGTTCTTTCGCCAAACGCGGCGGCGACAAAAACCGGCGGGTACTAACGTCAAGATTATTATTCTTGTGTGAAATCTATAATAATATTAATAACAATAGCACCACTCAGAAAGCACTACTCCCTTCCCACATACCTGAGAATGTGGTGAACGATCATCGATTACAGCCAAAATCCTATGAATCTCGGTCTGCATGCCTCACGCTCAGAGAAAGTGCTGCCACTCGTCATCATGGTTGCGTCTACTCCAGATTTGAACTAGAGAGAGTTGAAGACATACTACAGAAATGATCCTGTGAAGTATGATCTTGATTGCAAGCGATGAACGCTCGGTACTTATGCTAAACGATCGTCACAACGCCCTACAAGAACACGACGCCTCTTCGCATTACGCGATTTCATTCTCGCACTACTAGTAAATCGTCGAAATTCAGCGAACAATATTACATTGTAATCCGTACTCCCTTACATAATATCATGTTTCCTCCTTGAGCCATTTTGTGTGCTACACTATTCTGCACGAAAACAGAGACCAACGCTTCTTGTGATGGCTGTGTGTGCACACTGCTTGCACTGCAGGCCACTAGATGTCAGGCCAGGAATCATACAGATGCAGTGACACGCCAGTGATCCGCAGAAACGGTAGGAATCGCAAGGGGGGTTTTCATAGCCCACTCGTACTTCTTAAACACTGCCTGTCTATTAGAAAATCGTTACATCTTCGTCGCACATACGGCAGTGAGGGCTTGTGCTCGATATTTGGCCACTTGGCATCCTTACTATACGTTTCGTTTCGATTTGTATTTTACTTAACACACCAGAGCTGCTGATATATGGTACAAGTAGTTAACATTATGCTTCTTGCTTCACCTTTCGCCTATCAAGACTATTGGATTTCGACACAAGCCATTATATAAATACAAAATACACCTCTCTCGCTCTCTCTGGCACTTCCAAGCCACCAATATACAGCACTAGTTTTACCAGTATTAGTTCCATCATGTCCAATTTCTTTTTTCTTATGTTGAACACAAGGGCAGGAGAAGTAAACAATGTTTCTATGAACTTTATCACTGACTGTACATTTTTTTTTTTTTTTTTTTTTTTACTAATCTATGCACACCAACTAATGTTTCTACTTGAGGTATGATGAAACAGTTCTTTCTTTAAGGCATTTCTCATAAAAAATCAAACCATTACACAACTGTTCAACAGCTTAATACCTACAATTACTACCTTACACTCACAGAGATACTCAGGTACCTACTTCAGTTCACTTTCTACAGTGGAGTTATTATTATATTCCTGAGACAGCTACGTCACACTTTGAGTGGATGCCGTATGAGCCATTTAAGCTCACAGTAAGCACAGAGGTGCATTGGACAATGAGTAATACAAAAATTTACAATCTGTCACACACTGTCTCCTCCTGTATCCATGCCCCATATAATATCAACTACCTATGAGCAGTCCACTAGTCTGCACACACCACACTTCATTTCAACACACTAATGCTGAATTGACTCAGTCTTTCAGAGCATACTATACCAGTCTGGTCATAGTCATTACCTTCCAAACCCTCTTACAATTTTTCATTCTTTTCAAAGGGTTGACTAGAACACAGGCAAAGTAACATAATTGTCAGCAAGCTGTTGGTGTGTCATTTACTGACCAAAGTCTCCCACCAACACAAGGGGCTTGGATATTTTGTTCAAAATGTGAGATGAAACAGAAAACACAGTTGGCATTTAACATATTTAGCACACTTTGGTGCACACCTTTCAGTGAATTAATGAAAGAAACAAAAAACTCCTAGGTGTATCTAAAACTTGTTCACAAGTAGGCAGGAGGAACTCCACAACATCACGATTAGTGTCTCCGGAAACAGATCATAACTAGACTATATGTAACTAGAAATTACCACTCATTTCAATATTATGTATAAGTGTCAATCCAAAATTGCAAAGGGGGGGGGCCTAATTTAGTAACATACACAAAACATCCAAGTCAATATAATTTCATTTTTTTTTTTTTTTTTTGGAGGAGGTGGGAAGTAAGGGGGAATAACCAATCCCAATATTATCTACACCCTGGATACCTACTTCCTGAGCCTGAGTCATAAATCTCACCTATCAGGCACAACATCCCAGTATCACACCTGTACACCATAATGATTTATCATTTACACTCAGATCTAATAATTAATTTACATTACTAATTTATACTACATTCATTTTTAAAGATGGGTATTATGTGCTATTGTGGAAGTGGGGTGTTTATTAAGCACTCTCAGACATCTAGCACTAGCATTCAGAAGTGGGGCAGAGGGGGGGGCTGTCAGAATTACACCACTTGTAGTGATAGAAACTTGTCTCTGTACAAATTCCCACTTTCTCCTTTACAGGATTGTGAAAGAAATACGAAAAGAGTGGCGAGGTGTTGGTGTGTGTGTGTGGGGGGGGGGGGGGGGGGAATTTCCATAGTTTCTCACAAGCACCATAGTTACCTCATATTTACACAGCTCTCCTTTTCTTTCTACTATCATCTCGGTAGAGAGGTGGCTGCTGCAAACAATTTTGGGGGAAATGTACCAATTTCACTACACTACAAAGCAGCACACATTGCTTGTAGAAATCAAATGAAAACCATTACTTGACCTTACATACTGCACTACACCGCACCCTTCATTCTCACATACAGCGAGACTTTTACGACTGCCAATAGTTACTGTGTATTGGCAAGGCCGTCCTCCCAATCGTCCGACTTAGTAAGCGACTTTGTAAGCGACTCCGCTGCGCTCCGCTTGACAATAGTTGGTTTTATAACTGGGCTCACTGCATAGACCACCTGCGGGAGCGAACACAACTGCTGGTAATGTATTACAGCTTTGACTGATCGCAAAAGGTGTTGAATCCAGTGGGAGAGGGAGGGAGCGAGGCTAACGGGCTGCAGCAACCACAACTGCACCTTAATAAAACAGAGTAAATCAAAGAGTGAGAGAAGTCGTCTAATTATGATTTTCAAGGCTTCTTTCTTACACTCTGTTGCACACTTTTTTTAAATTATTTCTTTGTTAAAAAAGGTACTTTCTTGTGTGTATTCCAACCTAGATGAAATTTCCACCTTAAACCAAAATATCGAAGCAGAAGAAGTAACAAAAACGAAAACCATCTAAGTACAAAGTTATAATACAGAAATTTCTCTTCTACAAGTCTCTTCATTCATTTTCGTCTCAGTTTAACTGTTAAAGCGTTATTTGCAATTTAATTTCGACGTGTCACTAGACTATTTCAAACGGCCCACTTTTGGTGTTACGAAAGTAGGCCATAATTCTTTGCCTTTAATTATTACAATAACTAACACAAATTACTATGGATTTACCAGTTCTTTAGAAATCATGCCTACTCACTGTCGAGTTATGCAATTCTACTTATCAATGAAACACCTAGCTTCTCCTTCTGGGGACACGCACGTTGTTCTTAATGCCTATTATTTACAACTGACTGAGCTTTGCACCCTCTCCACCTTTGCAAACTTCTATATCTTACAAGCTCCCCTTTTTTTGGTTTTTTCTTTTTTGAAATGCATAGATTTCTAACCACTTTCTGTGGGACACTGAAGAACACAGAGAATACCTTTGCCTTTTGGCCTAAACTAAAAAGTATTTCGTTTCGTTAACACGAAACAACGTTTCAGCAAAGACCAATAGTCTTTTCAATTAAAATATACTATGGTTGCATTGCAATTGTGGCTCGGCAATTGCCGAGCACTAAGAAAAATTCCATATAGACTCATTTAATGTTCCCCTCCACGGAAATCTTTAGTAAAAGGCGAAAGATTTATTCGTTTTGAAGGGAAACCAGAGTGCCGACAAACGCAAAGCGTCACATACTTATAGAAGCTGCATCTGCTGCTCCTCCACGAGAACCGTCAGAAATTCTTGGTGTCTTGTCTACTCTTTTATGGTTAACAGACCACCACTTTTACGCAGGCATAACTTGGAAGCTAAACTTCCAACGCTGAAATTCATATCTGCCAAAATGACATCGCTATTTCTGTTTATAGAAAAATTATTTTCATCATTACTACCGCCATTGACCACAAAGTTCCGTATTACCGGCGCTACCGATAGATGGCAGCACGCGAAACTTCTGTCGGCGACGCGTTGCTTGTCATTCCATTCACTGTTTATGTTTGCATTATTCATGCGTGAAGAAATTAAGTATTCTCACAACTAACCACAGTGCTCTCCATATAAGACTAGATCTTTCTCTTGGTCATCACGCTAGATCACTGAAAGCCCTGACAACTTCAGACAATTCTTTACACACAGCTAGCTCATGTAATACACGATGTGCACGAGTACATTCCGGATTTGCAACCGAACTTTTACCTTCCTCCAATATAATACATGACAACACACATATAAAATTATATCTACTTTCACTTCGGTATGTCTTATGCAATTGCTAATGTAATGGACTCATTCTTACAAATAATAGTGATACTAAATTCACTCATTTCATGTAGATCGTTTTTACCCGAGCATTCCGCACAACAACCAGTGAGCACTCGAGAAAGTCCCACAAAAGGCTGTCATTACACGTCGAAATTTATGTTCTTTCGCCAAACGCGGCGGCGACAAAAACCGGCGGGTACTAACGTCAAGATTATTATTCTTGTGTGAAATCTATAATAATATTAATAACAATAGCACCACTCAGAAAGCACTACTCCCTTCCCACATACCTGAGAATGTGGTGAACGATCATCGATTACAGCCAAAATCCTATGAATCTCGGTCTGCATGCCTCACGCTCAGAGAAAGTGCTGCCACTCGTCATCATGGTTGCGTCTACTCCAGATTTGAACTAGAGAGAGTTGAAGACATACTACAGAAATGATCCTGTGAAGTATGATCTTGATTGCAAGCGATGAACGCTCGGTACTTATGCTAAACGATCGTCACAACGCCCTACAAGAACACGACGCCTCTTCGCATTACGCGATTTCATTCTCGCACTACTAGTAAATCGTCGAAATTCAGCGAACAATATTACATTGTAATCCGTACTCCCTTACATAATATCATGTTTCCTCCTTGAGCCATTTTGTGTGCTACACTATTCTGCACGAAAACAGAGACCAACGCTTCTTGTGATGGCTGTGTGTGCACACTGCTTGCACTGCAGGCCACTAGATGTCAGGCCAGGAATCATACAGATGCAGTGACACGCCAGTGATCCGCAGAAACGGTAGGAATCGCAAGGGGGGTTTTCATAGCCCACTCGTACTTCTTAAACACTGCCTGTCTATTAGAAAATCGTTACATCTTCGTCGCACATACGGCAGTGAGGGCTTGTGCTCGATATTTGGCCACTTGGCATCCTTACTATACGTTTCGTTTCGATTTGTATTTTACTTAACACACCAGAGCTGCTGATATATGGTACAAGTAGTTAACATTATGCTTCTTGCTTCACCTTTCGCCTATCAAGACTATTGGATTTCGACACAAGCCTTTATATAAATACAAAATACACCTCTCTCGCTCTCTCTGGCACTTCCAAGCCACCAATATACAGCACTAGTTTTACCAGTATTAGTTCCATCATGTCCAATTTCTTTTTTCTTATGTTGAACACAAGGGCAGGAGAAGTAAACAATGTTTCTATGAACTTTATCACTGACTGTACATTTTTCTTTTTTTTTTTTTTTTTTTTTTTTTTTTTTTTTTTACTAATCTATGCACACCAACTAATGTTTCTACTTGAGGTATGATGAAACAGTTCTTTCTTTAAGGCATTTCTCATAAAAAATCAAACCATTACACAACTGTTCAACAGCTTAATACCTACAATTACTACCTTACACTCACAGAGATACTCAGGTACCTACTTCAGTTCACTTTCTACAGTGGAGTTATTATTATATTCCTGAGACAGCTACGTCACACTTTGAGTGGATGCCGTATGAGCCATTTAAGCTCACAGTAAGCACAGAGGTGCATTGGACAATGAGTAATACAAAAATTTACAATCTGTCACACACTGTCTCCTCCTGTATCCATGCCCCATATAATATCAACTACCTATGAGCAGTCCACTAGTCTGCACACACCACACTTCATTTCAACACACTAATGCTGAATTGACTCAGTCTTTCAGAGCATACTATACCAGTCTGGTCATAGTCATTACCTTCCAAACCCTCTTACAATTTTTCATTCTTTTCAAAGGGTTGACTAGAACACAGGCAAAGTAACATAATTGTCAGCAAGCTGTTGGTGTGTCATTTACTGACCAAAGTCTCCCACCAACACAAGGGGCTTGGATATTTTGTTCAAAATGTGAGATGAAACAGAAAACACAGTTGGCATTTAACATATTTAGCACACTTTGGTGCACACCTTTCAGTGAATTAATGAAAGAAACAAAAAACTCCTAGGTGTATCTAAAACTTGTTCACAAGTAGGCAGGAGGAACTCCACAACATCACGATTAGTGTCTCCGGAAACAGATCATAACTAGACTATATGTAACTAGAAATTACCACTCATTTCAATATTATGTATAAGTGTCAATCCAAAATTGCAAAGGGGGGGGGCCTAATTTAGTAACATACACAAAACATCCAAGTCAATATAATTTCATTTTTTTTTTTTTTTGGAGGAGGTGGGAAGTAAGGGGGAATAACCAATCCCAATATTATCTACACCCTGGATACCTACTTCCTGAGCCTGAGTCATAAATCTCACCTATCAGGCACAACATCCCAGTATCACACCTGTACACCATAATGATTTATCATTTACACTCAGATCTAATAATTAATTTACATTACTAATTTATACTACATTCATTTTTAAAGATGGGTATTATGTGCTATTGTGGAAGTGGGGTGTTTATTAAGCACTCTCAGACATCTAGCACTAGTATTCAGAAGTGGGGCAGAGGGGGGGGCTGTCAGAATTACACCACTTGTAGTGATAGAAACTTGTCTCTGTACAAATTCCCACTTTCTCCTTTACAGGATTGTGAAAGAAATACGAAAAGAGTGGCGAGGTGTTGGTGTGTGTGTGGGGGGGGGGGGGGGGGGGGGGGGGGAATTTCCATAGTTTCTCACAAGCACCATAGTTACCTCATATTTACACAGCTCTCCTTTTCTTTCTACTATCATCTCGGTAGAGAGGTGGCTGCTGCAAACAATTTTGGGGGAAATGTACCAATTTCACTACACTACAAAGCAGCACACATTGCTTGTAGAAATCAAATGAAAACCATTACTTGACCTTACATACTGCACTACACCGCACCCTTCATTCTCACATACAGCGAGACTTTTACGACTGCCAATAGTTACTGTGTATTGGCAAGGCCGTCCTCCCAATCGTCCGACTTAGTAAGCGACTTTGTAAGCGACTCCGCTGCGCTCCGCTTGACAATAGTTGGTTTTATAACTGGGCTCACTGCATAGACCACCTGCGGGAGCGAACACAACTGCTGGTAATGTATTACAGCTTTGACTGATCGCAAAAGGTGTTGAATCCAGTGGGAGAGGGAGGGAGCGAGGCTAACGGGCTGCAGCAACCACAACTGCACCTTAATAAAACAGAGTAAATCAAAGAGTGAGAGAAGTCGTCTAATTATGATTTTCAAGGCTTCTTTCTTACACTCTGTTGCACACTTTTTTTAAATTATTTCTTTGTTAAAAAAGGTACTTTCTTGTGTGTATTCCAACCTAGATGAAATTTCCACCTTAAACCAAAATATCGAAGCAGAAGAAGTAACAAAAACGAAAACCATCTAAGTACAAAGTTATAATACAGAAATTTCTCTTCTACAAGTCTCTTCATTCATTTTTTTCGTCTCAGTTTAACTGTTAAAGCGTTATTTGCAATTTAATTTCGACGTGTCACTAGACTATTTCAAACGGCCCACTTTTGGTGTTACGAAAGTAGGCCATAATTCTTTGCCTTTAATTATTACAATAACTAACACAAATTACTATGGATTTACCAGTTCTTTAGAAATCATGCCTACTCACTGTCGAGTTATGCAATTCTACTTATCAATGAAACACCTAGCTTCTCCTTCTGGGGACACGCACGTTGTTCTTAATGCCTATTATTTACAACTGACTGAGCTTTGCACCCTCTCCACCTTTGCAAACTTCTATATCTTACAAGCTCCCCTTTTTTTGGTTTTTTCTTTTTTGAAATGCAAAGATTTCTAACCACTTTCTGTGGGACACTGAAGAACACAGAGAATACCTTTGCCTTTTGGCCTAAACTAAAAAGTATTTCGTTTCGTTAACACGAAACAACGTTTCAGCAAAGACCAATAGTCTTTTCAATTAAAATATACTATGGTTGCATTGCAATTGTGGCTCGGCAATTGCCGAGCACTAAGAAAAATTCCATATAGACTCATTTAATGTTCCCCTCCACGGAAATCTTTAGTAAAAGGCGAAAGATTTATTCGTTTTGAAGGGAAACCAGAGTGCCGACAAACGCAAAGCGTCACGTACTTATAGAAGCTGCATCTGCTGCTCCTCCACGAGAACCGTCAGAAATTCTTGGTGTCTTGTCTACTCTTTTATGGTTAACAGACCACCACTTTTACGCAGGCATAACTTGGAAGCTAAACTTCCAACGCTGAAATTCATATCTGCCAAAATGACATCGCTATTTCTGTTTATAGAAAAATTATTTTCATCATTACTACCGCCATTGACCACAAAGTTCCGTATTACCGGCGCTACCGATAGATGGCAGCACGCGAAACTTCTGTCGGCGACGCGTTGCTTGTCATTCCATTCACTGTTTATGTTTGCATTATTCATGCGTGAAGAAATTAAGTATTCTCACAACTAACCACAGTGCTCTCCATATAAGACTAGATCTTTCTCTTGGTCATCACGCTAGATCACTGAAAGCCCTGACAACTTCAGACAATTCTTTACACACAGCTAGCTCATGTAATACACGATGTGCACGAGTACATTCCGGATTTGCAACCGAACTTTTACCTTCCTCCAATATAATACATGACAACACACATATAAAATTATATCTACTTTCACTTCGGTATGTCTTATGCAATTGCTAATGTAATGGACTCATTCTTACAAATAATAGTGATACTAAATTCACTCATTTCATGTAGATCGTTTTTACCCGAGCATTCCGCACAACAACCAGTGAGCACTCGAGAAAGTCCCACAAAAGGCTGTCATTACACGTCGAAATTTATGTTCTTTCGCCAAACGCGGCGGCGACAAAAACCGGCGGGTACTAACGTCAAGATTATTATTCTTGTGTGAAATCTATAATAATATTAATAACAATAGCACCACTCAGAAAGCACTACTCCCTTCCCACATACCTGAGAATGTGGTGAACGATCATCGATTACAGCCAAAATCCTATGAATCTCGGTCTGCATGCCTCACGCTCAGAGAAAGTGCTGCCACTCGTCATCATGGTTGCGTCTACTCCAGATTTGAACTAGAGAGAGTTGAAGACATACTACAGAAATGATCCTGTGAAGTATGATCTTGATTGCAAGCGATGAACGCTCGGTACTTATGCTAAACGATCGTCACAACGCCCTACAAGAACACGACGCCTCTTCGCATTACGCGATTTCATTCTCGCACTACTAGTAAATCGTCGAAATTCAGCGAACAATATTACATTGTAATCCGTACTCCCTTACATAATATCATGTTTCCTCCTTGAGCCATTTTGTGTGCTACACTATTCTGCACGAAAACAGAGACCAACGCTTCTTGTGATGGCTGTGTGTGCACACTGCTTGCACTGCAGGCCACTAGATGTCAGGCCAGGAATCATACAGATGCAGTGACACGCCAGTGATCCGCAGAAACGGTAGGAATCGCAAGGGGGGTTTTCATAGCCCACTCGTACTTCTTAAACACTGCCTGTCTATTAGAAAATCGTTACATCTTCGTCGCACATACGGCAGTGAGGGCTTGTGCTCGATATTTGGCCACTTGGCATCCTTACTATACGTTTCGTTTCGATTTGTATTTTACTTAACACACCAGAGCTGCTGATATATGGTACAAGTAGTTAACATTATGCTTCTTGCTTCACCTTTCGCCTATCAAGACTATTGGATTTCGACACAAGCCTTTATATAAATACAAAATACACCTCTCTCGCTCTCTCTGGCACTTCCAAGCCACCAATATACAGCACTAGTTTTACCAGTATTAGTTCCATCATGTCCAATTTCTTTTTTCTTATGTTGAACACAAGGGCAGGAGAAGTAAACAATGTTTCTATGAACTTTATCACTGACTGTACATTTTTCTTTTTTTTTGTTTTTTTTTTTTTTTTTTTTTTTTTACTAATCTATGCACACCAACTAATGTTTCTACTTGAGGTATGATGAAACAGTTCTTTCTTTAAGGCATTTCTCATAAAAAATCAAACCATTACACAACTGTTCAACAGCTTAATACCTACAATTACTACCTTACACTCACAGAGATACTCAGGTACCTACTTCAGTTCACTTTCTACAGTGGAGTTATTATTATATTCCTGAGACAGCTACGTCACACTTTGAGTGGATGCCGTATGAGCCATTTAAGCTCACAGTAAGCACAGAGGTGCATTGGACAATGAGTAATACAAAAATTTACAATCTGTCACACACTGTCTCCTCCTGTATCCATGCCCCATATAATATCAACTACCTATGAGCAGTCCACTAGTCTGCACACACCACACTTCATTTCAACACACTAATGCTGAATTGACTCAGTCTTTCAGAGCATACTATACCAGTCTGGTCATAGTCATTACCTTCCAAACCCTCTTACAATTTTTCATTCTTTTCAAAGGGTTGACTAGAACACAGGCAAAGTAACATAATTGTCAGCAAGCTGTTGGTGTGTCATTTACTGACCAAAGTCTCCCACCAACACAAGGGGCTTGGATATTTTGTTCAAAATGTGAGATGAAACAGAAAACACAGTTGGCATTTAACATATTTAGCACACTTTGGTGCACACCTTTCAGTGAATTAATGAAAGAAACAAAAAACTCCTAGGTGTATCTAAAACTTGTTCACAAGTAGGCAGGAGGAACTCCACAACATCACGATTAGTGTCTCCGGAAACAGATCATAACTAGACTATATGTAACTAGAAATTACCACTCATTTCAATATTATGTATAAGTGTCAATCCAAAATTGCAAAGGGGGGGGGCTAATTTAGTAACATACACAAAACATCCAAGTCAATATAATTTCATTTTTTTTTTTTTTTGGAGGAGGTGGGAAGTAAGGGGGAATAACCAATCCCAATATTATCTACACCCTGGATACCTACTTCCTGAGCCTGAGTCATAAATCTCACCTATCAGGCACAACATCCCAGTATCACACCTGTACACCATAATGATTTATCATTTACACTCAGATCTAATAATTAATTTACATTACTAATTTATACTACATTCATTTTTAAAGATGGGTATTATGTGCTATTGTGGAAGTGGGGTGTTTATTAAGCACTCTCAGACATCTAGCACTAGCATTCAGAAGTGGGGCAGAGGGGGGGGCTGTCAGAATTACACCACTTGTAGTGATAGAAACTTGTCTCTGTACAAATTCCCACTTTCTCCTTTACAGGATTGTGAAAGAAATACGAAAAGAGTGGCGAGGTGTTGGTGTGTGTGTGTGGGGGGGGGGGGGGGGGAATTTCCATAGTTTCTCACAAGCACCATAGTTACCTCATATTTACACAGCTCTCCTTTTCTTTCTACTATCATCTCGGTAGAGAGGTGGCTGCTGCAAACAATTTTGGGGGAAATGTACCAATTTCACTACACTACAAAGCAGCACACATTGCTTGTAGAAATCAAATGAAAACCATTACTTGACCTTACATACTGCACTACACCGCACCCTTCATTCTCACATACAGCGAGACTTTTACGACTGCCAATAGTTACTGTGTATTGGCAAGGCCGTCCTCCCAATCGTCCGACTTAGTAAGCGACTTTGTAAGCGACTCCGCTGCGCTCCGCTTGACAATAGTTGGTTTTATAACTGGGCTCACTGCATAGACCACCTGCGGGAGCGAACACAACTGCTGGTAATGTATTACAGCTTTGACTGATCGCAAAAGGTGTTGAATCCAGTGGGAGAGGGAGGGAGCGAGGCTAACGGGCTGCAGCAACCACAACTGCACCTTAATAAAACAGAGTAAATCAAAGAGTGAGAGAAGTCGTCTAATTATGATTTTCAAGGCTTCTTTCTTACACTCTGTTGCACACTTTTTTAAAATTATTTCTTTGTTAAAAAAGGTACTTTCTTGTGTGTATTCCAACCCAGATGAAATTTCCACCTTAAACCAAAATATCGAAGCAGAAGAAGTAACAAAAACGAAAACCATTTAAGTACAAAGTTATAATACAGAAATTTCTCTTCTACAAGTCTCTTCATTCATTTTCGTCTCAGTTTAACTGTTAAAGCGTTATTTGCAATTTAATTTCGACGTGTCACTAGACTATTTCAAACGGCCCACTTTTGGTGTTACGAAAGTAGGCCATAATTCTTTGCCTTTAATTATTACAATAACTAACACAAATTACTATGGATTTACCAGTTCTTTAGAAATCATGCCTACTCACTGTCGAGTTATGCAATTCTACTTATCAATGAAACACCTAGCTTCTCCTTCTGGGGACACGCACGTTGTTCTTAATGCCTATTATTTACAACTGACTGAGCTTTGCACCCTCTCCACCTTTGCAAACTTCTATATCTTACAAGCTCCCCTTTTTTTGGTTTTTTCTTTTTTGAAATGCAAAGATTTCTAACCACTTTCTGTGGGACACTGAAGAACACAGAGAATACCTTTGCCTTTTGGCCTAAACTAAAAAGTATTTCGTTTCGTTAACACGAAACAACGTTTCAGCAAAGACCAATAGTCTTTTCAATTAAAATATACTATGGTTGCATTGCAATTGTGGCTCGGCAATTGCCGAGCACTAAGAAAAATTCCATATAGACTCATTTAATGTTCCCCTCCACGGAAATCTTTAGTAAAAGGCGAAAGATTTATTCGTTTTGAAGGGAAACCAGAGTGCCGACAAACGCAAAGCGTCACGTACTTATAGAAGCTGCATCTGCTGCTCCTCCACGAGAACCGTCAGAAATTCTTGGTGTCTTGTCTACTCTTTTATGGTTAACAGACCACCACTTTTACGCAGGCATAACTTGGAAGCTAAACTTCCAACGCTGAAATTCATATCTGCCAAAATGACATCGCTATTTCTGTTTATAGAAAAATTATTTTCATCATTACTACCGCCATTGACCACAAAGTTCCGTATTACCGGCGCTACCGATAGATGGCAGCACGCGAAACTTCTGTCGGCGACGCGTTGCTTGTCATTCCATTCACTGTTTATGTTTGCATTATTCATGCGTGAAGAAATTAAGTATTCTCACAACTAACCACAGTGCTCTCCATATAAGACTAAATCTTTCTCTTGGTCATCACGCTAGATCACTGAAAGCCCTGACAACTTCAGACAATTCTTTACACACAGCTAGCTCATGTAATACACGATGTGCACGAGTACATTCCGGATTTGCAACCGAACTTTTACCTTCCTCCAATATAATACATGACAACACACATATAAAATTATATCTACTTTCACTTCGGTATGTCTTATGCAATTGCTAATGTAATGGACTCATTCTTACAAATAATAGTGATACTAAATTCACTCATTTCATGTAGATCGTTTTTACCCGAGCATTCCGCACAACAACCAGTGAGCACTCGAGAAAGTCCCACAAAAGGCTGTCATTACACGTCGAAATTTATGTTCTTTCGCCAAACGCGGCGGCGACAAAAACCGGCGGGTACTAACGTCAAGATTATTATTCTTGTGTGAAATCTATAATAATATTAATAACAATAGCACCACTCAGAAAGCACTACTCCCTTCCCACATACCTGAGAATGTGGTGAACGATCATCGATTACAGCCAAAATCCTATGAATCTCGGTCTGCATGCCTCACGCTCAGAGAAAGTGCTGCCACTCGTTATCATGGTTGCGTCTACTCCAGATTTGAACTAGAGAGAGTTGAAGACATACTACAGAAATGATCCTGTGAAGTATGATCTTGATTGCAAGCGATGAACGCTCGGTACTTATGCTAAACGATCGTCACAACGCCCTACAAGAACACGACGCCTCTTCGCATTACGCGATTTCATTCTCGCACTACTAGTAAATCGTCGAAATTCAGCGAACAATATTACATTGTAATCCGTACTCCCTTACATAATATCATGTTTCCTCCTTGAGCCATTTTGTGTGCTACACTATTCTGCACGAAAACAGAGACCAACGCTTCTTGTGATGGCTGTGTGTGCACACTGCTTGCACTGCAGGCCACTAGATGTCAGGCCAGGAATCATACAGATGCAGTGACACGCCAGTGATCCGCAGAAACGGTAGGAATCGCAAGGGGGGTTTTCATAGCCCACTCGTACTTCTTAAACACTGCCTGTCTATTAGAAAATCGTTACATCTTCGTCGCACATACGGCAGTGAGGGCTTGTGCTCGATATTTGGCCACTTGGCATCCTTACTATACGTTTCGTTTCGATTTGTATTTTACTTAACACACCAGAGCTGCTGATATATGGTACAAGTAGTTAACATTATGCTTCTTGCTTCACCTTTCGCCTATCAAGACTATTGGATTTCGACACAAGCCTTTATATAAATACAAAATACACCTCTCTCGCTCTCTCTGGCACTTCCAAGCCACCAATATACAGCACTAGTTTTACCAGTATTAGTTCCATCATGTCCAATTTCTTTTTTCTTATGTTGAACACAAGGGCAGGAGAAGTAAACAATGTTTCTATGAACTTTATCACTGACTGTACATTTTTCTTTTTTTTTTGTTTTTTTTTTTTTTTTTTTTTTTTTTACTAATCTATGCACACCAACTAATGTTTCTACTTGAGGTATGATGAAACAGTTCTTTCTTTAAGGCATTTCTCATAAAAAATCAAACCATTACACAACTGTTCAACAGCTTAATACCTACAATTACTACCTTACACTCACAGAGATACTCAGGTACCTACTTCAGTTCACTTTCTACAGTGGAGTTATTATTATATTCCTGAGACAGCTACGTCACACTTTGAGTGGATGCCGTATGAGCCATTTAAGCTCACAGTAAGCACAGAGGTGCATTGGACAATGAGTAATACAAAAATTTACAATCTGTCACACACTGTCTCCTCCTGTATCCATGCCCCATATAATATCAACTACCTATGAGCAGTCCACTAGTCTGCACACACCACACTTCATTTCAACACACTAATGCTGAATTGACTCAGTCTTTCAGAGCATACTATACCAGTCTGGTCATAGTCATTACCTTCCAAACCCTCTTACAATTTTTCATTCTTTTCAAAGGGTTGACTAGAACACAGGCAAAGTAACATAATTGTCAGCAAGCTGTTGGTGTGTCATTTACTGACCAAAGTCTCCCACCAACACAAGGGGCTTGGATATTTTGTTCAAAATGTGAGATGAAACAGAAAACACAGTTGGCATTTAACATATTTAGCACACTTTGGTGCACACCTTTCAGTGAATTAATGAAAGAAACAAAAAACTCCTAGGTGTATCTAAAACTTGTTCACAAGTAGGCAGGAGGAACTCCACAACATCACGATTAGTGTCTCCGGAAACAGATCATAACTAGACTATATGTAACTAGAAATTACCACTCATTTCAATATTATGTATAAGTGTCAATCCAAAATTGCAAAGGGGGGGGGCCTAATTTAGTAACATACACAAAACATCCAAGTCAATATAATTTCATTTTTTTTTTTTTTGGAGGAGGTGGGAAGTAAGGGGGAATAACCAATCCCAATATTATCTACACCCTGGATACCTACTTCCTGAGCCTGAGTCATAAATCTCACCTATCAGGCACAACATCCCAGTATCACACCTGTACACCATAATGATTTATCATTTACACTCAGATCTAATAATTAATTTACATTACTAATTTATACTACATTCATTTTTAAAGATGGGTATTATGTGCTATTGTGGAAGTGGGGTGTTTATTAAGCACTCTCAGACATCTAGCACTAGCATTCAGAAGTGGGGCAGAGGGGGGGGCTGTCAGAATTACACCACTTGTAGTGATAGAAACTTGTCTCTGTACAAATTCCCACTTTCTCCTTTACAGGATTGTGAAAGAAATACGAAAAGAGTGGCGAGGTGTTGGTGTGTGTGTGTGGGGGGGGGGGGGGGGGGGGGAATTTCCATAGTTTCTCACAAGCACCATAGTTACCTCATATTTACACAGCTCTCCTTTTCTTTCTACTATCATCTCGGTAGAGAGGTGGCTGCTGCAAACAATTTTGGGGGAAATGTACCAATTTCACTACACTACAAAGCAGCACACATTGCTTGTAGAAATCAAATGAAAACCATTACTTGACCTTACATACTGCACTACACCGCACCCTTCATTCTCACATACAGCGAGACTTTTACGACTGCCAATAGTTACTGTGTATTGGCAAGGCCGTCCTCCCAATCGTCCGACTTAGTAAGCGACTTTGTAAGCGACTCCGCTGCGCTCCGCTTGACAATAGTTGGTTTTATAACTGGGCTCACTGCATAGACCACCTGCGGGAGCGAACACAACTGCTGGTAATGTATTACAGCTTTGACTGATCGCAAAAGGTGTTGAATCCAGTGGGAGAGGGAGGGAGCGAGGCTAACGGGCTGCAGCAACCACAACTGCACCTTAATAAAACAGAGTAAATCAAAGAGTGAGAGAAGTCGTCTAATTATGATTTTCAAGGCTTCTTTCTTACACTCTGTTGCACACTTTTTTTAAATTATTTCTTTGTTAAAAAAGGTACTTTCTTGTGTGTATTCCAACCTAGATGAAATTTCCACCTTAAACCAAAATATCGAAGCAGAAGAAGTAACAAAAACGAAAACCATCTAAGTACAAAGTTATAATACAGAAATTTCTCTTCTACAAGTCTCTTCATTCATTTTTTTCGTCTCAGTTTAACTGTTAAAGCGTTATTTGCAATTTAATTTCGACGTGTCACTAGACTATTTCAAACGGCCCACTTTTGGTGTTACGAAAGTAGGCCATAATTCTTTGCCTTTAATTATTACAATAACTAACACAAATTACTATGGATTTACCAGTTCTTTAGAAATCATGCCTACTCACTGTCGAGTTATGCAATTCTACTTATCAATGAAACACCTAGCTTCTCCTTCTGGGGACACGCACGTTGTTCTTAATGCCTATTATTTACAACTGACTGAGCTTTGCACCCTCTCCACCTTTGCAAACTTCTATATCTTACAAGCTCCCCTTTTTTTGGTTTTTTCTTTTTTGAAATGCAAAGATTTCTAACCACTTTCTGTGGGACACTGAAGAACACAGAGAATACCTTTGCCTTTTGGCCTAAACTAAAAAGTATTTCGTTTCGTTAACACGAAACAACGTTTCAGCAAAGACCAATAGTCTTTTCAATTAAAATATACTATGGTTGCATTGCAATTGTGGCTCGGCAATTGCCGAGCACTAAGAAAAATTCCATATAGACTCATTTAATGTTCCCCTCCACGGAAATCTTTAGTAAAAGGCGAAAGATTTATTCGTTTTGAAGGGAAACCAGAGTGCCGACAAACGCAAAGCGTCACGTACTTATAGAAGCTGCATCTGCTGCTCCTCCACGAGAACCGTCAGAAATTCTTGGTGTCTTGTCTACTCTTTTATGGTTAACAGACCACCACTTTTACGCAGGCATAACTTGGAAGCTAAACTTCCAACGCTGAAATTCATATCTGCCAAAATGACATCGCTATTTCTGTTTATAGAAAAATTATTTTCATCATTACTACCGCCATTGACCACAAAGTTCCGTATTACCGGCGCTACCGATAGATGGCAGCACGCGAAACTTCTGTCGGCGACGCGTTGCTTGTCATTCCATTCACTGTTTATGTTTGCATTATTCATGCGTGAAGAAATTAAGTATTCTCACAACTAACCACAGTGCTCTCCATATAAGACTAGATCTTTCTCTTGGTCATCACGCTAGATCACTGAAAGCCCTGACAACTTCAGACAATTCTTTACACACAGCTAGCTCATGTAATACACGATGTGCACGAGTACATTCCGGATTTGCAACCGAACTTTTACCTTCCTCCAATATAATACATGACAACACACATATAAAATTATATCTACTTTCACTTCGGTATGTCTTATGCAATTGCTAATGTAATGGACTCATTCTTACAAATAATAGTGATACTAAATTCACTCATTTCATGTAGATCGTTTTTACCCGAGCATTCCGCACAACAACCAGTGAGCACTCGAGAAAGTCCCACAAAAGGCTGTCATTACACGTCGAAATTTATGTTCTTTCGCCAAACGCGGCGGCGACAAAAACCGGCGGGTACTAACGTCAAGATTATTATTCTTGTGTGAAATCTATAATAATATTAATAACAATAGCACCACTCAGAAAGCACTACTCCCTTCCCACATACCTGAGAATGTGGTGAACGATCATCGATTACAGCCAAAATCCTATGAATCTCGGTCTGCATGCCTCACGCTCAGAGAAAGTGCTGCCACTCGTCATCATGGTTGCGTCTACTCCAGATTTGAACTAGAGAGAGTTGAAGACATACTACAGAAATGATCCTGTGAAGTATGATCTTGATTGCAAGCGATGAACGCTCGGTACTTATGCTAAACGATCGTCACAACGCCCTACAAGAACACGACGCCTCTTCGCATTACGCGATTTCATTCTCGCACTACTAGTAAATCGTCGAAATTCAGCGAACAATATTACATTGTAATCCGTACTCCCTTACATAATATCATGTTTCCTCCTTGAGCCATTTTGTGTGCTACACTATTCTGCACGAAAACAGAGACCAACGCTTCTTGTGATGGCTGTGTGTGCACACTGCTTGCACTGCAGGCCACTAGATGTCAGGCCAGGAATCATACAGATGCAGTGACACGCCAGTGATCCGCAGAAACGGTAGGAATCGCAAGGGGGGTTTTCATAGCCCACTCGTACTTCTTAAACACTGCCTGTCTATTAGAAAATCGTTACATCTTCGTCGCACATACGGCAGTGAGGGCTTGTGCTCGATATTTGGCCACTTGGCATCCTTACTATACGTTTCGTTTCGATTTGTATTTTACTTAACACACCAGAGCTGCTGATATATGGTACAAGTAGTTAACATTATGCTTCTTGCTTCACCTTTCGCCTATCAAGACTATTGGATTTCGACACAAGCCTTTATATAAATACAAAATACACCTCTCTCGCTCTCTCTGGCACTTCCAAGCCACCAATATACAGCACTAGTTTTACCAGTATTAGTTCCATCATGTCCAATTTCTTTTTTCTTATGTTGAACACAAGGGCAGGAGAAGTAAACAATGTTTCTATGAACTTTATCACTGACTGTACATTTTTCTTTTTTTTTGTTTTTTTTTTTTTTTTTTTTTTTACTAATCTATGCACACCAACTAATGTTTCTACTTGAGGTATGATGAAACAGTTCTTTCTTTAAGGCATTTCTCATAAAAAATCAAACCATTACACAACTGTTCAACAGCTTAATACCTACAATTACTACCTTACACTCACAGAGATACTCAGGTACCTACTTCAGTTCACTTTCTACAGTGGAGTTATTATTATATTCCTGAGACAGCTACGTCACACTTTGAGTGGATGCCGTATGAGCCATTTAAGCTCACAGTAAGCACAGAGGTGCATTGGACAATGAGTAATACAAAAATTTACAATCTGTCACACACTGTCTCCTCCTGTATCCATGCCCCATATAATATCAACTACCTATGAGCAGTCCACTAGTCTGCACACACCACACTTCATTTCAACACACTAATGCTGAATTGACTCAGTCTTTCAGAGCATACTATACCAGTCTGGTCATAGTCATTACCTTCCAAACCCTCTTACAATTTTTCATTCTTTTCAAAGGGTTGACTAGAACACAGGCAAAGTAACATAATTGTCAGCAAGCTGTTGGTGTGTCATTTACTGACCAAAGTCTCCCACCAACACAAGGGGCTTGGATATTTTGTTCAAAATGTGAGATGAAACAGAAAACACAGTTGGCATTTAACATATTTAGCACACTTTGGTGCACACCTTTCAGTGAATTAATGAAAGAAACAAAAAACTCCTAGGTGTATCTAAAACTTGTTCACAAGTAGGCAGGAGGAACTCCACAACATCACGATTAGTGTCTCCGGAAACAGATCATAACTAGACTATATGTAACTAGAAATTACCACTCATTTCAATATTATGTATAAGTGTCAATCCAAAATTGCAAAGGGGGGGGGGCTAATTTAGTAACATACACAAAACATCCAAGTCAATATAATTTCATTTTTTTTTTTTTTGGAGGAGGTGGGAAGTAAGGGGGAATAACCAATCCCAATATTATCTACACCCTGGATACCTACTTCCTGAGCCTGAGTCATAAATCTCACCTATCAGGCACAACATCCCAGTATCACACCTGTACACCATAATGATTTATCATTTACACTCAGATCTAATAATTAATTTACATTACTAATTTATACTACATTCATTTTTAAAGATGGGTATTATGTGCTATTGTGGAAGTGGGGTGTTTATTAAGCACTCTCAGACATCTAGCACTAGCATTCAGAAGTGGGGCAGAGGGGGGGGCTGTCAGAATTACACCACTTGTAGTGATAGAAACTTGTCTCTGTACAAATTCCCACTTTCTCCTTTACAGGATTGTGAAAGAAATACGAAAAGAGTGGCGAGGTGTTGGTGTGTGTGTGTGGGGGGGGGGGGGGGAATTTCCATAGTTTCTCACAAGCACCATAGTTACCTCATATTTACACAGCTCTCCTTTTCTTTCTACTATCATCTCGGTAGAGAGGTGGCTGCTGCAAACAATTTTGGGGGAAATGTACCAATTTCACTACACTACAAAGCAGCACACATTGCTTGTAGAAATCAAATGAAAACCATTACTTGACCTTACATACTGCACTACACCGCACCCTTCATTCTCACATACAGCGAGACTTTTACGACTGCCAATAGTTACTGTGTATTGGCAAGGCCGTCCTCCCAATCGTCCGACTTAGTAAGCGACTTTGTAAGCGACTCCGCTGCGCTCCGCTTGACAATAGTTGGTTTTATAACTGGGCTCACTGCATAGACCACCTGCGGGAGCGAACACAACTGCTGGTAATGTATTACAGCTTTGACTGATCGCAAAAGGTGTTGAATCCAGTGGGAGAGGGAGGGAGCGAGGCTAACGGGCTGCAGCAACCACAACTGCACCTTAATAAAACAGAGTAAATCAAAGAGTGAGAGAAGTCGTCTAATTATGATTTTCAAGGCTTCTTTCTTACACTCTGTTGCACACTTTTTTAAAATTATTTCTTTGTTAAAAAAGGTACTTTCTTGTGTGTATTCCAACCCAGATGAAATTTCCACCTTAAACCAAAATATCGAAGCAGAAGAAGTAACAAAAACGAAAACCATTTAAGTACAAAGTTATAATACAGAAATTTCTCTTCTACAAGTCTCTTCATTCATTTTCGTCTCAGTTTAACTGTTAAAGCGTTATTTGCAATTTAATTTCGACGTGTCACTAGACTATTTCAAACGGCCCACTTTTGGTGTTACGAAAGTAGGCCATAATTCTTTGCCTTTAATTATTACAATAACTAACACAAATTACTATGGATTTACCAGTTCTTTAGAAATCATGCCTACTCACTGTCGAGTTATGCAATTCTACTTATCAATGAAACACCTAGCTTCTCCTTCTGGGGACACGCACGTTGTTCTTAATGCCTATTATTTACAACTGACTGAGCTTTGCACCCTCTCCACCTTTGCAAACTTCTATATCTTACAAGCTCCCCTTTTTTTGGTTTTTTCTTTTTTGAAATGCAAAGATTTCTAACCACTTTCTGTGGGACACTGAAGAACACAGAGAATACCTTTGCCTTTTGGCCTAAACTAAAAAGTATTTCGTTTCGTTAACACGAAACAACGTTTCAGCAAAGACCAATAGTCTTTTCAATTAAAATATACTATGGTTGCATTGCAATTGTGGCTCGGCAATTGCCGAGCACTAAGAAAAATTCCATATAGACTCATTTAATGTTCCCCTCCACGGAAATCTTTAGTAAAAGGCGAAAGATTTATTCGTTTTGAAGGGAAACCAGAGTGCCGACAAACGCAAAGCGTCACGTACTTATAGAAGCTGCATCTGCTGCTCCTCCACGAGAACCGTCAGAAATTCTTGGTGTCTTGTCTACTCTTTTATGGTTAACAGACCACCACTTTTACGCAGGCATAACTTGGAAGCTAAACTTCCAACGCTGAAATTCATATCTGCCAAAATGACATCGCTATTTCTGTTTATAGAAAAATTATTTTCATCATTACTACCGCCATTGACCACAAAGTTCCGTATTACCGGCGCTACCGATAGATGGCAGCACGCGAAACTTCTGTCGGCGACGCGTTGCTTGTCATTCCATTCACTGTTTATGTTTGCATTATTCATGCGTGAAGAAATTAAGTATTCTCACAACTAACCACAGTGCTCTCCATATAAGACTAGATCTTTCTCTTGGTCATCACGCTAGATCACTGAAAGCCCTGACAACTTCAGACAATTCTTTACACACAGCTAGCTCATGTAATACACGATGTGCACGAGTACATTCCGGATTTGCAACCGAACTTTTACCTTCCTCCAATATAATACATGACAACACACATATAAAATTATATCTACTTTCACTTCGGTATGTCTTATGCAATTGCTAATGTAATGGACTCATTCTTACAAATAATAGTGATACTAAATTCACTCATTTCATGTAGATCGTTTTTACCCGAGCATTCCGCACAACAACCAGTGAGCACTCGAGAAAGTCCCACAAAAGGCTGTCATTACACGTCGAAATTTATGTTCTTTCGCCAAACGCGGCGGCGACAAAAACCGGCGGGTACTAACGTCAAGATTATTATTCTTGTGTGAAATCTATAATAATATTAATAACAATAGCACCACTCAGAAAGCACTACTCCCTTCCCACATACCTGAGAATGTGGTGAACGATCATCGATTACAGCCAAAATCCTATGAATCTCGGTCTGCATGCCTCACGCTCAGAGAAAGTGCTGCCACTCGTCATCATGGTTGCGTCTACTCCAGATTTGAACTAGAGAGAGTTGAAGACATACTACAGAAATGATCCTGTGAAGTATGATCTTGATTGCAAGCGATGAACGCTCGGTACTTATGCTAAACGATCGTCACAACGCCTTACAAGAACACGACGCCTCTTCGCATTACGCGATTTCATTCTCGCACTACTAGTAAATCGTCGAAATTCAGCGAACAATATTACATTGTAATCCGTACTCCCTTACATAATATCATGTTTCCTCCTTGAGCCATTTTGTGTGCTACACTATTCTGCACGAAAACAGAGACCAACGCTTCTTGTGATGGCTGTGTGTGCACACTGCTTGCACTGCAGGCCACTAGATGTCAGGCCAGGAATCATACAGATGCAGTGACACGCCAGTGATCCGCAGAAACGGTAGGAATCGCAAGGGGGGTTTTCATAGCCCACTCGTACTTCTTAAACACTGCCTGTCTATTAGAAAATCGTTACATCTTCGTCGCACATACGGCAGTGAGGGCTTGTGCTCGATATTTGGCCACTTGGCATCCTTACTATACGTTTCGTTTCGATTTGTATTTTACTTAACACACCAGAGCTGCTGATATATGGTACAAGTAGTTAACATTATGCTTCTTGCTTCACCTTTCGCCTATCAAGACTATTGGATTTCGACACAAGCCTTTATATAAATACAAAATACACCTCTCTCGCTCTCTCTGGCACTTCCAAGCCACCAATATACAGCACTAGTTTTACCAGTATTAGTTCCATCATGTCCAATTTCTTTTTTCTTATGTTGAACACAAGGGCAGGAGAAGTAAACAATGTTTCTATGAACTTTATCACTGACTGTACATTTTTTTTTTTTTTTTTTTTTTTTTTTTTACTAATCTATGCACACCAACTAATGTTTCTACTTGAGGTATGATGAAACAGTTCTTTCTTTAAGGCATTTCTCATAAAAAATCAAACCATTACACAACTGTTCAACAGCTTAATACCTACAATTACTACCTTACACTCACAGAGATACTCAGGTACCTACTTCAGTTCACTTTCTACAGTGGAGTTATTATTATATTCCTGAGACAGCTACGTCACACTTTGAGTGGATGCCGTATGAGCCATTTAAGCTCACAGTAAGCACAGAGGTGCATTGGACAATGAGTAATACAAAAATTTACAATCTGTCACACACTGTCTCCTCCTGTATCCATGCCCCATATAATATCAACTACCTATGAGCAGTCCACTAGTCTGCACACACCACACTTCATTTCAACACACTAATGCTGAATTGACTCAGTCTTTCAGAGCATACTATACCAGTCTGGTCATAGTCATTACCTTCCAAACCCTCTTACAATTTTTCATTCTTTTCAAAGGGTTGACTAGAACACAGGCAAAGTAACATAATTGTCAGCAAGCTGTTGGTGTGTCATTTACTGACCAAAGTCTCCCACCAACACAAGGGGCTTGGATATTTTGTTCAAAATGTGAGATGAAACAGAAAACACAGTTGGCATTTAACATATTTAGCACACTTTGGTGCACACCTTTCAGTGAATTAATGAAAGAAACAAAAAACTCCTAGGTGTATCTAAAACTTGTTCACAAGTAGGCAGGAGGAACTCCACAACATCACGATTAGTGTCTCCGGAAACAGATCATAACTAGACTATATGTAACTAGAAATTACCACTCATTTCAATATTATGTATAAGTGTCAATCCAAAATTGCAAAGGGGGGGGGCCTAATTTAGTAACATACACAAAACATCCAAGTCAATATAATTTCATTTTTTTTTTTTTTTGGAGGAGGTGGGAAGTAAGGGGGAATAACCAATCCCAATATTATCTACACCCTGGATACCTACTTCCTGAGCCTGAGTCATAAATCTCACCTATCAGGCACAACATCCCAGTATCACACCTGTACACCATAATGATTTATCATTTACACTCAGATCTAATAATTAATTTACATTACTAATTTATACTACATTCATTTTTAAAGATGGGTATTATGTGCTATTGTGGAAGTGGGGTGTTTATTAAGCACTCTCAGACATCTAGCACTAGCATTCAGAAGTGGGGCAGAGGGGGGGGGCTGTCAGAATTACACCACTTGTAGTGATAGAAACTTGTCTCTGTACAAATTCCCACTTTCTCCTTTACAGGATTGTGAAAGAAATACGAAAAGAGTGGCGAGGTGTTGGTGTGTGTGTGTGGGGGGGGGGGGGGGGAATTTCCATAGTTTCTCACAAGCACCATAGTTACCTCATATTTACACAGCTCTCCTTTTCTTTCTACTATCATCTCGGTAGAGAGGTGGCTGCTGCAAACAATTTTGGGGGAAATGTACCAATTTCACTACACTACAAAGCAGCACACATTGCTTGTAGAAATCAAATGAAAACCATTACTTGACCTTACATACTGCACTACACCGCACCCTTCATTCTCACATACAGCGAGACTTTTACGACTGCCAATAGTTACTGTGTATTGGCAAGGCCGTCCTCCCAATCGTCCGACTTAGTAAGCGACTTTGTAAGCGACTCCGCTGCGCTCCGCTTGACAATAGTTGGTTTTATAACTGGGCTCACTGCATAGACCACCTGCGGGAGCGAACACAACTGCTGGTAATGTATTACAGCTTTGACTGATCGCAAAAGGTGTTGAATCCAGTGGGAGAGGGAGGGAGCGAGGCTAACGGGCTGCAGCAACCACAACTGCACCTTAATAAAACAGAGTAAATCAAAGAGTGAGAGAAGTCGTCTAATTATGATTTTCAAGGCTTCTTTCTTACACTCTGTTGCACACTTTTTTTAAATTATTTCTTTGTTAAAAAAGGTACTTTCTTGTGTGTATTCCAACCTAGATGAAATTTCCACCTTAAACCAAAATATCGAAGCAGAAGAAGTAACAAAAACGAAAACCATCTAAGTACAAAGTTATAATACAGAAATTTCTCTTCTACAAGTCTCTTCATTCATTTTCGTCTCAGTTTAACTGTTAAAGCGTTATTTGCAATTTAATTTCGACGTGTCACTAGACTATTTCAAACGGCCCACTTTTGGTGTTACGAAAGTAGGCCATAATTCTTTGCCTTTAATTATTACAATAACTAACACAAATTACTATGGATTTACCAGTTCTTTAGAAATCATGCCTACTCACTGTCGAGTTATGCAATTCTACTTATCAATGAAACACCTAGCTTCTCCTTCTGGGGACACGCACGTTGTTCTTAATGCCTATTATTTACAACTGACTGAGCTTTGCACCCTCTCCACCTTTGCAAACTTCTATATCTTACAAGCTCCCCTTTTTTTGGTTTTTTCTTTTTTGAAATGCAAAGATTTCTAACCACTTTCTGTGGGACACTGAAGAACACAGAGAATACCTTTGCCTTTTGGCCTAAACTAAAAAGTATTTCGTTTCGTTAACACGAAACAACGTTTCAGCAAAGACCAATAGTCTTTTCAATTAAAATATACTATGGTTGCATTGCAATTGTGGCTCGGCAATTGCCGAGCACTAAGAAAAATTCCATATAGACTCATTTAATGTTCCCCTCCACGGAAATCTTTAGTAAAAGGCGAAAGATTTATTCGTTTTGAAGGGAAACCAGAGTGCCGACAAACGCAAAGCGTCACGTACTTATAGAAGCTGCATCTGCTGCTCCTCCACGAGAACCGTCAGAAATTCTTGGTGTCTTGTCTACTCTTTTATGGTTAACAGACCACCACTTTTACGCAGGCATAACTTGGAAGCTAAACTTCCAACGCTGAAATTCATATCTGCCAAAATGACATCGCTATTTCTGTTTATAGAAAAATTATTTTCATCATTACTACCGCCATTGACCACAAAGTTCCGTATTACCGGCGCTACCGATAGATGGCAGCACGCGAAACTTCTGTCGGCGACGCGTTGCTTGTCATTCCATTCACTGTTTATGTTTGCATTATTCATGCGTGAAGAAATTAAGTATTCTCACAACTAACCACAGTGCTCTCCATATAAGACTAAATCTTTCTCTTGGTCATCACGCTAGATCACTGAAAGCCCTGACAACTTCAGACAATTCTTTACACACAGCTAGCTCATGTAATACACGATGTGCACGAGTACATTCCGGATTTGCAACCGAACTTTTACCTTCCTCCAATATAATACATGACAACACACATATAAAATTATATCTACTTTCACTTCGGTATGTCTTATGCAATTGCTAATGTAATGGACTCATTCTTACAAATAATAGTGATACTAAATTCACTCATTTCATGTAGATCGTTTTTACCCGAGCATTCCGCACAACAACCAGTGAGCACTCGAGAAAGTCCCACAAAAAGCTGTCATTACACGTCGAAATTTATGTTCTTTCGCCAAACGCGGCGGCGACAAAAACCGGCGGGTACTAACGTCAAGATTATTATTCTTGTGTGAAATCTATAATAATATTAATAACAATAGCACCACTCAGAAAGCACTACTCCCTTCCCACATACCTGAGAATGTGGTGAACGATCATCGATTACAGCCAAAATCCTATGAATCTCGGTCTGCATGCCTCACGCTCAGAGAAAGTGCTGCCACTCGTCATCATGGTTGCGTCTACTCCAGATTTGAACTAGAGAGAGTTGAAGACATACTACAGAAATGATCCTGTGAAGTATGATCTTGATTGCAAGCGATGAACGCTCGGTACTTATGCTAAACGATCGTCACAACGCCCTACAAGAACACGACGCCTCTTCGCATTACGCGATTTCATTCTCGCACTACTAGTAAATCGTCGAAATTCAGCGAACAATATTACATTGTAATCCGTACTCCCTTACATAATATCATGTTTCCTCCTTGAGCCATTTTGTGTGCTACACTATTCTGCACGAAAACAGAGACCAACGCTTCTTGTGATGGCTGTGTGTGCACACTGCTTGCACTGCAGGCCACTAGATGTCAGGCCAGGAATCATACAGATGCAGTGACACGCCAGTGATCCGCAGAAACGGTAGGAATCGCAAGGGGGGTTTTCATAGCCCACTCGTACTTCTTAAACACTGCCTGTCTATTAGAAAATCGTTACATCTTCGTCGCACATACGGCAGTGAGGGCTTGTGCTCGATATTTGGCCACTTGGCATCCTTACTATACGTTTCGTTTCGATTTGTATTTTACTTAACACACCAGAGCTGCTGATATATGGTACAAGTAGTTAACATTATGCTTCTTGCTTCACCTTTCGCCTATCAAGACTATTGGATTTCGACACAAGCCATTATATAAATACAAAATACACCTCTCTCGCTCTCTCTGGCACTTCCAAGCCACCAATATACAGCACTAGTTTTACCAGTATTAGTTCCATCATGTCCAATTTCTTTTTTCTTATGTTGAACACAAGGGCAGGAGAAGTAAACAATGTTTCTATGAACTTTATCACTGACTGTACATTTTTTTTTTTTTTTTTTTACTAATCTATGCACACCAACTAATGTTTCTACTTGAGGTATGATGAAACAGTTCTTTCTTTAAGGCATTTCTCATAAAAAATCAAACCATTACACAACTGTTCAACAGCTTAATACCTACAATTACTACCTTACACTCACAGAGATACTCAGGTACCTACTTCAGTTCACTTTCTACAGTGGAGTTATTATTATATTCCTGAGACAGCTACGTCACACTTTGAGTGGATGCCGTATGAGCCATTTAAGCTCACAGTAAGCACAGAGGTGCATTGGACAATGAGTAATACAAAAATTTACAATCTGTCACACACTGTCTCCTCCTGTATCCATGCCCCATATAATATCAACTACCTATGAGCAGTCCACTAGTCTGCACACACCACACTTCATTTCAACACACTAATGCTGAATTGACTCAGTCTTTCAGAGCATACTATACCAGTCTGGTCATAGTCATTACCTTCCAAACCCTCTTACAATTTTTCATTCTTTTCAAAGGGTTGACTAGAACACAGGCAAAGTAACATAATTGTCAGCAAGCTGTTGGTGTGTCATTTACTGACCAAAGTCTCCCACCAACACAAGGGGCTTGGATATTTTGTTCAAAATGTGAGATGAAACAGAAAACACAGTTGGCATTTAACATATTTAGCACACTTTGGTGCACACCTTTCAGTGAATTAATGAAAGAAACAAAAAACTCCTAGGTGTATCTAAAACTTGTTCACAAGTAGGCAGGAGGAACTCCACAACATCACGATTAGTGTCTCCGGAAACAGATCATAACTAGACTATATGTAACTAGAAATTACCACTCATTTCAATATTATGTATAAGTGTCAATCCAAAATTGCAAAGGGGGGGGGCCTAATTTAGTAACATACACAAAACATCCAAGTCAATATAATTTCATTTTTTTTTTTTTTTTTTTTTTTTTTTGTAGGAGGTGGGAAGTAAGGGGGAATAACCAATCCCAATATTATCTACACCCTGGATACCTACTTCCTGAGCCTGAGTCATAAATCTCACCTATCAGGCACAACATCCCAGTATCACACCTGTACACCATAATGATTTATCATTTACACTCAGATCTAATAATTAATTTACATTACTAATTTATACTACATTCATTTTTAAAGATGGGTATTATGTGCTATTGTGGAAGTGGGGTGTTTATTAAGCACTCTCAGACATCTAGCACTAGCATTCAGAAGTGGGGCAGAGGGGGGGCTGTCAGAATTACACCACTTGTAGTGATAGAAACTTGTCTCTGTACAAATTCCCACTTTCTCCTTTACAGGATTGTGAAAGAAATACGAAAAGAGTGGCGAGGTGTTGGTGTGTGTGTGTGTGGGGGGGGGGGGGGGGAATTTCCATAGTTTCTCACAAGCACCATAGTTACCTCATATTTACACAGCTCTCCTTTTCTTTCTACTATCATCTCGGTAGAGAGGTGGCTGCTGCAAACAATTTTGGGGGAAATGTACCAATTTCACTACACTACAAAGCAGCACACATTGCTTGTAGAAATCAAATGAAAACCATTACTTGACCTTACATACTGCACTACACCGCACCCTTCATTCTCACATACAGCGAGACTTTTACGACTGCCAATAGTTACTGTGTATTGGCAAGGCCGTCCTCCCAATCGTCCGACTTAGTAAGCGACTTTGTAAGCGACTCCGCTGCGCTCCGCTTGACAATAGTTGGTTTTATAACTGGGCTCACTGCATAGACCACCTGCGGGAGCGAACACAACTGCTGGTAATGTATTACAGCTTTGACTGATCGCAAAAGGTGTTGAATCCAGTGGGAGAGGGAGGGGAGCGAGGCTAACGGGCTGCAGCAACCACAACTGCACCTTAATAAAACAGAGTAAATCAAAGAGTGAGAGAAGTCGTCTAATTATGATTTTCAAGGCTTCTTTCTTACACTCTGTTGCACACTTTTTTTAAATTATTTCTTTGTTAAAAAAGGTACTTTCTTGTGTGTATTCCAACCTAGATGAAATTTCCACCTTAAACCAAAATATCGAAGCAGAAGAAGTAACAAAAACGAAAACCATCTAAGTACAAAGTTATAATACAGAAATTTCTCTTCTACAAGTCTCTTCATTCATTTTCGTCTCAGTTTAACTGTTAAAGCGTTATTTGCAATTTAATTTCGACGTGTCACTAGACTATTTCAAACGGCCCACTTTTGGTGTTACGAAAGTAGGCCATAATTCTTTGCCTTTAATTATTACAATAACTAACACAAATTACTATGGATTTACCAGTTCTTTAGAAATCATGCCTACTCACTGTCGAGTTATGCAATTCTACTTATCAATGAAACACCTAGCTTCTCCTTCTGGGGACACGCACGTTGTTCTTAATGCCTATTATTTACAACTGACTGAGCTTTGCACCCTCTCCACCTTTGCAAACTTCTATATCTTACAAGCTCCCCTTTTTTTGGTTTTTTCTTTTTTGAAATGCAAAGATTTCTAACCACTTTCTGTGGGACACTGAAGAACACAGAGAATACCTTTGCCTTTTGGCCTAAACTAAAAAGTATTTCGTTTCGTTAACACGAAACAACGTTTCAGCAAAGACCAATAGTCTTTTCAATTAAAATATACTATGGTTGCATTGCAATTGTGGCTCGGCAATTGCCGAGCACTAAGAAAAATTCCATATAGACTCATTTAATGTTCCCCTCCACGGAAATCTTTAGTAAAAGGCGAAAGATTTATTCGTTTTGAAGGGAAACCAGAGTGCCGACAAACGCAAAGCGTCACGTACTTATAGAAGCTGCATCTGCTGCTCCTCCACGAGAACCGTCAGAAATTCTTGGTGTCTTGTCTACTCTTTTATGGTTAACAGACCACCACTTTTACGCAGGCATAACTTGGAAGCTAAACTTCCAACGCTGAAATTCATATCTGCCAAAATGACATCGCTATTTCTGTTTATAGAAAAATTATTTTCATCATTACTACCGCCATTGACCACAAAGTTCCGTATTACCGGCGCTACCGATAGATGGCAGCACGCGAAACTTCTGTCGGCGACGCGTTGCTTGTCATTCCATTCACTGTTTATGTTTGCATTATTCATGCGTGAAGAAATTAAGTATTCTCACAACTAACCACAGTGCTCTCCATATAAGACTAGATCTTTCTCTTGGTCATCACGCTAGATCACTGAAAGCCCTGACAACTTCAGACAATTCTTTACACACAGCTAGCTCATGTAATACACGATGTGCACGAGTACATTCCGGATTTGCAACCGAACTTTTACCTTCCTCCAATATAATACATGACAACACACATATAAAATTATATCTACTTTCACTTCGGTATGTCTTATGCAATTGCTAATGTAATGGACTCATTCTTACAAATAATAGTGATACTAAATTCACTCATTTCATGTAGATCGTTTTTACCCGAGCATTCCGCACAACAACCAGTGAGCACTCGAGAAAGTCCCACAAAAGGCTGTCATTACACGTCGAAATTTATGTTCTTTCGCCAAACGCGGCGGCGACAAAAACCGGCGGGTACTAACGTCAAGATTATTATTCTTGTGTGAAATCTATAATAATATTAATAACAATAGCACCACTCAGAAAGCACTACTCCCTTCCCACATACCTGAGAATGTGGTGAACGATCATCGATTACAGCCAAAATCCTATGAATCTCGGTCTGCATGCCTCACGCTCAGAGAAAGTGCTGCCACTCGTCATCATGGTTGCGTCTACTCCAGATTTGAACTAGAGAGAGTTGAAGACATACTACAGAAATGATCCTGTGAAGTATGATCTTGATTGCAAGCGATGAACGCTCGGTACTTATGCTAAACGATCGTCACAACGCCCTACAAGAACACGACGCCTCTTCGCATTACGCGATTTCATTCTCGCACTACTAGTAAATCGTCGAAATTCAGCGAACAATATTACATTGTAATCCGTACTCCCTTACATAATATCATGTTTCCTCCTTGAGCCATTTTGTGTGCTACACTATTCTGCACGAAAACAGAGACCAACGCTTCTTGTGATGGCTGTGTGTGCACACTGCTTGCACTGCAGGCCACTAGATGTCAGGCCAGGAATCATACAGATGCAGTGACACGCCAGTGATCCGCAGAAACGGTAGGAATCGCAAGGGGGGTTTTCATAGCCCACTCGTACTTCTTAAACACTGCCTGTCTATTAGAAAATCGTTACATCTTCGTCGCACATACGGCAGTGAGGGCTTGTGCTCGATATTTGGCCACTTGGCATCCTTACTATACGTTTCGTTTCGATTTGTATTTTACTTAACACACCAGAGCTGCTGATATATGGTACAAGTAGTTAACATTATGCTTCTTGCTTCACCTTTCGCCTATCAAGACTATTGGATTTCGACACAAGCCTTTATATAAATACAAAATACACCTCTCTCGCTCTCTCTGGCACTTACAAGCCACCAATATACAGCACTAGTTTTACCAGTATTAGTTCCATCATGTCCAATTTCTTTTTTCTTATGTTGAACACAAGGGCAGGAGAAGTAAACAATGTTTCTATGAACTTTATCACTGACTGTACATTTTTCTTTTTTTTTTGTTTTTTTTTTTTTTTTTTTTACTAATCTATGCACACCAACTAATGTTTCTACTTGAGGTATGATGAAACAGTTCTTTCTTTAAGGCATTTCTCATAAAAAATCAAACCATTACACAACTGTTCAACAGCTTAATACCTACAATTACTACCTTACACTCACAGAGATACTCAGGTACCTACTTCAGTTCACTTTCTACAGTGGAGTTATTATTATATTCCTGAGACAGCTACGTCACACTTTGAGTGGATGCCGTATGAGCCATTTAAGCTCACAGTAAGCACAGAGGTGCATTGGACAATGAGTAATACAAAAATTTACAATCTGTCACACACTGTCTCCTCCTGTATCCATGCCCCATATAATATCAACTACCTATGAGCAGTCCACTAGTCTGCACACACCACACTTCATTTCAACACACTAATGCTGAATTGACTCAGTCTTTCAGAGCATACTATACCAGTCTGGTCATAGTCATTACCTTCCAAACCCTCTTACAATTTTTCATTCTTTTCAAAGGGTTGACTAGAACACAGGCAAAGTAACATAATTGTCAGCAAGCTGTTGGTGTGTCATTTACTGACCAAAGTCTCCCACCAACACAAGGGGCTTGGATATTTTGTTCAAAATGTGAGATGAAACAGAAAACACAGTTGGCATTTAACATATTTAGCACACTTTGGTGCACACCTTTCAGTGAATTAATGAAAGAAACAAAAAACTCCTAGGTGTATCTAAAACTTGTTCACAAGTAGGCAGGAGGAACTCCACAACATCACGATTAGTGTCTCCGGAAACAGATCATAACTAGACTATATGTAACTAGAAATTACCACTCATTTCAATATTATGTATAAGTGTCAATCCAAAATTGCAAAAGGGGGGGGGGCCTAATTTAGTAACATACACAAAACATCCAAGTCAATATAATTTCATTTTTTTTTTTTTTTGGAGGAGGTGGGAAGTAAGGGGGAATAACCAATCCCAATATTATCTACACCCTGGATACCTACTTCCTGAGCCTGAGTCATAAATCTCACCTATCAGGCACAACATCACAGTATCACACCTGTACACCATAATGATTTATCATTTACACTCAGATCTAATAATTAATTTACATTACTAATTTATACTACATTCATTTTTAAAGATGGGTATTATGTGCTATTGTGGAAGTGGGGTGTTTATTAAGCACTCTCAGACATCTAGCACTAGCATTCAGAAGTGGGGCAGAGGGGGGGGCTGTCAGAATTACACCACTTGTAGTGATAGAAACTTGTCTCTGTACAAATTCCCACTTTCTCCTTTACAGGATTGTGAAAGAAATACGAAAAGAGTGGCGAGGTGTTGGTGTGTGTGTGTGGGGGGGGGGGGGGGGGGGGGAATTTCCATAGTTTCTCACAAGCACCATAGTTACCTCATATTTACACAGCTCTCCTTTTCTTTCTACTATCATCTCGGTAGAGAGGTGGCTGCTGCAAACAATTTTGGGGGAAATGTACCAATTTCACTACACTACAAAGCAGCACACATTGCTTGTAGAAATCAAATGAAAACCATTACTTGACCTTACATACTGCACTACACCGCACCCTTCATTCTCACATACAGCGAGACTTTTACGAGTGCCAATAGTTACTGTGTATTGGCAAGGCCGTCCTCCCAATCGTCCGACTTAGTAAGCGACTTTGTAAGCGACTCCGCTGCGCTCCGCTTGACAATAGTTGGTTTTATAACTGGGCTCACTGCATAGACCACCTGCGGGAGCGAACACAACTGCTGGTAATGTATTACAGCTTTGACTGATCGCAAAAGGTGTTGAATCCAGTGGGAGAGGGAGGGAGCGAGGCTAACGGGCTGCAGCAACCACAACTGCACCTTAATAAAACAGAGTAAATCAAAGAGTGAGAGAAGTCGTCTAATTATGATTTTCAAGGCTTCTTTCTTACACTCTGTTGCACACTTTTTTTAAATTATTTCTTTGTTAAAAAAGGTACTTTCTTGTGTGTATTCCAACCTAGATGAAATTTCCACCTTAAACCAAAATATCGAAGCAGAAGAAGTAACAAAAACGAAAACCATCTAAGTACAAAGTTATAATACAGAAATTTCTCTTCTACAAGTCTCTTCATTCATTTTCGTCTCAGTTTAACTGTTAAAGCGTTATTTGCAATTTAATTTCGACGTGTCACTAGACTATTTCAAACGGCCCACTTTTGGTGTTACGAAAGTAGGCCATAATTCTTTGCCTTTAATTATTACAATAACTAACACAAATTACTATGGATTTACCAGTTCTTTAGAAATCATGCCTACTCACTGTCGAGTTATGCAATTCTACTTATCAATGAAACACCTAGCTTCTCCTTCTGGGGACACGCACGTTGTTCTTAATGCCTATTATTTACAACCGACTGAGCTTTGCACCCTCTCCACCTTTGCAAACTTCTATATCTTACAAGCTCCCCTTTTTTTGGTTTTTTCTTTTTTGAAATGCAAAGATTTCTAACCACTTTCTGTGGGACACTGAAGAACACAGAGAATACCTTTGCCTTTTGGCCTAAACTAAAAAGTATTTAGTTTCGTTAACACAAAACAACGTTTCAGCAAAGACCAATAGTCTTTTCAATTAAAATATACTATGGTTGCATTGCAATTGTGGCTCGGCAATTGCCGAGCACTAAGAAAAATTCCATATAGACTCATTTAATGTTCCCCTCCACGGAAATCTTTAGTAAAAGGCGAAAGATTTATTCGTTTTGAAGGGAAACCAGAGTGCCGACAAACGCAAAGCGTCACGTACTTATAGAAGCTGCATCTGCTGCTCCTCCACGAGAACCGTCAGAAATTCTTGGTGTCTTGTCTACTCTTTTATGGTTAACAGACCACCACTTTTACGCAGGCATAACTTGGAAGCTAAACTTCCAACGCTGAAATTCATATCTGCCAAAATGACATCGCTATTTCTGTTTATAGAAAAATTATTTTCATCATTACTACCGCCATTGACCACAAAGTTCCGTATTACCGGCGCTACCGATAGATGGCAGCACGCGAAACTTCTGTCGGCGACGCGTTGCTTGTCATTCCATTCACTGTTTATGTTTGCATTATTCATGCGTGAAGAAATTAAGTATTCTCACAACTAACCACAGTGCTCTCCATATAAGACTAGATCTTTCTCTTGGTCATCACGCTAGATCACTGAAAGCCCTGACAACTTCAGACAATTCTTTACACACAGCTAGCTCATGTAATACACGATGTGCACGAGTACATTCCGGATTTGCAACCGAACTTTTACCTTCCTCCAATATAATACATGACAACACACATATAAAATTATATCTACTTTCACTTCGGTATGTCTTATGCAATTGCTAATGTAATGGACTCATTCTTACAAATAATAGTGATACTAAATTCACTCATTTCATGTAGATCGTTTTTACCCGAGCATTCCGCACAACAACCAGTGAGCACTCGAGAAAGTCCCACAAAAGGCTGTCATTACACGTCGAAATTTATGTTCTTTCGCCAAACGCGGCGGCGACAAAAACCGGCGGGTACTAACGTCAAGATTATTATTCTTGTGTGAAATCTATAATAATATTAATAACAATAGCACCACTCAGAAAGCACTACTCCCTTCCCACATACCTGAGAATGTGGTGAACGATCATCGATTACAGCCAAAATCCTATGAATCTCGGTCTGCATGCCTCACGCTCAGAGAAAGTGCTGCCACTCGTCATCATGGTTGCGTCTACTCCAGATTTGAACTAGAGAGAGTTGAAGACATACTACAGAAATGATCCTGTGAAGTATGATCTTGATTGCAAGCGATGAACGCTCGGTACTTATGCTAAACGATCGTCACAACGCCCTACAAGAACACGACGCCTCTTCGCATTACGCGATTTCATTCTCGCACTACTAGTAAATCGTCGAAATTCAGCGAACAATATTACATTGTAATCCGTACTCCCTTACATAATATCATGTTTCCTCCTTGAGCCATTTTGTGTGCTACACTATTCTGCACGAAAACAGAGACCAACGCTTCTTGTGATGGCTGTGTGTGCACACTGCTTGCACTGCAGGCCACTAGATGTCAGGCCAGGAATCATACAGATGCAGTGACACGCCAGTGATCCGCAGAAACGGTAGGAATCGCAAGGGGGGTTTTCATAGCCCACTCGTACTTCTTAAACACTGCCTGTCTATTAGAAAATCGTTACATCTTCGTCGCACATACGGCAGTGAGGGCTTGTGCTCGATATTTGGCCACTTGGCATCCTTACTATACGTTTCGTTTCGATTTGTATTTTACTTAACACACCAGAGCTGCTGATATATGGTACAAGTAGTTAACATTATGCTTCTTGCTTCACCTTTCGCCTATCAAGACTATTGGATTTCGACACAAGCCTTTATATAAATACAAAATACACCTCTCTCGCTCTCTCTGGCACTTCCAAGCCACCAATATACAGCACTAGTTTTACCAGTATTAGTTCCATCATGTCCAATTTCTTTTTTCTTATGTTGAACACAAGGGCAGGAGAAGTAAACAATGTTTCTATGAACTTTATCACTGACTGTACATTTTTTTTTTTTTTTTTTTTTTTTTTTTTACTAATCTATGCACACCAACTAATGTTTCTACTTGAGGTATGATGAAACAGTTCTTTGTTTAAGGCATTTCTCATAAAAAATCAAACCATTACACAACTGTTCAACAGCTTAATACCTACAATTACTACCTTACACTCACAGAGATACTCAGGTACCTACTTCAGTTCACTTTCTACAGTGGAGTTATTATTATATTCCTGAGACAGCTACGTCACACTTTGAGTGGATGCCGTATGAGCCATTTAAGCTCACAGTAAGCACAGAGGTGCATTGGACAATGAGTAATACAAAAATTTACAATCTGTCACACACTGTCTCCTCCTGTATCCATGCCCCATATAATATCAACTACCTATGAGCAGTCCACTAGTCTGCACACACCACACTTCATTTCAACACACTAATGCTGAATTGACTCAGTCTTTCAGAGCATACTATACCAGTCTGGTCATAGTCATTACCTTCCAAACCCTCTTACAATTTTTCATTCTTTTCAAAGGGTTGACTAGAACACAGGCAAAGTAACATAATTGTCAGCAAGCTGTTGGTGTGTCATTTACTGACCAAAGTCTCCCACCAACACAAGGGGCTTGGATATTTTGTTCAAAATGTGAGATGAAACAGAAAACACAGTTGGCATTTAACATATTTAGCACACTTTGGTGCACACCTTTCAGTGAATTAATGAAAGAAACAAAAAACTCCTAGGTGTATCTAAAACTTGTTCACAAGTAGGCAGGAGGAACTCCACAACATCACGATTAGTGTCTCCGGAAACAGATCATAACTAGACTATATGTAACTAGAAATTACCACTCATTTCAATATTATGTATAAGTGTCAATCCAAAATTGCAAAGGGGGGGGGGCCTAATTTAGTAACATACACAAAACATCCAAGTCAATATAA
Organism: Locusta migratoria; assembly: GCA_026315105.1. Lineage (NCBI taxonomy): Eukaryota > Metazoa > Arthropoda > Insecta > Orthoptera > Acrididae > Locusta > Locusta migratoria. The sequence continues at coordinate 260,384,818 of CM048746.1, forward strand.
TTTCATTTTTTTTTTTTTTTTTTTTTTTTTTTTGTAGGAGGTGGGAAGTAAGGGGGAATAACCAATCCCAATATTATCTACACCCTAGATACCTACTTCCTGAGTCATAAATCTCACCTATCAGGCACAACATCCCAGTATCACACCTGTACACCATAATGATTTATCATTTACACTCAGATCTAATAATTAATTTACATTACTAATTTATACTACATTCATTTTTAAAGATGGGTATTATGTGCTATTGTGGAAGTGGGGTGTTTATTAAGCACTCTCAGACATCTAGCACTAGCATTCAGAAGTGGGGCAGAGGGGGGGGGCTGTCAGAATTACACCACTTGTAGTGATAGAAACTTGTCTCTGTACAAATTCCCACTTTCTCCTTTACAGGATTGTGAAAGAAATACGAAAAGAGTGGCGAGGTGTTGGTGTGTGTGTGTGTGGGGGGGGGGGGGGGGGGAATTTCCATAGTTTCTCACAAGCACCATAGTTACCTCATATTTACACAGCTCTCCTTTTCTTTCTACTATCATCTCGGTAGAGAGGTGGCTACTGCAAACAATTTTGGGGGAAATGTACCAATTTCACTACACTACAAAGCAGCACACATTGCTTGTAGAAATCAAATGAAAACCATTACTTGACCTTACATACTGCACTACACCGCACCCTTCATTCTCACATACAGCGAGACTTTTACGACTGCCAATAGTTACTGTGTATTGGCAAGGCCGTCCTCCCAATCGTCCGGCTTAGTAAGCGACTTTGTAAGCGACTCCGCTGCGCTCCGCTTGACAATAGTTGGTTTTATAGCTGGGCTCACTGCATAGACCACCTGCGGGAGCGAACACAACTGCTGGTAATGTATTACAGCTTTGACTGATCGCAAAAGGTGTTGAATCCAGTGGGAGAGGGAGGGAGCGAGGCTAACGGGCTGCAGCAACCACAACTGCACCTTAATAAAACAGAGTAAATCAAAGAGTGAGAGAAGTCGTCTAATTATGATTTTCAAGGCTTCTTTCTTACACTCTGTTGCACACTTTTTTTAAATTATTTCTTTGTTAAAAAAGGTACTTTCTTGTGTGTATTCCAACCTAGATGAAATTTCCACCTTAAACCAAAATATCGAAGCAGAAGAAGTAACAAAAACGAAAACCATCTAAGTACAAAGTTATAATACAGAAATTTCTCTTCTACAAGTCTCTTCATTCATTTTCGTCTCAGTTTAACTGTTAAAGCGTTATTTGCAATTTAATTTCGACGTGTCACTAGACTATTTCAAACGGCCCACTTTTGGTGTTACGAAAGTAGGCCATAATTCTTTGCCTTTAATTATTACAATAACTAACACAAATTACTATGGATTTACCAGTTCTTTAGAAATCATGCCTACTCACTGTCGAGTTATGCAATTCTACTTATCAATGAAACACCTAGCTTCTCCTTCTGGGGACACGCACGTTGTTCTTAATGCCTATTATTTACAACTGACTGAGCTTTGCACCCTCTCCACCTTTGCAAACTTCTATATCTTACAAGCTCCCCTTTTTTTGGTTTTTTTCTTTTTTGAAATGCAAAGATTTCTAACCACTTTCTGTGGGACACTGAAGAACACAGAGAATACCTTTGCCTTTTGGCCTAAACTAAAAAGTATTTCGTTTCGTTAACACAAAACAACGTTTCAGCAAAGACCAATGGTCTTTTCAATTAAAATATACTATGGTTGCATTGCAATTGTGGCTCGGCAATTGCCGAGCACTAAGAAAAATTCCATATAGACTCATTTAATGTTCCCCTCCACGGAAATCTTTAGTAAAAGGCGAAAGATTTATTCGTTTTGAAGGGAAACCAGAGTGCCGACAAACGCAAAGCGTCACGTACTTATAGAAGCTGCATCTGCTGCTCCTCCACGAGAACCGTCAGAAATTCTTGGTGTCTTGTCTACTCTTTTATGGTTAACAGACCACCACTTTTACGCAGGCATAACTTGGAAGCTAAACTTCCAACGCTGAAATTCATATCTGCCAAAATGACATCGCTATTTCTGTTTATAGAAAAATTATTTTCATCATTACTACCGCCATTGACCACAAAGTTCCGTATTACCGTCGCTACCGATAGATGGCAGCACGCGAAACTTCTGTCGGCGACGCGTTGCTTGTCATTCCATTCACTGTTTATGTTTGCATTATTCATGCGTGAAGAAATTAAGTATTCTCACAACTAACCACAGTGCTCTCCATATAAGACTAAATCTTTCTCTTGGTCATCACGCTAGATCACTGAAAGCCCTGACAACTTCAGACAATTCTTTACACACAGCTAGCTCATGTAATACACGATGTGCACGAGTACATTCCGGATTTGCAACCGAACTTTTACCTTCCTCCAATATAATACATGACAACACACATATAAAATTATATCTACTTTCACTTCGGTATGTCTTATGCAATTGCTAATGTAATGGACTCATTCTTACAAATAATAGTGATACTAAATTCACTCATTTCATGTAGATCGTTTTTACCCGAGCATTCCGCACAACAACCAGTGAGCACTCGAGAAAGTCCCACAAAAGGCTGTCATTACACGTCGAAATTTATGTTCTTTCGCCAAACGCGGCGGCGACAAAAACCGGCGGGTACTAACGTCAAGATTATTATTCTTGTGTGAAATCTATAATAATATTAATAACAATAGCACCACTCAGAAAGCACTACTCCCTTCCCACATACCTGAGAATGTGGTGAACGATCATCGATTACAGCCAAAATCCTATGAATCTCGGTCTGCATGCCTCACGCTCAGAGAAAGTGCTGCCACTCGTCATCATGGTTGCGTCTACTCCAGATTTGAACTAGAGAGAGTTGAAGACATACTACAGAAATGATCCTGTGAAGTATGATCTTGATTGCAAGCGATGAACGCTCGGTACTTATGCTAAACGATCGTCACAACGCCCTACAAGAACACGACGCCTCTTCGCATTACGCGATTTCATTCTCGCACTACTAGTAAATCGTCGAAATTCAGCGAACAATATTACATTGTAATCCGTACTCCCTTACATAATATCATGTTTCCTCCTTGAGCCATTTTGTGTGCTACACTATTCTGCACGAAAACAGAGACCAACGCTTCTTGTGATGGCTGTGTGTGCACACTGCTTGCACTGCAGGCCACTAGATGTCAGGCCAGGAATCATACAGATGCAGTGACACGCCAGTGATCCGCAGAAACGGTAGGAATCGCAAGGGGGTTTTCATAGCCCACTCGTACTTCTTAAACACTGCCTGTCTATTAGAAAATCGTTACATCTTCGTCGCACATACGGCAGTGAGGGCTTGTGCTCGATATTTGGCCACTTGGCATCCTTACTATACGTTTCGTTTCGATTTGTATTTTACTTAACACACCAGAGCTGCTGATATATGGTACAAGTAGTTAACATTATGCTTCTTGCTTCACCTTTCGCCTATCAAGACTATTGGATTTCGACACAAGCCTTTATATAAATACAAAATACACCTCTCTCGCTCTCTCTGGCACTTCCAAGCCACCAATATACAGCACTAGTTTTACCAGTATTAGTTCCATCATGTCCAATTTCTTTTTTCTTATGTTGAACACAAGGGCAGGAGAAGTAAACAATGTTTCTATGAACTTTATCACTGACTGTACATTTTTTTTTTTTTTTTTTTTTTTTTTTTTACTAATCTATGCACACCAACTAATGTTTCTACTTGAGGTATGATGAAACAGTTCTTTCTTTAAGGCATTTCTCATAAAAAATCAAACCATTACACAACTGTTCAACAGCTTAATACCTACAATTACTACCTTACACTCACAGAGATACTCAGGTACCTACTTCAGTTCACTTTCTACAGTGGAGTTATTATTATATTCCTGAGACAGCTACGTCACACTTTGAGTGGATGCCGTATGAGCCATTTAAGCTCACAGTAAGCACAGAGGTGCATTGGACAATGAGTAATACAAAAATTTACAATCTGTCACACACTGTCTCCTCCTGTATCCATGCCCCATATAATATCAACTACCTATGAGCAGTCCACTAGTCTGCACACACCACACTTCATTTCAACACACTAATGCTGAATTGACTCAGTCTTTCAGAGCATACTATACCAGTCTGGTCATAGTCATTACCTTCCAAACCCTCTTACAATTTTTCATTCTTTTCAAAGGGTTGACTAGAACACAGGCAAAGTAACATAATTGTCAGCAAGCTGTTGGTGTGTCATTTACTGACCAAAGTCTCCCACCAACACAAGGGGCTTGGATATTTTGTTCAAAATGTGAGATGAAACAGAAAACACAGTTGGCATTTAACATATTTAGCACACTTTGGTGCACACCTTTCAGTGAATTAATGAAAGAAACAAAAAACTCCTAGGTGTATCTAAAACTTGTTCACAAGTAGGCAGGAGGAACTCCACAACATCACGATTAGTGTCTCCGGAAACAGATCATAACTAGACTATATGTAACTAGAAATTACCACTCATTTCAATATTATGTATAAGTGTCAATCCAAAATTGCAAAGGGGGGGGGGCCTAATTTAGTAACATACACAAAACATCCAAGTCAATATAATTTCATTTTTTTTTTTTTTTTGGAGGAGGTGGGAAGTAAGGGGGAATAACCAATCCCAATATTATCTACACCCTAGATACCTACTTCCTGAGCCTGAGTCATAAATCTCACCTATCAGGCACAACATCCCAGTATCACACCTGTACACCATAATGATTTATCATTTACACTCAGATCTAATAATTAATTTACATTACTAATTTATACTACATTCATTTTTAAAGATGGGTATTATGTGCTATTGTGGAAGTGGGGTGTTTATTAAGCACTCTCAGACATCTAGCACTAGCATTCAGAAGTGGGGCAGAGGGGGGGGGCTGTCAGAATTACACCACTTGTAGTGATAGAAACTTGTCTCTGTACAAATTCCCACTTTCTCCTTTACAGGATTGTGAAAGAAATACGAAAAGAGTGGCGAGGTGTTGGTGTGTGTGTGTGTGTGGGGGGGGGGGGAATTTCCATAGTTTCTCACAAGCACCATAGTTACCTCATATTTACACAGCTCTCCTTTTCTTTCTACTATCATCTCGGTAGAGAGGTGGCTGCTGCAAACAATTTTGGGGGAAATGTACCAATTTCACTACACTACAAAGCAGCACACATTGCTTGTAGAAATCAAATGAAAACCATTACTTGACCTTACATACTGCACTACACCACACCCTTCATTCTCACATACAGCGAGACTTTTACGACTGCCAATAGTTACTGTGTATTGGCAAGGCCGTCCTCCCAATCGTCCGACTTAGTAAGCGACTTTGTAAGCGACTCCGCTGCGCTCCGCTTGACAATAGTTGGTTTTATAACTGGGCTCACTGCATAGACCACCTGCGGGAGCGAACACAACTGCTGGTAATGTATTACAGCTTTGACTGATCGCAAAAGGTGTTGAATCCAGTGGGAGAGGGAGGGAGCGAGGCTAACGGGCTGCAGCAACCACAACTGCACCTTAATAAAACAGAGTAAATCAAAGAGTGAGAGAAGTCGTCTAATTATGATTTTCAAGGCTTCTTTCTTACACTCTGTTGCACACTTTTTTTAAATTATTTCTTTGTTAAAAAAGGTACTTTCTTGTGTGTATTCCAACCTAGATGAAATTTCCACCTTAAACCAAAATATCGAAGCAGAAGAAGTAACAAAAACGAAAACCATCTAAGTACAAAGTTATAATACAGAAATTTCTCTTCTACAAGTCTCTTCATTCATTTTCGTCTCAGTTTAACTGTTAAAGCGTTATTTGCAATTTAATTTCGACGTGTCACTAGACTATTTCAAACGGCCCACTTTTGGTGTTACGAAAGTAGGCCATAATTCTTTGCCTTTAATTATTACAATAACTAACACAAATTACTATGGATTTACCAGTTCTTTAGAAATCATGCCTACTCACTGTCGAGTTATGCAATTCTACTTATCAATGAAACACCTAGCTTCTCCTTCTGGGGACACGCACGTTGTTCTTAATGCCTATTATTTACAACCGACTGAGCTTTGCACCCTCTCCACCTTTGCAAACTTCTATATCTTACAAGCTCCCCTTTTTTTGGTTTTTTCTTTTTTGAAATGCAAAGATTTCTAACCACTTTCTGTGGGACACTGAAGAACACAGAGAATACCTTTGCCTTTTGGCCTAAACTAAAAAGTATTTAGTTTCGTTAACACAAAACAACGTTTCAGCAAAGACCAATAGTCTTTTCAATTAAAATATACTATGGTTGCATTGCAATTGTGGCTCGGCAATTGCCGAGCACTAAGAAAAATTCCATATAGACTCATTTAATGTTCCCCTCCACGGAAATCTTTAGTAAAAGGCGAAAGATTTATTCGTTTTGAAGGGAAACCAGAGTGCCGACAAACGCAAAGCGTCACGTACTTATAGAAGCTGCATCTGCTGCTCCTCCACGAGAACCGTCAGAAATTCTTGGTGTCTTGTCTACTCTTTTATGGTTAACAGACCACCACTTTTACGCAGGCATAACTTGGAAGCTAAACTTCCAACGCTGAAATTCATATCTGCCAAAATGACATCGCTATTTCTGTTTATAGAAAAATTATTTTCATCATTACTACCGCCATTGACCACAAAGTTCCGTATTACCGTCGCTACCGATAGATGGCAGCACGCGAAACTTCTGTCGGCGACGCGTTGCTTGTCATTCCATTCACTGTTTATGTTTGCATTATTCATGCGTGAAGAAATTAAGTATTCTCACAACTAACCACAGTGCTCTCCATATAAGACTAAATCTTTCTCTTGGTCATCACGCTAGATCACTGAAAGCCCTGACAACTTCAGACAATTCTTTACACACAGCTAGCTCATGTAATACACGATGTGCACGAGTACATTCCGGATTTGCAACCGAACTTTTACCTTCCTCCAATATAATACATGACAACACACATATAAAATTATATCTACTTTCACTTCGGTATGTCTTATGCAATTGCTAATGTAATGGACTCATTCTTACAAATAATAGTGATACTAAATTCACTCATTTCATGTAGATCGTTTTTACCCGAGCATTCCGCACAACAACCAGTGAGCACTCGAGAAAGTCCCACAAAAGGCTGTCATTACACGTCGAAATTTATGTTCTTTCGCCAAACGCGGCGGCGACAAAAACCGGCGGGTACTAACGTCAAGATTATTATTCTTGTGTGAAATCTATAATAATATTAATAACAATAGCACCACTCAGAAAGCACTACTCCCTTCCCACATACCTGAGAATGTGGTGAACGATCATCGATTACAGCCAAAATCCTATGAATCTCGGTCTGCATGCCTCACGCTCAGAGAAAGTGCTGCCACTCGTCATCATGGTTGCGTCTACTCCAGATTTGAACTAGAGAGAGTTGAAGACATACTACAGAAATGATCCTGTGAAGTATGATCTTGATTGCAAGCGATGAACGCTCGGTACTTATGCTAAACGATCGTCACAACGCCCTACAAGAACACGACGCCTCTTCGCATTACGCGATTTCATTCTCGCACTACTAGTAAATCGTCGAAATTCAGCGAACAATATTACATTGTAATCCGTACTCCCTTACATAATATCATGTTTCCTCCTTGAGCCATTTTGTGTGCTACACTATTCTGCACGAAAACAGAGACCAACGCTTCTTGTGATGGCTGTGTGTGCACACTGCTTGCACTGCAGGCCACTAGATGTCAGGCCAGGAATCATACAGATGCAGTGACACGCCAGTGATCCGCAGAAACGGTAGGAATCGCAAGGGGGGTTTTCATAGCCCACTCGTACTTCTTAAACACTGCCTGTCTATTAGAAAATCGTTACATCTTCGTCGCACATACGGCAGTGAGGGCTTGTGCTCGATATTTGGCCACTTGGCATCCTTACTATACGTTTCGTTTCGATTTGTATTTTACTTAACACACCAGAGCTGCTGATATATGGTACAAGTAGTTAACATTATGCTTCTTGCTTCACCTTTCGCCTATCAAGACTATTGGATTTCGACACAAGCCTTTAAATAAATACAAAATACACCTCTCTCGCTCTCTCTGGCACTTCCAAGCCACCAATATACAGCACTAGTTTTACCAGTATTAGTTCCATCATGTCCAATTTCTTTTTTCTTATGTTGAACACAAGGGCAGGAGAAGTAAACAATGTTTCTATGAACTTTATCACTGACTGTACATTTTTTTTTTTTTTTTTTTACTATGCACACCAACTAATGTTTCTACTTGAGGTATGATGAAACAGTTCTTTCTTTAAGGCATTTCTCATAAAAAATCAAACCATTACACAACTGTTCAACAGCTTAATACCTACAATTACTACCTTACACTCACAGAGATACTCAGGTACCTACTTCAGTTCACTTTCTACAGTGGAGTTATTATTATATTCCTGAGACAGCTACGTCACACTTTGAGTGGATGCCGTATGAGCCATTTAAGCTCACAGTAAGCACAGAGGTGCATTGGACAATGAGTAATACAAAAATTTACAATCTGTCACACACTGTCTCCTCCTGTATCCATGCCCCATATAATATCAACTACCTATGAGCAGTCCACTAGTCTGCACACACCACACTTCATTTCAACACACTAATGCTGAATTGACTCAGTCTTTCAGAGCATACTATACCAGTCTGGTCATAGTCATTACCTTCCAAACCCTCTTACAATTTTTCATTCTTTTCAAAGGGTTGACTAGAACACAGGCAAAGTAACATAATTGTCAGCAAGCTGTTGGTGTGTCATTTACTGACCAAAGTCTCCCACCAACACAAGGGGCTTGGATATTTTGTTCAAAATGTGAGATGAAACAGAAAACACAGTTGGCATTTAACATATTTAGCACACTTTGGTGCACACCTTTCAGTGAATTAATGAAAGAAACAAAAAACTCCTAGGTGTATCTAAAACTTGTTCACAAGTAGGCAGGAGGAACTCCACAACATCACGATTAGTGTCTCCGGAAGCAGATCATAACTAGACTATATGTAACTAGAAATTACCACTCATTTCAATATTATGTATAAGTGTCAATCCAAAATTGCAAAGGGGGGGGGCCTAATTTAGTAACATACACAAAACATCCAAGTCAATATAATTTCATTTTTTTTTTTTTTTTTTTGTAGGGGGTGGGAAGTAAGGGGGAATAACCAATCCCAATATTATCTACACCCTAGATACCTACTTCCTGAGTCATAAATCTCACCTATCAGGCACAACATCCCAGTATCACACCTGTACACCATAATGATTTATCATTTACACTCAGATCTAATAATTAATTTACATTACTAATTTATACTACATTCATTTTTAAAGATGGGTATTATGTGCTATTGTGGAAGTGGGGTGTTTATTAAGCACTCTCAGACATCTAGCACTAGCATTCAGAAGTGGGGCAGAGGGGGGGGCTGTCAGAATTACACCACTTGTAGTGATAGAAACTTGTCTCTGTACAAATTCCCACTTTCTCCTTTACAGGATTGTGAAAGAAATACGAAAAGAGTGGCGAGGTGTTGGTGTGTGTGTGTGTGTGGGGGGGGGGGGGGGGGGGGAATTTCCATAGTTTCTCACAAGCACCATAGTTACCTCATATTTACACAGCTCTCCTTTTCTTTCTACTATCATCTCGGTAGAGAGGTGGCTGCTGCAAACAATTTTGGGGGAAATGTACCAATTTCACTACACTACAAAGCAGCACACATTGCTTGTAGAAATCAAATGAAAACCATTACTTGACCTTACATACTGCACTACACCGCACCCTTCATTCTCACATACAGCGAGACTTTTACGACTGCCAATAGTTACTGTGTATTGGCAAGGCCGTCCTCCCAATCGTCCGACTTAGTAAGCGACTTTGTAAGCGACTCCGCTGCGCTCCGCTTGACAATAGTTGGTTTTATAACTGGGCTCACTGCATAGACCACCTGCGGGAGCGAACACAACTGCTGGTAATGTATTACAGCTTTGACTGATCGCAAAAGGTGTTGAATCCAGTGGGAGAGGGAGGGAGCGAGGCTAACGGGCTGCAGCAACCACAACTGCACCTTAATAAAACAGAGTAAATCAAAGAGTGAGAGAAGTCGTCTAATTATGATTTTCAAGGCTTCTTTCTTACACTCTGTTGCACACTTTTTTTAAATTATTTCTTTGTTAAAAAAGGTACTTTCTTGTGTGTATTCCAACCTAGATGAAATTTCCACCTTAAACCAAAATATCGAAGCAGAAGAAGTAACAAAAACGAAAACCATCTAAGTACAAAGTTATAATACAGAAATTTCTCTTCTACAAGTCTCTTCATTCATTTTCGTCTCAGTTTAACTGTTAAAGCGTTATTTGCAATTTAATTTCGACGTGTCACTAGACTATTTCAAACGGCCCACTTTTGGTGTTACGAAAGTAGGCCATAATTCTTTGCCTTTAATTATTACAATAACTAACACAAATTACTATGGATTTACCAGTTCTTTAGAAATCATGCCTACTCACTGTCGAGTTATGCAATTATACTTATCAATGAAACACCTAGCTTCTCCTTCTGGGGACACGCACGTTGTTCTTAATGCCTATTATTTACAACTGACTGAGCTTTGCACCCTCTCCACCTTTGCAAACTTCTATATCTTACAAGCTCCCCTTTTTTTGTTTTTTTTCTTTTTTGAAATGCAAAGATTTCTAACCACTTTCTGTGGGACACTGAAGAACACAGAGAATACCTTTGCCTTTTGGCCTAAACTAAAAAGTATTTAGTTTCGTTAACACAAAACAACGTTTCAGCAAAGACCAATGGTCTTTTCAATTAAAATATACTATGGTTGCATTGCAATTGTGGCTCAGCAATTGCCGAGCACTAAGAAAAATTCCATATAGACTCATTTAATGTTCCCCTCCACGGAAATCTTTAGTAAAAGGCGAAAGATTTATTCGTTTTGAAGGGAAACCAGAGTGCCGACAAACGCAAAGCGTCACATACTTATAGAAGCTGCATCTGCTGCTCCTCCACGAGAACCGTCAGAAATTCTTGGTGTCTTGTCTACTCTTTTATGGTTAACAGACCACCACTTTCACGCAGGCATAACTTGGAAGCTAAACTTCCAACGCTGAAATTCATATCTGCCAAAATGACATCGCTATTTCTGTTTATAGAAAAATTATTTTCATCATTACTACCGCCATTGACCACAAAGTTCCGTATTACCGGCGCTACCGATAGATGGCAGCACGCGAAACTTCTGTCGGCGACGCGTTGCTTGTCATTCCATTCACTGTTTATGTTTGCATTATTCATGCGTGAAGAAATTAAGTATTCTCACAACTAACCACAGTGCTCTCCATATAAGACTAAATCTTTCTCTTGGTCATCACGCTAGATCACTGAAAGCCCTGACAACTTCAGACAATTCTTTACACACAGCTAGCTCATGTAATACACGATGTGCACGAGTACATTCCGGATTTGCAACGGAACTTTTACCTTCCTCCAATATAATACATGACAACACACACATAAAATTCTATCTACTTTCACTTCGGTATGTCTTATGCAATTGCTAATGTAATGGACTCATTCTTACAAATAATAGTGATACTAAATTCACTCATTTCATGTAGATCATTTTACCCGAGCATTCCGCACAACAACCAGTGAGCACTCGAGAAAGTCCCACAAAAGGCTGTCATTACACGTCGAAATTTATGTTCTTTCGCCAAACGCGGCGGCGACAAAAACCGGCGGGTACTAACGTCAAGATTATTATTCTTGTGTGAAATCTATAATAATATTAATAACAATAGCACCACTCAGAAAGCACTACTCCCTTCCCACATACCTGAGAATGTGGTGAACGATCATCGATTACAACCAAAATCCTATGAATCTCGGTCTGCATGCCTCACGCTCAGAGAAAGTGCTGCCACTCGTCATCATGGTTGCGTCTACTCCAGATTTGAACTAGAGAGAGTTGAAGACATACTACAGAAATGATCCTGTGAAGTATGATCTTGATTGCAAGCGATGAACGCTCGGTACTTATGCTAAACGATCGTCACAACGCCCTACAAGAACACGACGCCTCTTCGCATTACGCGATTTCATTCTCGCACTACTAGTAAATCGTCGAAATTCAGCGAACAATATTACATTGTAATCCGTACTCCCTTACATAATATCATGTTTCCTCCTTGAGCCATTTTGTGTGCTACACTATTCTGCACGAAAACAGAGACCAACGCTTCTTGTGATGGCTGTGTGTGCACACTGCTTGCACTGCAGGCCACTAGATGTCAGGCCAGGAATCATACAGATGCAGTGACACGCCAGTGATCCGCAGAAACGGTAGGAATCGCAAGGGGGGTTTTCATAGCCCACTCGTACTTCTTAAACACTGCCTGTCTATTAGAAAATCGTTACATCTTCGTCGCACATACGGCAGTGAGGGCTTGTGCTCGATATTTGGCCACTTGGCATCCTTACTATACGTTTCGTTTCGATTTGTATTTTACTTAACACACCAGAGCTGCTGATATATGGTACAAGTAGTTAACATTATGCTTCTTGCTTCACCTTTCGCCTATCAAGACTATTGGATTTCGACACAAGCCTTTAAATAAATACAAAATACACCTCTCTCGCTCTCTCTGGCACTTCCAAGCCACCAATATACAGCACTAGTTTTACCAGTATTAGTTCCATCATGTCCAATTTCTTTTTTCTTATGTTGAACACAAGGGCAGGAGAAGTAAACAATGTTTCTATGAACTTTATCACTGACTGTACATTTTTTTTTTTTTTTTACTAATCTATGCACACCAACTAATGTTTCTACTTGAGGTATGATGAAACAGTTCTTTCTTTAAGGCATTTCTCATAAAAAATCAAACCATTACACAACTGTTCAACAGCTTAATACCTACAATTACTACCTTACACTCACAGAGATACTCAGGTACCTACTTCAGTTCACTTTCTACAGTGGAGTTATTATTATATTCCTGAGACAGCTACGTCACACTTTGAGTGGATGCCGTATGAGCCATTTAAGCTCACAGTAAGCACAGAGGTGCATTGGACAATGAGTAATACAAAAATTTACAATCTGTCACACACTGTCTCCTCCTGTATCCATGCCCCATATAATATCAACTACCTATGAGCAGTCCACTAGTCTGCACACACCACACTTCATTTCAACACACTAATGCTGAATTGACTCAGTCTTTCAGAGCATACTATACCAGTCTGGTCATAGTCATTACCTTCCAAACCCTCTTACAATTTTTCATTCTTTTCAAAGGGTTGACTAGAACACAGGCAAAGTAACATAATTGTCAGCAAGCTGTTGGTGTGTCATTTACTGACCAAAGTCTCCCACCAACACAAGGGGCTTGGATATTTTGTTCAAAATGTGAGATGAAACAGAAAACACAGTTGGCATTTAACATATTTAGCACACTTTGGTGCACACCTTTCAGTGAATTAATGAAAGAAACAAAAAACTCCTAGGTGTATCTAAAACTTGTTCACAAGTAGGCAGGAGGAACTCCACAACATCACGATTAGTGTCTCCGGAAACAGATCATAACTAGACTATATGTAACTAGAAATTACCACTCATTTCAATATTATGTATAAGTGTCAATCCAAAATTGCAAAGGGGGGGGGCCTAATTTAGTAACATACACAAAACATCCAAGTCAATATAATTTCATTTTTTTTTTTTTTTGGAGGAGGTGGGAAGTAAGGGGGAATAACCAATCCCAATATTATCTACACCCTGGATACCTACTTCCTGAGCCTGAGTCATAAATCTCACCTATCAGGCACAACATCCCAGTATCACACCTGTACACCATAATGATTTATCATTTACACTCAGATCTAATAATTAATTTACATTACTAATTTATACTACATTCATTTTTAAAGATGGGTATTATGTGCTATTGTGGAAGTGGGGTGTTTATTAAGCACTCTCAGACATCTAGCACTAGCATTCAGAAGTGGGGCAGAGGGGGGGGGGGGGGGGCTGTCAGAATTACACCACTTGTAGTGATAGAAACTTGTCTCTGTACAAATTCCCACTTTCTCCTTTACAGGATTGTGAAAGAAATACGAAAAGAGTGGCGAGGTGTTGGTGTGTGTGTGTGTGGGGGGGGGGGGGGGAATTTCCATAGTTTCTCACAAGCACCATAGTTACCTCATATTTACACAGCTCTCCTTTTCTTTCTACTATCATCTCGGTAGAGAGGTGGCTGCTGCAAACAATTTTGGGGGAAATGTACCAATTTCACTACACTACAAAGCAGCACACATTGCTTGTAGAAATCAACTGAAAACCATTACTTGACCTTACATACTGCACTACACCGCACCCTTCATTCTCACATACAGCGAGACTTTTACGACTGCCAATAGTTACTGTGTATTGGCAAGGCCGTCCTCCCAATCGTCCGACTTAGTAAGCGACTTTGTAAGCGACTCCGCTGCGCTCCGCTTGACAATAGTTGGTTTTATAACTGGGCTCACTGCATAGACCACCTGCGGGAGCGAACACAACTGCTGGTAATGTATTACAGCTTTGACTGATCGCAAAAGGTGTTGAATCCAGTGGGAGAGGGAGGGAGCGAGGCTAACGGGCTGCAGCAACCACAACTGCACCTTAATAAAACAGAGTAAATCAAAGAGTGAGAGAAGTCGTCTAATTATGATTTTCAAGGCTTCTTTCTTACACTCTGTTGCACACTTTTTTTAAATTATTTCTTTGTTAAAAAAGGTACTTTCTTGTGTGTATTCCAACCTAGATGAAATTTCCACCTTAAACCAAAATATCGAAGCAGAAGAAGTAACAAAAACGAAAACCATCTAAGTACAAAGTTATAATACAGAAATTTCTCTTCTACAAGTCTCTTCATTCATTTTCGTCTCAGTTTAACTGTTAAAGCGTTATTTGCAATTTAATTTCGACGTGTCACTAGACTATTTCAAACGGCCCACTTTTGGTGTTACGAAAGTAGGCCATAATTCTTTGCCTTTAATTATTACAATAACTAACACAAATTACTATGGATTTACCAGTTCTTTAGAAATCATGCCTACTCACTGTCGAGTTATGCAATTCTACTTATCAATGAAACACCTAGCTTCTCCTTCTGGGGACACGCACGTTGTTCTTAATGCCTATTATTTACAACTGACTGAGCTTTGCACCCTCTCCACCTTTGCAAACTTCTATATCTTACAAGCTCCCCTTTTTTTGGTTTTTTTCTTTTTTGAAATGCAAAGATTTCTAACCACTTTCTGTGGGACACTGAAGAACACAGAGAATACCTTTGCCTTTTGGCCTAAACTAAAAAGTATTTCGTTTCGTTAACACAAAACAACGTTTCAGCAAAGACCAATGGTCTTTTCAATTAAAATATACTATGGTTGCATTGCAATTGTGGCTCAGCAATTGCCGAGCACTAAGAAAAATTCCATATAGACTCATTTAATGTTCCCCTCCACGGAAATCTTTAGTAAAAGGCGAAAGATTTATTCGTTTTGAAGGGAAACCAGAGTGCCGACAAACGCAAAGCGTCACATACTTATAGAAGCTGCATCTGCTGCTCCTCCACGAGAACCGTCAGAAATTCTTGGTGTCTTGTCTACTCTTTTATGGTTAACAGACCACCACTTTCACGCAGGCATAACTTGGAAGCTAAACTTCCAACGCTGAAATTCATATCTGCCAAAATGACATCGCTATTTCTGTTTATAGAAAAATTATTTTCATCATTACTACCGCCATTGACCACAAAGTTCCGTATTACCGGCGCTACCGATAGATGGCAGCACGCGAAACTTCTGTCGGCGACGCGTTGCTTGTCATTCCATTCACTGTTTATGTTTGCATTATTCATGCGTGAAGAAATTAAGTATTCTCACAACTAACCACAGTGCTCTCCATATAAGACTAAATCTTTCTCTTGGTCATCACGCTAGATCACTGAAAGCCCTGACAACTTCAGACAATTCTTTACACACAGCTAGCTCATGTAATACACGATGTGCACGAGTACATTCCGGATTTGCAACCGAACTTTTACCTTCCTCCAATACAATACATGACAACACACATATAAAATTATATCTACTTTCACTTCGGTATGTCTTATGCAATTGCTAATGTAATGGACTCATTCTTACAAATAATAGTGATACTAAATTCACTCATTTCATGTAGATCGTTTTTACCCGAGCATTCCGCACAACAACCAGTGAGCACTCGAGAAAGTCCCACAAAAGGCTGTCATTACACGTCGAAATTTATGTTCTTTCGCCAAACGCGGCGGCGACAAAAACCGGCGGGTACTAACGTCAAGATTATTATTCTTGTGTGAAATCTATAATAATATTAATAACAATAGCACCACTCAGAAAGCACTACTCCCTTCCCACATACCTGAGAATGTGGTGAACGATCATCGATTACAGCCAAAATCCTATGAATCTCGGTCTGCATGCCTCACGCTCAGAGAAAGTGCTGCCACTCGTCATCATGGTTGCGTCTACTCCAGATTTGAACTAGAGAGAGTTGAAGACATACTACAGAAATGATCCTGTGAAGTATGATCTTGATTGCAAGCGATGAACGCTCGGTACTTATGCTAAACGATCGTCACAACGCCCTACAAGAACACGACGCCTCTTCGCATTACGCGATTTCATTCTCGCACTACTAGTAAATCGTCGAAATTCAGCGAACAATATTACATTGTAATCCGTACTCCCTTACATAATATCATGTTTCCTCCTTGAGCCATTTTGTGTGCTACACTATTCTGCACGAAAACAGAGACCAACGCTTCTTGTGATGGCTGTGTGTGCACACTGCTTGCACTGCAGGCCACTAGATGTCAGGCCAGGAATCATACAGATGCAGTGACACGCCAGTGATCCGCAGAAACGGTAGGAATCGCAAGGGGGGTTTTCATAGCCCACTCGTACTTCTTAAACACTGCCTGTCTATTAGAAAATCGTTACATCTTCGTCGCACATACGGCAGTGAGGGCTTGTGCTCGATATTTGGCCACTTGGCATCCTTACTATACGTTTCGTTTCGATTTGTATTTTACTTAACACACCAGAGCTGCTGATATATGGTACAAGTAGTTAACATTATGCTTCTTGCTTCACCTTTCGCCTATCAAGACTATTGGATTTCGACACAAGCCTTTAAATAAATACAAAATACACCTCTCTCGCTCTCTCTGGCACTTCCAAGCCACCAATATACAGCACTAGTTTTACCAGTATTAGTTCCATCATGTCCAATTTCTTTTTTCTTATGTTGAACACAAGGGCAGGAGAAGTAAACAATGTTTCTATGAACTTTATCACTGACTGTACATTTTTCTTTTTTTTTTTTTTTTTTTTTTTTACTAATCTATGCACACCAACTAATGTTTCTACTTGAGGTATGATGAAACAGTTCTTTCTTTAAGGCATTTCTCATAAAAAATCAAACCATTACACAACTGTTCAACAGCTTAATACCTACAATTACTACCTTACACTCACAGAGATACTCAGGTACCTACTTCAGTTCACTTTCTACAGTGGAGTTATTATTATATTCCTGAGACAGCTACGTCACACTTTGAGTGGATGCCGTATGAGCCATTTAAGCTCACAGTAAGCACAGAGGTGCATTGGACAATGAGTAATACAAAAATTTACAATCTGTCACACACTGTCTCCTCCTGTATCCATGCCCCATATAATATCAACTACCTATGAGCAGTCCACTAGTCTGCACACACCACACTTCATTTCAACACACTAATGCTGAATTGACTCAGTCTTTCAGAGCATACTATACCAGTCTGGTCATAGTCATTACCTTCCAAACCCTCTTACAATTTTTCATTCTTTTCAAAGGGTTGACTAGAACACAGGCAAAGTAACATAATTGTCAGCAAGCTGTTGGTGTGTCATTTACTGACCAAAGTCTCCCACCAACACAAGGGGCTTGGATATTTTGTTCAAAATGTGAGATGAAACAGAAAACACAGTTGGCATTTAACATATTTAGCACACTTTGGTGCACACCTTTCAGTGAATTAATGAAAGAAACAAAAAACTCCTAGGTGTATCTAAAACTTGTTCACAAGTAGGCAGGAGGAACTCCACAACATCACGATTAGTGTCTCCGGAAGCAGATCATAACTAGACTATATGTAACTAGAAATTACCACTCATTTCAATATTATGTATAAGTGTCAATCCAAAATTGCAAAGGGGGGGGGGGCCTAATTTAGTAACATACACAAAACATCCAAGTCAATATAATTTCATTTTTTTTTTTTTTGGAGGAGGTGGGAAGTAAGGGGGAATAACCAATCCCAATATTATCTACACCCTGGATACCTACTTCCTGAGCCTGAGTCATAAATCTCACCTATCAGGCACAACATCCCAGTATCACACCTGTACACCATAATGATTTATCATTTACACTCAGATCTAATAATTAATTTACATTACTAATTTATACTACATTCATTTTTAAAGATGGGTATTATGTGCTATTGTGGAAGTGGGGTGTTTATTAAGCACTCTCAGACATCTAGCACTAGCATTCAGAAGTGGGGCAGAGGGGGGGGCTGTCAGAATTACACCACTTGTAGTGATAGAAACTTGTCTCTGTACAAATTCCCACTTTCTCCTTTACAGGATTGTGAAAGAAATACGAAAAGAGTGGCGAGGTGTTGGTGTGTGTGTGTGTGGGGGGGGGGGGGGGAATTTCCATAGTTTCTCACAAGCACCATAGTTCCCTCATATTTACACAGCTCTCCTTTTCTTTCTACTATCATCTCGGTAGAGAGGTGGCTGCTGCAAACAATTTTGGGGGAAATGTACCAATTTCACTACACTACAAAGCAGCACACATTGCTTGTAGAAATCAAATGAAAACCATTACTTGACCTTACATACTGCACTACACCGCACCCTTCATTCTCACATACAGCGAGACTTTTACGACTGCCAATAGTTACTGTGTATTGGCAAGGCCGTCCTCCCAATCGTCCGACTTAGTAAGCGACTTTGTAAGCGACTCCGCTGCGCTCCGCTTGACAATAGTTGGTTTTATAACTGGGCTCACTGCATAGACCACCTGCGGGAGCGAACACAACTGCTGGTAATGTATTACAGCTTTGACTGATCGCAAAAGGTGTTGAATCCAGTGGGAGAGGGAGGGAGCGAGGCTAACGGGCTGCAGCAACCACAACTGCACCTTAATAAAACAGAGTAAATCAAAGAGTGAGAGAAGTCGTCTAATTATGATTTTCAAGGCTTCTTTCTTACACTCTGTTGCACACTTTTTTTAAATTATTTCTTTGTTAAAAAAGGTACTTTCTTGTGTGTATTCCAACCTAGATGAAATTTCCACCTTAAACCAAAATATCGAAGCAGAAGAAGTAACAAAAACGAAAACCATCTAAGTACAAAGTTATAATACAGAAATTTCTCTTCTACAAGTCTCTTCATTCATTTTCGTCTCAGTTTAACTGTTAAAGCGTTATTTGCAATTTAATTTCGACGTGTCACTAGACTATTTCAAACGGCCCACTTTTGGTGTTACGAAAGTAGGCCATAATTCTTTGCCTTTAATTATTACAATAACTAACACAAATTACTATGGATTTACCAGTTCTTTAGAAATCATGCCTACTCACTGTCGAGTTATGCAATTCTACTTATCAATGAAACACCTAGCTTCTCCTTCTGGGGACACGCACGTTGTTCTTAATGCCTATTATTTACAACTGACTGAGCTTTGCACCCTCTCCACCTTTGCAAACTTCTATATCTTACAAGCTCCCCTTTTTTTGGTTTTTTTCTTTTTTGAAATGCAAAGATTTCTAACCACTTTCTGTGGGACACTGAAGAACACAGAGAATACCTTTGCCTTTTGGCCTAAACTAAAAAGTATTTCGTTTCGTTAACACAAAACAACGTTTCAGCAAAGACCAATGGTCTTTTCAATTAAAATATACTATGGTTGCATTGCAATTGTGGCTCGGCAATTGCCGAGCACTAAGAAAAATTCCATATAGACTCATTTAATGTTCCCCTCCACGGAAATCTTTAGTAAAAGGCGAAAGATTTATTCGTTTTGAAGGGAAACCAGAGTGCCGACAAACGCAAAGCGTCACGTACTTATAGAAGCTGCATCTGCTGCTCCTCCACGAGAACCGTCAGAAATTCTTGGTGTCTTGTCTACTCTTTTATGGTTAACAGACCACCACTTTTACGCAGGCATAACTTGGAAGCTAAACTTCCAACGCTGAAATTCATATCTGCCAAAATGACATCGCTATTTCTGTTTATAGAAAAATTATTTTCATCATTACTACCGCCATTGACCACAAAGTTCCGTATTACCGTCGCTACCGATAGATGGCAGCACGCGAAACTTCTGTCGGCGACGCGTTGCTTGTCATTCCATTCACTGTTTATGTTTGCATTATTCATGCGTGAAGAAATTAAGTATTCTCACAACTAACCACAGTGCTCTCCATATAAGACTAAATCTTTCTCTTGGTCATCACGCTAGATCACTGAAAGCCCTGACAACTTCAGACAATTCTTTACACACAGCTAGCTCATGTAATACACGATGTGCACGAGTACATTCCGGATTTGCAACCGAACTTTTACCTTCCTCCAATATAATACATGACAACACACATATAAAATTATATCTACTTTCACTTCGGTATGTCTTATGCAATTGCTAATGTAATGGACTCATTCTTACAAATAATAGTGATACTAAATTCACTCATTTCATGTAGATCGTTTTTACCCGAGCATTCCGCACAACAACCAGTGAGCACTCGAGAAAGTCCCACAAAAGGCTGTCATTACACGTCGAAATTTATGTTCTTTCGCCAAACGCGGCGGCGACAAAAACCGGCGGGTACTAACGTCAAGATTATTATTCTTGTGTGAAATCTATAATAATATTAATAACAATAGCACCACTCAGAAAGCACTACTCCCTTCCCACATACCTGAGAATGTGGTGAACGATCATCGATTACAGCCAAAATCCTATGAATCTCGGTCTGCATGCCTCACGCTCAGAGAAAGTGCTGCCACTCGTCATCATGGTTGCGTCTACTCCAGATTTGAACTAGAGAGAGTTGAAGACATACTACAGAAATGATCCTGTGAAGTATGATCTTGATTGCAAGCGATGAACGCTCGGTACTTATGCTAAACGATCGTCACAACGCCCTACAAGAACACGACGCCTCTTCGCATTACGCGATTTCATTCTCGCACTACTAGTAAATCGTCGAAATTCAGCGAACAATATTACATTGTAATCCGTACTCCCTTACATAATATCATGTTTCCTCCTTGAGCCATTTTGTGTGCTACACTATTCTGCACGAAAACAGAGACCAACGCTTCTTGTGATGGCTGTGTGTGCACACTGCTTGCACTGCAGGCCACTAGATGTCAGGCCAGGAATCATACAGATGCAGTGACACGCCAGTGATCCGCAGAAACGGTAGGAATCGCAAGGGGGGTTTTCATAGCCCACTCGTACTTCTTAAACACTGCCTGTCTATTAGAAAATCGTTACATCTTCGTCGCACATACGGCAGTGAGGGCTTGTGCTCGATATTTGGCCACTTGGCATCCTTACTATACGTTTCGTTTCGATTTGTATTTTACTTAACACACCAGAGCTGCTGATATATGGTACAAGTAGTTAACATTATGCTTCTTGCTTCACCTTTCGCCTATCAAGACTATTGGATTTCGACACAAGCCTTTATATAAATACAAAATACACCTCTCTCGCTCTCTCTGGCACTTCCAAGCCACCAATATACAGCACTAGTTTTACCAGTATTAGTTCCATCATGTCCAATTTCTTTTTTCTTATGTTGAACACAAGGGCAGGAGAAGTAAACAATGTTTCTATGAACTTTATCACTGACTGTACATTTTTTTTTTTTTTTTTTTTTTTTTTTTTTACTAATCTATGCACACCAACTAATGTTTCTACTTGAGGTATGATGAAACAGTTCTTTCTTTAAGGCATTTCTCATAAAAAATCAAACCATTACACAACTGTTCAACAGCTTAATACCTACAATTACTACCTTACACTCACAGAGATACTCAGGTACCTACTTCAGTTCACTTTCTACAGTGGAGTTATTATTATATTCCTGAGACAGCTACGTCACACTTTGAGTGGATGCCGTATGAGCCATTTAAGCTCACAGTAAGCACAGAGGTGCATTGGACAATGAGTAATACAAAAATTTACAATCTGTCACACACTGTCTCCTCCTGTATCCATGCCCCATATAATATCAACTACCTATGAGCAGTCCACTAGTCTGCACACACCACACTTCATTTCAACACACTAATGCTGAATTGACTCAGTCTTTCAGAGCATACTATACCAGTCTGGTCATAGTCATTACCTTCCAAACCCTCTTACAATTTTTCATTCTTTTCAAAGGGTTGACTAGAACACAGGCAAAGTAACATAATTGTCAGCAAGCTGTTGGTGTGTCATTTACTGACCAAAGTCTCCCACCAACACAAGGGGCTTGGATATTTTGTTCAAAATGTGAGATGAAACAGAAAACACAGTTGGCATTTAACATATTTAGCACACTTTGGTGCACACCTTTCAGTGAATTAATGAAAGAAACAAAAAACTCCTAGGTGTATCTAAAACTTGTTCACAAGTAGGCAGGAGGAACTCCACAACATCACGATTAGTGTCTCCGGAAGCAGATCATAACTAGACTATATGTAACTAGAAATTACCACTCATTTCAATATTATGTATAAGTGTCAATCCAAAATTGCAAAGGGGGGGGGCCTAATTTAGTAACATACACAAAACATCCAAGTCAATATAATTTCATTTTTTTTTTTTTTTTTTTTTTTGTAGGGGGTGGGAAGTAAGGGGGAATAACCAATCCCAATATTATCTACACCCTAGATACCTACTTCCTGAGTCATAAATCTCACCTATCAGGCACAACATCCCAGTATCACACCTGTACACCATAATGATTTATCATTTACACTCAGATCTAATAATTAATTTACATTACTAATTTATACTACATTCATTTTTAAAGATGGGTATTATGTGCTATTGTGGAAGTGGGGTGTTTATTAAGCACTCTCAGACATCTAGCACTAGCATTCAGAAGTGGGGCAGAGGGGGGGGCTGTCAGAATTACACCACTTGTAGTGATAGAAACTTGTCTCTGTACAAATTCCCACTTTCTCCTTTACAGGATTGTGAAAGAAATACGAAAAGAGTGGCGAGGTGTTGGTGTGTGTGTGTGTGTGTGGGGGGGGGGGGGGGGGGGGGGAATTTCCATAGTTTCTCACAAGCACCATAGTTACCTCATATTTACACAGCTCTCCTTTTCTTTCTACTATCATCTCGGTAGAGAGGTGGCTGCTGCAAACAATTTTGGGGGAAATGTACCAATTTCACTACACTACAAAGCAGCACACATTGCTTGTAGAAATCAAATGAAAACCATTACTTGACCTTACATACTGCACTACACCGCACCCTTCATTCTCACATACAGCGAGACTTTTACGACTGCCAATAGTTACTGTGTATTGGCAAGGCCGTCCTCCCAATCGTCCGACTTAGTAAGCGACTTTGTAAGCGACTCCGCTGCGCTCCGCTTGACAATAGTTGGTTTTATAACTGGGCTCACTGCATAGACCACCTGCGGGAGCGAACACAACTGCTGGTAATGTATTACAGCTTTGACTGATCGCAAAAGGTGTTGAATCCAGTGGGAGAGGGAGGGAGCGAGGCTAACGGGCTGCAGCAACCACAACTGCACCTTAATAAAACAGAGTAAATCAAAGAGTGAGAGAAGTCGTCTAATTATGATTTTCAAGGCTTCTTTCTTACACTCTGTTGCACACTTTTTTTAAATTATTTCTTTGTTAAAAAAGGTACTTTCTTGTGTGTATTCCAACCTAGATGAAATTTCCACCTTAAACCAAAATATCGAAGCAGAAGAAGTAACAAAAACGAAAACCATCTAAGTACAAAGTTATAATACAGAAATTTCTCTTCTACAAGTCTCTTCATTCATTTTCGTCTCAGTTTAACTGTTAAAGCGTTATTTGCAATTTAATTTCGACGTGTCACTAGACTATTTCAAACGGCCCACTTTTGGTGTTACGAAAGTAGGCCATAATTCTTTGCCTTTAATTATTACAATAACTAACACAAATTACTATGGATTTACCAGTTCTTTAGAAATCATGCCTACTCACTGTCGAGTTATGCAATTATACTTATCAATGAAACACCTAGCTTCTCCTTCTGGGGACACGCACGTTGTTCTTAATGCCTATTATTTACAACTGACTGAGCTTTGCACCCTCTCCACCTTTGCAAACTTCTATATCTTACAAGCTCCCCTTTTTTTGGTTTTTTTCTTTTTTGAAATGCAAAGATTTCTAACCACTTTCTGTGGGACACTGAAGAACACAGAGAATACCTTTGCCTTTTGGCCTAAACTAAAAAGTATTTCGTTTCGTTAACACAAAACAACGTTTCAGCAAAGACCAATGGTCTTTTCAATTAAAATATACTATGGTTGCATTGCAATTGTGGCTCAGCAATTGCCGAGCACTAAGAAAAATTCCATATAGACTCATTTAATGTTCCCCTCCACGGAAATCTTTAGTAAAAGGCGAAAGATTTATTCGTTTTGAAGGGAAACCAGAGTGCCGACAAACGCAAAGCGTCACATACTTATAGAAGCTGCATCTGCTGCTCCTCCACGAGAACCGTCAGAAATTCTTGGTGTCTTGTCTACTCTTTTATGGTTAACAGACCACCACTTTCACGCAGGCATAACTTGGAAGCTAAACTTCCAACGCTGAAATTCATATCTGCCAAAATGACATCGCTATTTCTGTTTATAGAAAAATTATTTTCATCATTACTACCGCCATTGACCACAAAGTTCCGTATTACCGGCGCTACCGATAGATGGCAGCACGCGAAACTTCTGTCGGCGACGCGTTGCTTGTCATTCCATTCACTGTTTATGTTTGCATTATTCATGCGTGAAGAAATTAAGTATTCTCACAACTAACCACAGTGCTCTCCATATAAGACTAAATCTTTCTCTTGGTCATCACGCTAGATCACTGAAAGCCCTGACAACTTCAGACAATTCTTTACACACAGCTAGCTCATGTAATACACGATGTGCACGAGTACATTCCGGATTTGCAACGGAACTTTTACCTTCCTCCAATATAATACATGACAACACACACATAAAATTCTATCTACTTTCACTTCGGTATGTCTTATGCAATTGCTAATGTAATGGACTCATTCTTACAAATAATAGTGATACTAAATTCACTCATTTCATGTAGATCATTTTACCCGAGCATTCCGCACAACAACCAGTGAGCACTCGAGAAAGTCCCACAAAAGGCTGTCATTACACGTCGAAATTTATGTTCTTTCGCCAAACGCGGCGGCGACAAAAACCGGCGGGTACTAACGTCAAGATTATTATTCTTGTGTGAAATCTATAATAATATTAATAACAATAGCACCACTCAGAAAGCACTACTCCCTTCCCACATACCTGAGAATGTGGTGAACGATCATCGATTACAACCAAAATCCTATGAATCTCGGTCTGCATGCCTCACGCTCAGAGAAAGTGCTGCCACTCGTCATCATGGTTGCGTCTACTCCAGATTTGAACTAGAGAGAGTTGAAGACATACTACAGAAATGATCCTGTGAAGTATGATCTTGATTGCAAGCGATGAACGCTCGGTACTTATGCTAAACGATCGTCACAACGCCCTACAAGAACACGACGCCTCTTCGCATTACGCGATTTCATTCTCGCACTACTAGTAAATCGTCGAAATTCAGCGAACAATATTACATTGTAATCCGTACTCCCTTACATAATATCATGTTTCCTCCTTGAGCCATTTTGTGTGCTACACTATTCTGCACGAAAACAGAGACCAACGCTTCTTGTGATGGCTGTGTGTGCACACTGCTTGCACTGCAGGCCACTAGATGTCAGGCCAGGAATCATACAGATGCAGTGACACGCCAGTGATCCGCAGAAACGGTAGGAATCGCAAGGGGGGTTTTCATAGCCCACTCGTACTTCTTAAACACTGCCTGTCTATTAGAAAATCGTTACATCTTCGTCGCACATACGGCAGTGAGGGCTTGTGCTCGATATTTGGCCACTTGGCATCCTTACTATACGTTTCGTTTCGATTTGTATTTTACTTAACACACCAGAGCTGCTGATATATGGTACAAGTAGTTAACATTATGCTTCTTGCTTCACCTTTCGCCTATCAAGACTATTGGATTTCGACACAAGCCTTTAAATAAATACAAAATACACCTCTCTCGCTCTCTCTGGCACTTCCAAGCCACCAATATACAGCACTAGTTTTACCAGTATTAGTTCCATCATGTCCAATTTCTTTTTTCTTATGTTGAACACAAGGGCAGGAGAAGTAAACAATGTTTCTATGAACTTTATCACTGACTGTACATTTTTTTTTTTTTTTTTTTTTACTAATCTATGCACACCAACTAATGTTTCTACTTGAGGTATGATGAAACAGTTCTTTCTTTAAGGCATTTCTCATAAAAAATCAAACCATTACACAACTGTTCAACAGCTTAATACCTACAATTACTACCTTACACTCACAGAGATACTCAGGTACCTACTTCAGTTCACTTTCTACAGTGGAGTTATTATTATATTCCTGAGACAGCTACGTCACACTTTGAGTGGATGCCGTATGAGCCATTTAAGCTCACAGTAAGCACAGAGGTGCATTGGACAATGAGTAATACAAAAATTTACAATCTGTCACACACTGTCTCCTCCTGTATCCATGCCCCATATAATATCAACTACCTATGAGCAGTCCACTAGTCTGCACACACCACACTTCATTTCAACACACTAATGCTGAATTGACTCAGTCTTTCAGAGCATACTATACCAGTCTGGTCATAGTCATTACCTTCCAAACCCTCTTACAATTTTTCATTCTTTTCAAAGGGTTGACTAGAACACAGGCAAAGTAACATAATTGTCAGCAAGCTGTTGGTGTGTCATTTACTGACCAAAGTCTCCCACCAACACAAGGGGCTTGGATATTTTGTTCAAAATGTGAGATGAAACAGAAAACACAGTTGGCATTTAACATATTTAGCACACTTTGGTGCACACCTTTCAGTGAATTAATGAAAGAAACAAAAAACTCCTAGGTGTATCTAAAACTTGTTCACAAGTAGGCAGGAGGAACTCCACAACATCACGATTAGTGTCTCCGGAAACAGATCATAACTAGACTATATGTAACTAGAAATTACCACTCATTTCAATATTATGTATAAGTGTCAATCCAAAATTGCAAAGGGGGGGGGGCCTAATTTAGTAACATACACAAAACATCCAAGTCAATATAATTTCATTTTTTTTTTTTTTGGAGGAGGTGGGAAGTAAGGGGGAATAACCAATCCCAATATTATCTACACCCTGGATACCTACTTCCTGAGCCTGAGTCATAAATCTCACCTATCAGGCACAACATCCCAGTATCACACCTGTACACCATAATGATTTATCATTTACACTCAGATCTAATAATTAATTTACATTACTAATTTATACTACATTCATTTTTAAAGATGGGTATTATGTGCTATTGTGGAAGTGGGGTGTTTATTAAGCACTCTCAGACATCTAGCACTAGCATTCAGAAGTGGGGCAGAGGGGGGGGGGCTGTCAGAATTACACCACTTGTAGTGATAGAAACTTGTCTCTGTACAAATTCCCACTTTCTCCTTTACAGGATTGTGAAAGAAATACGAAAAGAGTGGCGAGGTGTTGGTGTGTGTGTGTGGGGGGGGGGGGGAATTTCCATAGTTTCTCACAAGCACCATAGTTACCTCATATTTACACAGCTCTCCTTTTCTTTCTACTATCATCTCGGTAGAGAGGTGGCTGCTGCAAACAATTTTGGGGGAAATGTACCAATTTCACTACACTACAAAGCAGCACACATTGCTTGTAGAAATCAACTGAAAACCATTACTTGACCTTACATACTGCACTACACCGCACCCTTCATTCTCACATACAGCGAGACTTTTACGACTGCCAATAGTTACTGTGTATTGGCAAGGCCGTCCTCCCAATCGTCCGACTTAGTAAGCGACTTTGTAAGCGACTCCGCTGCGCTCCGCTTGACAATAGTTGGTTTTATAACTGGGCTCACTGCATAGACCACCTGCGGGAGCGAACACAACTGCTGGTAATGTATTACAGCTTTGACTGATCGCAAAAGGTGTTGAATCCAGTGGGAGAGGGAGGGAGCGAGGCTAACGGGCTGCAGCAACCACAACTGCACCTTAATAAAACAGAGTAAATCAAAGAGTGAGAGAAGTCGTCTAATTATGATTTTCAAGGCTTCTTTCTTACACTCTGTTGCACACTTTTTTTAAATTATTTCTTTGTTAAAAAAGGTACTTTCTTGTGTGTATTCCAACCTAGATGAAATTTCCACCTTAAACCAAAATATCGAAGCAGAAGAAGTAACAAAAACGAAAACCATCTAAGTACAAAGTTATAATACAGAAATTTCTCTTCTACAAGTCTCTTCATTCATTTTCGTCTCAGTTTAACTGTTAAAGCGTTATTTGCAATTTAATTTCGACGTGTCACTAGACTATTTCAAACGGCCCACTTTTGGTGTTACGAAAGTAGGCCATAATTCTTTGCCTTTAATTATTACAATAACTAACACAAATTACTATGGATTTACCAGTTCTTTAGAAATCATGCCTACTCACTGTCGAGTTATGCAATTCTACTTATCAATGAAACACCTAGCTTCTCCTTCTGGGGACACGCACATTGTTCTTAATGCCTATTATTTACAACCGACTGAGCTTTGCACCCTCTCCACCTTTGCAAACTTCTATATCTTACAAGCTCCCCTTTTTTTGGTTTTTTCTTTTTTGAAATGCAAAGATTTCTAACCACTTTCTGTGGGACACTGAAGAACACAGAATACCTTTGCCTTTTGGCCTAAACTAAAAAGTATTTAGTTTCGTTAACACAAAACAACGTTTCAGCAAAGACCAATAGTCTTTTCAATTAAAATATACTATGGTTGCATTGCAATTGTGGCTCGGCAATTGCCGAGCACTAAGAAAAATTCCATATAGACTCATTTAATGTTCCCCTCCACGGAAATCTTTAGTAAAAGGCGAAAGATTTATTCGTTTTGAAGGGAAACCAGAGTGCCGACAAACGCAAAGCGTCACGTACTTATAGAAGCTGCATCTGCTGCTCCTCCACGAGAACCGTCAGAAATTCTTGGTGTCTTGTCTACTCTTTTATGGTTAACAGACCACCACTTTCACGCAGGCATAACTTGGAAGCTAAACTTCCAACGCTGAAATTCATATCTGCCAAAATGACATCGCTATTTCTGTTTATAGAAAAATTATTTTCATCATTACTACCGCCATTGACCACAAAGTTCCGTATTACCGGCGCTACCGATAGATGGCAGCACGCGAAACTTCTGTCGGCGACGCGTTGCTTGTCATTCCATTCACTGTTTATGTTTGCATTATTCATGCGTGAAGAAATTAAGTATTCTCACAACTAACCACAGTGCTCTCCATATAAGACTAAATCTTTCTCTTGGTCATCACGCTAGATCACTGAAAGCCCTGACAACTTCAGACAATTCTTTACACACAGCTAGCTCATGTAATACACGATGTGCACGAGTACATTCCGGATTTGCAACCGAACTTTTACCTTCCTCCAATATAATACATGACAACACACATATAAAATTATATCTACTTTCACTTCGGTATGTCTTATGCAATTGCTAATGTAATGGACTCATTCTTACAAATAATAGTGATACTAAATTCACTCATTTCATGTAGATCGTTTTTACCCGAGCATTCCGCACAACAACCAGTGAGCACTCGAGAAAGTCCCACAAAAGGCTGTCATTACACGTCGAAATTTATGTTCTTTCGCCAAACGCGGCGGCGACAAAAACCGGCGGGTACTAACGTCAAGATTATTATTCTTGTGTGAAATCTATAATAATATTAATAACAATAGCACCACTCAGAAAGCACTACTCCCTTCCCACATACCTGAGAATGTGGTGAACGATCATCGATTACAGCCAAAATCCTATGAATCTCGGTCTGCATGCCTCACGCTCAGAGAAAGTGCTGCCACTCGTCATCATGGTTGCGTCTACTCCAGATTTGAACTAGAGAGAGTTGAAGACATACTACAGAAATGATCCTGTGAAGTATGATCTTGATTGCAAGCGATGAACGCTCGGTACTTATGCTAAACGATCGTCACAACGCCCTACAAGAACACGACGCCTCTTCGCATTACGCGATTTCATTCTCGCACTACTAGTAAATCGTCGAAATTCAGCGAACAATATTACATTGTAATCCGTACTCCCTTACATAATATCATGTTTCCTCCTTGAGCCATTTTGTGTGCTACACTATTCTGCACGAAAACAGAGACCAACGCTTCTTGTGATGGCTGTGTGTGCACACTGCTTGCACTGCAGGCCACTAGATGTCAGGCCAGGAATCATACAGATGCAGTGACACGCCAGTGATCCGCAGAAACGGTAGGAATCGCAAGGGGGGTTTTCATAGCCCACTCGTACTTCTTAAACACTGCCTGTCTATTAGAAAATCGTTACATCTTCGTCGCACATACGGCAGTGAGGGCTTGTGCTCGATATTTGGCCACTTGGCATCCTTACTATACGTTTCGTTTCGATTTGTATTTTACTTAACACACCAGAGCTGCTGATATATGGTACAAGTAGTTAACATTATGCTTCTTGCTTCACCTTTCGCCTATCAAGACTATTGGATTTCGACACAAGCCTTTAAATAAATACAAAATACACCTCTCTCGCTCTCTCTGGCACTTCCAAGCCACCAATATACAGCACTAGTTTTACCAGTATTAGTTCCATCATGTCCAATTTCTTTTTTCTTATGTTGAACACAAGGGCAGGAGAAGTAAACAATGTTTCTATGAACTTTATCACTGACTGTACATTTTTTTTTTTTTTTTTTTTTTTTTTTTTTTTTTTTTTTTTTTTTTTACTAATCTATGCACACCAACTAATGTTTCTACTTGAGGTATGATGAAACAGTTCTTTCTTTAAGGCATTTCTCATAAAAAATCAAACCATTACACAACTGTTCAACAGCTTAATACCTACAATTACTACCTTACACTCACAGAGATACTCAGGTACCTACTTCAGTTCACTTTCTACAGTGGAGTTATTATTATATTCCTGAGACAGCTACGTCACACTTTGAGTGGATGCCGTATGAGCCATTTAAGCTCACAGTAAGCACAGAGGTGCATTGGACAATGAGTAATACAAAAATTTACAATCTGTCACACACTGTCTCCTCCTGTATCCATGCCCCATATAATATCAACTACCTATGAGCAGTCCACTAGTCTGCACACACCACACTTCATTTCAACACACTAATGCTGAATTGACTCAGTCTTTCAGAGCATACTATACCAGTCTGGTCATAGTCATTACCTTCCAAACCCTCTTACAATTTTTCATTCTTTTCAAAGGGTTGACTAGAACACAGGCAAAGTAACATAATTGTCAGCAAGCTGTTGGTGTGTCATTTACTGACCAAAGTCTCCCACCAACACAAGGGGCTTGGATATTTTGTTCAAAATGTGAGATGAAACAGAAAACACAGTTGGCATTTAACATATTTAGCACACTTTGGTGCACACCTTTCAGTGAATTAATGAAAGAAACAAAAAACTCCTAGGTGTATCTAAAACTTGTTCACAAGTAGGCAGGAGGAACTCCACAACATCACGATTAGTGTCTCCGGAAGCAGATCATAACTAGACTATATGTAACTAGAAATTACCACTCATTTCAATATTATGTATAAGTGTCAATCCAAAATTGCAAAGGGGGGGGGCCTAATTTAGTAACATACACAAAACATCCAAGTCAATATAATTTCATTTTTTTTTTTTTTTTTTTTGTAGGGGGTGGGAAGTAAGGGGGAATAACCAATCCCAATATTATCTACACCCTAGATACCTACTTCCTGAGTCATAAATCTCACCTATCAGGCACAACATCCCAGTATCACACCTGTACACCATAATGATTTATCATTTACACTCAGATCTAATAATTAATTTACATTACTAATTTATACTACATTCATTTTTAAAGATGGGTATTATGTGCTATTGTGGAAGTGGGGTGTTTATTAAGCACTCTCAGACATCTAGCACTAGCATTCAGAAGTGGGGCAGAGGGGGGGGGGCTGTCAGAATTACACCACTTGTAGTGATAGAAACTTGTCTCTGTACAAATTCCCACTTTCTCCTTTACAGGATTGTGAAAGAAATACGAAAAGAGTGGCGAGGTGTTGGTGTGTGTGTGTGTGTGGGGGGGGGGGGGGGGAATTTCCATAGTTTCTCACAAGCACCATAGTTACCTCATATTTACACAGCTCTCCTTTTCTTTCTACTATCATCTCGGTAGAGAGGTGGCTGCTGCAAACAATTTTGGGGGAAATGTACCAATTTCACTACACTACAAAGCAGCACACATTGCTTGTAGAAATCAAATGAAAACCATTACTTGACCTTACATACTGCACTACACCGCACCCTTCATTCTCACATACAGCGAGACTTTTACGACTGCCAATAGTTACTGTGTATTGGCAAGGCCGTCCTCCCAATCGTCCGACTTAGTAAGCGACTTTGTAAGCGACTCCGCTGCGCTCCGCTTGACAATAGTTGGTTTTATAACTGGGCTCACTGCATAGACCACCTGCGGGAGCGAACACAACTGCTGGTAATGTATTACAGCTTTGACTGATCGCAAAAGGTGTTGAATCCAGTGGGAGAGGGAGGGAGCGAGGCTAACGGGCTGCAGCAACCACAACTGCACCTTAATAAAACAGAGTAAATCAAAGAGTGAGAGAAGTCGTCTAATTATGATTTTCAAGGCTTCTTTCTTACACTCTGTTGCACACTTTTTTTAAATTATTTCTTTGTTAAAAAAGGTACTTTCTTGTGTGTATTCCAACCTAGATGAAATTTCCACCTTAAACCAAAATATCGAAGCAGAAGAAGTAACAAAAACGAAAACCATCTAAGTACAAAGTTATAATACAGAAATTTCTCTTCTACAAGTCTCTTCATTCATTTTCGTCTCAGTTTAACTGTTAAAGCGTTATTTGCAATTTAATTTCGACGTGTCACTAGACTATTTCAAACGGCCCACTTTTGGTGTTACGAAAGTAGGCCATAATTCTTTGCCTTTAATTATTACAATAACTAACACAAATTACTATGGATTTACCAGTTCTTTAGAAATCATGCCTACTCACTGTCGAGTTATGCAATTCTACTTATCAATGAAACACCTAGCTTCTCCTTCTGGGGACACGCACGTTGTTCTTAATGCCTATTATTTACAACTGACTGAGCTTTGCACCCTCTCCACCTTTGCAAACTTCTATATCTTACAAGCTCCCTTTTTTTTTGGTTTTTTTCTTTTTTGAAATGCAAAGATTTCTAACCACTTTCTGTGGGACACTGAAGAACACAGAGAATACCTTTGCCTTTTGGCCTAAACTAAAAAGTATTTCGTTTCGTTAACACAAAACAACGTTTCAGCAAAGACCAATGGTCTTTTCAATTAAAATATACTATGGTTGCATTGCAATTGTGGCTCGGCAATTGCCGAGCACTAAGAAAAATTCCATATAGACTCATTTAATGTTCCCCTCCACGGAAATCTTTAGTAAAAGGCGAAAGATTTATTCGTTTTGAAGGGAAACCAGAGTGCCGACAAACGCAAAGCGTCACGTACTTATAGAAGCTGCATCTGCTGCTCCTCCACGAGAACCGTCAGAAATTCTTGGTGTCTTGTCTACTCTTTTATGGTTAACAGACCACCACTTTTACGCAGGCATAACTTGGAAGCTAAACTTCCAACGCTGAAATTCATATCTGCCAAAATGACATCGCTATTTCTGTTTATAGAAAAATTATTTTCATCATTACTACCGCCATTGACCACAAAGTTCCGTATTACCGGCGCTACCGATAGATGGCAGCACGCGAAACTTCTGTCGGCGACGCGTTGCTTGTCATTCCATTCACTGTTTATGTTTGCATTATTCATGCGTGAAGAAATTAAGTATTCTCACAACTAACCACAGTGCTCTCCATATAAGACTAAATCTTTCTCTTGGTCATCACGCTAGATCACTGAAAGCCCTGACAACTTCAGACAATTCTTTACACACAGCTAGCTCATGTAATACACGATGTGCACGAGTACATTCCGGATTTGCAACCGAACTTTTACCTTCCTCCAATATAATACATGACAACACACATATAAAATTATATCTACTTTCACTTCGGTATGTCTTATGCAATTGCTAATGTAATGGACTCATTCTTACAAATAATAGTGATACTAAATTCACTCATTTCATGTAGATCATTTTACCCGAGCATTCCGCACAACAACCAGTGAGCACTCGAGAAAGTCCCACAAAAGGCTGTCATTACACGTCGAAATTTATGTTCTTTCGCCAAACGCGGCGGCGACAAAAACCGGCGGGTACTAACGTCAAGATTATTATTCTTGTGTGAAATCTATAATAATATTAATAACAATAGCACCACTCAGAAAGCACTACTCCCTTCCCACATACCTGAGAATGTGGTGAACGATCATCGATTACAGCCAAAATCCTATGAATCTCGGTCTGCATGCCTCACGCTCAGAGAAAGTGCTGCCACTCGTCATCATGGTTGCGTCTACTCCAGATTTGAACTAGAGAGAGTTGAAGACATACTACAGAAATGATCCTGTGAAGTATGATCTTGATTGCAAGCGATGAACGCTCGGTACTTATGCTAAACGATCGTCACAACGCCCTACAAGAACACGACGCCTCTTCGCATTACGCGATTTCATTCTCGCACTACTAGTAAATCGTCGAAATTCAGCGAACAATATTACATTGTAATCCGTACTCCCTTACATAATATCATGTTTCCTCCTTGAGCCATTTTGTGTGCTACACTATTCTGCACGAAAACAGAGACCAACGCTTCTTGTGATGGCTGTGTGTGCACACTGCTTGCACTGCAGGCCACTAGATGTCAGGCCAGGAATCATACAGATGCAGTGACACGCCAGTGATCCGCAGAAACGGTAGGAATCGCAAGGGGGGTTTTCATAGCCCACTCGTACTTCTTAAACACTGCCTGTCTATTAGAAAATCGTTACATCTTCGTCGCACATACGGCAGTGAGGGCTTGTGCTCGATATTTGGCCACTTGGCATCCTTACTATACGTTTCGTTTCGATTTGTATTTTACTTAACACACCAGAGCTGCTGATATATGGTACAAGTAGTTAACATTATGCTTCTTGCTTCACCTTTCGCCTATCAAGACTATTGGATTTCGACACAAGCCTTTAAATAAATACAAAATACACCTCTCTCGCTCTCTCTGGCACTTCCAAGCCACCAATATACAGCACTAGTTTTACCAGTATTAGTTCCATCATGTCCAATTTCTTTTTTCTTATGTTGAACACAAGGGCAGGAGAAGTAAACAATGTTTCTATGAACTTTATCACTGACTGTACATTTTTTTTTTTTTTTTTACTAATCTATGCACACCAACTAATGTTTCTACTTGAGGTATGATGAAACAGTTCTTTCTTTAAGGCATTTCTCATAAAAAATCAAACCATTACACAACTGTTCAACAGCTTAATACCTACAATTACTACCTTACACTCACAGAGATACTCAGGTACCTACTTCAGTTCACTTTCTACAGTGGAGTTATTATTATATTCCTGAGACAGCTACGTCACACTTTGAGTGGATGCCGTATGAGCCATTTAAGCTCACAGTAAGCACAGAGGTGCATTGGACAATGAGTAATACAAAAATTTACAATCTGTCACACACTGTCTCCTCCTGTATCCATGCCCCATATAATATCAACTACCTATGAGCAGTCCACTAGTCTGCACACACCACACTTCATTTCAACACACTAATGCTGAATTGACTCAGTCTTTCAGAGCATACTATACCAGTCTGGTCATAGTCATTACCTTCCAAACCCTCTTACAATTTTTCATTCTTTTCAAAGGGTTGACTAGAACACAGGCAAAGTAACATAATTGTCAGCAAGCTGTTGGTGTGTCATTTACTGACCAAAGTCTCCCACCAACACAAGGGGCTTGGATATTTTGTTCAAAATGTGAGATGAAACAGAAAACACAGTTGGCATTTAACATATTTAGCACACTTTGGTGCACACCTTTCAGTGAATTAATGAAAGAAACAAAAAACTCCTAGGTGTATCTAAAACTTGTTCACAAGTAGGCAGGAGGAACTCCACAACATCACGATTAGTGTCTCCGGAAACAGATCATAACTAGACTATATGTAACTAGAAATTACCACTCATTTCAATATTATGTATAAGTGTCAATCCAAAATTGCAAAGGGGGGGGGCCTAATTTAGTAACATACACAAAACATCCAAGTCAATATAATTTCATTTTTTTTTTTTTTTTGGAGGAGGTGGGAAGTAAGGGGGAATAACCAATCCCAATATTATCTACACCCTGGATACCTACTTCCTGAGCCTGAGTCATAAATCTCACCTATCAGGCACAACATCCCAGTATCACACCTGTACACCATAATGATTTATCATTTACACTCAGATCTAATAATTAATTTACATTACTAATTTATACTACATTCATTTTTAAAGATGGGTATTATGTGCTATTGTGGAAGTGGGGTGTTTATTAAGCACTCTCAGACATCTAGCACTAGCATTCAGAAGTGGGGCAGAGGGGGGGGCTGTCAGAATTACACCACTTGTAGTGATAGAAACTTGTCTCTGTACAAATTCCCACTTTCTCCTTTACAGGATTGTGAAAGAAATACGAAAAGAGTGGCGAGGTGTTGGTGTGTGTGTGTGTGGGGGGGGGGGGGGAATTTCCATAGTTTCTCACAAGCACCATAGTTCCCTCATATTTACACAGCTCTCCTTTTCTTTCTACTATCATCTCGGTAGAGAGGTGGCTGCTGCAAACAATTTTGGGGGAAATGTACCAATTTCACTACACTACAAAGCAGCACACATTGCTTGTAGAAATCAAATGAAAACCATTACTTGACCTTACATACTGCACTACACCGCACCCTTCATTCTCACATACAGCGAGACTTTTACGACTGCCAATAGTTACTGTGTATTGGCAAGGCCGTCCTCCCAATCGTCCGACTTAGTAAGCGACTTTGTAAGCGACTCCGCTGCGCTCCGCTTGACAATAGTTGGTTTTATAACTGGGCTCACTGCATAGACCACCTGCGGGAGCGAACACAACTGCTGGTAATGTATTACAGCTTTGACTGATCGCAAAAGGTGTTGAATCCAGTGGGAGAGGGAGGGAGCGAGGCTAACGGGCTGCAGCAACCACAACTGCACCTTAATAAAACAGAGTAAATCAAAGAGTGAGAGAAGTCGTCTAATTATGATTTTCAAGGCTTCTTTCTTACACTCTGTTGCACACTTTTTTTAAATTATTTCTTTGTTAAAAAAGGTACTTTCTTGTGTGTATTCCAACCTAGATGAAATTTCCACCTTAAACCAAAATATCGAAGCAGAAGAAGTAACAAAAACGAAAACCATCTAAGTACAAAGTTATAATACAGAAATTTCTCTTCTACAAGTCTCTTCATTCATTTTCGTCTCAGTTTAACTGTTAAAGCGTTATTTGCAATTTAATTTCGACGTGTCACTAGACTATTTCAAACGGCCCACTTTTGGTGTTACGAAAGTAGGCCATAATTCTTTGCCTTTAATTATTACAATAACTAACACAAATTACTATGGATTTACCAGTTCTTTAGAAATCATGCCTACTCACTGTCGAGTTATGCAATTCTACTTATCAATGAAACACCTAGCTTCTCCTTCTGGGGACACGCACGTTGTTCTTAATGCCTATTATTTACAACTGACTGAGCTTTGCACCCTCTCCACCTTTGCAAACTTCTATATCTTACAAGCTCCCCTTTTTTTGGTTTTTTTCTTTTTTGAAATGCAAAGATTTCTAACCACTTTCTGTGGGACACTGAAGAACACAGAGAATACCTTTGCCTTTTGGCCTAAACTAAAAAGTATTTCGTTTCGTTAACACAAAACAACGTTTCAGCAAAGACCAATGGTCTTTTCAATTAAAATATACTATGGTTGCATTGCAATTGTGGCTCGGCAATTGCCGAGCACTAAGAAAAATTCCATATAGACTCATTTAATGTTCCCCTCCACGGAAATCTTTAGTAAAAGGCGAAAGATTTATTCGTTTTGAAGGGAAACCAGAGTGCCGACAAACGCAAAGCGTCACGTACTTATAGAAGCTGCATCTGCTGCTCCTCCACGAGAACCGTCAGAAATTCTTGGTGTCTTGTCTACTCTTTTATGGTTAACAGACCACCACTTTTACGCAGGCATAACTTGGAAGCTAAACTTCCAACGCTGAAATTCATATCTGCCAAAATGACATCGCTATTTCTGTTTATAGAAAAATTATTTTCATCATTACTACCGCCATTGACCACAAAGTTCCGTATTACCGGCGCTACCGATAGATGGCAGCACGCGAAACTTCTGTCGGCGACGCGTTGCTTGTCATTCCATTCACTGTTTATGTTTGCATTATTCATGCGTGAAGAAATTAAGTATTCTCACAACTAACCACAGTGCTCTCCATATAAGACTAAATCTTTCTCTTGGTCATCACGCTAGATCACTGAAAGCCCTGACAACTTCAGACAATTCTTTACACACAGCTAGCTCATGTAATACACGATGTGCACGAGTACATTCCGGATTTGCAACCGAACTTTTACCTTCCTCCAATATAATACATGACAACACACATATAAAATTATATCTACTTTCACTTCGGTATGTCTTATGCAATTGCTAATGTAATGGACTCATTCTTACAAATAATAGTGATACTAAATTCACTCATTTCATGTAGATCATTTTACCCGAGCATTCCGCACAACAACCAGTGAGCACTCGAGAAAGTCCCACAAAAGGCTGTCATTACACGTCGAAATTTATGTTCTTTCGCCAAACGCGGCGGCGACAAAAACCGGCGGGTACTAACGTCAAGATTATTATTCTTGTGTGAAATCTATAATAATATTAATAACAATAGCACCACTCAGAAAGCACTACTCCCTTCCCACATACCTGAGAATGTGGTGAACGATCATCGATTACAGCCAAAATCCTATGAATCTCGGTCTGCATGCCTCACGCTCAGAGAAAGTGCTGCCACTCGTCATCATGGTTGCGTCTACTCCAGATTTGAACTAGAGAGAGTTGAAGACATACTACAGAAATGATCCTGTGAAGTATGATCTTGATTGCAAGCGATGAACGCTCGGTACTTATGCTAAACGATCGTCACAACGCCCTACAAGAACACGACGCCTCTTCGCATTACGCGATTTCATTCTCGCACTACTAGTAAATCGTCGAAATTCAGCGAACAATATTACATTGTAATCCGTACTCCCTTACATAATATCATGTTTCCTCCTTGAGCCATTTTGTGTGCTACACTATTCTGCACGAAAACAGAGACCAACGCTTCTTGTGATGGCTGTGTGTGCACACTGCTTGCACTGCAGGCCACTAGATGTCAGGCCAGGAATCATACAGATGCAGTGACACGCCAGTGATCCGCAGAAACGGTAGGAATCGCAAGGGGGGTTTTCATAGCCCACTCGTACTTCTTAAACACTGCCTGCCTATTAGAAAATCGTTACATCTTCGTCGCACATACGGCAGTGAGGGCTTGTGCTCGATATTTGGCCACTTGGCATCCTTACTATACGTTTCGTTTCGATTTGTATTTTACTTAACACACCAGAGCTGCTGATATATGGTACAAGTAGTTAACATTATGCTTCTTGCTTCACCTTTCGCCTATCAAGACTATTGGATTTCGACACAAGCCTTTAAATAAATACAAAATACACCTCTCTCGCTCTCTCTGGCACTTCCAAGCCACCAATATACAGCACTAGTTTTACCAGTATTAGTTCCATCATGTCCAATTTCTTTTTTCTTATGTTGAACACAAGGGCAGGAGAAGTAAACAATGTTTCTATGAACTTTATCACTGACTGTACATTTTTTTTTTTTTTTTTTTTACTAATCTATGCACACCAACTAATGTTTCTACTTGAGGTATGATGAAACAGTTCTTTCTTTAAGGCATTTCTCATAAAAAATCAAACCATTACACAACTGTTCAACAGCTTAATACCTACAATTACTACCTTACACTCACAGAGATACTCAGGTACCTACTTCAGTTCACTTTCTACAGTGGAGTTATTATTATATTCCTGAGACAGCTACGTCACACTTTGAGTGGATGCCGTATGAGCCATTTAAGCTCACAGT
Organism: Locusta migratoria; assembly: GCA_026315105.1. Lineage (NCBI taxonomy): Eukaryota > Metazoa > Arthropoda > Insecta > Orthoptera > Acrididae > Locusta > Locusta migratoria. The sequence goes on from CM048746.1 coordinate 260,425,706, forward strand.
AAGCACAGAGGTGCATTGGACAATGAGTAATACAAAAATTTACAATCTGTCACACACTGTCTCCTCCTGTATCCATGCCCCATATAATATCAACTACCTATGAGCAGTCCACTAGTCTGCACACACCACACTTCATTTCAACACACTAATGCTGAATTGACTCAGTCTTTCAGAGCATACTATACCAGTCTGGTCATAGTCATTACCTTCCAAACCCTCTTACAATTTTTCATTCTTTTCAAAGGGTTGACTAGAACACAGGCAAAGTAACATAATTGTCAGCAAGCTGTTGGTGTGTCATTTACTGACCAAAGTCTCCCACCAACACAAGGGGCTTGGATATTTTGTTCAAAATGTGAGATGAAACAGAAAACACAGTTGGCATTTAACATATTTAGCACACTTTGGTGCACACCTTTCAGTGAATTAATGAAAGAAACAAAAAACTCCTAGGTGTATCTAAAACTTGTTCACAAGTAGGCAGGAGGAACTCCACAACATCACGATTAGTGTCTCCGGAAACAGATCATAACTAGACTATATGTAACTAGAAATTACCACTCATTTCAATATTATGTATAAGTGTCAATCCAAAATTGCAAAGGGGGGGGGCCTAATTTAGTAACATACACAAAACATCCAAGTCAATATAATTTCTTTTTTTTTTTTTTTTTGGAGGAGGTGGGAAGTAAGGGGGAATAACCAATCCCAATATTATCTACACCCTGGATACCTACTTCCTGAGCCTGAGTCATAAATCTCACCTATCAGGCACAACATCCCAGTATCACACCTGTACACCATAATGATTTATCATTTACACTCAGATCTAATAATTAATTTACATTACTAATTTATACTACATTCATTTTTAAAGATGGGTATTATGTGCTATTGTGGAAGTGGGGTGTTTATTAAGCACTCTCAGACATCTAGCACTAGCATTCAGAAGTGGGGCAGAGGGGGGGGCTGTCAGAATTACACCACTTGTAGTGATAGAAACTTGTCTCTGTACAAATTCCCACTTTCTCCTTTACAGGATTGTGAAAGAAATACGAAAAGAGTGGCGAGGTGTTGGTGTGTGTGTGTGTGTGGGGGGGGGGGGGAATTTCCATAGTTTCTCACAAGCACCATAGTTACCTCATATTTACACAGCTCTCCTTTTCTTTCTACTATCATCTCGGTAGAGAGGTGGCTGCTGCAAACAATTTTGGGGGAAATGTACCAATTTCACTACACTACAAAGCAGCACACATTGCTTGTAGAAATCAAATGAAAACCATTACTTGACCTTACATACTGCACTACACCGCACCCTTCATTCTCACATACAGCGAGACTTTTACGACTGCCAATAGTTACTGTGTATTGGCAAGGCCGTCCTCCCAATCGTCCGACTTAGTAAGCGACTTTGTAAGCGACTCCGCTGCGCTCCGCTTGACAATAGTTGGTTTTATAACTGGGCTCACTGCATAGACCACCTGCGGGAGCGAACACAACTGCTGGTAATGTATTACAGCTTTGACTGATCGCAAAAGGTGTTGAATCCAGTGGGAGAGGGAGGGAGCGAGGCTAACGGGCTGCAGCAACCACAACTGCACCTTAATAAAACAGAGTAAATCAAAGAGTGAGAGAAGTCGTCTAATTATGATTTTCAAGGCTTCTTTCTTACACTCTGTTGCACACTTTTTTTAAATTATTTCTTTGTTAAAAAAGGTACTTTCTTGTGTGTATTCCAACCTAGATGAAATTTCCACCTTAAACCAAAATATCGAAGCAGAAGAAGTAACAAAAACGAAAACCATCTAAGTACAAAGTTATAATACAGAAATTTCTCTTCTACAAGTCTCTTCATTCATTTTCGTCTCAGTTTAACTGTTAAAGCGTTATTTGCAATTTAATTTCGACGTGTCACTAGACTATTTCAAACGGCCCACTTTTGGTGTTACGAAAGTAGGCCATAATTCTTTGCCTTTAATTATTACAATAACTAACACAAATTACTATGGATTTACCAGTTCTTTAGAAATCATGCCTACTCACTGTCGAGTTATGCAATTCTACTTATCAATGAAACACCTAGCTTCTCCTTCTGGGGACACGCACGTTGTTCTTAATGCCTATTATTTACAACTGACTGAGCTTTGCACCCTCTCCACCTTTGCAAACTTCTATATCTTACAAGCTCCCCTTTTTTTGGTTTTTTTCTTTTTTGAAATGCAAAGATTTCTAACCACTTTCTGTGGGACACTGAAGAACACAGAGAATACCTTTGCCTTTTGGCCTAAACTAAAAAGTATTTAGTTTCGTTAACACAAAACAACGTTTCAGCAAAGACCAATGGTCTTTTCAATTAAAATATACTATGGTTGCATTGCAATTGTGGCTCGGCAATTGCCGAGCACTAAGAAAAATTCCATATAGACTCATTTAATGTTCCCCTCCACGGAAATCTTTAGTAAAAGGCGAAAGATTTATTCGTTTTGAAGGGAAACCAGAGTGCCGACAAACGCAAAGCGTCACATACTTATAGAAGCTGCATCTGCCGCTCCTCCACGAGAACCGTCAGAAATTCTTGGTGTCTTGTCTACTCTTTTATGGTTAACAGACCACCACTTTTACGCAGGCATAACTTGGAAGCTAAACTTCCAACGCTGAAATTCATATCTGCCAAAATGACATCGCTATTTCTGTTTATAGAAAAATTATTTTCATCATTACTACCGCCATTGACCACAAAGTTCCGTATTACCGGCGCTACCGATAGATGGCAGCACGCGAAACTTCTGTCGGCGACGCGTTGCTTGTCATTCCATTCACTGTTTATGTTTGCATTATTCATGCGTGAAGAAATTAAGTATTCTCACAACTAACCACAGTGCTCTCCATATAAGACTAGATCTTTCTCTTGGTCATCACGCTAGATCACTGAAAGCCCTGACAACTTCAGACAATTCTTTACACACAGCTAGCTCATGTAATACACGATGTGCACGAGTACATTCCGGATTTGCAACCGAACTTTTACCTTCCTCCAATATAATACATGACAACACACATATAAAATTATATCTACTTTCACTTCGGTATGTCTTATGCAATTGCTAATGTAATGGACTCATTCTTACAAATAATAGTGATACTAAATTCACTCATTTCATGTAGATCACTTTACCCGAGCATTCCGCACAACAACCAGTGAGCACTCGAGAAAGTCCCACAAAAGGCTGTCATTACACGTCGAAATTTATGTTCTTTCGCCAAACGCGGCGGCGACAAAAACCGGCGGGTACTAACGTCAAGATTATTATTCTTGTGTGAAATCTATAATAATATTAATAACAATAGCACCACTCAGAAAGCACTACTCCCTTCCCACATACCTGAGAATGTGGTGAACGATCATCGATTACAGCCAAAATCCTATGAATCTCGGTCTGCATGCCTCACGCTCAGAGAAAGTGCTGCCACTCGTCATCATGGTTGCGTCTACTCCAGATTTGAACTAGAGAGAGTTGAAGACATACTACAGAAATGATCCTGTGAAGTATGATCTTGATTGCAAGCGATGAACGCTCGGTACTTATGCTAAACGATCGTCACAACGCCCTACAAGAACACGACGCCTCTTCGCATTACGCGATTTCATTCTCGCACTACTAGTAAATCGTCGAAATTCAGCGAACAATATTACATTGTAATCCGTACTCCCTTACATAATATCATGTTTCCTCCTTGAGCCATTTTGTGTGCTACACTATTCTGCACGAAAACAGAGACCAACGCTTCTTGTGATGGCTGTGTGTGCACACTGCTTGCACTGCAGGCCACTAGATGTCAGGCCAGGAATCATACAGATGCAGTGACACGCCAGTGATCCGCAGAAACGGTAGGAATCGCAAGGGGGGTTTTCATAGCCCACTCGTACTTCTTAAACACTGCCTGCCTATTAGAAAATCGTTACATCTTCGTCGCACATACGGCAGTGAGGGCTTGTGCTCGATATTTGGCCACTTGGCATCCTTACTATACGTTTCGTTTCGATTTGTATTTTACTTAACACACCAGAGCTGCTGATATATGGTACAAGTAGTTAACATTATGCTTCTTGCTTCACCTTTCGCCTATCAAGACTATTGGATTTCGACACAAGCCTTTATATAAATACAAAATACACCTCTCTCGCTCTCTCTGGCACTTCCAAGCCACCAATATACAGCACTAGTTTTACCAGTATTAGTTCCATCATGTCCAATTTCTTTTTTCTTATGTTGAACACAAGGGCAGGAGAAGTAAACAATGTTTCTATGAACTTTATCACTGACTGTACATTTTTTTTTTTTTTTTTTTTTTTTTTTTTTACTAATCTATGCACACCAACTAATGTTTCTACTTGAGGTATGATGAAACAGTTCTTTCTTTAAGGCATTTCTCATAAAAAATCAAACAATTACACAACTGTTCAACAGCTTAATACCTACAATTACTACCTTACACTCACAGAGATACTCAGGTACCTACTTCAGTTCACTTTCTACAGTGGAGTTATTATTATATTCCTGAGACAGCTACGTCACACTTTGAGTGGATGCCGTATGAGCCATTTAAGCTCACAGTAAGCACAGAGGTGCATTGGACAATGAGTAATACAAAAATTTACAATCTGTCACACACTGTCTCCTCCTGTATCCATGCCCCATATAATATCAACTACCTATGAGCAGTCCACTAGTCTGCACACACCACACTTCATTTCAACACACTAATGCTGAATTGACTCAGTCTTTCAGAGCATACTATACCAGTCTGGTCATAGTCATTACCTTCCAAACCCTCTTACAATTTTTCATTCTTTTCAAAGGGTTGACTAGAACACAGGCAAAGTAACATAATTGTCAGCAAGCTGTTGGTGTGTCATTTACTGACCAAAGTCTCCCACCAACACAAGGGGCTTGGATATTTTGTTCAAAATGTGAGATGAAACAGAAAACACAGTTGGCATTTAACATATTTAGCACACTTTGGTGCACACCTTTCAGTGAATTAATGAAAGAAACAAAAAACTCCTAGGTGTATCTAAAACTTGTTCACAAGTAGGCAGGAGGAACTCCACAACATCACGATTAGTGTCTCCGGAAACAGATCATAACTAGACTATATGTAACTAGAAATTACCACTCATTTCAATATTATGTATAAGTGTCAATCCAAAATTGCAAAGGGGGGGGCCTAATTTAGTAACATACACAAAACATCCAAGTCAATATAATTTCATTTTTTTTTTTTTTTTTTTTTTTGGTAGGAGGTGGGAAGTAAGGGGGAATAACCAATCCCAATATTATCTACACCCTAGATACCTACTTCCTGAGTCATAAATCTCACCTATCAGGCACAACATCCCAGTATCACACCTGTACACCATAATGATTTATCATTTACACTCAGATCTAATAATTAATTTACATTACTAATTTATACTACATTCATTTTTAAAGATGGGTATTATGTGCTATTGTGGAAGTGGGGTGTTTATTAAGCACTCTCAGACATCTAGCACTAGCATTCAGAAGTGGGGCAGAGGGGGGGGCTGTCAGAATTACACCACTTGTAGTGATAGAAACTTGTCTCTGTACAAATTCCCACTTTCTCCTTTACAGGATTGTGAAAGAAATACGAAAAGAGTGGCGAGGTGTTGGTGTGTGTGTGTGTGGGGGGGGGGGGGGGGGAATTTCCATAGTTTCTCACAAGCACCATAGTTACCTCATATTTACACAGCTCTCCTTTTCTTTCTACTATCATCTCGGTAGAGAGGTGGCTGCTGCAAACAATTTTGGGGGAAATGTACCAATTTCACTACACTACAAAGCAGCACACATTGCTTGTAGAAATCAAATGAAAACCATTACTTGACCTTACATACTGCACTACACCGTACCCTTCATTCTCACATACAGCGAGACTTTTACGACTGCCAATAGTTACTGTGTATTGGCAAGGCCGTCCTCCCAATCGTCCGACTTAGTAAGCGACTTTGTAAGCGACTCCGCTGCGCTCCGCTTGACAATAGTTGGTTTTATAACTGGGCTCACTGCATAGACCACCTGCGGGAGCGAACACAACTGCTGGTAATGTATTACAGCTTTGACTGATCGCAAAAGGTGTTGAATCCAGTGGGAGAGGGAGGGAGCGAGGCTAACGGGCTGCAGCAACCACAACTGCACCTTAATAAAACAGAGTAAATCAAAGAGTGAGAGAAGTCGTCTAATTATGATTTTCAAGGCTTCTTTCTTACACTCTGTTGCACACTTTTTTTAAATTATTTCTTTGTTAAAAAAGGTACTTTCTTGTGTGTATTCCAACCTAGATGAAATTTCCACCTTAAACCAAAATATCGAAGCAGAAGAAGTAACAAAAACGAAAACCATCTAAGTACAAAGTTATAATACAGAAATTTCTCTTCTACAAGTCTCTTCATTCATTTTCGTCTCAGTTTAACTGTTAAAGCGTTATTTGCAATTTAATTTCGACGTGTCACTAGACTATTTCAAACGGCCCACTTTTGGTGTTACGAAAGTAGGCCATAATTCTTTGCCTTTAATTATTACAATAACTAACACAAATTACTATGGATTTACCAGTTCTTTAGAAATCATGCCTACTCACTGTCGAGTTATGCAATTCTACTTATCAATGAAACACCTAGCTTCTCCTTCTGGGGACACGCACGTTGTTCTTAATGCCTATTATTTACAACCGACTGAGCTTTGCACCCTCTCCACCTTTGCAAACTTCTATATCTTACAAGCTCCCCTTTTTTTGGTTTTTTCTTTTTTGAAATGCAAAGATTTCTAACCACTTTCTGTGGGACACTGAAGAACACAGAGAATACCTTTGCCTTTTGGCCTAAACTAAAAAGTATTTCGTTTCGTTAACACAAAACAACGTTTCAGCAAAGACCAATAGTCTTTTCAATTAAAATATACTATGGTTGCATTGCAATTGTGGCTCGGCAATTGCCGAGCACTAAGAAAAATTCCATATAGACTCATTTAATGTTCCCCTCCACGGAAATCTTTAGTAAAAGGCGAAAGATTTATTCGTTTTGAAGGGAAACCAGAGTGCCGACAAACGCAAAGCGTCACGTACTTATAGAAGCTGCATCTGCTGCTCCTCCACGAGAACCGTCAGAAATTCTTGGTGTCTTGTCTACTCTTTTATGGTTAACAGACCACCACTTTTACGCAGGCATAACTTGGAAGCTAAACTTCCAACGCTGAAATTCATATCTGCCAAAATGACATCGCTATTTCTGTTTATAGAAAAATTATTTTCATCATTACTACCGCCATTGACCACAAAGTTCCGTATTACCGGCGCTACCGATAGATGGCAGCACGCGAAACTTCTGTCGGCGACGCGTTGCTTGTCATTCCATTCACTGTTTATGTTTGCATTATTCATGCGTGAAGAAATTAAGTATTCTCACAACTAACCACAGTGCTCTCCATATAAGACTAGATCTTTCTCTTGGTCATCACGCTAGATCACTGAAAGCCCTGACAACCTCAGCCAATTCTTTACACACAGCTAGCTCATGTAATACACGATGTGCACGAGTACATTCCGGATTTGCAACGGAACTTTTACCTTCCTCCAATATAATACATGACAACACACATATAAAATTATATCTACTTTCACTTCGGTATGTCTTATGCAATTGCTAATGTAATGGACTCATTCTTACAAATAATAGTGATACTAAATTCACTCATTTCATGTAGATCATTTTACCCGAGCATTCCGCACAACAACCAGTGAGCACTCGAGAAAGTCCCACAAAAGGCTGTCATTACACGTCGAAATTTATGTTCTTTCGCCAAACGCGGCGGCGACAAAAACCGGCGGGTACTAACGTCAAGATTATTATTCTTGTGTGAAATCTATAATAATATTAATAACAATAGCACCACTCAGAAAGCACTACTCCCTTCCCACATACCTGAGAATGTGGTGAACGATCATCGATTACAGCCAAAATCCTATGAATCTCGGTCTGCATGCCTCACGCTCAGAGAAAGTGCTGCCACTCGTCATCATGGTTGCGTCTACTCCAGATTTGAACTAGAGAGAGTTGAAGACATACTACAGAAATGATCCTGTGAAGTATGATCTTGATTGCAAGCGATGAACGCTCGGTACTTATGCTAAACGATCGTCACAACGCCCTACAAGAACACGACGCCTCTTCGCATTACGCGATTTCATTCTCGCACTACTAGTAAATCGTCGAAATTCAGCGAACAATATTACATTGTAATCCGTACTCCCTTACATAATATCATGTTTCCTCCTTGAGCCATTTTGTGTGCTACACTATTCTGCACGAAAACAGAGACCAACGCTTCTTGTGATGGCTGTGTGTGCACACTGCTTGCACTGCAGGCCACTAGATGTCAGGCCAGGAATCATACAGATGCAGTGACACGCCAGTGATCCGCAGAAACGGTAGGAATCGCAAGGGGGGTTTTCATAGCCCACTCGTACTTCTTAAACACTGCCTGTCTATTAGAAAATCGTTACATCTTCGTCGCACATACGGCAGTGAGGGCTTGTGCTCGATATTTGGCCACTTGGCATCCTTACTATACGTTTCGTTTCGATTTGTATTTTACTTAACACACCAGAGCTGCTGATATATGGTACAAGTAGTTAACATTATGCTTCTTGCTTCACCTTTCGCCTATCAAGACTATTGGATTTCGACACAAGCCTTTAAATAAATACAAAATACACCTCTCTCGCTCTCTCTGGCACTTCCAAGCCACCAATATACAGCACTAGTTTTACCAGTATTAGTTCCATCATGTCCAATTTCTTTTTTCTTATGTTGAACACAAGGGCAGGAGAAGTAAACAATGTTTCTATGAACTTTATCACTGACTGTACATTTTTTTTTTTTTTTTTTTTACTAATCTATGCACACCAACTAATGTTTCTACTTGAGGTATGATGAAACAGTTCTTTCTTTAAGGCATTTCTCATAAAAAATCAAACCATTACACAACTGTTCAACAGCTTAATACCTACAATTACTACCTTACACTCACAGAGATACTCAGGTACCTACTTCAGTTCACTTTCTACAGTGGAGTTATTATTATATTCCTGAGACAGCTACGTCACACTTTGAGTGGATGCCGTATGAGCCATTTAAGCTCACAGTAAGCACAGAGGTGCATTGGACAATGAGTAATACAAAAATTTACAATCTGTCACACACTGTCTCCTCCTGTATCCATGCCCCATATAATATCAACTACCTATGAGCAGTCCACTAGTCTGCACACACCACACTTCATTTCAACACACTAATGCTGAATTGACTCAGTCTTTCAGAGCATACTATACCAGTCTGGTCATAGTCATTACCTTCCAAACCCTCTTACAATTTTTCATTCTTTTCAAAGGGTTGACTAGAACACAGGCAAAGTAACATAATTGTCAGCAAGCTGTTGGTGTGTCATTTACTGACCAAAGTCTCCCACCAACACAAGGGGCTTGGATATTTTGTTCAAAATGTGAGATGAAACAGAAAACACAGTTGGCATTTAACATATTTAGCACACTTTGGTGCACACCTTTCAGTGAATTAATGAAAGAAACAAAAAACTCCTAGGTGTATCTAAAACTTGTTCACAAGTAGGCAGGAGGAACTCCACAACATCACGATTAGTGTCTCCGGAAACAGATCATAACTAGACTATATGTAACTAGAAATTACCACTCATTTCAATATTATGTATAAGTGTCAATCCAAAATTGCAAAGGGGGGGGGCCTAATTTAGTAACATACACAAAACATCCAAGTCAATATAATTTCATTTTTTTTTTGGAGGAGGTGGGAAGTAAGGGGGAATAACCAATCCCAATATTATCTACACCCTAGATACCTACTTCCTGAGCCTGAGTCATAAATCTCACCTATCAGGCACAACATCCCAGTATCACACCTGTACACCATAATGATTTATCATTTACACTCAGATCTAATAATTAATTTACATTACTAATTTATACTACATTCATTTTTAAAGATGGGTATTATGTGCTATTGTGGAAGTGGGGTGTTTATTAAGCACTCTCAGACATCTAGCACTAGCATTCAGAAGTGGGGCAGAGGGGGGGGGCTGTCAGAATTACACCACTTGTAGTGATAGAAACTTGTCTCTGTACAAATTCCCACTTTCTCCTTTACAGGATTGTGAAAGAAATACGAAAAGAGTGGCGAGGTGTTGGTGTGTGTGTGTGGGGGGGGGGGGGGGAATTTCCATAGTTTCTCACAAGCACCATAGTTACCTCATATTTACACAGCTCTCCTTTTCTTTCTACTATCATCTCGGTAGAGAGGTGGCTGCTGCAAACAATTTTGGGGGAAATGTACCAATTTCACTACACTACAAAGCAGCACACATTGCTTGTAGAAATCAACTGAAAACCATTACTTGACCTTACATACTGCACTACACCGCACCCTTCATTCTCACATACAGCGAGACTTTTACGACTGCCAATAGTTACTGTGTATTGGCAAGGCCGTCCTCCCAATCGTCCGACTTAGTAAGCGACTTTGTAAGCGACTCCGCTGCGCTCCGCTTGACAATAGTTGGTTTTATAACTGGGCTCACTGCATAGACCACCTGCGGGAGCGAACACAACTGCTGGTAATGTATTACAGCTTTGACTGATCGCAAAAGGTGTTGAATCCAGTGGGAGAGGGAGGGAGCGAGGCTAACGGGCTGCAGCAACCACAACTGCACCTTAATAAAACAGAGTAAATCAAAGAGTGAGAGAAGTCGTCTAATTATGATTTTCAAGGCTTCTTTCTTACACTCTGTTGCACACTTTTTTTAAATTATTTCTTTGTTAAAAAAGGTACTTTCTTGTGTGTATTCCAACCTAGATGAAATTTCCACCTTAAACCAAAATATCGAAGCAGAAGAAGTAACAAAAACGAAAACCATCTAAGTACAAAGTTATAATACAGAAATTTCTCTTCTACAAGTCTCTTCATTCATTTTCGTCTCAGTTTAACTGTTAAAGCGTTATTTGCAATTTAATTTCGACGTGTCACTAGACTATTTCAAACGGCCCACTTTTGGTGTTACGAAAGTAGGCCATAATTCTTTGCCTTTAATTATTACAATAACTAACACAAATTACTATGGATTTACCAGTTCTTTAGAAATCATGCCTACTCACTGTCGAGTTATGCAATTCTACTTATCAATGAAACACCTAGCTTCTCCTTCTGGGGACACGCACGTTGTTCTTAATGCCTATTATTTACAACTGACTGAGCTTTGCACCCTCTCCACCTTTGCAAACTTCTATATCTTACAAGCTCCCCTTTTTTTGGTTTTTTTCTTTTTTGAAATGCAAAGATTTCTAACCACTTTCTGTGGGACACTGAAGAACACAGAGAATACCTTTGCCTTTTGGCCTAAACTAAAAAGTATTTCGTTTCGTTAACACAAAACAACGTTTCAGCAAAGACCAATGGTCTTTTCAATTAAAATATACTATGGTTGCATTGCAATTGTGGCTCGGCAATTGCCGAGCACTAAGAAAAATTCCATATAGACTCATTTAATGTTCCCCTCCACGGAAATCTTTAGTAAAAGGCGAAAGATTTATTCGTTTTGAAGGGAAACCAGAGTGCCGACAAACGCAAAGCGTCACATACTTATAGAAGCTGCATCTGCTGCTCCTCCACGAGAACCGTCAGAAATTCTTGGTGTCTTGTCTACTCTTTTATGGTTAACAGACCACCACTTTTACGCAGGCATAACTTGGAAGCTAAACTTCCAACGCTGAAATTCATATCTGCCAAAATGACATCGCTATTTCTGTTTATAGAAAAATTATTTTCATCATTACTACCGCCATTGACCACAAAGTTCCGTATTACCGGCGCTACCGATAGATGGCAGCACGCGAAACTTCTGTCGGCGACGCGTTGCTTGTCATTCCATTCACTGTTTATGTTTGCATTATTCATGCGTGAAGAAATTAAGTATTCTCACAACTAACCACAGTGCTCTCCATATAAGACTAGATCTTTCTCTTGGTCATCACGCTAGATCACTGAAAGCCCTGACAACTTCAGACAATTCTTTACACACAGCTAGCTCATGTAATACACGATGTGCACGAGTACATTCCGGATTTGCAACCGAACTTTTACCTTCCTCCAATATAATACATGACAACACACATATAAAATTATATCTACTTTCACTTCGGTATGTCTTATGCAATTGCTAATGTAATGGACTCATTCTTACAAATAATAGTGATACTAAATTCACTCATTTCATGTAGATCATTTTACCCGAGCATTCCGCACAACAACCAGTGAGCACTCGAGAAAGTCCCACAAAAGGCTGTCATTACACGTCGAAATTTATGTTCTTTCGCCAAACGCGGCGGCGACAAAAACCGGCGGGTACTAACGTCAAGATTATTATTCTTGTGTGAAATCTATAATAATATTAATAACAATAGCACCACTCAGAAAGCACTACTCCCTTCCCACATACCTGAGAATGTGGTGAACGATCATCGATTACAGCCAAAATCCTATGAATCTCGGTCTGCATGCCTCACGCTCAGAGAAAGTGCTGCCACTCGTCATCATGGTTGCGTCTACTCCAGATTTGAACTAGAGAGAGTTGAAGACATACTACAGAAATGATCCTGTGAAGTATGATCTTGATTGCAAGCGATGAACGCTCGGTACTTATGCTAAACGATCGTCACAACGCCCTACAAGAACACGACGCCTCTTCGCATTACGCGATTTCATTCTCGCACTACTAGTAAATCGTCGAAATTCAGCGAACAATATTACATTGTAATCCGTACTCCCTTACATAATATCATGTTTCCTCCTTGAGCCATTTTGTGTGCTACACTATTCTGCACGAAAACAGAGACCAACGCTTCTTGTGATGGCTGTGTGTGCACACTGCTTGCACTGCAGGCCACTAGATGTCAGGCCAGGAATCATACAGATGCAGTGACACGCCAGTGATCCGCAGAAACGGTAGGAATCGCAAGGGGGGTTTTCATAGCCCACTCGTACTTCTTAAACACTGCCTGTCTATTAGAAAATCGTTACATCTTCGTCGCACATACGGCAGTGAGGGCTTGTGCTCGATATTTGGCCACTTGGCATCCTTACTATACGTTTCGTTTCGATTTGTATTTTACTTAACACACCAGAGCTGCTGATATATGGTACAAGTAGTTAACATTATGCTTCTTGCTTCACCTTTCGCCTATCAAGACTATTGGATTTCGACACAAGCCTTTAAATAAATACAAAATACACCTCTCTCGCTCTCTCTGGCACTTCCAAGCCACCAATATACAGCACTAGTTTTACCAGTATTAGTTCCATCATGTCCAATTTCTTTTTTCTTATGTTGAACACAAGGGCAGGAGAAGTAAACAATGTTTCTATGAACTTTATCACTGACTGTACATTTTTTTTTTTTTTTTTTTTTTTTTTTTTTTACTAATCTATGCACACCAACTAATGTTTCTACTTGAGGTATGATGAAACAGTTCTTTCTTTAAGGCATTTCTCATAAAAAATCAAACCATTACACAACTGTTCAACAGCTTAATACCTACAATTACTACCTTACACTCACAGAGATACTCAGGTACCTACTTCAGTTCACTTTCTACAGTGGAGTTATTATTATATTCCTGAGACAGCTACGTCACACTTTGAGTGGATGCCGTATGAGCCATTTAAGCTCACAGTAAGCACAGAGGTGCATTGGACAATGAGTAATACAAAAATTTACAATCTGTCACACACTGTCTCCTCCTGTATCCATGCCCCATATAATATCAACTACCTATGAGCAGTCCACTAGTCTGCACACACCACACTTCATTTCAACACACTAATGCTGAATTGACTCAGTCTTTCAGAGCATACTATACCAGTCTGGTCATAGTCATTACCTTCCAAACCCTCTTACAATTTTTCATTCTTTTCAAAGGGTTGACTAGAACACAGGCAAAGTAACATAATTGTCAGCAAGCTGTTGGTGTGTCATTTACTGACCAAAGTCTCCCACCAACACAAGGGGCTTGGATATTTTGTTCAAAATGTGAGATGAAACAGAAAACACAGTTGGCATTTAACATATTTAGCACACTTTGGTGCACACCTTTCAGTGAATTAATGAAAGAAACAAAAAACTCCTAGGTGTATCTAAAACTTGTTCACAAGTAGGCAGGAGGAACTCCACAACATCACGATTAGTGTCTCCGGAAACAGATCATAACTAGACTATATGTAACTAGAAATTACCACTCATTTCAATATTATGTATAAGTGTCAATCCAAAATTGCAAAGGGGGGGGGGCCTAATTTAGTAACATACACAAAACATCCAAGTCAATATAATTTCATTTTTTTTTTTTTTGGAGGAGGTGGGAAGTAAGGGGGAATAACCAATCCCAATATTATCTACACCCTAGATACCTACTTCCTGAGCCTGAGTCATAAATCTCACCTATCAGGCACAACATCCCAGTATCACACCTGTACACCATAATGATTTATCATTTACACTCAGATCTAATAATTAATTTACATTACTAATTTATACTACATTCATTTTTAAAGATGGGTATTATGTGCTATTGTGGAAGTGGGGTGTTTATTAAGCACTCTCAGACATCTAGCACTAGCATTCAGAAGTGGGGCAGAGGGGGGGGCTGTCAGAATTACACCACTTGTAGTGATAGAAACTTGTCTCTGTACAAATTCCCACTTTCTCCTTTACAGGATTGTGAAAGAAATACGAAAAGAGTGGCGAGGTGTTGGTGTGTGTGTGTGTGTGGGGGGGGGGGGGGAATTTCCATAGTTTCTCACAAGCACCATAGTTACCTCATATTTACACAGCTCTCCTTTTCTTTCTACTATCATCTCGGTAGAGAGGTGGCTGCTGCAAACAATTTTGGGGGAAATGTACCAATTTCACTACACTACAAAGCAGCACACATTGCTTGTAGAAATCAACTGAAAACCATTACTTGACCTTACATACTGCACTACACCGCACCCTTCATTCTCACATACAGCGAGACTTTTACGACTGCCAATAGTTACTGTGTATTGGCAAGGCCGTCCTCCCAATCGTCCGACTTAGTAAGCGACTTTGTAAGCGACTCCGCTGCGCTCCGCTTGACAATAGTTGGTTTTATAACTGGGCTCACTGCATAGACCACCTGCGGGAGCGAACACAACTGCTGGTAATGTATTACAGCTTTGACTGATCGCAAAAGGTGTTGAATCCAGTGGGAGAGGGAGGGAGCGAGGCTAACGGGCTGCAGCAACCACAACTGCACCTTAATAAAACAGAGTAAATCAAAGAGTGAGAGAAGTCGTCTAATTATGATTTTCAAGGCTTCTTTCTTACACTCTGTTGCACACTTTTTTTAAATTATTTCTTTGTTAAAAAAGGTACTTTCTTGTGTGTATTCCAACCTAGATGAAATTTCCACCTTAAACCAAAATATCGAAGCAGAAGAAGTAACAAAAACGAAAACCATCTAAGTACAAAGTTATAATACAGAAATTTCTCTTCTACAAGTCTCTTCATTCATTTTCGTCTCAGTTTAACTGTTAAAGCGTTATTTGCAATTTAATTTCGACGTGTCACTAGACTATTTCAAACGGCCCACTTTTGGTGTTACGAAAGTAGGCCATAATTCTTTGCCTTTAATTATTACAATAACTAACACAAATTACTATGGATTTACCAGTTCTTTAGAAATCATGCCTACTCACTGTCGAGTTATGCAATTCTACTTATCAATGAAACACCTAGCTTCTCCTTCTGGGGACACGCACGTTGTTCTTAATGCCTATTATTTACAACCGACTGAGCTTTGCACCCTCTCCACCTTTGCAAACTTCTATATCTTACAAGCTCCCCTTTTTTTGGTTTTTTCTTTTTTGAAATGCAAAGATTTCTAACCACTTTCTGTGGGACACTGAAGAACACAGAGAATACCTTTGCCTTTTGGCCTAAACTAAAAAGTATTTAGTTTCGTTAACACAAAACAACGTTTCAGCAAAGACCAATAGTCTTTTCAATTAAAATATACTATGGTTGCATTGCAATTGTGGCTCGGCAATTGCCGAGCACTAAGAAAAATTCCATATAGACTCATTTAATGTTCCCCTCCACGGAAATCTTTAGTAAAAGGCGAAAGATTTATTCGTTTTGAAGGGAAACCAGAGTGCCGACAAACGCAAAGCGTCACGTACTTATAGAAGCTGCATCTGCTGCTCCTCCACGAGAACCGTCAGAAATTCTTGGTGTCTTGTCTACTCTTTTATGGTTAACAGACCACCACTTTTACGCAGGCATAACTTGGAAGCTAAACTTCCAACGCTGAAATTCATATCTGCCAAAATGACATCGCTATTTCTGTTTATAGAAAAATTATTTTCATCATTACTACCGCCATTGACCACAAAGTTCCGTATTACCGGCGCTACCGATAGATGGCAGCACGCGAAACTTCTGTCGGCGACGCGTTGCTTGTCATTCCATTCACTGTTTATGTTTGCATTATTCATGCGTGAAGAAATTAAGTATTCTCACAACTAACCACAGTGCTCTCCATATAAGACTAGATCTTTCTCTTGGTCATCACGCTAGATCACTGAAAGCCCTGACAACTTCAGACAATTCTTTACACACAGCTAGCTCATGTAATACACGATGTGCACGAGTACATTCCGGATTTGCAACCGAACTTTTACCTTCCTCCAATATAATACATGACAACACACATATAAAATTATATCTACTTTCACTTCGGTATGTCTTATGCAATTGCTAATGTAATGGACTCATTCTTACAAATAATAGTGATACTAAATTCACTCATTTCATGTAGATCATTTTACCCGAGCATTCCGCACAACAACCAGTGAGCACTCGAGAAAGTCCCACAAAAGGCTGTCATTACACGTCGAAATTTATGTTCTTTCGCCAAACGCGGCGGCGACAAAAACCGGCGGGTACTAACGTCAAGATTATTATTCTTGTGTGAAATCTATAATAATATTAATAACAATAGCACCACTCAGAAAGCACTACTCCCTTCCCACATACCTGAGAATGTGGTGAACGATCATCGATTACAGCCAAAATCCTATGAATCTCGGTCTGCATGCCTCACGCTCAGAGAAAGTGCTGCCACTCGTCATCATGGTTGCGTCTACTCCAGATTTGAACTAGAGAGAGTTGAAGACATACTACAGAAATGGTCCTGTGAAGTATGATCTTGATTGCAAGCGATGAACGCTCGGTACTTATGCTAAACGATCGTCACAACGCCCTACAAGAACACGACGCCTCTTCGCATTACGCGATTTCATTCTCGCACTACTAGTAAATCGTCGAAATTCAGCGAACAATATTACATTGTAATCCGTACTCCCTTACATAATATCATGTTTCCTCCTTGAGCCATTTTGTGTGCTACACTATTCTGCACGAAAACAGAGACCAACGCTTCTTGTGATGGCTGTGTGTGCACACTGCTTGCACTGCAGGCCACTAGATGTCAGGCCAGGAATCATACAGATGCAGTGACACGCCAGTGATCCGCAGAAACGGTAGGAATCGCAAGGGGGGTTTTCATAGCCCACTCGTACTTCTTAAACACTGCCTGTCTATTAGAAAATCGTTACATCTTCGTCGCACATACGGCAGTGAGGGCTTGTGCTCGATATTTGGCCACTTGGCATCCTTACTATACGTTTCGTTTCGATTTGTATTTTACTTAACACACCAGAGCTGCTGATATATGGTACAAGTAGTTAACATTATGCTTCTTGCTTCACCTTTCGCCTATCAAGACTATTGGATTTCGACACAAGCCTTTATATAAATACAAAATACACCTCTCTCGCTCTCTCTGGCACTTCCAAGCCACCAATATACAGCACTAGTTTTACCAGTATTAGTTCCATCATGTCCAATTTCTTTTTTCTTATGTTGAACACAAGGGCAGGAGAAGTAAACAATGTTTCTATGAACTTTATCACTGACTGTACATTTTTATTTTTTTTTTTTTTTATTTTTTATTTTTTTTTTTTTTTTTTTTTTTTTTTACTAATCTATGCACACCAACTAATGTTTCTACTTGAGGTATGATGAAACAGTTCTTTCTTTAAGGCATTTCTCATAAAAAATCAAACCATTACACAACTGTTCAACAGCTTAATACCTACAATTACTACCTTACACTCACAGAGATACTCAGGTACCTACTTCAGTTCACTTTCTACAGTGGAGTTATTATTATATTCCTGAGACAGCTACGTCACACTTTGAGTGGATGCCGTATGAGCCATTTAAGCTCACAGTAAGCACAGAGGTGCATTGGACAATGAGTAATACAAAAATTTACAATCTGTCACACACTGTCTCCTCCTGTATCCATGCCCCATATAATATCAACTACCTATGAGCAGTCCACTAGTCTGCACACACCACACTTCATTTCAACACACTAATGCTGAATTGACTCAGTCTTTCAGAGCATACTATACCAGTCTGGTCATAGTCATTACCTTCCAAACCCTCTTACAATTTTTCATTCTTTTCAAAGGGTTGACTAGAACACAGGCAAAGTAACATAATTGTCAGCAAGCTGTTGGTGTGTCATTTACTGACCAAAGTCCCCCACCAACACAAGGGGCTTGGATATTTTGTTCAAAATGTGAGATGAAACAGAAAACACAGTTGGCATTTAACATATTTAGCACACTTTGGTGCACACCTTTCAGTGAATTAATGAAAGAAACAAAAAACTCCTAGGTGTATCTAAAACTTGTTCACAAGTAGGCAGGAGGAACTCCACAACATCACGATTAGTGTCTCCGGAAACAGATCATAACTAGACTATATGTAACTAGAAATTACCACTCATTTCAATATTATGTATAAGTGTCAATCCAAAATTGCAAAGGGGGGGGGGGCCTAATTTAGTAACATACACAAAACATCCAAGTCAATATAATTTCATTTTTTTTTGGGGGAGGTGGGAAGTAAGGGGGAATAACCAATCCCAATATTATCTACACCCTAGATACCTACTTCCTGAGCCTGAGTCATAAATCTCACCTATCAGGCACAACATCCCAGTATCACACCTGTACACCATAATGATTTATCATTTACACTCAGATCTAATAATTAATTTACATTACTAATTTATACTACATTCATTTTTAAAGATGGGTATTATGTGCTATTGTGGAAGTGGGGTGTTTATTAAGCACTCTCAGACATCTAGCACTAGCATTCAGAAGTGGGGCAGAGGGGGGGGCTGTCAGAATTACACCACTTGTAGTGATAGAAACTTGTCTCTGTACAAATTCCCACTTTCTCCTTTACAGGATTGTGAAAGAAATACGAAAAGAGTGGCGAGGTGTTGGTGTGTGTGTGTGTGTGGGGGGGGGGGGGGGGGAATTTCCATAGTTTCTCACAAGCACCATAGTTACCTCATATTTACACAGCTCTCCTTTTCTTTCTACTATCATCTCGGTAGAGAGGTGGCTGCTGCAAACAATTTTGGGGGAAATGTACCAATTTCACTACACTACAAAGCAGCACACATTGCTTGTAGAAATCAACTGAAAACCATTACTTGACCTTACATACTGCACTACACCGCACCCTTCATTCTCACATACAGCGAGACTTTTACGACTGCCAATAGTTACTGTGTATTGGCAAGGCCGTCCTCCCAATCGTCCGACTTAGTAAGCGACTTTGTAAGCGACTCCGCTGCGCTCCGCTTGACAATAGTTGGTTTTATAACTGGGCTCACTGCATAGACCACCTGCGGGAGCGAACACAACTGCTGGTAATGTATTACAGCTTTGACTGATCGCAAAAGGTGTTGAATCCAGTGGGAGAGGGAGGGAGCGAGGCTAACGGGCTGCAGCAACCACAACTGCACCTTAATAAAACAGAGTAAATCAAAGAGTGAGAGAAGTCGTCTAATTATGATTTTCAAGGCTTCTTTCTTACACTCTGTTGCACACTTTTTTTAAATTATTTCTTTGTTAAAAAAGGTACTTTCTTGTGTGTATTCCAACCTAGATGAAATTTCCACCTTAAACCAAAATATCGAAGCAGAAGAAGTAACAAAAACGAAAACCATCTAAGTACAAAGTTATAATACAGAAATTTCTCTTCTACAAGTCTCTTCATTCATTTTCGTCTCAGTTTAACTGTTAAAGCGTTATTTGCAATT
This sequence comes from Locusta migratoria, assembly GCA_026315105.1. Classification (NCBI taxonomy): domain Eukaryota; kingdom Metazoa; phylum Arthropoda; class Insecta; order Orthoptera; family Acrididae; genus Locusta; species Locusta migratoria. The sequence goes on from CM048746.1 coordinate 260,446,082, forward strand.
TAATTTCGACGTGTCACTAGACTATTTCAAACGGCCCACTTTTGGTGTTACGAAAGTAGGCCATAATTCTTTGCCTTTAATTATTACAATAACTAACACAAATTACTATGGATTTACCAGTTCTTTAGAAATCATGCCTACTCACTGTCGAGTTATGCAATTCTACTTATCAATGAAACACCTAGCTTCTCCTTCTGGGGACACGCACGTTGTTCTTAATGCCTATTATTTACAACCGACTGAGCTTTGCACCCTCTCCACCTTTACAAACTTCTATATCTTACAAGCTCCCCTTTTTTTGGTTTTTTCTTTTTTGAAATGCAAAGATTTCTAACCACTTTCTGTGGGACACTGAAGAACACAGAGAATACCTTTGCCTTTTGGCCTAAACTAAAAAGTATTTCGTTTCGTTAACACAAAACAACGTTTCAGCAAAGACCAATAGTCTTTTCAATTAAAATATACTATGGTTGCATTGCAATTGTGGCTCGGCAATTGCCGAGCACTAAGAAAAATTCCATATAGACTCATTTAATGTTCCCCTCCACGGAAATCTTTAGTAAAAGGCGAAAGATTTATTCGTTTTGAAGGGAAACCAGAGGGCCGACAAACGCAAAGCGTCACGTACTTATAGAAGCTGCATCTGCTGCTCCTCCACGAGAACCGTCAGAAATTCTTGGTGTCTTGTCTACTCTTTTATGGTTAACAGACCACCACTTTTACGCAGGCATAACTTGGAAGCTAAACTTCCAACGCTGAAATTCATATCTGCCAAAATGACATCGCTATTTCTGTTTATAGAAAAATTATTTTCATCATTACTACCGCCATTGACCACAAAGTTCCGTATTACCGGCGCTACCGATAGATGGCAGCACGCGAAACTTCTGTCGGCGACGCGTTGCTTGTCATTCCATTCACTGTTTATGTTTGCATTATTCATGCGTGAAGAAATTAAGTATTCTCACAACTAACCACAGTGCTCTCCATATAAGACTAGATCTTTCTCTTGGTCATCACGCTAGATCACTGAAAGCCCTGACAACTTCAGACAATTCTTTACACACAGCTAGCTCATGTAATACACGATGTGCACGAGTACATTCCGGATTTGCAACCGAACTTTTACCTTCCTCCAATATAATACATGACAACACACATATAAAATTATATCTACTTTCACTTCGGTATGTCTTATGCAATTGCTAATGTAATGGACTCATTCTTACAAATAATAGTGATACTAAATTCACTCATTTCATGTAGATCATTTTACCCGAGCATTCCGCACAACAACCAGTGAGCACTCGAGAAAGTCCCACAAAAGGCTGTCATTACACGTCGAAATTTATGTTCTTTCGCCAAACGCGGCGGCGACAAAAACCGGCGGGTACTAACGTCAAGATTATTATTCTTGTGTGAAATCTATAATAATATTAATAACAATAGCACCACTCAGAAAGCACTACTCCCTTCCCACATACCTGAGAATGTGGTGAACGATCATCGATTACAGCCAAAATCCTATGAATCTCGGTCTGCATGCCTCACGCTCAGAGAAAGTGCTGCCACTCGTCATCATGGTTGCGTCTACTCCAGATTTGAACTAGAGAGAGTTGAAGACATACTACAGAAATGATCCTGTGAAGTATGATCTTGATTGCAAGCGATGAACGCTCGGTACTTATGCTAAACGATCGTCACAACGCCCTACAAGAACACGACGCCTCTTCGCATTACGCGATTTCATTCTCGCACTACTAGTAAATCGTCGAAATTCAGCGAACAATATTACATTGTAATCCGTACTCCCTTACATAATATCATGTTTCCTCCTTGAGCCATTTTGTGTGCTACACTATTCTGCACGAAAACAGAGACCAACGCTTCTTGTGATGGCTGTGTGTGCACACTGCTTGCACTGCAGGCCACTAGATGTCAGGCCAGGAATCATACAGATGCAGTGACACGCCAGTGATCCGCAGAAACGGTAGGAATCGCAAGGGGGGTTTTCATAGCCCACTCGTACTTCTTAAACACTGCCTGTCTATTAGAAAATCGTTACATCTTCGTCGCACATACGGCAGTGAGGGCTTGTGCTCGATATTTGGCCACTTGGCATCCTTACTATACGTTTCGTTTCGATTTGTATTTTACTTAACACACCAGAGCTGCTGATATATGGTACAAGTAGTTAACATTATGCTTCTTGCTTCACCTTTCGCCTATCAAGACTATTGGATTTCGACACAAGCCTTTATATAAATACAAAATACACCTCTCTCGCTCTCTCTGGCACTTCCAAGCCACCAATATACAGCACTAGTTTTACCAGTATTAGTTCCATCATGTCCAATTTCTTTTTTCTTATGTTGAACACAAGGGCAGGAGAAGTAAACAATGTTTCTATGAACTTTATCACTGACTATACATTTTTTTTTTTTTTTTTTTTTTTTTTTTTTTTTTTTTTTTTTTTTTTTTTTTTTTTTTACTAATCTATGCACACCAACTAATGTTTCTACTTGAGGTATGATGAAACAGTTCTTTCTTTAAGGCATTTCTCATAAAAAATCAAACCATTACACAACTGTTCAACAGCTTAATACCTACAATTACTACCTTACACTCACAGAGATACTCAGGTACCTACTTCAGTTCACTTTCTACAGTGGAGTTATTATTATATTCCTGAGACAGCTACGTCACACTTTGAGTGGATGCCGTATGAGCCATTTAAGCTCACAGTAAGCACAGAGGTGCATTGGACAATGAGTAATACAAAAATTTACAATCTGTCACACACTGTCTCCTCCTGTATCCATGCCCCATATAATATCAACTACCTATGAGCAGTCCACTAGTCTGCACACACCACACTTCATTTCAACACACTAATGCTGAATTGACTCAGTCTTTCAGAGCATACTATACCAGTCTGGTCATAGTCATTACCTTCCAAACCCTCTTACAATTTTTCATTCTTTTCAAAGGGTTGACTAGAACACAGGCAAAGTAACATAATTGTCAGCAAGCTGTTGGTGTGTCATTTACTGACCAAAGTCTCCCACCAACACAAGGGGCTTGGATATTTTGTTCAAAATGTGAGATGAAACAGAAAACACAGTTGGCATTTAACATATTTAGCACACTTTGGTGCACACCTTTCAGTGAATTAATGAAAGAAACAAAAAACTCCTAGGTGTATCTAAAACTTGTTCACAAGTAGGCAGGAGGAACTCCACAACATCACGATTAGTGTCTCCGGAAACAGATCATAACTAGACTATATGTAACTAGAAATTACCACTCATTTCAATATTATGTATAAGTGTCAATCCAAAATTGCAAAGGGGGGGGGCCTAATTTAGTAACATACACAAAACATCCAAGTCAATATAATTTCATTTTTTTTTTGGAGGAGGTGGGAAGTAAGGGGGAATAACCAATCCCAATATTATCTACACCCTAGATACCTACTTCCTGAGCCTGAGTCATAAATCTCACCTATCAGGCACAACATCCCAGTATCACACCTGTACACCATAATGATTTATCATTTACACTCAGATCTAATAATTAATTTACATTACTAATTTATACTACATTCATTTTTAAAGATGGGTATTATGTGCTATTGTGGAAGTGGGGTGTTTATTAAGCACTCTCAGACATCTAGCACTAGCATTCAGAAGTGGGGCAGAGGGGGGGGCTGTCAGAATTACACCACTTGTAGTGATAGAAACTTGTCTCTGTACAAATTCCCACTTTCTCCTTTACAGGATTGTGAAAGAAATACGAAAAGAGTGGCGAGGTGTTGGTGTGTGTGTGTGTGGGGGGGGGGGGGGGAATTTCCATAGTTTCTCACAAGCACCATAGTTACCTCATATTTACACAGCTCTCCTTTTCTTTCTACTATCATCTCGGTAGAGAGGTGGCTGCTGCAAACAATTTTGGGGGAAATGTACCAATTTCACTACACTACAAAGCAGCACACATTGCTTGTAGAAATCAACTGAAAACCATTACTTGACCTTACATACTGCACTACACCGCACCCTTCATTCTCACATACAGCGAGACTTTTACGACTGCCAATAGTTACTGTGTATTGGCAAGGCCGTCCTCCCAATCGTCCGACTTAGTAAGCGACTTTGTAAGCGACTCCGCTGCGCTCCGCTTGACAATAGTTGGTTTTATAACTGGGCTCACTGCATAGACCACCTGCGGGAGCGAACACAACTGCTGGTAATGTATTACAGCTTTGACTGATCGCAAAAGGTGTTGAATCCAGTGGGAGAGGGAGGGAGCGAGGCTAACGGGCTGCAGCAACCACAACTGCACCTTAATAAAACAGAGTAAATCAAAGAGTGAGAGAAGTCGTCTAATTATGATTTTCAAGGCTTCTTTCTTACACTCTGTTGCACACTTTTTTTAAATTATTTCTTTGTTAAAAAAGGTACTTTCTTGTGTGTATTCCAACCTAGATGAAATTTCCACCTTAAACCAAAATATCGAAGCAGAAGAAGTAACAAAAACGAAAACCATCTAAGTACAAAGTTATAATACAGAAATTTCTCTTCTACAAGTCTCTTCATTCATTTTCGTCTCAGTTTAACTGTTAAAGCGTTATTTGCAATTTAATTTCGACGTGTCACTAGACTATTTCAAACGGCCCACTTTTGGTGTTACGAAAGTAGGCCATAATTCTTTGCCTTTAATTATTACAATAACTAACACAAATTACTATGGATTTACCAGTTCTTTAGAAATCATGCCTACTCACTGTCGAGTTATGCAATTCTACTTATCAATGAAACACCTAGCTTCTCCTTCTGGGGACACGCACGTTGTTCTTAATGCCTATTATTTACAACTGACTGAGCTTTGCACCCTCTCCACCTTTGCAAACTTCTATATCTTACAAGCTCCCCTTTTTTTGGTTTTTTTCTTTTTTGAAATGCAAAGATTTCTAACCACTTTCTGTGGGACACTGAAGAACACAGAGAATACCTTTGCCTTTTGGCCTAAACTAAAAAGTATTTCGTTTCGTTAACACAAAACAACGTTTCAGCAAAGACCAATGGTCTTTTCAATTAAAATATACTATGGTTGCATTGCAATTGTGGCTCGGCAATTGCCGAGCACTAAGAAAAATTCCATATAGACTCATTTAATGTTCCCCTCCACGGAAATCTTTAGTAAAAGGCGAAAGATTTATTCGTTTTGAAGGGAAACCAGAGTGCCGACAAACGCAAAGCGTCACGTACTTATAGAAGCTGCATCTGCTGCTCCTCCACGAGAACCGTCAGAAATTCTTGGTGTCTTGTCTACTCTTTTATGGTTAACAGACCACCACTTTTACGCAGGCATAACTTGGAAGCTAAACTTCCAACGCTGAAATTCATATCTGCCAAAATGACATCGCTATTTCTGTTTATAGAAAAATTATTTTCATCATTACTACCGCCATTGACCACAAAGTTCAGTATTACCGGCGCTACCGATAGATGGCAGCACGCGAAACTTCTGTCGGCGACGCGTTGCTTGTCATTCCATTCACTGTTTATGTTTGCATTATTCATGCGTGAAGAAATTAAGTATTCTCACAACTAACCACAGTGCTCTCCATATAAGACTAGATCTTTCTCTTGGTCATCACGCTAGATCACTGAAAGCCCTGACAACCTCAGACAATTCTTTACACACAGCTAGCTCATGTAATACACGATGTGCACGAGTACATTCCGGATTTGCAACGGAACTTTTACCTTCCTCCAATATAATACATGACAACACACATATAAAATTATATCTACTTTCACTTCGGTATGTCTTATGCAATTGCTAATGTAATGGACTCATTCTTACAAATAATAGTGATACTAAATTCACTCATTTCATGTAGATCATTTTACCCGAGCATTCCGCACAACAACCAGTGAGCACTCGAGAAAGTCCCACAAAAGGCTGTCATTACACGTCGAAATTTATGTTCTTTCGCCAAACGCGGCGGCGACAAAAACCGGCGGGTACTAACGTCAAGATTATTATTCTTGTGTGAAATCTATAATAATATTAATAACAATAGCACCACTCAGAAAGCACTACTCCCTTCCCACATACCTGAGAATGTGGTGAACGATCATCGATTACAGCCAAAATCCTATGAATCTCGGTCTGCATGCCTCACGCTCAGAGAAAGTGCTGCCACTCGTCATCATGGTTGCGTCTACTCCAGATTTGAACTAGAGAGAGTTGAAGACATACTACAGAAATGATCCTGTGAAGTATGATCTTGATTGCAAGCGATGAACGCTCGGTACTTATGCTAAACGATCGTCACAACGCCCTACAAGAACACGACGCCTCTTCGCATTACGCGATTTCATTCTCGCACTACTAGTAAATCGTCGAAATTCAGCGAACAATATTACATTGTAATCCGTACTCCCTTACATAATATCATGTTTCCTCCTTGAGCCATTTTGTGTGCTACACTATTCTGCACGAAAACAGAGACCAACGCTTCTTGTGATGGCTGTGTGTGCACACTGCTTGCACTGCAGGCCACTAGATGTCAGGCCAGGAATCATACAGATGCAGTGACACGCCAGTGATCCGCAGAAACGGTAGGAATCGCAAGGGGGGTTTTCATAGCCCACTCGTACTTCTTAAACACTGCCTGTCTATTAGAAAATCGTTACATCTTCGTCGCACATACGGCAGTGAGGGCTTGTGCTCGATATTTGGCCACTTGGCATCCTTACTATACGTTTCGTTTCGATTTGTATTTTACTTAACACACCAGAGCTGCTGATATATGGTACAAGTAGTTAACATTATGCTTCTTGCTTCACCTTTCGCCTATCAAGACTATTGGATTTCGACACAAGCCTTTAAATAAATACAAAATACACCTCTCTCGCTCTCTCTGGCACTTCCAAGCCACCAATATACAGCACTAGTTTTACCAGTATTAGTTCCATCATGTCCAATTTCTTTTTTCTTATGTTGAACACAAGGGCAGGAGAAGTAAACAATGTTTCTATGAACTTTATCACTGACTGTACATTTTTTTTTTTTTTTTTTTTTTACTATGCACACCAACTAATGTTTCTACTTGAGGTATGATGAAACAGTTCTTTCTTTAAGGCATTTCTCATAAAAAATCAAACCATTACACAACTGTTCAACAGCTTAATACCTACAATTACTACCTTACACTCACAGAGATACTCAGGTACCTACTTCAGTTCACTTTCTACAGTGGAGTTATTATTATATTCCTGAGACAGCTACGTCACACTTTGAGTGGATGCCGTATGAGCCATTTAAGCTCACAGTAAGCACAGAGGTGCATTGGACAATGAGTAATACAAAAATTTACAATCTGTCACACACTGTCTCCTCCTGTATCCATGCCCCATATAATATCAACTACCTATGAGCAGTCCACTAGTCTGCACACACCACACTTCATTTCAACACACTAATGCTGAATTGACTCAGTCTTTCAGAGCATACTATACCAGTCTGGTCATAGTCATTACCTTCCAAACCCTCTTACAATTTTTCATTCTTTTCAAAGGGTTGACTAGAACACAGGCAAAGTAACATAATTGTCAGCAAGCTGTTGGTGTGTCATTTACTGACCAAAGTCTCCCACCAACACAAGGGGCTTGGATATTTTGTTCAAAATGTGAGATGAAACAGAAAACACAGTTGGCATTTAACATATTTAGCACACTTTGGTGCACACCTTTCAGTGAATTAATGAAAGAAACAAAAAACTCCTAGGTGTATCTAAAACTTGTTCACAAGTAGGCAGGAGGAACTCCACAACATCACGATTAGTGTCTCCGGAAACAGATCATAACTAGACTATATGTAACTAGAAATTACCACTCATTTCAATATTATGTATAAGTGTCAATCCAAAATTGCAAAGGGGGGGGGCCTAATTTAGTAACATACACAAAACATCCAAGTCAATATAATTTCATTTTTTTTTTGGAGGAGGTGGGAAGTAAGGGGGAATAACCAATCCCAATATTATCTACACCCTAGATACCTACTTCCTGAGCCTGAGTCATAAATCTCACCTATCAGGCACAACATCCCAGTATCACACCTGTACACCATAATGATTTATCATTTACACTCAGATCTAATAATTAATTTACATTACTAATTTATACTACATTCATTTTTAAAGATGGGTATTATGTGCTATTGTGGAAGTGGGGTGTTTATTAAGCACTCTCAGACATCTAGCACTAGCATTCAGAAGTGGGGCAGAGGGGGGGGGCTGTCAGAATTACACCACTTGTAGTGATAGAAACTTGTCTCTGTACAAATTCCCACTTTCTCCTTTACAGGATTGTGAAAGAAATACGAAAAGAGTGGCGAGGTGTTGGTGTGTGTGTGTGTGGGGGGGGGGGGGGGAATTTCCATAGTTTCTCACAAGCACCATAGTTACCTCATATTTACACAGCTCTCCTTTTCTTTCTACTATCATCTCGGTAGAGAGGTGGCTGCTGCAAACAATTTTGGGGGAAATGTACCAATTTCACTACACTACAAAGCAGCACACATTGCTTGTAGAAATCAACTGAAAACCATTACTTGACCTTACATACTGCACTACACCGCACCCTTCATTCTCACATACAGCGAGACTTTTACGACTGCCAATAGTTACTGTGTATTGGCAAGGCCGTCCTCCCAATCGTCCGACTTAGTAAGCGACTTTGTAAGCGACTCCGCTGCGCTCCGCTTGACAATAGTTGGTTTTATAACTGGGCTCACTGCATAGACCACCTGCGGGAGCGAACACAACTGCTGGTAATGTATTACAGCTTTGACTGATCGCAAAAGGTGTTGAATCCAGTGGGAGAGGGAGGGAGCGAGGCTAACGGGCTGCAGCAACCACAACTGCACCTTAATAAAACAGAGTAAATCAAAGAGTGAGAGAAGTCGTCTAATTATGATTTTCAAGGCTTCTTTCTTACACTCTGTTGCACACTTTTTTTAAATTATTTCTTTGTTAAAAAAGGTACTTTCTTGTGTGTATTCCAACCTAGATGAAATTTCCACCTTAAACCAAAATATCGAAGCAGAAGAAGTAACAAAAACGAAAACCATCTAAGTACAAAGTTATAATACAGAAATTTCTCTTCTACAAGTCTCTTCATTCATTTTCGTCTCAGTTTAACTGTTAAAGCGTTATTTGCAATTTAATTTCGACGTGTCACTAGACTATTTCAAACGGCCCACTTTTGGTGTTACGAAAGTAGGCCATAATTCTTTGCCTTTAATTATTACAATAACTAACACAAATTACTATGGATTTACCAGTTCTTTAGAAATCATGCCTACTCACTGTCGAGTTATGCAATTCTACTTATCAATGAAACACCTAGCTTCTCCTTCTGGGGACACGCACGTTGTTCTTAATGCCTATTATTTACAACTGACTGAGCTTTGCACCCTCTCCACCTTTGCAAACTTCTATATCTTACAAGCTCCCCTTTTTTTGGTTTTTTTCTTTTTTGAAATGCAAAGATTTCTAACCACTTTCTGTGGGACACTGAAGAACACAGAGAATACCTTTGCCTTTTGGCCTAAACTAAAAAGTATTTCGTTTCGTTAACACAAAACAACGTTTCAGCAAAGACCAATGGTCTTTTCAATTAAAATATACTATGGTTGCATTGCAATTGTGGCTCGGCAATTGCCGAGCACTAAGAAAAATTCCATATAGACTCATTTAATGTTCCCCTCCACGGAAATCTTTAGTAAAAGGCGAAAGATTTATTCGTTTTGAAGGGAAACCAGAGTGCCGACAAACGCAAAGCGTCACGTACTTATAGAAGCTGCATCTGCTGCTCCTCCACGAGAACCGTCAGAAATTCTTGGTGTCTTGTCTACTCTTTTATGGTTAACAGACCACCACTTTTACGCAGGCATAACTTGGAAGCTAAACTTCCAACGCTGAAATTCATATCTGCCAAAATGACATCGCTATTTCTGTTTATAGAAAAATTATTTTCATCATTACTACCGCCATTGACCACAAAGTTCAGTATTACCGGCGCTACCGATAGATGGCAGCACGCGAAACTTCTGTCGGCGACGCGTTGCTTGTCATTCCATTCACTGTTTATGTTTGCATTATTCATGCGTGAAGAAATTAAGTATTCTCACAACTAACCACAGTGCTCTCCATATAAGACTAGATCTTTCTCTTGGTCATCACGCTAGATCACTGAAAGCCCTGACAACTTCAGACAATTCTTTACACACAGCTAGCTCATGTAATACACGATGTGCACGAGTACATTCCGGATTTGCAACCGAACTTTTACCTTCCTCCAATATAATACATGACAACACACATATAAAATTATATCTACTTTCACTTCGGTATGTCTTATGCAATTGCTAATGTAATGGACTCATTCTTACAAATAATAGTGATACTAAATTCACTCATTTCATGTAGATCATTTTACCCGAGCATTCCGCACAACAACCAGTGAGCACTCGAGAAAGTCCCACAAAAGGCTGTCATTACACGTCGAAATTTATGTTCTTTCGCCAAACGCGGCGGCGACAAAAACCGGCGGGTACTAACGTCAAGATTATTATTCTTGTGTGAAATCTATAATAATATTAATAACAATAGCACCACTCAGAAAGCACTACTCCCTTCCCACATACCTGAGAATGTGGTGAACGATCATCGATTACAGCCAAAATCCTATGAATCTCGGTCTGCATGCCTCACGCTCAGAGAAAGTGCTGCCACTCGTCATCATGGTTGCGTCTACTCCAGATTTGAACTAGAGAGAGTTGAAGACATACTACAGAAATGATCCTGTGAAGTATGATCTTGATTGCAAGCGATGAACGCTCGGTACTTATGCTAAACGATCGTCACAACGCCCTACAAGAACACGACGCCTCTTCGCATTACGCGATTTCATTCTCGCACTACTAGTAAATCGTCGAAATTCAGCGAACAATATTACATTGTAATCCGTACTCCCTTACATAATATCATGTTTCCTCCTTGAGCCATTTTGTGTGCTACACTATTCTGCACGAAAACAGAGACCAACGCTTCTTGTGATGGCTGTGTGTGCACACTGCTTGCACTGCAGGCCACTAGATGTCAGGCCAGGAATCATACAGATGCAGTGACACGCCAGTGATCCGCAGAAACGGTAGGAATCGCAAGGGGGGTTTTCATAGCCCACTCGTACTTCTTAAACACTGCCTGTCTATTAGAAAATCGTTACATCTTCGTCGCACATACGGCAGTGAGGGCTTGTGCTCGATATTTGGCCACTTGGCATCCTTACTATACGTTTCGTTTCGATTTGTATTTTACTTAACACACCAGAGCTGCTGATATATGGTACAAGTAGTTAACATTATGCTTCTTGCTTCACCTTTCGCCTATCAAGACTATTGGATTTCGACACAAGCCTTTAAATAAATACAAAATACACCTCTCTCGCTCTCTCTGGCACTTCCAAGCCACCAATATACAGCACTAGTTTTACCAGTATTAGTTCCATCATGTCCAATTTCTTTTTTCTTATGTTGAACACAAGGGCAGGAGAAGTAAACAATGTTTCTATGAACTTTATCACTGACTGTACATTTTTTTTTTTTTTTTTTTTTTTTTTTTTTTTTTACTAATCTATGCACACCAACTAATGTTTCTACTTGAGGTATGATGAAACAGTTCTTTCTTTAAGGCATTTCTCATAAAAAATCAAACCATTACACAACTGTTCAACAGCTTAATACCTACAATTACTACCTTACACTCACAGAGATACTCAGGTACCTACTTCAGTTCACTTTCTACAGTGGAGTTATTATTATATTCCTGAGACAGCTACGTCACACTTTGAGTGGATGCCGTATGAGCCATTTAAGCTCACAGTAAGCACAGAGGTGCATTGGACAATGAGTAATACAAAAATTTACAATCTGTCACACACTGTCTCCTCCTGTATCCATGCCCCATATAATATCAACTACCTATGAGCAGTCCACTAGTCTGCACACACCACACTTCATTTCAACACACTAATGCTGAATTGACTCAGTCTTTCAGAGCATACTATACCAGTCTGGTCATAGTCATTACCTTCCAAACCCTCTTACAATTTTTCATTCTTTTCAAAGGGTTGACTAGAACACAGGCAAAGTAACATAATTGTCAGCAAGCTGTTGGTGTGTCATTTACTGACCAAAGTCTCCCACCAACACAAGGGGCTTGGATATTTTGTTCAAAATGTGAGATGAAACAGAAAACACAGTTGGCATTTAACATATTTAGCACACTTTGGTGCACACCTTTCAGTGAATTAATGAAAGAAACAAAAAACTCCTAGGTGTATCTAAAACTTGTTCACAAGTAGGCAGGAGGAACTCCACAACATCACGATTAGTGTCTCCGGAAACAGATCATAACTAGACTATATGTAACTAGAAATTACCACTCATTTCAATATTATGTATAAGTGTCAATCCAAAATTGCAAAGGGGGGGGGGCCTAATTTAGTAACATACACAAAACATCCAAGTCAATATAATTTCATTTTTTTTTTTGGAGGAGGTGGGAAGTAAGGGGGAATAACCAATCCCAATATTATCTACACCCTAGATACCTACTTCCTGAGCCTGAGTCATAAATCTCACCTATCAGGCACAACATCCCAGTATCACACCTGTACACCATAATGATTTATCATTTACACTCAGATCTAATAATTAATTTACATTACTAATTTATACTACATTCATTTTTAAAGATGGGTATTATGTGCTATTGTGGAAGTGGGGTGTTTATTAAGCACTCTCAGACATCTAGCACTAGCATTCAGAAGTGGGGCAGAGGGGGGGGCTGTCAGAATTACACCACTTGTAGTGATAGAAACTTGTCTCTGTACAAATTCCCACTTTCTCCTTTACAGGATTGTGAAAGAAATACGAAAAGAGTGGCGAGGTGTTGGTGTGTGTGTGTGTGGGGGGGGGGGGGGGGGGGAATTTCCATAGTTTCTCACAAGCACCATAGTTACCTCATATTTACACAGCTCTCCTTTTCTTTCTACTATCATCTCGGTAGAGAGGTGGCTGCTGCAAACAATTTTGGGGGAAATGTACCAATTTCACTACACTACAAAGCAGCACACATTGCTTGTAGAAATCAACTGAAAACCATTACTTGACCTTACATACTGCACTACACCGCACCCTTCATTCTCACATACAGCGAGACTTTTACGACTGCCAATAGTTACTGTGTATTGGCAAGGCCGTCCTCCCAATCGTCCGACTTAGTAAGCGACTTTGTAAGCGACTCCGCTGCGCTCCGCTTGACAATAGTTGGTTTTATAACTGGGCTCACTGCATAGACCACCTGCGGGAGCGAACACAACTGCTGGTAATGTATTACAGCTTTGACTGATCGCAAAAGGTGTTGAATCCAGTGGGAGAGGGAGGGAGCGAGGCTAACGGGCTGCAGCAACCACAACTGCACCTTAATAAAACAGAGTAAATCAAAGAGTGAGAGAAGTCGTCTAATTATGATTTTCAAGGCTTCTTTCTTACACTCTGTTGCACACTTTTTTTAAATTATTTCTTTGTTAAAAAAGGTACTTTCTTGTGTGTATTCCAACCTAGATGAAATTTCCACCTTAAACCAAAATATCGAAGCAGAAGAAGTAACAAAAACGAAAACCATCTAAGTACAAAGTTATAATACAGAAATTTCTCTTCTACAAGTCTCTTCATTCATTTTCGTCTCAGTTTAACTGTTAAAGCGTTATTTGCAATTTAATTTCGACGTGTCACTAGACTATTTCAAACGGCCCACTTTTGGTGTTACGAAAGTAGGCCATAATTCTTTGCCTTTAATTATTACAATAACTAACACAAATTACTATGGATTTACCAGTTCTTTAGAAATCATGCCTACTCACTGTCGAGTTATGCAATTCTACTTATCAATGAAACACCTAGCTTCTCCTTCTGGGGACACGCACGTTGTTCTTAATGCCTATTATTTACAACCGACTGAGCTTTGCACCCTCTCCACCTTTGCAAACTTCTATATCTTACAAGCTCCCCTTTTTTTGGTTTTTTCTTTTTTGAAATGCAAAGATTTCTAACCACTTTCTGTGGGACACTGAAGAACACAGAGAATACCTTTGCCTTTTGGCCTAAACTAAAAAGTATTTAGTTTCGTTAACACAAAACAACGTTTCAGCAAAGACCAATAGTCTTTTCAATTAAAATATACTATGGTTGCATTGCAATTGTGGCTCGGCAATTGCCGAGCACTAAGAAAAATTCCATATAGACTCATTTAATGTTCCCCTCCACGGAAATCTTTAGTAAAAGGCGAAAGATTTATTCGTTTTGAAGGGAAACCAGAGTGCCGACAAACGCAAAGCGTCACGTACTTATAGAAGCTGCATCTGCTGCTCCTCCACGAGAACCGTCAGAAATTCTTGGTGTCTTGTCTACTCTTTTATGGTTAACAGACCACCACTTTTACGCAGGCATAACTTGGAAGCTAAACTTCCAACGCTGAAATTCATATCTGCCAAAATGACATCGCTATTTCTGTTTATAGAAAAATTATTTTCATCATTACTACCGCCATTGACCACAAAGTTCCGTATTACCGGCGCTACCGATAGATGGCAGCACGCGAAACTTCTGTCGGCGACGCGTTGCTTGTCATTCCATTCACTGTTTATGTTTGCATTATTCATGCGTGAAGAAATTAAGTATTCTCACAACTAACCACAGTGCTCTCCATATAAGACTAGATCTTTCTCTTGGTCATCACGCTAGATCACTGAAAGCCCTGACAACTTCAGACAATTCTTTACACACAGCTAGCTCATGTAATACACGATGTGCACGAGTACATTCCGGATTTGCAACCGAACTTTTACCTTCCTCCAATATAATACATGACAACACACATATAAAATTATATCTACTTTCACTTCGGTATGTCTTATGCAATTGCTAATGTAATGGACTCATTCTTACAAATAATAGTGATACTAAATTCACTCATTTCATGTAGATCATTTTACCCGAGCATTCCGCACAACAACCAGTGAGCACTCGAGAAAGTCCCACAAAAGGCTGTCATTACACGTCGAAATTTATGTTCTTTCGCCAAACGCGGCGGCGACAAAAACCGGCGGGTACTAACGTCAAGATTATTATTCTTGTGTGAAATCTATAATAATATTAATAACAATAGCACCACTCAGAAAGCACTACTCCCTTCCCACATACCTGAGAATGTGGTGAACGATCATCGATTACAGCCAAAATCCTATGAATCTCGGTCTGCATGCCTCACGCTCAGAGAAAGTGCTGCCACTCGTCATCATGGTTGCGTCTACTCCAGATTTGAACTAGAGAGAGTTGAAGACATACTACAGAAATGATCCTGTGAAGTATGATCTTGATTGCAAGCGATGAACGCTCGGTACTTATGCTAAACGATCGTCACAACGCCCTACAAGAACACGACGCCTCTTCGCATTACGCGATTTCATTCTCGCACTACTAGTAAATCGTCGAAATTCAGCGAACAATATTACATTGTAATCCGTACTCCCTTACATAATATCATGTTTCCTCCTTGAGCCATTTTGTGTGCTACACTATTCTGCACGAAAACAGAGACCAACGCTTCTTGTGATGGCTGTGTGTGCACACTGCTTGCACTGCAGGCCACTAGATGTCAGGCCAGGAATCATACAGATGCAGTGACACGCCAGTGATCCGCAGAAACGGTAGGAATCGCAAGGGGGGTTTTCATAGCCCACTCGTACTTCTTAAACACTGCCTGTCTATTAGAAAATCGTTACATCTTCGTCGCACATACGGCAGTGAGGGCTTGTGCTCGATATTTGGCCACTTGGCATCCTTACTATACGTTTCGTTTCGATTTGTATTTTACTTAACACACCAGAGCTGCTGATATATGGTACAAGTAGTTAACATTATGCTTCTTGCTTCACCTTTCGCCTATCAAGACTATTGGATTTCGACACAAGCCTTTATATAAATACAAAATACACCTCTCTCGCTCTCTCTGGCACTTCCAAGCCACCAATATACAGCACTAGTTTTACCAGTATTAGTTCCATCATGTCCAATTTCTTTTTTCTTATGTTGAACACAAGGGCAGGAGAAGTAAACAATGTTTCTATGAACTTTATCACTGACTGTACATTTTTTTTTTTTTTTTTTTTTTTTTTTTTTTTACTAATCTATGCACACCAACTAATGTTTCTACTTGAGGTATGATGAAACAGTTCTTTCTTTAAGGCATTTCTCATAAAAAATCAAACCATTACACAACTGTTCAACAGCTTAATACCTACAATTACTACCTTACACTCACAGAGATACTCAGGTACCTACTTCAGTTCACTTTCTACAGTGGAGTTATTATTATATTCCTGAGACAGCTACGTCACACTTTGAGTGGATGCCGTATGAGCCATTTAAGCTCACAGTAAGCACAGAGGTGCATTGGACAATGAGTAATACAAAAATTTACAATCTGTCACACACTGTCTCCTCCTGTATCCATGCCCCATATAATATCAACTACCTATGAGCAGTCCACTAGTCTGCACACACCACACTTCATTTCAACACACTAATGCTGAATTGACTCAGTCTTTCAGAGCATACTATACCAGTCTGGTCATAGTCATTACCTTCCAAACCCTCTTACAATTTTTCATTCTTTTCAAAGGGTTGACTAGAACACAGGCAAAGTAACATAATTGTCAGCAAGCTGTTGGTGTGTCATTTACTGACCAAAGTCCCCCACCAACACAAGGGGCTTGGATATTTTGTTCAAAATGTGAGATGAAACAGAAAACACAGTTGGCATTTAACATATTTAGCACACTTTGGTGCACACCTTTCAGTGAATTAATGAAAGAAACAAAAAACTCCTAGGTGTATCTAAAACTTGTTCACAAGTAGGCAGGAGGAACTCCACAACATCACGATTAGTGTCTCCGGAAACAGATCATAACTAGACTATATGTAACTAGAAATTACCACTCATTTCAATATTATGTATAAGTGTCAATCCAAAATTGCAAAGGGGGGGGGGGGCCTAATTTAGTAACATACACAAAACATCCAAGTCAATATAATTTCATTTTTTTTTGGAGGAGGTGGGAAGTAAGGGGGAATAACCAATCCCAATATTATCTACACCCTAGATACCTACTTCCTGAGCCTGAGTCATAAATCTCACCTATCAGGCACAACATCCCAGTATCACACCTGTACACCATAATGATTTATCATTTACACTCAGATCTAATAATTAATTTACATTACTAATTTATACTACATTCATTTTTAAAGATGGGTATTATGTGCTATTGTGGAAGTGGGGTGTTTATTAAGCACTCTCAGACATCTAGCACTAGCATTCAGAAGTGGGGCAGAGGGGGGGGCTGTCAGAATTACACCACTTGTAGTGATAGAAACTTGTCTCTGTACAAATTCCCACTTTCTCCTTTACAGGATTGTGAAAGAAATACGAAAAGAGTGGCGAGGTGTTGGTGTGTGTGTGTGTGTGGGGGGGGGGGGGTATTTCCATAGTTTCTCACAAGCACCATAGTTACCTCATATTTACACAGCTCTCCTTTTCTTTCTACTATCATCTCGGTAGAGAGGTGGCTGCTGCAAACAATTTTGGGGGAAATGTACCAATTTCACTACACTACAAAGCAGCACACATTGCTTGTAGAAATCAACTGAAAACCATTACTTGACCTTACATACTGCACTACACCGCACCCTTCATTCTCACATACAGCGAGACTTTTACGACTGCCAATAGTTACTGTGTATTGGCAAGGCCGTCCTCCCAATCGTCCGACTTAGTAAGCGACTTTGTAAGCGACTCCGCTGCGCTCCGCTTGACAATAGTTGGTTTTATAACTGGGCTCACTGCATAGACCACCTGCGGGAGCGAACACAACTGCTGGTAATGTATTACAGCTTTGACTGATCGCAAAAGGTGTTGAATCCAGTGGGAGAGGGAGGGAGCGAGGCTAACGGGCTGCAGCAACCACAACTGCACCTTAATAAAACAGAGTAAATCAAAGAGTGAGAGAAGTCGTCTAATTATGATTTTCAAGGCTTCTTTCTTACACTCTGTTGCACACTTTTTTTAAATTATTTCTTTGTTAAAAAAGGTACTTTCTTGTGTGTATTCCAACCTAGATGAAATTTCCACCTTAAACCAAAATATCGAAGCAGAAGAAGTAACAAAAACGAAAACCATCTAAGTACAAAGTTATAATACAGAAATTTCTCTTCTACAAGTCTCTTCATTCATTTTCGTCTCAGTTTAACTGTTAAAGCGTTATTTGCAATTTAATTTCGACGTGTCACTAGACTATTTCAAACGGCCCACTTTTGGTGTTACGAAAGTAGGCCATAATTCTTTGCCTTTAATTATTACAATAACTAACACAAATTACTATGGATTTACCAGTTCTTTAGAAATCATGCCTACTCACTGTCGAGTTATGCAATTCTACTTATCAATGAAACACCTAGCTTCTCCTTCTGGGGACACGCACGTTGTTCTTAATGCCTATTATTTACAACTGACTGAGCTTTGCACCCTCTCCACCTTTGCAAACTTCTATATCTTACAAGCTCCCCTTTTTTTGGTTTTTTTCTTTTTTGAAATGCAAAGATTTCTAACCACTTTCTGTGGGACACTGAAGAACACAGAGAATACCTTTGCCTTTTGGCCTAAACTAAAAAGTATTTCGTTTCGTTAACACAAAACAACGTTTCAGCAAAGACCAATGGTCTTTTCAATTAAAATATACTATGGTTGCATTGCAATTGTGGCTCGGCAATTGCCGAGCACTAAGAAAAATTCCATATAGACTCATTTAATGTTCCCCTCCACGGAAATCTTTAGTAAAAGGCGAAAGATTTATTCGTTTTGAAGGGAAACCAGAGTGCCGACAAACGCAAAGCGTCACATACTTATAGAAGCTGCATCTGCTGCTCCTCCACGAGAACCGTCAGAAATTCTTGGTGTCTTGTCTACTCTTTTATGGTTAACAGACCACCACTTTTACGCAGGCATAACTTGGAAGCTAAACTTCCAACGCTGAAATTCATATCTGCCAAAATGACATCGCTATTTCTGTTTATAGAAAAATTATTTTCATCATTACTACCGCCATTGACCACAAAGTTCCGTATTACCGGCGCTACCGATAGATGGCAGCACGCGAAACTTCTGTCGGCGACGCGTTGCTTGTCATTCCATTCACTGTTTATGTTTGCATTATTCATGCGTGAAGAAATTAAGTATTCTCACAACTAACCACAGTGCTCTCCATATAAGACTAGATCTTTCTCTTGGTCATCACGCTAGATCACTGAAAGCCCTGACAACTTCAGACAATTCTTTACACACAGCTAGCTCATGTAATACACGATGTGCACGAGTACATTCCGGATTTGCAACCGAACTTTTACCTTCCTCCAATATAATACATGACAACACACATATAAAATTATATCTACTTTCACTTCGGTATGTCTTATGCAATTGCTAATGTAATGGACTCATTCTTACAAATAATAGTGATACTAAATTCACTCATTTCATGTAGATCATTTTACCCGAGCATTCCGCACAACAACCAGTGAGCACTCGAGAAAGTCCCACAAAAGGCTGTCATTACACGTCGAAATTTATGTTCTTTCGCCAAACGCGGCGGCGACAAAAACCGGCGGGTACTAACGTCAAGATTATTATTCTTGTGTGAAATCTATAATAATATTAATAACAATAGCACCACTCAGAAAGCACTACTCCCTTCCCACATACCTGAGAATGTGGTGAACGATCATCGATTACAGCCAAAATCCTATGAATCTCGGTCTGCATGCCTCACGCTCAGAGAAAGTGCTGCCACTCGTCATCATGGTTGCGTCTACTCCAGATTTGAACTAGAGAGAGTTGAAGACATACTACAGAAATGATCCTGTGAAGTATGATCTTGATTGCAAGCGATGAACGCTCGGTACTTATGCTAAACGATCGTCACAACGCCCTACAAGAACACGACGCCTCTTCGCATTACGCGATTTCATTCTCGCACTACTAGTAAATCGTCGAAATTCAGCGAACAATATTACATTGTAATCCGTACTCCCTTACATAATATCATGTTTCCTCCTTGAGCCATTTTGTGTGCTACACTATTCTGCACGAAAACAGAGACCAACGCTTCTTGTGATGGCTGTGTGTGCACACTGCTTGCACTGCAGGCCACTAGATGTCAGGCCAGGAATCATACAGATGCAGTGACACGCCAGTGATCCGCAGAAACGGTAGGAATCGCAAGGGGGGTTTTCATAGCCCACTCGTACTTCTTAAACACTGCCTGTCTATTAGAAAATCGTTACATCTTCGTCGCACATACGGCAGTGAGGGCTTGTGCTCGATATTTGGCCACTTGGCATCCTTACTATACGTTTCGTTTCGATTTGTATTTTACTTAACACACCAGAGCTGCTGATATATGGTACAAGTAGTTAACATTATGCTTCTTGCTTCACCTTTCGCCTATCAAGACTATTGGATTTCGACACAAGCCTTTATATAAATACAAAATACACCTCTCTCGCTCTCTCTGGCACTTCCAAGCCACCAATATACAGCACTAGTTTTACCAGTATTAGTTCCATCATGTCCAATTTCTTTTTTCTTATGTTGAACACAAGGGCAGGAGAAGTAAACAATGTTTCTATGAACTTTATCACTGACTGTACATTTTTATTTTTTTTTTTATTTTTTATTTATTTTTTTTTTTTTTTTTTTTTTTTTTACTAATCTATGCACACCAACTAATGTTTCTACTTGAGGTATGATGAAACAGTTCTTTCTTTAAGGCATTTCTCATAAAAAATCAAACCATTACACAACTGTTCAACAGCTTAATACCTACAATTACTACCTTACACTCACAGAGATACTCAGGTACCTACTTCAGTTCACTTTCTACAGTGGAGTTATTATTATATTCCTGAGACAGCTACGTCACACTTTGAGTGGATGCCGTATGAGCCATTTAAGCTCACAGTAAGCACAGAGGTGCATTGGACAATGAGTAATACAAAAATTTACAATCTGTCACACACTGTCTCCTCCTGTATCCATGCCCCATATAATATCAACTACCTATGAGCAGTCCACTAGTCTGCACACACCACACTTCATTTCAACACACTAATGCTGAATTGACTCAGTCTTTCAGAGCATACTATACCAGTCTGGTCATAGTCATTACCTTCCAAACCCTCTTACAATTTTTCATTCTTTTCAAAGGGTTGACTAGAACACAGGCAAAGTAACATAATTGTCAGCAAGCTGTTGGTGTGTCATTTACTGACCAAAGTCCCCCACCAACACAAGGGGCTTGGATATTTTGTTCAAAATGTGAGATGAAACAGAAAACACAGTTGGCATTTAACATATTTAGCACACTTTGGTGCACACCTTTCAGTGAATTAATGAAAGAAACAAAAAACTCCTAGGTGTATCTAAAACTTGTTCACAAGTAGGCAGGAGGAACTCCACAACATCACGATTAGTGTCTCCGGAAACAGATCATAACTAGACTATATGTAACTAGAAATTACCACTCATTTCAATATTATGTATAAGTGTCAATCCAAAATTGCAAAGGGGGGGGGCCTAATTTAGTAACATACACAAAACATCCAAGTCAATATAATTTCATTTTTTTTTGGAGGAGGTGGGAAGTAAGGGGGAATAACCAATCCCAATATTATCTACACCCTAGATACCTACTTCCTGAGCCTGAGTCATAAATCTCACCTATCAGGCACAACATCCCAGTATCACACCTGTACACCATAATGATTTATCATTTACACTCAGATCTAATAATTAATTTACATTACTAATTTATACTACATTCATTTTTAAAGATGGGTATTATGTGCTATTGTGGAAGTGGGGTGTTTATTAAGCACTCTCAGACATCTAGCACTAGCATTCAGAAGTGGGGCAGAGGGGGGGGCTGTCAGAATTACACCACTTGTAGTGATAGAAACTTGTCTCTGTACAAATTCCCACTTTCTCCTTTACAGGATTGTGAAAGAAATACGAAAAGAGTGGCGAGGTGTTGGTGTGTGTGTGTGTGTGTGGGGGGGGGGGGGGGGGGGGGGAATTTCCATAGTTTCTCACAAGCACCATAGTTACCTCATATTTACACAGCTCTCCTTTTCTTTCTACTATCATCTCGGTAGAGAGGTGGCTGCTGCAAACAATTTTGGGGGAAATGTACCAATTTCACTACACTACAAAGCAGCACACATTGCTTGTAGAAATCAACTGAAAACCATTACTTGACCTTACATACTGCACTACACCGCACCCTTCATTCTCACATACAGCGAGACTTTTACGACTGCCAATAGTTACTGTGTATTGGCAAGGCCGTCCTCCCAATCGTCCGACTTAGTAAGCGACTTTGTAAGCGACTCCGCTGCGCTCCGCTTGACAATAGTTGGTTTTATAACTGGGCTCACTGCATAGACCACCTGCGGGAGCGAACACAACTGCTGGTAATGTATTACAGCTTTGACTGATCGCAAAAGGTGTTGAATCCAGTGGGAGAGGGAGGGAGCGAGGCTAACGGGCTGCAGCAACCACAACTGCACCTTAATAAAACAGAGTAAATCAAAGAGTGAGAGAAGTCGTCTAATTATGATTTTCAAGGCTTCTTTCTTACACTCTGTTGCACACTTTTTTTAAATTATTTCTTTGTTAAAAAAGGTACTTTCTTGTGTGTATTCCAACCTAGATGAAATTTCCACCTTAAACCAAAATATCGAAGCAGAAGAAGTAACAAAAACGAAAACCATCTAAGTACAAAGTTATAATACAGAAATTTCTCTTCTACAAGTCTCTTCATTCATTTTCGTCTCAGTTTAACTGTTAAAGCGTTATTTGCAATTTAATTTCGACGTGTCACTAGACTATTTCAAACGGCCCACTTTTGGTGTTACGAAAGTAGGCCATAATTCTTTGCCTTTAATTATTACAATAACTAACACAAATTACTATGGATTTACCAGTTCTTTAGAAATCATGCCTACTCACTGTCGAGTTATGCAATTCTACTTATCAATGAAACACCTAGCTTCTCCTTCTGGGGACACGCACGTTGTTCTTAATGCCTATTATTTACAACTGACTGAGCTTTGCACCCTCTCCACCTTTGCAAACTTCTATATCTTACAAGCTCCCCTTTTTTTGGTTTTTTTCTTTTTTGAAATGCAAAGATTTCTAACCACTTTCTGTGGGACACTGAAGAACACAGAGAATACCTTTGCCTTTTGGCCTAAACTAAAAAGTATTTCGTTTCGTTAACACAAAACAACGTTTCAGCAAAGACCAATGGTCTTTTCAATTAAAATATACTATGGTTGCATTGCAATTGTGGCTCGGCAATTGCCGAGCACTAAGAAAAATTCCATATAGACTCATTTAATGTTCCCCTCCACGGAAATCTTTAGTAAAAGGCGAAAGATTTATTCGTTTTGAAGGGAAACCAGAGTGCCGACAAACGCAAAGCGTCACATACTTATAGAAGCTGCATCTGCTGCTCCTCCACGAGAACCGTCAGAAATTCTTGGTGTCTTGTCTACTCTTTTATGGTTAACAGACCACCACTTTTACGCAGGCATAACTTGGAAGCTAAACTTCCAACGCTGAAATTCATATCTGCCAAAATGACATCGCTATTTCTGTTTATAGAAAAATTATTTTCATCATTACTACCGCCATTGACCACAAAGTTCCGTATTACCGGCGCTACCGATAGATGGCAGCACGCGAAACTTCTGTCGGCGACGCGTTGCTTGTCATTCCATTCACTGTTTATGTTTGCATTATTCATGCGTGAAGAAATTAAGTATTCTCACAACTAACCACAGTGCTCTCCATATAAGACTAGATCTTTCTCTTGGTCATCACGCTAGATCACTGAAAGCCCTGACAACTTCAGACAATTCTTTACACACAGCTAGCTCATGTAATACACGATGTGCACGAGTACATTCCGGATTTGCAACCGAACTTTTACCTTCCTCCAATATAATACATGACAACACACATATAAAATTATATCTACTTTCACATCGGTATGTCTTATGCAATTCCTAATGTAATGGACTCATTCTTACAAATAATAGTGATACTAAATTCACTCATTTCATGTAGATCACTTTACCCGAGCATTCCGCACAACAACCAGTGAGCACTCGAGAAAGTCCCACAAAAGGCTGTCATTACACGTCGAAATTTATGTTCTTTCGCCAAACGCGGCGGCGACAAAAACCGGCGGGTACTAACGTCAAGATTATTATTCTTGTGTGAAATCTATAATAATATTAATAACAATAGCACCACTCAGAAAGCACTACTCCCTTCCCACATACCTGAGAATGTGGTGAACGATCATCGATTACAGCCAAAATCCTATGAATCTCGGTCTGCATGCCTCACGCTCAGAGAAAGTGCTGCCACTCGTCATCATGGTTGCGTCTACTCCAGATTTGAACTAGAGAGAGTTGAAGACATACTACAGAAATGATCCTGTGAAGTATGATCTTGATTGCAAGCGATGAACGCTCGGTACTTATGCTAAACGATCGTCACAACGCCCTACAAGAACACGACGCCTCTTCGCATTACGCGATTTCATTCTCGCACTACTAGTAAATCGTCGAAATTCAGCGAACAATATTACATTGTAATCCGTACTCCCTTACATAATATCATGTTTCCTCCTTGAGCCATTTTGTGTGCTACACTATTCTGCACGAAAACAGAGACCAACGCTTCTTGTGATGGCTGTGTGTGCACACTGCTTGCACTGCAGGCCACTAGATGTCAGGCCAGGAATCATACAGATGCAGTGACACGCCAGTGATCCGCAGAAACGGTAGGAATCGCAAGGGGGGTTTTCATAGCCCACTCGTACTTCTTAAACACTGCCTGTCTATTAGAAAATCGTTACATCTTCGTCGCACATACGGCAGTGAGGGCTTGTGCTCGATATTTGGCCAC
Organism: Locusta migratoria; assembly: GCA_026315105.1. NCBI lineage: Eukaryota > Metazoa > Arthropoda > Insecta > Orthoptera > Acrididae > Locusta > Locusta migratoria. Next base: position 260,471,316 of record CM048746.1, read on the forward strand.
TTGGCATCCTTACTATACGTTTCGTTTCGATTTGTATTTTACTTAACACACCAGAGCTGCTGATATATGGTACAAGTAGTTAACATTATGCTTCTTGCTTCACCTTTCGCCTATCAAGACTATTGGATTTCGACACAAGCCTTTAAATAAATACAAAATACACCTCTCTCGCTCTCTCTGGCACTTCCAAGCCACCAATATACAGCACTAGTTTTACCAGTATTAGTTCCATCATGTCCAATTTCTTTTTTCTTATGTTGAACACAAGGGCAGGAGAAGTAAACAATGTTTCTATGAACTTTATCACTGACTGTACATTTTTTTTTTTTTTTTTTTTTACTATGCACACCAACTAATGTTTCTACTTGAGGTATGATGAAACAGTTCTTTCTTTAAGGCATTTCTCATAAAAAATCAAACCATTACACAACTGTTCAACAGCTTAATACCTACAATTACTACCTTACACTCACAGAGATACTCAGGTACCTACTTCAGTTCACTTTCTACAGTGGAGTTATTATTATATTCCTGAGACAGCTACGTCACACTTTGAGTGGATGCCGTATGAGCCATTTAAGCTCACAGTAAGCACAGAGGTGCATTGGACAATGAGTAATACAAAAATTTACAATCTGTCACACACTGTCTCCTCCTGTATCCATGCCCCATATAATATCAACTACCTATGAGCAGTCCACTAGTCTGCACACACCACACTTCATTTCAACACACTAATGCTGAATTGACTCAGTCTTTCAGAGCATACTATACCAGTCTGGTCATAGTCATTACCTTCCAAACCCTCTTACAATTTTTCATTCTTTTCAAAGGGTTGACTAGAACACAGGCAAAGTAACATAATTGTCAGCAAGCTGTTGGTGTGTCATTTACTGACCAAAGTCTCCCACCAACACAAGGGGCTTGGATATTTTGTTCAAAATGTGAGATGAAACAGAAAACACAGTTGGCATTTAACATATTTAGCACACTTTGGTGCACACCTTTCAGTGAATTAATGAAAGAAACAAAAAACTCCTAGGTGTATCTAAAACTTGTTCACAAGTAGGCAGGAGGAACTCCACAACATCACGATTAGTGTCTCCGGAAACAGATCATAACTAGACTATATGTAACTAGAAATTACCACTCATTTCAATATTATGTATAAGTGTCAATCCAAAATTGCAAAGGGGGGGGGGCCTAATTTAGTAACATACACAAAACATCCAAGTCAATATAATTTCATTTTTTTTTGGAGGAGGTGGGAAGTAAGGGGGAATAACCAATCCCAATATTATCTACACCCTAGATACCTACTTCCTGAGCCTGAGTCATAAATCTCACCTATCAGGCACAACATCCCAGTATCACACCTGTACACCATAATGATTTATCATTTACACTCAGATCTAATAATTAATTTACATTACTAATTTATACTACATTCATTTTTAAAGATGGGTATTATGTGCTATTGTGGAAGTGGGGTGTTTATTAAGCACTCTCAGACATCTAGCACTAGCATTCAGAAGTGGGGCAGAGGGGGGGGGCTGTCAGAATTAGACCACTTGTAGTGATAGAAACTTGTCTCTGTACAAATTCCCACTTTCTCCTTTACAGGATTGTGAAAGAAATACGAAAAGAGTGGCGAGGTGTTGGTGTGTGTGTGTGTGGGGGGGGGGGGGGGGGAATTTCCATAGTTTCTCACAAGCACCATAGTTACCTCATATTTACACAGCTCTCCTTTTCTTTCTACTATCATCTCGGTAGAGAGGTGGCTGCTGCAAACAATTTTGGGGGAAATGTACCAATTTCACTACACTACAAAGCAGCACACATTGCTTGTAGAAATCAACTGAAAACCATTACTTGACCTTACATACTGCACTACACCGCACCCTTCATTCTCACATACAGCGAGACTTTTACGACTGCCAATAGTTACTGTGTATTGGCAAGGCCGTCCTCCCAATCGTCCGACTTAGTAAGCGACTTTGTAAGCGACTCCGCTGCGCTCCGCTTGACAATAGTTGGTTTTATAACTGGGCTCACTGCATAGACCACCTGCGGGAGCGAACACAACTGCTGGTAATGTATTACAGCTTTGACTGATCGCAAAAGGTGTTGAATCCAGTGGGAGAGGGAGGGAGCGAGGCTAACGGGCTGCAGCAACCACAACTGCACCTTAATAAAACAGAGTAAATCAAAGAGTGAGAGAAGTCGTCTAATTATGATTTTCAAGGCTTCTTTCTTACACTCTGTTGCACACTTTTTTTAAATTATTTCTTTGTTAAAAAAGGTACTTTCTTGTGTGTATTCCAACCTAGATGAAATTTCCACCTTAAACCAAAATATCGAAGCAGAAGAAGTAACAAAAACGAAAACCATCTAAGTACAAAGTTATAATACAGAAATTTCTCTTCTACAAGTCTCTTCATTCATTTTCGTCTCAGTTTAACTGTTAAAGCGTTATTTGCAATTTAATTTCGACGTGTCACTAGACTATTTCAAACGGCCCACTTTTGGTGTTACGAAAGTAGGCCATAATTCTTTGCCTTTAATTATTACAATAACTAACACAAATTACTATGGATTTACCAGTTCTTTAGAAATCATGCCTACTCACTGTCGAGTTATGCAATTCTACTTATCAATGAAACACCTAGCTTCTCCTTCTGGGGACACGCACGTTGTTCTTAATGCCTATTATTTACAACTGACTGAGCTTTGCACCCTCTCCACCTTTGCAAACTTCTATATCTTACAAGCTCCCCTTTTTTTGGTTTTTTTCTTTTTTGAAATGCAAAGATTTCTAACCACTTTCTGTGGGACACTGAAGAACACAGAGAATACCTTTGCCTTTTGGCCTAAACTAAAAAGTATTTCGTTTCGTTAACACAAAACAACGTTTCAGCAAAGACCAATGGTCTTTTCAATTAAAATATACTATGGTTGCATTGCAATTGTGGCTCGGCAATTGCCGAGCACTAAGAAAAATTCCATATAGACTCATTTAATGTTCCCCTCCACGGAAATCTTTAGTAAAAGGCGAAAGATTTATTCGTTTTGAAGGGAAACCAGAGTGCCGACAAACGCAAAGCGTCACATACTTATAGAAGCTGCATCTGCTGCTCCTCCACGAGAACCGTCAGAAATTCTTGGTGTCTTGTCTACTCTTTTATGGTTAACAGACCACCACTTTTACGCAGGCATAACTTGGAAGCTAAACTTCCAACGCTGAAATTCATATCTGCCAAAATGACATCGCTATTTCTGTTTATAGAAAAATTATTTTCATCATTACTACCGCCATTGACCACAAAGTTCCGTATTACCGGCGCTACCGATAGATGGCAGCACGCGAAACTTCTGTCGGCGACGCGTTGCTTGTCATTCCATTCACTGTTTATGTTTGCATTATTCATGCGTGAAGAAATTAAGTATTCTCACAACTAACCACAGTGCTCTCCATATAAGACTAGATCTTTCTCTTGGTCATCACGCTAGATCACTGAAAGCCCTGACAACTTCAGACAATTCTTTACACACAGCTAGCTCATGTAATACACGATGTGCACGAGTACATTCCGGATTTGCAACCGAACTTTTACCTTCCTCCAATATAATACATGACAACACACATATAAAATTATATCTACTTTCACATCGGTATGTCTTATGCAATTCCTAATGTAATGGACTCATTCTTACAAATAATAGTGATACTAAATTCACTCATTTCATGTAGATCACTTTACCCGAGCATTCCGCACAACAACCAGTGAGCACTCGAGAAAGTCCCACAAAAGGCTGTCATTACACGTCGAAATTTATGTTCTTTCGCCAAACGCGGCGGCGACAAAAACCGGCGGGTACTAACGTCAAGATTATTATTCTTGTGTGAAATCTATAATAATATTAATAACAATAGCACCACTCAGAAAGCACTACTCCCTTCCCACATACCTGAGAATGTGGTGAACGATCATCGATTACAGCCAAAATCCTATGAATCTCGGTCTGCATGCCTCACGCTCAGAGAAAGTGCTGCCACTCGTCATCATGGTTGCGTCTACTCCAGATTTGAACTAGAGAGAGTTGAAGACATACTACAGAAATGATCCTGTGAAGTATGATCTTGATTGCAAGCGATGAACGCTCGGTACTTATGCTAAACGATCGTCACAACGCCCTACAAGAACACGACGCCTCTTCGCATTACGCGATTTCATTCTCGCACTACTAGTAAATCGTCGAAATTCAGCGAACAATATTACATTGTAATCCGTACTCCCTTACATAATATCATGTTTCCTCCTTGAGCCATTTTGTGTGCTACACTATTCTGCACGAAAACAGAGACCAACGCTTCTTGTGATGGCTGTGTGTGCACACTGCTTGCACTGCAGGCCACTAGATGTCAGGCCAGGAATCATACAGATGCAGTGACACGCCAGTGATCCGCAGAAACGGTAGGAATCGCAAGGGGGGTTTTCATAGCCCACTCGTACTTCTTAAACACTGCCTGTCTATTAGAAAATCGTTACATCTTCGTCGCACATACGGCAGTGAGGGCTTGTGCTCGATATTTGGCCACTTGGCATCCTTACTATACGTTTCGTTTCGATTTGTATTTTACTTAACACACCAGAGCTGCTGATATATGGTACAAGTAGTTAACATTATGCTTCTTGCTTCACCTTTCGCCTATCAAGACTATTGGATTTCGACACAAGCCTTTAAATAAATACAAAATACACCTCTCTCGCTCTCTCTGGCACTTCCAAGCCACCAATATACAGCACTAGTTTTACCAGTATTAGTTCCATCATGTCCAATTTCTTTTTTCTTATGTTGAACACAAGGGCAGGAGAAGTAAACAATGTTTCTATGAACTTTATCACTGACTGTACATTTTTTTTTTTTTTTTTTTTTACTATGCACACCAACTAATGTTTCTACTTGAGGTATGATGAAACAGTTCTTTCTTTAAGGCATTTCTCATAAAAAATCAAACCATTACACAACTGTTCAACAGCTTAATACCTACAATTACTACCTTACACTCACAGAGATACTCAGGTACCTACTTCAGTTCACTTTCTACAGTGGAGTTATTATTATATTCCTGAGACAGCTACGTCACACTTTGAGTGGATGCCGTATGAGCCATTTAAGCTCACAGTAAGCACAGAGGTGCATTGGACAATGAGTAATACAAAAATTTACAATCTGTCACACACTGTCTCCTCCTGTATCCATGCCCCATATAATATCAACTACCTATGAGCAGTCCACTAGTCTGCACACACCACACTTCATTTCAACACACTAATGCTGAATTGACTCAGTCTTTCAGAGCATACTATACCAGTCTGGTCATAGTCATTACCTTCCAAACCCTCTTACAATTTTTCATTCTTTTCAAAGGGTTGACTAGAACACAGGCAAAGTAACATAATTGTCAGCAAGCTGTTGGTGTGTCATTTACTGACCAAAGTCTCCCACCAACACAAGGGGCTTGGATATTTTGTTCAAAATGTGAGATGAAACAGAAAACACAGTTGGCATTTAACATATTTAGCACACTTTGGTGCACACCTTTCAGTGAATTAATGAAAGAAACAAAAAACTCCTAGGTGTATCTAAAACTTGTTCACAAGTAGGCAGGAGGAACTCCACAACATCACGATTAGTGTCTCCGGAAACAGATCATAACTAGACTATATGTAACTAGAAATTACCACTCATTTCAATATTATGTATAAGTGTCAATCCAAAATTGCAAAGGGGGGGGGCCTAATTTAGTAACATACACAAAACATCCAAGTCAATATAATTTCATTTTTTTTTTTGAGGAGGTGGGAAGTAAGGGGGAATAACCAATCCCAATATTATCTACACCCTAGATACCTACTTCCTGAGCCTGAGTCATAAATCTCACCTATCAGGCACAACATCCCAGTATCACACCTGTACACCATAATGATTTATCATTTACACTCAGATCTAATAATTAATTTACATTACTAATTTATACTACATTCATTTTTAAAGATGGGTATTATGTGCTATTGTGGAAGTGGGGTGTTTATTAAGCACTCTCAGACATCTAGCACTAGCATTCAGAAGTGGGGCAGAGGGGGGGGGCTGTCAGAATTACACCACTTGTAGTGATAGAAACTTGTCTCTGTACAAATTCCCACTTTCTCCTTTACAGGATTGTGAAAGAAATACGAAAAGAGTGGCGAGGTGTTGGTGTGTGTGTGTGTGTGGGGGGGGGGGGGGGGGGGAATTTCCATAGTTTCTCACAAGCACCATAGTTACCTCATATTTACACAGCTCTCCTTTTCTTTCTACTATCATCTCGGTAGAGAGGTGGCTGCTGCAAACAATTTTGGGGGAAATGTACCAATTTCACTACACTACAAAGCAGCACACATTGCTTGTAGAAATCAACTGAAAACTATTACTTGACCTTACATACTGCACTACACCGCACCCTTCATTCTCACATACAGCGAGACTTTTACGACTGCCAATAGTTACTGTGTATTGGCAAGGCCGTCCTCCCAATCGTCCGACTTAGTAAGCGACTTTGTAAGCGACTCCGCTGCGCTCCGCTTGACAATAGTTGGTTTTATAACTGGGCTCACTGCATAGACCACCTGCGGGAGCGAACACAACTGCTGGTAATGTATTACAGCTTTGACTGATCGCAAAAGGTGTTGAATCCAGTGGGAGAGGGAGGGAGCGAGGCTAACGGGCTGCAGCAACCACAACTGCACCTTAATAAAACAGAGTAAATCAAAGAGTGAGAGAAGTCGTCTAATTATGATTTTCAAGGCTTCTTTCTTACACTCTGTTGCACACTTTTTTTAAATTATTTCTTTGTTAAAAAAGGTACTTTCTTGTGTGTATTCCAACCTAGATGAAATTTCCACCTTAAACCAAAATATCGAAGCAGAAGAAGTAACAAAAACGAAAACCATCTAAGTACAAAGTTATAATACAGAAATTTCTCTTCTACAAGTCTCTTCATTCATTTTCGTCTCAGTTTAACTGTTAAAGCGTTATTTGCAATTTAATTTCGACGTGTCACTAGACTATTTCAAACGGCCCACTTTTGGTGTTACGAAAGTAGGCCATAATTCTTTGCCTTTAATTATTACAATAACTAACACAAATTACTATGGATTTACCAGTTCTTTAGAAATCATGCCTACTCACTGTCGAGTTATGCAATTCTACTTATCAATGAAACACCTAGCTTCTCCTTCTGGGGACACGCACGTTGTTCTTAATGCCTATTATTTACAACTGACTGAGCTTTGCACCCTCTCCACCTTTGCAAACTTCTATATCTTACAAGCTCCCCTTTTTTTGGTTTTTTTCTTTTTTGAAATGCAAAGATTTCTAACCACTTTCTGTGGGACACTGAAGAACACAGAGAATACCTTTGCCTTTTGGCCTAAACTAAAAAGTATTTCGTTTCGTTAACACAAAACAACGTTTCAGCAAAGACCAATGGTCTTTTCAATTAAAATATACTATGGTTGCATTGCAATTGTGGCTCGGCAATTGCCGAGCACTAAGAAAAATTCCATATAGACTCATTTAATGTTCCCCTCCACGGAAATCTTTAGTAAAAGGCGAAAGATTTATTCGTTTTGAAGGGAAACCAGAGTGCCGACAAACGCAAAGCGTCACATACTTATAGAAGCTGCATCTGCCGCTCCTCCACGAGAACCGTCAGAAATTCTTGGTGTCTTGTCTACTCTTTTATGGTTAACAGACCACCACTTTTACGCAGGCATAACTTGGAAGCTAAACTTCCAACGCTGAAATTCATATCTGCCAAAATGACATCGCTATTTCTGTTTATAGAAAAATTATTTTCATCATTACTACCGCCATTGACCACAAAGTTCCGTATTACCGGCGCTACCGATAGATGGCAGCACGCGAAACTTCTGTCGGCGACGCGTTGCTTGTCATTCCATTCACTGTTTATGTTTGCATTATTCATGCGTGAAGAAATTAAGTATTCTCACAACTAACCACAGTGCTCTCCATATAAGACTAGATCTTTCTCTTGGTCATCACGCTAGATCACTGAAAGCCCTGACAACTTCAGACAATTCTTTACACACAGCTAGCTCATGTAATACACGATGTGCACGAGTACATTCCGGATTTGCAACGGAACTTTTACCTTCCTCCAATATAATACATAACAACACACATATAAAATTATATCTACTTTCACTTCGGTATGTCTTATGCAATTGCTAATGTAATGGACTCATTCTTACAAATAATAGTGATACTAAATTCACTCATTTCATGTAGATCATTTTACCCGAGCATTCCGCACAACAACCAGTGAGCACTCGAGAAAGTCCCACAAAAGGCTGTCATTACACGTCGAAATTTATGTTCTTTCGCCAAACGCGGCGGCGACAAAAACCGGCGGGTACTAACGTCAAGATTATTATTCTTGTGTGAAATCTATAATAATATTAATAACAATAGCACCACTCAGAAAGCACTACTCCCTTCCCACATACCTGAGAATGTGGTGAACGATCATCGATTACAGCCAAAATCCTATGAATCTCGGTCTGCATGCCTCACGCTCAGAGAAAGTGCTGCCACTCGTCATCATGGTTGCGTCTACTCCAGATTTGAACTAGAGAGAGTTGAAGACATACTACAGAAATGATCCTGTGAAGTATGATCTTGATTGCAAGCGATGAACGCTCGGTACTTATGCTAAACGATCGTCACAACGCCCTACAAGAACACGACGCCTCTTCGCATTACGCGATTTCATTCTCGCACTACTAGTAAATCGTCGAAATTCAGCGAACAATATTACATTGTAATCCGTACTCCCTTACATAATATCATGTTTCCTCCTTGAGCCATTTTGTGTGCTACACTATTCTGCACGAAAACAGAGACCAACGCTTCTTGTGATGGCTGTGTGTGCACACTGCTTGCACTGCAGGCCACTAGATGTCAGGCCAGGAATCATACAGATGCAGTGACACGCCAGTGATCCGCAGAAACGGTAGGAATCGCAAGGGGGGTTTTCATAGCCCACTCGTACTTCTTAAACACTGCCTGTCTATTAGAAAATCGTTACATCTTCGTCGCACATACGGCAGTGAGGGCTTGTGCTCGATATTTGGCCACTTGGCATCCTTACTATACGTTTCGTTTCGATTTGTATTTTACTTAACACACCAGAGCTGCTGATATATGGTACAAGTAGTTAACATTATGCTTCTTGCTTCACCTTTCGCCTATCAAGACTATTGGATTTCGACACAAGCCTTTAAATAAATACAAAATACACCTCTCTCGCTCTCTCTGGCACTTCCAAGCCACCAATATACAGCACTAGTTTTACCAGTATTAGTTCCATCATGTCCAATTTCTTTTTTCTTATGTTGAACACAAGGGCAGGAGAAGTAAACAATGTTTCTATGAACTTTATCACTGACTGTACATTTTTTTTTTTTTTTTTTTTTACTATGCACACCAACTAATGTTTCTACTTGAGGTATGATGAAACAGTTCTTTCTTTAAGGCATTTCTCATAAAAAATCAAACCATTACACAACTGTTCAACAGCTTAATACCTACAATTACTACCTTACACTCACAGAGATACTCAGGTACCTACTTCAGTTCACTTTCTACAGTGGAGTTATTATTATATTCCTGAGACAGCTACGTCACACTTTGAGTGGATGCCGTATGAGCCATTTAAGCTCACAGTAAGCACAGAGGTGCATTGGACAATGAGTAATACAAAAATTTACAATCTGTCACACACTGTCTCCTCCTGTATCCATGCCCCATATAATATCAACTACCTATGAGCAGTCCACTAGTCTGCACACACCACACTTCATTTCAACACACTAATGCTGAATTGACTCAGTCTTTCAGAGCATACTATACCAGTCTGGTCATAGTCATTACCTTCCAAACCCTCTTACAATTTTTCATTCTTTTCAAAGGGTTGACTAGAACACAGGCAAAGTAACATAATTGTCAGCAAGCTGTTGGTGTGTCATTTACTGACCAAAGTCTCCCACCAACACAAGGGGCTTGGATATTTTGTTCAAAATGTGAGATGAAACAGAAAACACAGTTGGCATTTAACATATTTAGCACACTTTGGTGCACACCTTTCAGTGAATTAATGAAAGAAACAAAAAACTCCTAGGTGTATCTAAAACTTGTTCACAAGTAGGCAGGAGGAACTCCACAACATCACGATTAGTGTCTCCGGAAACAGATCATAACTAGACTATATGTAACTAGAAATTACCACTCATTTCAATATTATGTATAAGTGTCAATCCAAAATTGCAAAGGGGGGGGGGCCTAATTTAGTAACATACACAAAACATCCAAGTCAATATAATTTCATTTTTTTTTGGAGGAGGTGGGAAGTAAGGGGGAATAACCAATCCCAATATTATCTACACCCTAGATACCTACTTCCTGAGCCTGAGTCATAAATCTCACCTATCAGGCACAACATCCCAGTATCACACCTGTACACCATAATGATTTATCATTTACACTCAGATCTAATAATTAATTTACATTACTAATTTATACTACATTCATTTTTAAAGATGGGTATTATGTGCTATTGTGGAAGTGGGGTGTTTATTAAGCACTCTCAGACATCTAGCACTAGCATTCAGAAGTGGGGCAGAGGGGGGGGGCTGTCAGAATTAGACCACTTGTAGTGATAGAAACTTGTCTCTGTACAAATTCCCACTTTCTCCTTTACAGGATTGTGAAAGAAATACGAAAAGAGTGGCGAGGTGTTGGTGTGTGTGTGTGTGGGGGGGGGGGGGGGGGGAATTTCCATAGTTTCTCACAAGCACCATAGTTACCTCATATTTACACAGCTCTCCTTTTCTTTCTACTATCATCTCGGTAGAGAGGTGGCTGCTGCAAACAATTTTGGGGGAAATGTACCAATTTCACTACACTACAAAGCAGCACACATTGCTTGTAGAAATCAACTGAAAACCATTACTTGACCTTACATACTGCACTACACCGCACCCTTCATTCTCACATACAGCGAGACTTTTACGACTGCCAATAGTTACTGTGTATTGGCAAGGCCGTCCTCCCAATCGTCCGACTTAGTAAGCGACTTTGTAAGCGACTCCGCTGCGCTCCGCTTGACAATAGTTGGTTTTATAACTGGGCTCACTGCATAGACCACCTGCGGGAGCGAACACAACTGCTGGTAATGTATTACAGCTTTGACTGATCGCAAAAGGTGTTGAATCCAGTGGGAGAGGGAGGGAGCGAGGCTAACGGGCTGCAGCAACCACAACTGCACCTTAATAAAACAGAGTAAATCAAAGAGTGAGAGAAGTCGTCTAATTATGATTTTCAAGGCTTCTTTCTTACACTCTGTTGCACACTTTTTTTAAATTATTTCTTTGTTAAAAAAGGTACTTTCTTGTGTGTATTCCAACCTAGATGAAATTTCCACCTTAAACCAAAATATCGAAGCAGAAGAAGTAACAAAAACGAAAACCATCTAAGTACAAAGTTATAATACAGAAATTTCTCTTCTACAAGTCTCTTCATTCATTTTCGTCTCAGTTTAACTGTTAAAGCGTTATTTGCAATTTAATTTCGACGTGTCACTAGACTATTTCAAACGGCCCACTTTTGGTGTTACGAAAGTAGGCCATAATTCTTTGCCTTTAATTATTACAATAACTAACACAAATTACTATGGATTTACCAGTTCTTTAGAAATCATGCCTACTCACTGTCGAGTTATGCAATTCTACTTATCAATGAAACACCTAGCTTCTCCTTCTGGGGACACGCACGTTGTTCTTAATGCCTATTATTTACAACTGACTGAGCTTTGCACCCTCTCCACCTTTGCAAACTTCTATATCTTACAAGCTCCCCTTTTTTTGGTTTTTTTCTTTTTTGAAATGCAAAGATTTCTAACCACTTTCTGTGGGACACTGAAGAACACAGAGAATACCTTTGCCTTTTGGCCTAAACTAAAAAGTATTTCGTTTCGTTAACACAAAACAACGTTTCAGCAAAGACCAATGGTCTTTTCAATTAAAATATACTATGGTTGCATTGCAATTGTGGCTCGGCAATTGCCGAGCACTAAGAAAAATTCCATATAGACTCATTTAATGTTCCCCTCCACGGAAATCTTTAGTAAAAGGCGAAAGATTTATTCGTTTTGAAGGGAAACCAGAGTGCCGACAAACGCAAAGCGTCACATACTTATAGAAGCTGCATCTGCTGCTCCTCCACGAGAACCGTCAGAAATTCTTGGTGTCTTGTCTACTCTTTTATGGTTAACAGACCACCACTTTTACGCAGGCATAACTTGGAAGCTAAACTTCCAACGCTGAAATTCATATCTGCCAAAATGACATCGCTATTTCTGTTTATAGAAAAATTATTTTCATCATTACTACCGCCATTGACCACAAAGTTCCGTATTACCGGCGCTACCGATAGATGGCAGCACGCGAAACTTCTGTCGGCGACGCGTTGCTTGTCATTCCATTCACTGTTTATGTTTGCATTATTCATGCGTGAAGAAATTAAGTATTCTCACAACTAACCACAGTGCTCTCCATATAAGACTAGATCTTTCTCTTGGTCATCACGCTAGATCACTGAAAGCCCTGACAACTTCAGACAATTCTTTACACACAGCTAGCTCATGTAATACACGATGTGCACGAGTACATTCCGGATTTGCAACCGAACTTTTACCTTCCTCCAATATAATACATGACAACACACATATAAAATTATATCTACTTTCACATCGGTATGTCTTATGCAATTCCTAATGTAATGGACTCATTCTTACAAATAATAGTGATACTAAATTCACTCATTTCATGTAGATCATTTTACCCGAGCATTCCGCACAACAACCAGTGAGCACTCGAGAAAGTCCCACAAAAGGCTGTCATTACACGTCGAAATTTATGTTCTTTCGCCAAACGCGGCGGCGACAAAAACCGGCGGGTACTAACGTCAAGATTATTATTCTTGTGTGAAATCTATAATAATATTAATAACAATAGCACCACTCAGAAAGCACTACTCCCTTCCCACATACCTGAGAATGTGGTGAACGATCATCGATTACAGCCAAAATCCTATGAATCTCGGTCTGCATGCCTCACGCTCAGAGAAAGTGCTGCCACTCGTCATCATGGTTGCGTCTACTCCAGATTTGAACTAGAGAGAGTTGAAGACATACTACAGAAATGATCCTGTGAAGTATGATCTTGATTGCAAGCGATGAACGCTCGGTACTTATGCTAAACGATCGTCACAACGCCCTACAAGAACACGACGCCTCTTCGCATTACGCGATTTCATTCTCGCACTACTAGTAAATCGTCGAAATTCAGCGAACAATATTACATTGTAATCCGTACTCCCTTACATAATATCATGTTTCCTCCTTGAGCCATTTTGTGTGCTACACTATTCTGCACGAAAACAGAGACCAACGCTTCTTGTGATGGCTGTGTGTGCACACTGCTTGCACTGCAGGCCACTAGATGTCAGGCCAGGAATCATACAGATGCAGTGACACGCCAGTGATCCGCAGAAACGGTAGGAATCGCAAGGGGGGTTTTCATAGCCCACTCGTACTTCTTAAACACTGCCTGTCTATTAGAAAATCGTTACATCTTCGTCGCACATACGGCAGTGAGGGCTTGTGCTCGATATTTGGCCACTTGGCATCCTTACTATACGTTTCGTTTCGATTTGTATTTTACTTAACACACCAGAGCTGCTGATATATGGTACAAGTAGTTAACATTATGCTTCTTGCTTCACCTTTCGCCTATCAAGACTATTGGATTTCGACACAAGCCTTTAAATAAATACAAAATACACCTCTCTCGCTCTCTCTGGCACTTCCAAGCCACCAATATACAGCACTAGTTTTACCAGTATTAGTTCCATCATGTCCAATTTCTTTTTTCTTATGTTGAACACAAGGGCAGGAGAAGTAAACAATGTTTCTATGAACTTTATCACTGACTGTACATTTTTTTTTTTTTTTTTTTTACTATGCACACCAACTAATGTTTCTACTTGAGGTATGATGAAACAGTTCTTTCTTTAAGGCATTTCTCATAAAAAATCAAACCATTACACAACTGTTCAACAGCTTAATACCTACAATTACTACCTTACACTCACAGAGATACTCAGGTACCTACTTCAGTTCACTTTCTACAGTGGAGTTATTATTATATTCCTGAGACAGCTACGTCACACTTTGAGTGGATGCCGTATGAGCCATTTAAGCTCACAGTAAGCACAGAGGTGCATTGGACAATGAGTAATACAAAAATTTACAATCTGTCACACACTGTCTCCTCCTGTATCCATGCCCCATATAATATCAACTACCTATGAGCAGTCCACTAGTCTGCACACACCACACTTCATTTCAACACACTAATGCTGAATTGACTCAGTCTTTCAGAGCATACTATACCAGTCTGGTCATAGTCATTACCTTCCAAACCCTCTTACAATTTTTCATTCTTTTCAAAGGGTTGACTAGAACACAGGCAAAGTAACATAATTGTCAGCAAGCTGTTGGTGTGTCATTTACTGACCAAAGTCTCCCACCAACACAAGGGGCTTGGATATTTTGTTCAAAATGTGAGATGAAACAGAAAACACAGTTGGCATTTAACATATTTAGCACACTTTGGTGCACACCTTTCAGTGAATTAATGAAAGAAACAAAAAACTCCTAGGTGTATCTAAAACTTGTTCACAAGTAGGCAGGAGGAACTCCACAACATCACGATTAGTGTCTCCGGAAACAGATCATAACTAGACTATATGTAACTAGAAATTACCACTCATTTCAATATTATGTATAAGTGTCAATCCAAAATTGCAAAGGGGGGGGGGGCCCTAATTTAGTAACATACACAAAACATCCAAGTCAATATAATTTCATTTTTTTTTTTTTGAGGAGGTGGGAAGTAAGGGGGAATAACCAATCCCAATATTATCTACACCCTAGATACCTACTTCCTGAGCCTGAGTCATAAATCTCACCTATCAGGCACAACATCCCAGTATCACACCTGTACACCATAATGATTTATCATTTACACTCAGATCTAATAATTAATTTACATTACTAATTTATACTACATTCATTTTTAAAGATGGGTATTATGTGCTATTGTGGAAGTGGGGTGTTTATTAAGCACTCTCAGACATCTAGCACTAGCATTCAGAAGTGGGGCAGAGGGGGGGGCTGTCAGAATTACACCACTTGTAGTGATAGAAACTTGTCTCTGTACAAATTCCCACTTTCTCCTTTACAGGATTGTGAAAGAAATACGAAAAGAGTGGCGAGGTGTTGGTGTGTGTGTGTGTGTGTGGGGGGGGGGGGGAATTTCCATAGTTTCTCACAAGCACCATAGTTACCTCATATTTACACAGCTCTCCTTTTCTTTCTACTATCATCTCGGTAGAGAGGTGGCTGCTGCAAACAATTTTGGGGGAAATGTACCAATTTCACTACACTACAAAGCAGCACACATTGCTTGTAGAAATCAACTGAAAACTATTACTTGACCTTACATACTGCACTACACCGCACCCTTCATTCTCACATACAGCGAGACTTTTACGACTGCCAATAGTTACTGTGTATTGGCAAGGCCGTCCTCCCAATCGTCCGACTTAGTAAGCGACTTTGTAAGCGACTCCGCTGCGCTCCGCTTGACAATAGTTGGTTTTATAACTGGGCTCACTGCATAGACCAACTGCGGGAGCGAACACAACTGCTGGTAATGTATTACAGCTTTGACTGATCGCAAAAGGTGTTGAATCCAGTGGGAGAGGGAGGGAGCGAGGCTAACGGGCTGCAGCAACCACAACTGCACCTTAATAAAACAGAGTAAATCAAAGAGTGAGAGAAGTCGTCTAATTATGATTTTCAAGGCTTCTTTCTTACACTCTGTTGCACACTTTTTTTAAATTATTTCTTTGTTAAAAAAGGTACTTTCTTGTGTGTATTCCAACCTAGATGAAATTTCCACCTTAAACCAAAATATCGAAGCAGAAGAAGTAACAAAAACGAAAACCATCTAAGTACAAAGTTATAATACAGAAATTTCTCTTCTACAAGTCTCTTCATTCATTTTCGTCTCAGTTTAACTGTTAAAGCGTTATTTGCAATTTAATTTCGACGTGTCACTAGACTATTTCAAACGGCCCACTTTTGGTGTTACGAAAGTAGGCCATAATTCTTTGCCTTTAATTATTACAATAACTAACACAAATTACTATGGATTTACCAGTTCTTTAGAAATCATGCCTACTCACTGTCGAGTTATGCAATTCTACTTATCAATGAAACACCTAGCTTCTCCTTCTGGGGACACGCACGTTGTTCTTAATGCCTATTATTTACAACTGACTGAGCTTTGCACCCTCTCCACCTTTGCAAACTTCTATATCTTACAAGCTCCCCTTTTTTTGGTTTTTTTCTTTTTTGAAATGCAAAGATTTCTAACCACTTTCTGTGGGACACTGAAGAACACAGAGAATACCTTTGCCTTTTGGCCTAAACTAAAAAGTATTTAGTTTCGTTAACACAAAACAACGTTTCAGCAAAGACCAATGGTCTTTTCAATTAAAATATACTATGGTTGCATTGCAATTGTGGCTCGGCAATTGCCGAGCACTAAGAAAAATTCCATATAGACTCATTTAATGTTCCCCTCCACGGAAATCTTTAGTAAAAGGCGAAAGATTTATTCGTTTTGAAGGGAAACCAGAGTGCCGACAAACGCAAAGCGTCACATACTTATAGAAGCTGCATCTGCCGCTCCTCCACGAGAACCGTCAGAAATTCTTGGTGTCTTGTCTACTCTTTTATGGTTAACAGACCACCACTTTTACGCAGGCATAACTTGGAAGCTAAACTTCCAACGCTGAAATTCATATCTGCCAAAATGACATCGCTATTTCTGTTTATAGAAAAATTATTTTCATCATTACTACCGCCATTGACCACAAAGTTCCGTATTACCGGCGCTACCGATAGATGGCAGCACGCGAAACTTCTGTCGGCGACGCGTTGCTTGTCATTCCATTCACTGTTTATGTTTGCATTATTCATGCGTGAAGAAATTAAGTATTCTCACAACTAACCACAGTGCTCTCCATATAAGACTAGATCTTTCTCTTGGTCATCACGCTAGATCACTGAAAGCCCTGACAACTTCAGACAATTCTTTACACACAGCTAGCTCATGTAATACACGATGTGCACGAGTACATTCCGGATTTGCAACGGAACTTTTACCTTCCTCCAATATAATACATAACAACACACATATAAAATTATATCTACTTTCACTTCGGTATGTCTTATGCAATTGCTAATGTAATGGACTCATTCTTACAAATAATAGTGATACTAAATTCACTCATTTCATGTAGATCATTTTACCCGAGCATTCCGCACAACAACCAGTGAGCACTCGAGAAAGTCCCACAAAAGGCTGTCATTACACGTCGAAATTTATGTTCTTTCGCCAAACGCGGCGGCGACAAAAACCGGCGGGTACTAACGTCAAGATTATTATTCTTGTGTGAAATCTATAATAATATTAATAACAATAGCACCACTCAGAAAGCACTACTCCCTTCCCACATACCTGAGAATGTGGTGAACGATCATCGATTACAGCCAAAATCCTATGAATCTCGGTCTGCATGCCTCACGCTCAGAGAAAGTGCTGCCACTCGTCATCATGGTTGCGTCTACTCCAGATTTGAACTAGAGAGAGTTGAAGACATACTACAGAAATGATCCTGTGAAGTATGATCTTGATTGCAAGCGATGAACGCTCGGTACTTATGCTAAACGATCGTCACAACGCCCTACAAGAACACGACGCCTCTTCGCATTACGCGATTTCATTCTCGCACTACTAGTAAATCGTCGAAATTCAGCGAACAATATTACATTGTAATCCGTACTCCCTTACATAATATCATGTTTCCTCCTTGAGCCATTTTGTGTGCTACACTATTCTGCACGAAAACAGAGACCAACGCTTCTTGTGATGGCTGTGTGTGCACACTGCTTGCACTGCAGGCCACTAGATGTCAGGCCAGGAATCATACAGATGCAGTGACACGCCAGTGATCCGCAGAAACGGTAGGAATCGCAAGGGGGGTTTTCATAGCCCACTCGTATTTCTTAAACACTGCCTGTCTATTAGAAAATCGTTACATCTTCGTCGCACATACGGCAGTGAGGGCTTGTGCTCGATATTTGGCCACTTGGCATCCTTACTATACGTTTCGTTTCGATTTGTATTTTACTTAACACACCAGAGCTGCTGATATATGGTACAAGTAGTTAACATTATGCTTCTTGCTTCACCTTTCGCCTATCAAGACTATTGGATTTCGACACAAGCCTTTAAATAAATACAAAATACACCTCTCTCGCTCTCTCTGGCACTTCCAAGCCACCAATATACAGCACTAGTTTTACCAGTATTAGTTCCATCATGTCCAATTTCTTTTTTCTTATGTTGAACACAAGGGCAGGAGAAGTAAACAATGTTTCTATGAACTTTATCACTGACTGTACATTTTTTTTTTTTTTTTTTTTTTTACTATGCACACCAACTAATGTTTCTACTTGAGGTATGATGAAACAGTTCTTTCTTTAAGGCATTTCTCATAAAAAATCAAACCATTACACAACTGTTCAACAGCTTAATACCTACAATTACTACCTTACACTCACAGAGATACTCAGGTACCTACTTCAGTTCACTTTCTACAGTGGAGTTATTATTATATTCCTGAGACAGCTACGTCACACTTTGAGTGGATGCCGTATGAGCCATTTAAGCTCACAGTAAGCACAGAGGTGCATTGGACAATGAGTAATACAAAAATTTACAATCTGTCACACACTGTCTCCTCCTGTATCCATGCCCCATATAATATCAACTACCTATGAGCAGTCCACTAGTCTGCACACACCACACTTCATTTCAACACACTAATGCTGAATTGACTCAGTCTTTCAGAGCATACTATACCAGTCTGGTCATAGTCATTACCTTCCAAACCCTCTTACAATTTTTCATTCTTTTCAAAGGGTTGACTAGAACACAGGCAAAGTAACATAATTGTCAGCAAGCTGTTGGTGTGTCATTTACTGACCAAAGTCTCCCACCAACACAAGGGGCTTGGATATTTTGTTCAAAATGTGAGATGAAACAGAAAACACAGTTGGCATTTAACATATTTAGCACACTTTGGTGCACACCTTTCAGTGAATTAATGAAAGAAACAAAAAACTCCTAGGTGTATCTAAAACTTGTTCACAAGTAGGCAGGAGGAACTCCACAACATCACGATTAGTGTCTCCGGAAACAGATCATAACTAGACTATATGTAACTAGAAATTACCACTCATTTCAATATTATGTATAAGTGTCAATCCAAAATTGCAAAGGGGGGGGGGCCCTAATTTAGTAACATACACAAAACATCCAAGTCAATATAATTTCATTTTTTTTTTTTTTGAGGAGGTGGGAAGTAAGGGGGAATAACCAATCCCAATATTATCTACACCCTAGATACCTACTTCCTGAGCCTGAGTCATAAATCTCACCTATCAGGCACAACATCCCAGTATCACACCTGTACACCATAATGATTTATCATTTACACTCAGATCTAATAATTAATTTACATTACTAATTTATACTACATTCATTTTTAAAGATGGGTATTATGTGCTATTGTGGAAGTGGGGTGTTTATTAAGCACTCTCAGACATCTAGCACTAGCATTCAGAAGTGGGGCAGAGGGGGGGGCTGTCAGAATTACACCACTTGTAGTGATAGAAACTTGTCTCTGTACAAATTCCCACTTTCTCCTTTACAGGATTGTGAAAGAAATACGAAAAGAGTGGCGAGGTGTTGGTGTGTGTGTGTGTGTGGGGGGGGGGGGGGGGGGAATTTCCATAGTTTCTCACAAGCACCATAGTTACCTCATATTTACACAGCTCTCCTTTTCTTTCTACTATCATCTCGGTAGAGAGGTGGCTGCTGCAAACAATTTTGGGGGAAATGTACCAATTTCACTACACTACAAAGCAGCACACATTGCTTGTAGAAATCAACTGAAAACTATTACTTGACCTTACATACTGCACTACACCGCACCCTTCATTCTCACATACAGCGAGACTTTTACGACTGCCAATAGTTACTGTGTATTGGCAAGGCCGTCCTCCCAATCGTCCGACTTAGTAAGCGACTTTGTAAGCGACTCCGCTGCGCTCCGCTTGACAATAGTTGGTTTTATAACTGGGCTCACTGCATAGACCACCTGCGGGAGCGAACACAACTGCTGGTAATGTATTACAGCTTTGACTGATCGCAAAAGGTGTTGAATCCAGTGGGAGAGGGAGGGAGCGAGGCTAACGGGCTGCAGCAACCACAACTGCACCTTAATAAAACAGAGTAAATCAAAGAGTGAGAGAAGTCGTCTAATTATGATTTTCAAGGCTTCTTTCTTACACTCTGTTGCACACTTTTTTTAAATTATTTCTTTGTTAAAAAAGGTACTTTCTTGTGTGTATTCCAACCTAGATGAAATTTCCACCTTAAACCAAAATATCGAAGCAGAAGAAGTAACAAAAACGAAAACCATCTAAGTACAAAGTTATAATACAGAAATTTCTCTTCTACAAGTCTCTTCATTCATTTTCGTCTCAGTTTAACTGTTAAAGCGTTATTTGCAATTTAATTTCGACGTGTCACTAGACTATTTCAAACGGCCCACTTTTGGTGTTACGAAAGTAGGCCATAATTCTTTGCCTTTAATTATTACAATAACTAACACAAATTACTATGGATTTACCAGTTCTTTAGAAATCATGCCTACTCACTGTCGAGTTATGCAATTCTACTTATCAATGAAACACCTAGCTTCTCCTTCTGGGGACACGCACGTTGTTCTTAATGCCTATTATTTACAACTGACTGAGCTTTGCACCCTCTCCACCTTTGCAAACTTCTATATCTTACAAGCTCCCCTTTTTTTGGTTTTTTTCTTTTTTGAAATGCAAAGATTTCTAACCACTTTCTGTGGGACACTGAAGAACACAGAGAATACCTTTGCCTTTTGGCCTAAACTAAAAAGTATTTCGTTTCGTTAACACAAAACAACGTTTCAGCAAAGACCAATGGTCTTTTCAATTAAAATATACTATGGTTGCATTGCAATTGTGGCTCGGCAATTGCCGAGCACTAAGAAAAATTCCATATAGACTCATTTAATGTTCCCCTCCACGGAAATCTTTAGTAAAAGGCGAAAGATTTATTCGTTTTGAAGGGAAACCAGAGTGCCGACAAACGCAAAGCGTCACATACTTATAGAAGCTGCATCTGCTGCTCCTCCACGAGAACCGTCAGAAATTCTTGGTGTCTTGTCTACTCTTTTATGGTTAACAGACCACCACTTTTACGCAGGCATAACTTGGAAGCTAAACTTCCAACGCTGAAATTCATATCTGCCAAAATGACATCGCTATTTCTGTTTATAGAAAAATTATTTTCATCATTACTACCGCCATTGACCACAAAGTTCCGTATTACCGGCGCTACCGATAGATGGCAGCACGCGAAACTTCTGTCGGCGACGCGTTGCTTGTCATTCCATTCACTGTTTATGTTTGCATTATTCATGCGTGAAGAAATTAAGTATTCTCACAACTAACCACAGTGCTCTCCATATAAGACTAGATCTTTCTCTTGGTCATCACGCTAGATCACTGAAAGCCCTGACAACTTCAGACAATTCTTTACACACAGCTAGCTCATGTAATACACGATGTGCACGAGTACATTCCGGATTTGCAACCGAACTTTTACCTTCCTCCAATATAATACATGACAACACACATATAAAATTATATCTACTTTCACTTCGGTATGTCTTATGCAATTGCTAATGTAATGGACTCATTCTTACAAATAATAGTGATACTAAATTCACTCATTTCATGTAGATCATTTTACCCGAGCATTCCGCACAACAACCAGTGAGCACTCGAGAAAGTCCCACAAAAGGCTGTCATTACACGTCGAAATTTATGTTCTTTCGCCAAACGCGGCGGCGACAAAAACCGGCGGGTACTAACGTCAAGATTATTATTCTTGTGTGAAATCTATAATAATATTAATAACAATAGCACCACTCAGAAAGCACTACTCCCTTCCCACATACCTGAGAATGTGGTGAACGATCATCGATTACAGCCAAAATCCTATGAATCTCGGTCTGCATGCCTCACGCTCAGAGAAAGTGCTGCCACTCGTCATCATGGTTGCGTCTACTCCAGATTTGAACTAGAGAGAGTTGAAGACATACTACAGAAATGATCCTGTGAAGTATGATCTTGATTGCAAGCGATGAACGCTCGGTACTTATGCTAAACGATCGTCACAACGCCCTACAAGAACACGACGCCTCTTCGCATTACGCGATTTCATTCTCGCACTACTAGTAAATCGTCGAAATTCAGCGAACAATATTACATTGTAATCCGTACTCCCTTACATAATATCATGTTTCCTCCTTGAGCCATTTTGTGTGCTACACTATTCTGCACGAAAACAGAGACCAACGCTTCTTGTGATGGCTGTGTGTGCACACTGCTTGCACTGCAGGCCACTAGATGTCAGGCCAGGAATCATACAGATGCAGTGACACGCCAGTGATCCGCAGAAACGGTAGGAATCGCAAGGGGGGTTTTCATAGCCCACTCGTACTTCTTAAACACTGCCTGTCTATTAGAAAATCGTTACATCTTCGTCGCACATACGGCAGTGAGGGCTTGTGCTCGATATTTGGCCACTTGGCATCCTTACTATACGTTTCGTTTCGATTTGTATTTTACTTAACACACCAGAGCTGCTGATATATGGTACAAGTAGTTAACATTATGCTTCTTGCTTCACCTTTCGCCTATCAAGACTATTGGATTTCGACACAAGCCTTTAAATAAATACAAAATACACCTCTCTCGCTCTCTCTGGCACTTCCAAGCCACCAATATACAGCACTAGTTTTACCAGTATTAGTTCCATCATGTCCAATTTCTTTTTTCTTATGTTGAACACAAGGGCAGGAGAAGTAAACAATGTTTCTATGAACTTTATCACTGACTGTACATTTTTTTTTTTTTTTTTTTTTTTTTTTTTTTACTAATCTATGCACACCAACTAATGTTTCTACTTGAGGTATGATGAAACAGTTCTTTCTTTAAGGCATTTCTCATAAAAAATCAAACCATTACACAACTGTTCAACAGCTTAATACCTACAATTACTACCTTACACTCACAGAGATACTCAGGTACCTACTTCAGTTCACTTTCTACAGTGGAGTTATTATTATATTCCTGAGACAGCTACGTCACACTTTGAGTGGATGCCGTATGAGCCATTTAAGCTCACAGTAAGCACAGAGGTGCATTGGACAATGAGTAATACAAAAATTTACAATCTGTCACACACTGTCTCCTCCTGTATCCATGCCCCATATAATATCAACTACCTATGAG
Source organism: Locusta migratoria (assembly GCA_026315105.1). Taxonomy (NCBI): domain Eukaryota; kingdom Metazoa; phylum Arthropoda; class Insecta; order Orthoptera; family Acrididae; genus Locusta; species Locusta migratoria. The sequence continues at coordinate 260,495,041 of CM048746.1, forward strand.
CAGTCCACTAGTCTGCACACACCACACTTCATTTCAACACACTAATGCTGAATTGACTCAGTCTTTCAGAGCATACTATACCAGTCTGGTCATAGTCATTACCTTCCAAACCCTCTTACAATTTTTCATTCTTTTCAAAGGGTTGACTAGAACACAGGCAAAGTAACATAATTGTCAGCAAGCTGTTGGTGTGTCATTTACTGACCAAAGTCTCCCACCAACACAAGGGGCTTGGATATTTTGTTCAAAATGTGAGATGAAACAGAAAACACAGTTGGCATTTAACATATTTAGCACACTTTGGTGCACACCTTTCAGTGAATTAATGAAAGAAACAAAAAACTCCTAGGTGTATCTAAAACTTGTTCACAAGTAGGCAGGAGGAACTCCACAACATCACGATTAGTGTCTCCGGAAACAGATCATAACTAGACTATATGTAACTAGAAATTACCACTCATTTCAATATTATGTATAAGTGTCAATCCAAAATTGCAAAGGGGGGGGGGCCTAATTTAGTAACATACACAAAACATCCAAGTCAATATAATTTCATTTTTTTTTTGGAGGAGGTGGGAAGTAAGGGGGAATAACCAATCCCAATATTATCTACACCCTAGATACCTACTTCCTGAGCCTGAGTCATAAATCTCACCTATCAGGCACAACATCCCAGTATCACACCTGTACACCATAATGATTTATCATTTACACTCAGATCTAATAATTAATTTACATTACTAATTTATACTACATTCATTTTTAAAGATGGGTATTATGTGCTATTGTGGAAGTGGGGTGTTTATTAAGCACTCTCAGACATCTAGCACTAGCATTCAGAAGTGGGGCAGAGGGGGGGGGCTGTCAGAATTACACCACTTGTAGTGATAGAAACTTGTCTCTGTACAAATTCCCACTTTCTCCTTTACAGGATTGTGAAAGAAATACGAAAAGAGTGGCGAGGTGTTGGTGTGTGTGTGTGTGGGGGGGGGGGGGGGGGGGGAATTTCCATAGTTTCTCACAAGCACCATAGTTACCTCATATTTACACAGCTCTCCTTTTCTTTCTACTATCATCTCGGTAGAGAGGTGGCTGCTGCAAACAATTTTGGGGGAAATGTACCAATTTCACTACACTACAAAGCAGCACACATTGCTTGTAGAAATCAACTGAAAACCATTACTTGACCTTACATACTGCACTACACCGCACCCTTCATTCTCACATACAGCGAGACTTTTACGACTGCCAATAGTTACTGTGTATTGGCAAGGCCGTCCTCCCAATCGTCCGACTTAGTAAGCGACTTTGTAAGCGACTCCGCTGCGCTCCGCTTGACAATAGTTGGTTTTATAACTGGGCTCACTGCATAGACCACCTGCGGGAGCGAACACAACTGCTGGTAATGTATTACAGCTTTGACTGATCGCAAAAGGTGTTGAATCCAGTGGGAGAGGGAGGGAGCGAGGCTAACGGGCTGCAGCAACCACAACTGCACCTTAATAAAACAGAGTAAATCAAAGAGTGAGAGAAGTCGTCTAATTATGATTTTCAAGGCTTCTTTCTTACACTCTGTTGCACACTTTTTTTAAATTATTTCTTTGTTAAAAAAGGTACTTTCTTGTGTGTATTCCAACCTAGATGAAATTTCCACCTTAAACCAAAATATCGAAGCAGAAGAAGTAACAAAAACGAAAACCATCTAAGTGCAAAGTTATAATACAGAAATTTCTCTTCTACAAGTCTCTTCATTCATTTTCGTCTCAGTTTAACTGTTAAAGCGTTATTTGCAATTTAATTTCGACGTGTCACTAGACTATTTCAAACGGCCCACTTTTGGTGTTACGAAAGTAGGCCATAATTCTTTGCCTTTAATTATTACAATAACTAACACAAATTACTATGGATTTACCAGTTCTTTAGAAATCATGCCTACTCACTGTCGAGTTATGCAATTCTACTTATCAATGAAACACCTAGCTTCTCCTTCTGGGGACACGCACGTTGTTCTTAATGCCTATTATTTACAACTGACTGAGCTTTGCACCCTCTCCACCTTTGCAAACTTCTATATCTTACAAGCTCCCCTTTTTTTGGTTTTTTTCTTTTTTGAAATGCAAAGATTTCTAACCACTTTCTGTGGGACACTGAAGAACACAGAGAATACCTTTGCCTTTTGGCCTAAACTAAAAAGTATTTCGTTTCGTTAACACAAAACAACGTTTCAGCAAAGACCAATGGTCTTTTCAAATAAAATATACTATGGTTGCATTGCAATTGTGGCTCGGCAATTGCCGAACACTAAGAAAAATTCCATATAGACTCATTTAATGTTCCCCTCCACGGAAATCTTTAGTAAAAGGCGAAAGATTTATTCGTTTTGAAGGGAAACCAGAGTGCCGACAAACGCAAAGCGTCACATACTTATAGAAGCTGCATCTGCTGCTCCTCCACGAGAACCGTCAGAAATTCTTGGTGTCTTGTCTACTCTTTTATGGTTAACAGACCACCACTTTTACGCAGGCATAACTTGGAAGCTAAACTTCCAACGCTGAAATTCATATCTGCCAAAATGACATCGCTATTTCTGTTTATAGAAAAATTATTTTCATCATTACTACCGCCATTGACCACAAAGTTCCGTATTACCGGCGCTACCGATAGATGGCAGCACGCGAAACTTCTGTCGGCGACGCGTTGCTTGTCATTCCATTCACTGTTTATGTTTGCATTATTCATGCGTGAAGAAATTAAGTATTCTCACAACTAACCACAGTGCTCTCCATATAAGACTAAATCTTTCTCTTGGTCATCACGCTAGATCACTGAAAGCCCTGACAACTTCAGACAATTCTTTACACACAGCTAGCTCATGTAATACACGATGTGCACGAGTACATTCCGGATTTGCAACGGAACTTTTACCTTCCTCCAATATAATACATGACAACACACATATAAAATTCTATCTACTTTCACTTCGGTATGTCTTATGCGTTTTTACCCGAGCATTCCGCACAACAATCAGTGAGCACCCGAGAAAGTCCCACTCTTTAGATAAAACATTGAATTAGCTGGGGTAGTTCTTACAGACAAATATGAACGTAATTTGTGTATGTAGCTCACCTAATGGTAACTTTTCGGTCTTCCTAAAAACTTTGCATATTGTTTGAAAAAGTATGCTACAAATACTCAAAAATCGTAATAATATGTGGTGACGTCAATTATGATTTCGTTGAAGAATCTGCTTGTAGGTTTCAATGACTAAATTTTATATTGTTCTTTTATTTAATTGTAAAAGTCAATTTTCCAACAAGGCTAAACAGTTGTCCAGAGCAGGTAGCCACTAGAGCTCTGCATTTCGATGAAAACAACCGCTCGAGCGTTTCCCGTTTCGAGCCGCTGCTCGACGGCTGGGGTAGGCCCACGCTGCGACAGGGCTGCGGCCGTCTAATGCAGCATTTGTGGCCGGTCGCCCTCCGCCTCTCGGTTATCGGCGCAACCGTCGAGCATTGCCGGGCGCTCGAGCGCTCTCGCAGTCTCGGCCGGTGACAGCGCGACCGCCGCGCGCTCATCACTGCGGAATCACATCAGAAACCGACCTGGCTTTGAGCAACGCAATCAATATCAGTACAATGTATTCATGGCCGAGTTTGGAGATACTCTGCACATAACGCACGATTAGACTACTGTATTACCGTTTGTCTACCGAACGGAACAAAATTATTAAGTTGTTCTAACCAAACGGACTCTCATTAACTTTTGATAAAACACGGCATATACCGTTCCGTACAGTAAATGGCACAACTCCAGTGATAAATATAGACTTTGAACTGAAGTCCGTAGCTAAGGTAGAATTTTCAAAATTATTCGTTCGTTTTGAAGGGAAACCAGAGATTTTCAAAATTTTTAGATGTGTGAATTGATGAGAGATTAAACTTGAAGCAACACATTAATCGTCTGCTAAAACTTCTGGGTTCAGCTACGTATCCTATTAGGGTTTTTGCAAAGTTTGGCGATAAGAATCTCACTAAATTAGTTTACTACGCCTATTTTCATTTACTGCTTTCGTATGGCATCATATTCTGAGGTAATTCACCATTCAGTAAAAAAGTATTCATTGCACAAAACCGTGTAATCAGAATAATTGCTGGAGCGGACCCAAGATCATCCTGGAGACACCTATTTAACGATTTAGATATCCTAATAGTTACTTGAGAGTATATATTCACTGGTGAAATTTGTTGTTAATAATCCAATCCAGTTCACACAGATGTTTACATGTTTGTAAATCTATCGGACTCAACTGCTTGGTCATTAGTCCGTAGCTTGGAAACAATTTAAACTAAGGTAAACTAACCTAAGGAGAACACAATGACACCCATGCCTGAGAGGGGTCCCGAACCCCAGATGGCGAACGACCGTGCGCATCGCGAATGGCTAATCCGCCTCGGCAAACCCAGTTCAAAAGTAATAGCAGTGTGCATAGGTATAACAACAGGAGAAACGATGATATTACTACGCAGGGTTAAATCTCACTTTGGCACGTAAAGGGATGAATTATGCTGCCACAAAAGTCTTCGGTCACCTATCAAACATCATCAAAACCTGACAGATAGCTAACTAGCATTTACAAATTAAAAGAATCTCTGAATGACAACTACTCCAACTCAATACATGAATTTTTAGATATGAATTAGTGAAACTAAAAACAAAAAAATAAGAAAGTAAAAATAATCATAGAAAGAAAAAGAAAAAAATAATACAAAATATATTTGTGTCGCATAACATATTGTGTAATGTAATATCTTGTACAGACACCTTTTATTACCCTGACACGTTCCACATCATTACGAAGTGTCGTATTCATGATCTACGGAACAAGTATTAATGTAAGCAGTATTAATGTGTAAGTATTAATATAAGCAGTGTGACGTGGTGCAGCTCCCCGTCGCAGAGTGCGCCGGTCACTGGCGACCGGCCGAGCGCTGGCGATCGGTTGCCTGCGACCGGTAGAAGAGGACGCTCGGCCGCGTACTGCCGAGAGACAGAGGGGCGAGCGGGACTCGCCGGTAAAAATCGGGCGTAATGCAGACCTCTAGTAGCCACTAACACTTACTGCTCTGAAAGGACCTTGTTTTCCTGATCACAGTGCACGTATAAGTCATGCTAAATCCACATCTAATGCACTCTAAGCAGAAATAATTACTATTTTGTCCTGATTATGTAACGACAATGACATAAATAACTTTCTACTGAGTTAAAAAAAAAATACTAATGGCAACGTCTATTTACTTCATCAACTGCTAATGAAAAGTTTGTCAATTTTCTACTGAGATTTCAATATTGTTTTAACTGCCATTTTGTAGTGAGGAGTTCAAGATGTACTATAATCGCTACAATACCATATATAGGAGAGGTATCAAATGTGCTAGGAAGTCCCATAATGATAAAGTAATTAGAGGCTCTTCTAATAAATACAAGACCGTTTGGGGCATGGCAAATGAACAGTCTGGTAGGAAGATGAGGGTAGACCTTTGGTTGTAATCAATATAGAAGGGTGTAAGACTGAAAACATACAGGAAATTGAGAACAAATTTAGCAATTATTTTTCAGAAATTTCCTGCAATCTCCTTGGCCACCTCTCCTAATACTGTACACTCCCTTCCAAATAAGTTTACTGCTCTGAAGTCCTTTCCGTAACTCACATAACTATACTATAAAGAAAAAAATTAAGACGACCCATTCTGCAGGGCATGACTTGATACCTTGTTTCCTACTTCACAATTGTGCAAACTACTCACTAATCCATTTTCAATCATAATAAATAACTCCTTTTGGGAGGGAACATTTCCGTGTCAACTGAAACTTGCTGAAGTTATATCTCTATATAAGAAAGGGGAAAAAGCTGATGTATTAAATTATAGACCAATTGCTATACTGTCTGCTTTTTCAAAAATCTTTGAATACTGTATGTCTACACAATTAGAAGCATTTTTAAAGTCCAGCAATGTAATCACTTGTTCCAAATATGGATTTGGGAAATATATGTCTACCACACATGCTTTGTATGCATTTCTGGGAAAGTGTTCAGAACTTGTTGACCATAAACAACCTGCTATTGGCATATTCCTAAATCAATCCAAGGCATTTGACATGGTGGACCACAAGCTGCTCCTTATGAAACTCCAAAAGTACAGGACCAGGGGTGTAGCCCACAGTTGTTTTAGTAGCTACCTCAGCGAAAGGAAGCAATACGTCGAAATAAAAGATCCAAAGACATCCAGGGAGCCCTTGTAGGTCAGATATACTACATACAAGGAATAGTGTGCCTCAGGGGTCTATTCTTGGCCGTGTCCTCTTCCTTTTATTCATCATGACCTTCTGGAACACATACCTGATGCCAGCTCCTTTCTGTATGCCCATGATACAAATATCTTTATTACCGGTAATGTGGACATATTACAAGATGCAATCAATGAAATCACTGGTCAATTACTATCTTGGTTTTAAGTAAATAGATTACTCATAAATACACAGAAAACTATAAGCATGAATTTTCACACAAGGCAAAATCTTACCCCATGTAACGCAGCAGTAGCCAATGGCAAAGACTCCATTGTTAACAGTCAGGACACCAAATTTCTTGGACTTACCATAAGTAATAGTCTAAATTGGAAACCACACATTGAGGCCTTGTCACAGAAACTCAACAAAACATGCTACTTACTATGATCAAGAGACACAGTCAGTATAGACACTTTGAAACTGATATACCATGCCCTGTTTGAGTCCATTTTGAGCTATGGCTTCGTCTTCTGGGGAAGTAGTTGTGAATCCCTTGTAATTTTCAAAATTCAAATGTAAGTGGTTAGAATATTAGCTTTGAAGAAAAGATTTGAACACTGAAAACCACTGTAAAAAAGCTAAAAATACTCCTACTCCTATGTCTCTATATACAGGAAGTGGCTTGTTGTACAGTCCAACATCTGGAATCCCTCGACAGAAATGTTGACTGCCATACACATGACACAAGAAATAAAACCCACCTGCAGATTTACCTCACAACACTAAACTATATGCCAATGGGGCTAAGTATATGGGCATCAAAATTCATAAGCAGACTTAAAAACAATCAAAAATCCAAAAATAATGAGAATTAAAGGAACTATTACTAAATCACTGCTTATACTCTATTCAGGAATTTCTGAAGACAAAATTCTAAGTTTCTCTGTGAACTGATATGTTATAGCTATAAGATTTACAAATAATGTCTTATTTGCATGTACTTTACTCTGAAACAAAGTTTCCTGTGCTAAATTGAAACATTAATCTATTATGGTAACTTTGCAAATCCTGTGGTTTACACTTTTACTAATGTAACATGTTTCAGCTAAAAGAATTTGCATACTAAATTATCCATGATAATTTTAAGAACTAATATTTTCACCTTATAGATATTTTCATTAATTTAAACAAGTACCATTCTTTTTCTGCTTATAATTATTCTGCATATATTTTTCTGCCATGTGAAGTCTGTAACTCCATGTCCTTAGTCTTGATTTCATTGTTATAGCACCATTTGCCTTATTGTACAAAGTACAAAAGTGTTTATTCTTAGTGAGTTGTCCTATATCATTGTGTGCTCTACTGTACAAATGTTTGAACTACAAGACAAATAAAACAAAAACAAACAAATATTAATTTGTTGTTATTAACCTACAATAATCTGTTAATCTCCTATTAATGGCAACCACTGTTAAAACCAGTTAAGTATAACGAATTAGATTATTATACAGCTTTTGGCAGAAGACTTTTTTTAAAATACCGGCATTGCAATCGTAGATTGCCAGTGGAAAATAATACTGTATTCTCAGCACACTGATACACTAGAGAAAATAGTATTATTTAATGTGTTCTGTGATGTTTTCAATTTTGTGTAGTGGGTTTTCTTTCTTTTCTATTTAAAATGTTACTGCCGCCTATTAAACCAATTATTACATAGTCCTTTTCTGTTTTTCTATTTTTTTGTAACTTGTTATTTCTGGTTCCCTCTTTTCCATCTGTTGCAAGTGAGATGCTTTTACTACTTGTTGAACCAGAATGCTTATTAATTGTGTTATCGGATATTTGATTGTTCTGGCCGATCTGCTCTTGTCTTCCAGCGCTCTGTTTTTACTTAGCTCTTATTTTAGCAGATTTATTTCATCCTTAGCTTATGCAAAGTCCACAAGTAATGAAAACAAAAGACTAAATTCCACATACATGTCGTATGCACAGGCATTCTACAGATCAGAGCGTGCAATGTTCTAACCCTGAATCGCGTAGGTAAGTTAAAAAATTTGAAAAGTGAAATGGATAGGCTAAAATAAGATATTGTAGGGATTATTGACGATAGGAATGCAATTAAGTTACTATCAACAGCATAGTGAACGCATTATCATAGCAAAGATCACACACAAAACCAACATCGACCACAATAGTACAAGTTTATATGCCAACTAGCTCTGTCAACAATGATGACATTGAAGAAATGTATGTATTCAGAAAATTAAGGGATACGAAAACTTGATTGTGATTGGGGACTGGAACTCGGTAGTAGGAAAAGGAAGAGAAGGAAATGTTGTAGGCGAATATGGACTTGGGGGGGGGGGGGGGGGTTAAAGGAGGAGGTCACTTGGTAGAATTTTGTGCAGAGCACAATTTAATCATCACCAACACTTAGTTTAATCATCATGAAAGATAGCTGTATACGTGGAAGAGACCAGGAGACACTGAAAGGTACCAGATTGACTTTATAATGGCAAGAAATAAAATTAGGAACCAGGTTTTAAACTGTAACACATACCCAGGGGCAGATATAGACTCTGACCAACTGTAGGTTAAAACTTAAAGGTAGAAAAGTTAGGAGATGGAACCTGGACAAATTGAAGGAACCAGAGGTGGTTGAGGGTTTCAGACGAAGCATTAGCCAAGGATTGGCTGAAACGGAGGAAAGTAATACAGTAGAAGATGAATGATTAGCTCTGAGAGAGAGAGTAGTGAAAGCAGTAGAGGATCATATTGGCAGAAGGACAAGGCCTAATAGAAATACTATACTGGACTTGATTGATGAAAAGAGAAAATATAAAAATGCATCAAGTGATGCAGGCAAACTGACTACAAACATCTGAAAAATGAGATTGACAGGAAGTGCAGACTGGCTAAGCAAGAGTGGCTAGAGGACAAATGCAGAACAGTAGTGGAATGTATGACCAGGGGAAAGATAGATATCGCTTACAGGAAAATAAACGAGATATTTGGAGACAGGAAAAGCAGCTGTATGAATATCATGAACTCGGGCGGAAAACCAGTACTAAGCAAAGAGGGTAAAGATGAAATGTGGAAGGAATATAAATATAGAGGGTCTGTACAAAGGCAATAAACTTCAAGGTAGTATTCTAGAAATGAAAGACGAAGTTGAGGAAGAGGAGATAGGAGATACAATACTGTGAGAAGAATTTGACAGAGCACTGAAAGATTTGAGTTGAAACAAGGCCCCTGGAATACATAATATTCCGTCTGAAATGCTGACATCGTTAGGAGAGCCAGTCATGAAGAAACTGTTCCACCTGGTATTCAATATGTATGAGACGGGGAAATACCCTCAGACTTCAAGAAGAATATTGTAATTCCAATTCCAAACAAAGCAAGTGCAGGCAAGTGTGAAAATTACAGAACTATCAGTTTAATAAGTCATGGTTGCAAAATACTAACACGAATTATTTACAGACGAATGGAAAAACTTGTGGAATCCAACCGTGGGGAGGATCAGTTTGGATTCAGGAGAAATGTAGGAACACGGGAGGCAATACTCACATTATGACTTATCTTAGAAGATAGGCTAAGGAAAGGCAAACCTACGTTTTTAGCATTTGTAGATTTGGAGAAAGCTTTTGACAATGTCGACTGCACTAAACTCTTTCAAATTCTGAAGGTAACAGGAGTAAAATATAGGAAGCGAAGAGTTATATTCAACTTACACAAAAACCAGACAACAGTTATTGAAGTTGAAGGGCATGAAAGGGATGCAGAGGGTTGGAAGGGAGTAAGACAGGGTTGTAGCCTTTCCCCAATGTTGTTCAATATGTACATTGAGCACGCAGTGAAGGAATGCAAGGAGAAATTTGGAGAGGGAATTAAACTTCAGGGAGAAGAAATAAAAACTTTGCGGTTTTCTGATGACATAGTAATTTTGTCAGAGACCGCAAAGGATGAATAAGAGCAATTGAATGAAATGGACTGTGTCTTGAAAAGAAGGTATAAGATGATCACCAACGAGAGTAAAACAAGGATAATGGAATGTAGCGTCAGAAAATCAGGCAACACTGAAGGAATTAGATTATGTAATGAGCAAGTAGTAGATGAGTTCTGTTATTTGGGTAGCAAGATAACTTCTAACAGCTGAAGCAATATAAAATGCAGCATGGCTAAGGGACGAAAAAAGTCTCTGAAGAAGCAAAATATGTTGACATCCAATATTAATTTAAATGTTAGGAAGTCTTTTCTGAAAGCATTTGTCTGGAGTGTAGCATTGTATGGGAGTGAAACATGGACAATAAGGAGTTCAGACAAAATGATGACAGAAGCTTTTGAAATGTGGTGCTAGAGACAAATGGTTAAAATTAGATGGGTTGATCACGTAACTGATGAGGAGGTGCTTAATCAAATTGGGGAGAAAAGGAGTTTCTGGCATATCCTTACTAAGAGAAGGGATAGATTGGTTGGACATTTTCTGAAACATCGAGGAATTGTCAACTTAGCATTAGAGGGAAGCGTGTGGGGTAAAAATTGTTGAGGAAGACTGAGGGACGAATAAAGTAAGCAGATTCAAAAGGATGCAAGGCTGCCGAACTTATTCTTGGCTGAAGGGACTTGCACAGGACAGGCTAGTGTGGAGAGCTGCATCAAACTAGTCTGCGGACTGACGACCACTACAACAATATGCGCATGTTAAAATTTGTAACATTACAATAGTCATTTTCACAATTACAATACGCCACCTCAGTGTTTATGTAATATGCACATTTAGAAGGAACCCATGTTTGAGAATTACAACATACACAAATTCCTTCTGTTTCATTAGATTCATTTGTTGTGACAGCTGTGAAATATTTCAATGCAGCAATAACTGACACTGATATCATTATTTCTTCAGTAATAGTAATAAAATGCTTATTGAAAATGTCAGTAACACTGCATACACCTGTTACCTGTGTGTCATCTACAATTACTACAATGTAAACATCTTCATCACTGATTCTACCAGTCTCTTCCTTCAGTATATCTGTGTCAACCGATGTGACTATCCTGTTCAGAAAACTGTTATTCCTCGAGTAATCCATGGTTTCTTTATAGACTTTGCTCTGATCTGGGCTATTTGTGGAGGAAAGCAATTTTAAGATATGTTAAGGAGATTATTTACTAAAGTGCAGTACCTCTCATTCATACTATGAGGACTGAAAAAATCACTCTTATTCATGTCTTTGGGCAGTTTCCTAAAACAATCAATTTTCTGATTACTGACTGCCCTCTCAAACTGAGATTTGATAGGTTTTTATATACTGATCAGTAGTAATGTCAAACAAGAGGAACCTTCTGTCATGGTCTGAAAAGCTCCTTATTAATTGTTTTATAATTTGGTCCTCAGATATTTCCAGTAATATATTGTTAGTCGTGTCTTTAGCTAGCCTATCCCAGTAGGTAAGTTGAATGACAATGATACTGACTGCAGGAAGTTCTTATTGGGAGAGTTTTTAACAAAGCCTACATTAAAATCATCTGTCAACAATAATTCTTTATTTTTCTTTGTTAAATAGCCCAGTAAAGCTTCAAATTGATATAAAAATAGTCAAAGCAGTGAACAATTTGAACACCACAGTGCTTTACTAGTCATGGACCTGTTTGAAGGTGGTATGCCGTTGCCTTCCTCACACATTCCACTGTCTTACCCAGCCAGTTACAAGGGAACATACTGTTTAACATGAATTACAAACCATGGTACTACTCAATATTGTCCTCAATAGTAGTTTCTTAGAGACAGCAATGATTGAGAAAATCTAATGTGTCTGTATAGAGACTCCAATAGCACTGACTGAAAGAGCCGCAACGAAGATAAACACAGGACATGTTTTCAAAATCAGAAAAAAACAAGGACAATCAGAAGTAGTAAGAGCTGAGGAACAAGTGATTACCAAACACAATGTGACAGATCAAATTGATGCATCATCTAAAAATACAGTTCAGGTGGATGCCTCATAAAAATAAACATAAGCAAATATGAAGCAGATGCAGCAGGTGGAACAGCAGATCAAGGAAGGAAGAGAATCAAATCAACAATAGTGACAGCATGTTCACCTATAGAATCAAGTTCACCTGCAGACGATACAACTGTGTGTCATCTGACATCCAGAACCAGACCTAAGCCTACCAGAACACAATATCTGCCAGCAAGAAATGTCGATTTTTTATGAGACACAGGTGAAGACAGCACCTCCATAATGCAGTCTCAAGTTCACTCCAGATGGATGTGAAAAGAAAGGAATCGCAGGAAAATGTAAGTGACAATTCATTAAATAGAAATATAGTGATCGTAAATTAAGGATCTTACATCAAAATACAATATATGCAGCAAGTGAAGTAGAAATAATTGAGGTATTGGTTATTACTGAGCAGCCAGACATTTTTTGCTATGACAGAGCAAGGGTTGAAAGAAAATGAAATAAAAGTTTACAATATACCATACTATATGAGACTTACAGATTTCCGTCAGCCAAGACGAGGGTGGAGGAGTTGCAAAATATGTAAGCAGTAGTATAAAAGAGTGAACAATATGGCCAGCTGCAGTACAAATAAATATTCATGAGGAGAATGCTTAATAATAGGAATCTACCCATCACCAAGCAGTCCAGTGTACATTTTTATTGAGGAAATGGAGGCTACTCTGGACAAAATGGTTAAAGAATCTAAATCAGTAATGGGAGATGGCAGATATTACCATAAATGCTTTGGAGGAAAACTACTACAAGAGAGACCATTGTGATTTGATTAGAACTTATAATCTTAAATTTGAAATCAACAGTCCCACCAGATGCCGAAGTAAATCAAAGACCATGTTATTTCAAATATACAACAAGATTGACCATGAGATCTACAAGAGCTAAAGCATATAGGAAAGAAATACGTGCAACAGAATGTTTATCCAAAATTATATAGAAAGATCAACAAACATTGCTATAACTGCCTGGTCACACATAAATGTGGGAAGAAAATGCACAACCAGCTCAGTAACTGAAAATGTAGTAACTGAAAAGGACAGTAAAATATATGCTGACCCACATGAAACTACCAATATATTTAATCAGCATTATTGTACAATAGTGGGTAAGTTATTAGAGCTATACCTCAGAAAATAAGTCCCAAAGTAAAATTGTGGATGTAACAAACAGTTTATTCATGAAGCCAGCAAGTGAAACAGAGGTAGGCAAACTGATATAAAAACTGAAAACAAGAAGTTCAGAAGGTCTGGATGGCATAACCACCAGTATACTTAAACATTGTGCAATATATGTGAAAAGACCACTGTTCATATTAATAAACATGTCAATGGAGGAAAGCTTCTTTGCTTTCTACAGTTCTACAGTATGTCTGCCTAAGTGTACTTGTGTCTGTGTAAATGTGTGGGTGTGTGTGCATTTATTTACCCTCCATTTTTCCCCCAAGGTAAGTCTTTCCTGTCCCGGGATTGGAATGGCTCCTTACCCCCTTCCTTAAAACCCTCATCATTTCCTTTTCCCTCTCCTTCCCTTCTGCCTGATGAAGCAGCTAGGCTGCGAAAGCTAGCATTTTTGTGTGTGTGTATGTGTCTGTGTGTTTATTTGTTGCTATTACTGCCTGTGCCCCTTCGCCTGGTAAGTGTACTTCATCTATTTTTTACACACACACACACACACACACACACATATATATATATATATATATATATATATATATATATATATATATATATATATATATAATATAGTGAGGACAGCTACAACTCACCGCAAAGACGTGGCGACGAGATGCGACAGGCACATACAAAAGACACACACACATACAACACATTCAGCTATCGGCCATGGCCTTCCTCAGAAATAGAGCACTCACGCAATCACACAGGCACACAACACAGTCATACAACCATCACCTCCGACTGCCACACTTCGAATCTTGTGTGATTCGAAGTGTGGCAGTCGGAGGTGATGGTTGTATGACTGTGTTGTGTGCCTGTGTGATTGCGTGAGTGCTCTATTTCTGAGGAAGGCCATGGCCGATAGCTGAATGTGTTGTATGTGTGTGTGTCTTTTGTATGTGCCTGTCGCATCTCGTCGCCACGTCTTTGCGGTGAGTTGTAGCTGTCCTCACTATATTATTTATTCCAACCTGGACTTTCCATTATTATATATATATATATATATATATATATATATATATATATATATATATATATAAAATAGACGAAGATTACTCACCAGGCGAAGGAGCACAGGTGTGACAGCATCACAAATAAATAAATGAATACACACACACACACACAATCGCAAGCTTTCGCAACCCAGTTGCGTCTTCAGGCAGTAGGGAAGGAGAGGGAAAAGGAAATGATGAGGGTTTTAAGGAAGGGGGTAAGGAGCCATTCCAATCCCGGGAGAGGAAAGACTTACCTTGGGGGAAAAAAAGGAGGGTAAACAAATGCACACATGCCCACACATTCACACAGACACAAGTACACCTAGGCAGACATACTGTAGAAAGCAAAGAAGTATGTCTGCCTAGGTGTACTTGTGTCTGTGTGAATGTGTGGGCATGTGTGCATTTGTTTACCCTCCTTTTTTTCCCCCAAGGTAAGTCTTTCCTCTCCCGGGATTGGAATGGCTCCTTACCCCCTTCCTTAAAACCCTCATCATTTCCTTTTCCCTCTCCTTCCCTACTGCCTGAAGACGCAACTGGGTTGCGAAATCTTGCGATTGTGTGTGTGTGTGTGTGTGTGTGTATTCATTTATTTATTTGTGATGCTGTCACACCTGTGCTCCTTCGCCTGGTGAGTAATCTTCGTCTATTATTTATATTTTATTTGTCCTGCTAGGAATTTTTCGTCTTAATAATCGTTTTATATATATATATATATATAAAAATTGATCACGCCATTTTCTCTACATTTTTATTTTAAAAAAAAAATCTTTATTCTTACAAGTAAATCTGCAAAATCCAGCCACTTAAAACCAGATAATTGACTAAATTGTTGCAGCCACATATTCAGTTCTCTGTAAAAAAAAAAAAAAAAAAAAAAAAAAAAAAAAAAAAAAAAAAAAAAAAAAGCTGATCATTCAAGAATTGCAACCTTGTACTTAAAATACTTCACCTTTGATGCATCAACATAACCCATTTTGAGTCTTAGGCATCCTTTCCTACAGAATCATAAATATAAAATTTTCACACTTTCCCTGTTGAGGAACGTCACAAGTAGTATCTAGTATATTCATCACATCTTTGAAGAGGAGCTGATGTGATGATGAGAACTCTGATCAAAGACTGTATAACGATACCCCGTAAGTACATCTCAGTGATAGGGTCCATATGAAGTTGAGTAGGCCTACAGTTGGAGGTTTGTTTCCCAACAAGAAATATCTAGAAATAATACCGGCCATCAGGTCTTGCAATGGCTAATATATTAATGTTCCCCACTTTGCATGTTATAGATTTACCAGATCAATAACTCGATAATAAGCAGAGAATTATGTGATTTTATATTTTACACTTCAGCGGTCTAAACTGTTGACTGTACAAGATGAAAACTAAATAATTCGGTCATTAGGAGACAAATATATATGCGGACACTACACTAAAAAGTAAAAAATGTGAACAAGTACGCATAAATGAATACGTCTGGTAACCCTGCATCTGAACAACTATCAATTGTTCAAGAGAAAACTACTTCCGCTGCATTTCAGCGTCAGGAATAATGGTGACAAATTTTTCTTTACTTCTAAAGGCGAAAACTGACATATCTTGATGCAAAACACTAAAAACGGTAGCTACGTCAACAGTCTCAACGGGCCACTTATAGGACGCGATTCTAAATGTTGCCTTTGACCTGAGGCATCACACATAGCTGTTCAAGGTCCTATTCTACCTCTAAATAGTTTTCAGGAGACTGTCGTCAGAGAATAAAACAGTTGAAAGTTCCCTGGGATATTACCTTGTTTATTAAATCTCTCCATGCAGATAGCATTAATTTTCACTGTGTTTAGAAAAATGAAGTCATTCATTATAAAAGGTTTTCTCTAATTCAATTTTTCTAAAAAAGAAAGAAATTCTTAGTCTGAAGTTTCTTTGAAGGGAGATTACATCTGTCTCTATTATTCATCCCTCATGGGATTTGCTTCCTCAAGTACTGGTACTTACATTCTGCTGTAGCTCTAGGTTTCCTTACCAATCACAAGAATATTGCTTACTTTGTTTCACTTTTAATGCACAGGAGAGTGCACTTTGTTTTGTTCTTTGATACTGGAGTCATTAAGTTACAGTTTTCTTTAATTTTCAAATGGTGTGTGATAGGCTGGGTTAAAGGGGAAGTTTGAAACCCAGAGAAAAAAAGGCATTGGCTTTGTGTGTGATGTCATCACTGCGTGCGTAGTTGTATGTGGCATGAGAAATTATGTAAAGGCTGAGTTAAAGACAATAGTTTTTTTACAAGCAGTACATACAGAATAAGATTTTGTGTTTAAAAATTGATCTGTAACTTCACTCTGATGGCGAGATATAGATTGACAGTTCTCTCCCCCCCCCCCGCCCCCCCCCCCCCCCAAGTAGTGAGTACCGAAGTTGCGAACTTTTGGACTGAGACCTGTGATCGAGTATACAGTCTGTGCTAACATTTTACAAGGTCTTTTGGTAACTTGGTAGAATGCTTGAAAATGATATATATCGAAGGGGCGACTGTGACGGAGCGGTATATCAAGCAAGCAATGTAGCATTGAAGTCAAATATACGAGTAAAATTTACAATGTTCCTCGATTAACGAAACATTCACTTTACGAGTATAATTCACTTACTGCCCAGGCGAAGGTACATCGACGAATGTTATGATTTTTATGAAAATGTCATGATTTTAAAGCATGTGGTTAGGCAGAAACCGAAGAGTACAGTTTAAATCATTGCGAGTGAAAAATCAACAGTGGCGATAATTGTGTTCACTCACAACAATTTAAGCTGCAGTATTAGGATCCTGCCTAAATATATTCTTTAAAATGACACATTCCATGTAACTACACACTTCAACATTTGCTTATTCGATAATCTATTGTTTTGATCCGTCACAGTAACACCTTGGATATATATCATTTGCAAACATTCTACCAAATTACCCATTCCGTTGTTCTTATCTGTAATTTACGAAGATAACCATACATTATTTATTATCTACAACATATAAGTGTAAAGATATCCCGTATGTGGGTTTTCCGACACGTCCATGTCATGGGTCATAGGCAGCATACAAGTGGAATTGCGTCATAAAATAATGCAGTCTCAACCACCTGGTCTGGTTTACTATTTGGCAAAAACACATTCAAAGTCAATTCCTGGCGCTGCAATATGTTAAGTTAATTTTTAAAACAAAAACCCAACATGCACAGGATTAAGTGACTGGATTCATAATGGATATATACAATTTATGTTATAGCCACATACTGTTATTTGTCATTTATAACTGTCTTAATGTCTATCTCAACAAACCTTTTCCCATTAAAAAACCTGGCGCTTGTTGTGACGTGAAAAACTGGCATTAGTAACAGATTTACTATCCCCATATTTCAAAAGAGCTACCATGATGGGGGCATGGGAAGATTCAAAACACGAACGATTAAATATACAGTATAAGCTCCCACATACAAACCTTACTTTTCGAACCATGTCAGTAGTAGGGCAAAGCAGCTTTCAGCACAGTTAGATTCGCCCGTCTTTTGTCATCAACGCCAGGTACCGTTACCACATTCGGCCAATTGCCCAACTGCTGATGTACTGTTAAGTTTCCCCCCACCACCGCCGCCCACCGCCACCCCTCCGCCCCTAGCAGACGCTTAATTGCCTGATCTCTGCCTCCAATTAATTTAATTAAATTTGTATACGTAAAAAATAGATGAACACTTACCAGGCGAAGGGGCACAGGCAGTAATAGCAACAAATAAACACACAGACACACACACACTCAAAAATGCTAGCTTTCGCAGCCTAGCTGCTTCATCAGGCAGAAGGGAAGGAGAGGGAAAAGGAAATGATGAGGGCTTTCTACAGTTCTACAGTATGTCTGCCTAAGTGTACTTGTGTCTGTGTAAATGTGTGGGTGTATGTGCATTTATTTACCTTCCATTTTTTCCCCCAAGGTAAGTCTTTCCTGTCCCGGGATTGGAATGGCTCCTTACCCCCTTCCTAAATCCCTCATCATTTCCTTTTCCCTCTCCTTCCCTTCTGCCTGATGAAGCAGCTAGGCTGCGAAAGCTAGCATTTTTGAGTGTGTGTGTGTCTGTGTGTTTATTTGTTGCTATTACTGCCTGTGCCCCTTCGCCTGGTAAGTGTTCATCTATTTTTTACGTATATTTTTTTCCTGTTAGGAATTTTTCCTCTATAATATTCGTATAATTAAATTTGTATATTAATTTGATTGTAACAACCTGTTATTTTTTATCAGTAACAAAGCAACTGCCTCCACAAGTAAGCACTTGCGTGAGCACACCTGGCCTATTGGCCAGTATGAAATATACACCAAAAGAAATGAATGGAAAGTAGTGCAGCGCGGTAAAGTTACGCCTAGAGCAGAAAAAAATCACGGGTAATATGCCTACAACACCAGCAATTTCAAATATTAAAATAATAAACGCGATAACAGTAAGTTTACTACAATCCAAATGCTAAGGACTGTAGAAAACTCGAAAACCAGGGTGCAACAAAAAAAAAGTTACGATAATAAAATACAGGTACTGTTATTATCAGACAGTCATGGCAGAAACTGTTCAAAAATACTGAACGAAATTTCATCACCAAGGTATAAATTTACATCTTTTATCAAGCCAAATGCTATGTTCAAATATGCAACTTGCAACATACAAAACACAACATTTAGCTTAGGAAAAAATTACTATGTAGTGGTCTTAGCTAGTGCAAATGACATTAATGGTACAAAAAATGCCTTTATAAATTCACTGAATGAAACCATCACAAAAACTATGCACACACAATTCTGTGCACAATGCAATACAGATATGACAAGCCAAGTGAAAATTGCAAAATATTTTAAATAAATAGCTACTTGATGCAGAAATCATCTTACAATAATCATGTTGGAGTGTTGGATATAAATAGCTTTCTACAAGAGAAAGATTTCACAAGGCATGGTCTTCACATGAACAATAAGGGAAAGAAGAAACTCTGTGATAACTTACTGAATGTCATCAAAAGTCCCCTGATAACAAAAAGTGCCATAAAATACATTACCACAGCTCATCAAACATATTCACAACACAAAAAAGTTACGTTTGAGGATACGTCCAGCAGAACAGGGAATACTGCAGCTGAACCAATACCAAGAACTGAAGAACTATCAGTAGCAACAGCAGAAGTGATTGCATAATCAGCCATGTCTCGTAAAACATCAGCAGCATCTACAGAAAAAGAGGATACTACAATGAGCCCTGAAACTTCAGCTCTATCATATGTCAATGTTTTATCAAGTGCCTCTAATCAATCTGCCCATGTAAATCATGTAGCCAACAAGGACCAAAGGAATCAGAAGACAGTTACCTTGTAAGTGCTAAATCATCTCTTTGCAACATATAGTGAAGTTACATCAAACCAGCCGTCACACAGTAAAGCAAGTCAAACAAATTATGCAAGGAGTGAAATAAAAATGTCTTCCACCAGAGTCTCGAACAGGGTAAAAAAAAAAATGCCACAGAGAAATGAGACGCCACCAAAATCTAATCCGTCCGGTGCAACAAACTTAAAGACCACTGGAAGAGGATCCACTGTGGGTGTGTCTAATATGTCACAGAGCTCAATGTATCTTCATGCTTGTAGTGAAAATTCAGTGTTATTTGTACATATAAATATTCAGTCTCTAAAATATAAGGCTGATGAACTTGGTGTTCTACTGAATGGTAACAACAGAATAATATTGTGTGTTAATGAACACTGGTTAAGAGTAGAAGAGATAAATCTGTATGTTTTAATTTAGTTACAAGCTACTGCAGACCTAGTCGAGATTATGGGGTTCTTCAATTTATGTGAGTAGTAATCTAGGTTTAAGGTATACTGTGCTGGATGTTAGGAACTTGTGTGTTAAAAGTGTTCTTGAAGCTACTGCCATGCTATTACCGTCATTAAAACTCTCAGTTATTTCAATAATGTCGATTTCCTGTCGCCAGGCCATTTGAAGGAAACCCTGTTGAACTTCACAAGCTCATTCAGTTTAAAAGCCACAGTAACATTCCCCACAAGATACAAATCAACACTGGACCATATCTTTACAAATTGCGCCCAACATACTATCAAACCTTCAGACAGGCTACAGTGACCACTGTGCCCAACTCATATGCCTAACAAATCTCCTACCCTCAAAGTGCAACAAAAGTACACAAGCAAACTAAGAAGTTACAGCAGCGAAAACATGAAAACCTTTAATGTCTCCCTGGACACAGAAATATGGAATGAAGTCTACAAAGCAGACGGTACAGACAAAAAAATGGAATCCTTCTTGAATATAATGAAATAACAGGTTTTCGCTTGGTAGGCGATGTGAGATGTTTCTTTTATTGAACTTCAAAACATATCGATTTCGTCCCTATGATGTGACATCATCAGTGCAGAATTGCAAGTCATGATGACCTTAATTGTTGTGACTTGTACCGGCAAGACCTTTAAATGTTTTTAAGCAGAGCACATAGATCATCATGACTTGCAATTCTGCACTGATGATGTCCCATCATAGGGACGAAATCGATATGTTTTGAAGTTAAATAAAAGAAACATCTCACATCGCCTACCAAGCGAAAACCTGTTATTTCATTATAATTATGTGGTGGGCTGGCACACAAAATGGAATCTAGTTACTTCTTGAATATATTCCTATGCCACTTCAACACCTCTTTCCCCCTCAAACTGAAACAAATTGAAGAAATAGAACCCAATAGGAAGCAATGGATAACAAGTGGAATAAAAACCTCCAGCGGAAGGAAGAGAGATCTATTGGTTTTCCTAAGAAATAACAATCCCACAGCTGCCGGAGAGAAATACATTAAGGAATATATCAAAATCTTCAAGAAAGTCGTAGCACAAGCCAAGCAATCAGCAAATGGCAACTATGTGGCAACATCCTCAAACAAAGCAAAGGCAGTATGGAGCATCATAAAAAATGAAACAAACCAACAACCCTATGAACAGGAAAACACAACTTTGATACATAACAAGTCCTGTGTTGCAGATCCACAACAAGTTGCAGATATATTTAACAATTACTACGGAAGCATTGTAAAGGAACTACTATAAAGTAACAACACCCGCACACCCAACAGACAATACAAAATTAAGAATTGTATAAACTCTATATTCTTCTGGGAAACTACTGCTGACGAACTCATATCAAGCACAAAGAGCCTTAAATATAAACTATCATCTGCCATTTATGACATTCCAGACTTTGTCATAAAGAAATGCATTACTAAAATAGCCCCCTCTCAAATGTATACAACTCTTCACTCACGACAGGTACATTCCCTAAATGTATGAAAGTGGCAAAAGTAATCCCAATCTTTAAGAAAGGCGAAAAAAATGATGTGGGGAGCTACAGACCCATATCAATGTTACCTGTATTTGGTAAACTTCTAGAGAGACTAGTCTAGCAAAGACTAATAAACGTTTTGGAAAAGAACCAAATCCTCTCAGCTGCCCAACATGGCTTTAGGAAAAATAAATCCACAATCACAGCCAAATATCGTAGTGTAATGAGTTACACAACGTGCTCCAGTACCCATACAAGATGACCAAGGTATTTATTTAAGGTTAATTAGATATGGAATTAGACTGGTACTGCCCTGGATTTTTCCTTTTGTACTGGTGTAATGGCCAGGCAGTATACAGAAAGTGGCACAGATAATACTTAAAGTGTGAAGTTCTGTGTAAGTCAAAGAAGATATCTTACTTTTGTGAATACATTTGTTTCATTATTTAAAACCTATGTTCATTTGTTCACTATGATTTTGGTATTTATTCTGTACAGTTTGTTTGTCAGAGAGATGTGTGGAATATTGCACTCTCTTTTGTATAAATATGGTACAATAAATGAAGGTTATTGTACAGCGTAAGACTTCTCCTTCCATAGAAATTGAGAAGTAGATTGAAGATATTTCAGCTATCTTCAGCATTCTGTTCCTGCAGTAAGAACTTCAGTGACAGAGTCTGAGGATCCAATGGAAGAGGATCCACACTCATTAACAGAGGCACAGCATAGCTGGTCCTCTACATCCTAAAGTACGCTGGTATACAACACACTCGGTATAATCAGCTAAAGGGCAGTGAACTGCTACCAGCACAGTCATAATTAAGCAGTAACACTGCAATATGAGTACATTCTCTCAACTGTAGATGCTCTAGATATAAAACAAAAAGCTGTTGGGATCTTTCTGGACTTGTCAAAAGCATTTGACGAGATAGACCACAGCATTCTACTAGACAAACTGCACTCTTAAGGCATCAGAGGCTAACCTGGTTCAGTTCATACCTCACAAACAGGAGACAAAAAGTATCAATAAAACATAATGATCAAGGACATGTTGAAACTTACTATTCTGACTATGGCAACATTACACAAGGTGTGCCCCACGGCTCAATACTTGGACCGCTACTGTTTCTTGTCTACATCAATGACCTCCACTGAAAATTACTGCCAATACCAGCACACTCTTTGCAGATGATACTAGCATCCTCCTTACCAGCTGAGAAGACCATGAGCTCCAGGAAGCAATAAATGAAAGTACAGATGAGTTGGGTGATTGGTGTTCAACAAAAACAGACTCATAGTAAACACTACAAAAACCACCTTCCTGCACTTCCATCTGAGTGGCGAAAAATCTGAGCCGGAGGTGAAATTACATAACTCAGAAATATCCCCCCCCCCCCAACAGAAACAAAATTTCTAGGTTTGTGGTTGCAAGAAAACCTAAAATGGCAATTGAACATTAGCAACACATCGAGGAAAGTAAACCAAGTGTGTTACTCCCTACGTATCCTATCATACAGTACAAGCCCGGGGACAGTTCACATTGCATATTATGCGCAGTTCCACAGTGTGATGCAATATGGCATCATATTCTGGACGAACTCCCCATGTAGCTTTAACATTCTGCTCACTCAAACGAGAGCTGTGAGAATAATGAATAGGGCAAAATCAACAGATAGCTGTCTACCTCTCTTTCAGAAATAATCTATCCTACCCCTTGGCAGCCTCTACATATTGGAAATATGCAAAATTGTTAAACCAAATATCACACAGTTCAACGAAAATTCAAATGTCCACTACCATGACACAAGGCAGAAAAACAAGCTCCATGTACAAAGTGCCCGTATTTATGCATTCAAAAACTCTACATTCCACCAAGGTGTCCATCTTTACAATAGCTTGCCATCAGCAATAACAAATAGCAAGTCTCAGTCCCTGTTCAGAAAAACACTCAAAACCTTTTTGCTTGACCATTGCTTCAACACTGTAGCTGAATTTTTGGACCACATGCCTGAAAATAAATTTAAGACAACAAAATGCAAGAATGATCTCTGCAAAGAAAGTGTACAGTAGTGGAAGGATGTAACTGTACATATCTATTGTGTATAACTTTCACAACTCAGAGCTAATCACTTTATTTCTGTAACTTACTTGCTGGGAAAATACTGTCTTTCTAGTTTAGGTCTGTGTTTGAACTGAAAACACACATGTTTGTAATTCTATCGGACCAAACTGCGTGGTCATCAGTCCGTAGCTTACAAACTACTTAAACTAAGGTAAACTAACCTACGGACAAACACACACACACCCATGCCCTCCACGGCGAGCAGCCGTGCGCTCCGCAGCGAGACGCTTTTGACCGCTCGGCTACTCCACCGCGGCTGAACTGAAAACCTCCATACCTAATTCTAAAATCCTTGCATCTGCTGAAACAACAATGTTGTTGTATTTTATCCCTGTAATTGATGAAAAAACTGTTTTTGTAATTTGTGTGTATGTGTACTTGTTTAAAAATACTGTTTCGTAATTTGTGTGTGTTCGTGTCCCATAATCTGCAAAGACTTTTGGACAAATAAATAAATAAATAAATGTTACCACACTCCCGATAGTGATGCAGAACAGTTTGTAGAGTGCTTGGATAAACTTATTCACCATACAGAAAAATATGCTGAACACAAGACATTAATTTTTGGAGATTTAAATTTTGATGTTAGAAAAAAGTCTCCCAGGAATGATAAATTACTTAACATGCTAAGATCTCATAAACTTTTCTGTGCAAATTATAGTCCCACACGGAAAACTCTTGCCTTGACAATTTTATTACAAATATACATAGAGATAATTTTGAACTTGGGTTACTCAAGCTTAGCTACCTGACAGACCACAAAAGTATATGGATAAAACTCTAATGTAACATAAGGGGATTGCAGGCCTAAACAAATTAAATATGTCAGATTGTTAAATGATAATGGTATAACTAACGTCAGGGAGCAAGTGAAGGTATTAAACTGGAATAACATAATATATGCCTCCAGCAATGTTGAGCAAGTTTATTAGTGCTATCTGGAATTTTCAATACCTCCTGACCAATAGTAACTAAACGTAAGAAGTGTAAAGCAAGTAGGCACGGCCAAGCAATTCTATATGAATGGTTCACACCACATTTGCAAAGGCTACGATCATTAGTTCTCATCTGCTATGACAAGGTCAAAAGTGGAAATGTTGATAAAACTGATTACATTAACATTAAGAGAGATTATAAATCAGAATAGCCAAATAGAAAGCTAATGATAACTTCATTGACAGCTACAGTAATAAATGTAAGGCTACACTGAAGGTCATTAAGACTGAATTAGGTACAGGCCCACATTGTAGAAAAATTACAAATGAAGTTAATATCACTCCAGATGAATTTCAACCGGTTTTTTTATCAGTGCTGCAAACACCTGTTCCTTGCCTCCTTAAAAAAATAAAAAAGGACTTTGAAATTTATACCTAAACCAAAGTCACATCCAGCTTAACCATTTTCTACAAAACTTTGCTGACACTGTGCCAACTTGTAGTTGGAGAAAAGTGGAAGTAAATGATGTCATTAAAGCAGCTCCAAATGAGAAGATATTTAAGGCTTCTCAAATTTCTTAATTAAAGCAATAATTGATGTAACATCGCTTCCTCTTTGCACGCTCATAAATTCGATGTTTGTGACTGGTATTTTCCCTGACTGAAAAAGACATTTGTCATCCCATCACACAAAAGCTTGATAAATCATGCACTAATAATTATCATCCTATATATCTGGTACCTATTTTCGAAAATAATAGAATATTGCATACAAAACTCAAATTTGCAAGCACTTGTCAAAACATAAAATTTAACTAAATCGCAATATGGATTTAGACCCCAGTTAAAGCTGTTGAAAACGAAGTCGCTATTATTCAAAACGCCTTTGAATCAAAATTATCAGCTGAAGCCACATTAGTGGACCTAAGCAAGGCTTTGACTGTGTTATGGCTTTAGAGAAGTGGAAATTTGCCTCATCAAATCATACCTTAGTAATAGGAAACAACTTGTAAACTGGTCAGAAGTCGCAGTTTCTGAATGTTACTAGAGAAGTTCCCAAGGATCTGTGCTAGGGCCACTATTATTTATAATTTTTATAAATGACTTGTCCAGCAATATGCCGTTGTACACATTTCTATCAGCACGTCTAATGTCGATGTTGAGTCAACATCTACCAAACTCCTAGTCATATATTTGGATACGAAATTAACTTTGAAGGATCATGTAGACCATATATCTCGAAAACTCTCTCGTGTTGTCTATCTAATTAGAAAGATACGGAAATTTGTTTCAGAAAATCTGCTAAATAAATCTTATTATGCTTTCTTTCATTGCCATTTCATTTATGGTTTTCTCCAAGTGCCAGATATATTTTTATTTGGCAGGAGGAGGCCATCAGGAGCATCTGTGGAATTACCAACAGCAGTGTATCATGTAGACCTTATTTCAAAGGATTACAGATAATGACAGCCCCTTCCCTCTTTATATACAACTGCATACTGTACATAAAGGAAAATCTTAACAGCTACAACCTCAGGAAATCAATTCACAATCATAACACTCGGCAAACATAAAAGATAGACAAGCCTGCAACATGACTTAAAAAAACACAAGATTGTTATGAATCTGTAGGAATCCTACTTTTCAGCTCTTTACCTCTACAGACACCCACTGCCTCTCAATGCCTTTAAAAACAAAACAAAAAATGGTTGGAAGAAAAACTTTCTATAGTCTTGAAGAATTTTTTTATTACTATAATTTAGTAAATTCTGTGCCTTTTTACTTGTACGTGAAGTTTGTATAATTTAGCAATACATAGCGCCTTAAATTTATTATATATGTAACTGTAAGTAACTGAACAATATATATTTTCTTAAATTTATTATGTATGTTAATCAATATGTGTAGCTAATTTGTATACAGTGTACCAACATGTATGGTTTTTCTGTTTATTATCAACCTTACTGTATAAAATGTTTTGTACAAAACACATGACAACATCAATTGCATGAAAATGTTTAAAGATGGCTGAATAAAAAAAGAAAATAAATAAACCACTACCACTCCCACCTCCACCAGCCCTAAAGATTGCCGCCCCCGCGCGACCGAGTCCGGGACTGGAACCTGCGCCCGTAAAATAAAAATTCTAAAAGTTACCACCCCAATTATTAATTGGGACATCCAACGTTTTAATTACAGCAGTCCGTTTAATACTTAGAACATTAAGTACAAACCGGAATGTTGCATGTAAATCAAGAAATTGGGTGTAACGCTACAGATGGGTGTTGCATAAGCATTTAGAACTTATGTTATGTCGTTCGTAATTCGTTCGCTCCCTAAGGTCCCTGGGCAAAATAAACGGAATGTAACAGTAACAAACGCTACAAACTTGTATGTCAAAAACTCTTTCGTAACTCAACAACAGCAGCAGAAGAAGACGAAATATTGTTTATAAAAAAATTCTAATTTACTGGTGGAAATAACGAAATTCGTTAACAAATACTCTTTCGATGTCTAGATAATTTTGAAACAATTCTAACCAGAGTAAAAACATTTGGGACTACCTAAAAGAAAAGAAATGTTCCGTTTCGGAACTCGACCGCCACTTTAGATCTGTAAGTAGAAGCGTCTGGCGTAGAGCCTTAGATCGTGCTACTTTGAGCTTGCATACCGCTCTTGTTTACATAGATATGTGGATTAGACACAAAAATCTCGCGTTTTCTTATTGCTGCTGTCCTTTGCTGTCCGAATAAAGTAAAAAAGCGCAAGAAACATATTTCTCTGATAAAAATTGCGTACTACCGTTTAATTCTGCCGAAACTAGTCATCTAGATAGAAGTTTTAAGCGATCTTGGCTTGTATTTGAATAATGACTGTCAATATGCGACGTTTTTTTGCCGTCTTGCAATAATTGTTTGTTGTCTGCTGTGAAAATTACACCACATCGCATTTTTGTACTCAGATTGCTGAATGTACTTATATTGCGTTATTGAGAAAGTTCCAGAATGTATTTCGAACACTACAACTAAAAAGAATATTGGTGTACAAGATCTCAAGTTTACGGTCGTAGAGGCATACGTTGTCGATGTTGGCAAAATCCGTTGAATGCTATTTAAAAACCTAATTGTAAAGAATGATGGGAATAATTATCTGTGTGACCATTAAATAAATAGATAATTCTGTTTCTGCTAGTTGGTATATCTACGTGGCGTATCTTGTGAGAATTATGACGTCATTGGTCAAAAGACGGACTGTATCGCGTCTTCAATTATATATTGGCCAAAGCCTACGGATTGCGGATTTCAATGGACCCCAAAAGAAAAATGATTGACGTTTGAGTCATAAAGCACAACACCCCGACTTTAGGGGGTCAACGCCGACGGATGGTACACCATATTTCAGTTGACCATGTCCCGGATTTTGACTTCCCTTGATTAAGAGCAACATTCACATTTGGTTGCGATTTTAATTTTCTACACTGTGCGCCTGTAGTAATAGTGATTGCTTTCTTAATTTCCACTTGGTTGATGAAATCATCAGCATTATTTTGCTGATTCCACATGGCAAGATCTGTGACCACTATTACATCTTATTTTTTTGTTATGTTCAGTTACTTCCGGATCTATGGAAACAATTGTAGGCTGCAGATCAGTGTTACCGACGCTCGATTCACTCTCTTGTACCGACCGTTGACTTATCTGTTTGTGACTCAAGTTTCAATGTGTTTGTCAAGTTCTATCTTCGCATCTCACTATTCTTCTAACGAACTGAGTAACGAGTGCAGACCAAATTAGTTGTTACAGGACAAATAAAACTAACTTACTTACTCACTTAGGACGACGCTTCTTCGGGTGTATATCAGTGTCAGTAATAGTGGTAACAAAATTTTCCTTTATCGTTAAAGCCGTAAACTGACTTATCTTAAAGCGAAACATCGAAAACGACTGATACGCCAACAGCCTGAACCCCCTTTATACGGTTTATTAGTTGGCAAAACAAGAAAGTTAAGTTTCTTACGCTGCACTAGATTACTTTTTAGAACAAAAATCCGACGTGGACAATCTTAAGTGGTCCGCTTATTTAGAGATATGATGTGTAGGATTCCCAAACAATACATATAATTTGCGCTTTATAGCCAAGCACGCTAAAGTAGTCCCAATACCAAAACCCAGAAAAGACACTACTCAGCCATCAAACCACAGACCCATAAATCTTCTGAGTGGCATGGGGAAAACATTGGAAAGAGTGTTGCAGATACGGATACTGGAACCCTTGGTGGAAGACAGAACGATATGAGCGGAACAGTACGGCTTCCAACGTAAACTGTCAGCTGAATTACAACTCTTAAGACTGGCCGAGCACATCACCAGGAATCTGAACGTGACCAAGGCGACTGCGACAGT
The DNA here is from genome assembly GCA_026315105.1 of Locusta migratoria. Taxonomy (NCBI): domain Eukaryota; kingdom Metazoa; phylum Arthropoda; class Insecta; order Orthoptera; family Acrididae; genus Locusta; species Locusta migratoria. Next base: position 260,524,351 of record CM048746.1, read on the forward strand.
CTTCCTGGATGTTGAGAAGGCTTATGATAAAGTCTGGAGAGACCTTCTCATTAGGAAACTCCATCCCAGAATGCTACGTGAAGCTAATTGCGAGTTACCTGCGTGACCGGAAGATGATGGTGACAGTGGACGGCCAATCTTCGGACACTCGACCTGCATTAGGCGGACTACCTCAAGGTTCGGTGCTCTCTCCCATCCTGTTTAACGTGTATGCAAACGACATACCTACGGTGGAAGGTGTACAGGTAGCACAGTTCGCTGACAATACAGAGTTCCTCACCAGCGGACGACACGTTCAAGCCAACGTCAGACGTCTCCAAAGTCAACTGGATGCAATAGAGGACTGGTGCAAAACCATCAAAGTGCTACTGAATCCGGCAAAAACAACTGCCATCTACTTTAATAAGAAGCGTCCACGGCTGCCAACGAACCTGAAACTTTACGAACAAAACATACCATGGGGAGATACGGTGACATATCTAGGGGTCACCTTAGATAAGCACTTTTTCCTTCATACACACCTCGACGGCTAGCGGAATAAAGCGTACGCAATGGCGAAGAGCCTAATGCCTTTCTTCTTGAGCACTGACCTGAGTACTGGCGCCAAATTACGCCTCTACAAAGCCACTGTTCTATTGAAGATGCTTTATGGCATCTCAGTCTGGGGACTGGCCAGTGCTACCCAAATTCAACGGCTGCAGGTGATACAGAACAAAACCTTACGATGGATCCTCAGGGCAAACAAGTACACACGGAACACCGACATCCATGAGGCGCTTCACATGGATACTATCATGGAAGCCGTCCAAAAAAGAGCGACGAAGATCCACCACAAGATTGATCAACTATGGGATACCGTACACAACATCCGCACATTGGGGAGGATAATGCCACTTCCATGGCATAGATACAAAGTTCCACGGGCCTTGACTAATCGCTAAAGTTTTAAATTAGATGTAAATACAAAGTTTAATTGAAATAGCCATTAATACATCTAGAGGGGTACCGTACGGACCAAAATAAAGGCCCTTACAAGTTAGTTAACCCCTAAAGGCTATTGTCATAAATAAAGTTATAGTTAACCCCCATATCCTCAACTGTGAAGTGTAAACCGTCCATGACGATGGTACTTCAGTTACTTTATACCACCAAAAAAAAACCAAGCACAGTTATGATATGATTGAATATCTGTCGTCTCCATCTGAGCAAAACTGATCCCATTAAAAAAATTGCTGGTTATAGTGACGTGACAAACTGGCATTAGTAATATATTCAATGTCCCCATATTTCGAAGGAGCTACCGTAATGTGGTCATCTTCAATTTCAACGGGAAGATTCAAAACACGAACGGTTAAATATGCAAACTTTATTTTTTGAAGCACCTGTATGCAGATACTGACATCAGAACCCCACTTCGCAAACAGTATTTCGATAGAGGATTCAAAACTTGACAAAAACACATTATTTATAGTCAATGAGCTGTAATTTGTGGACTAATTCTATACTGATTCCAATTACCTTTATAATCCAGTTACTGTTTTCCAGATATGTAGCCAGTGCAGGACTGCTTTCCTTGATATTCCAAAGGAGAAATTTAAAATAGAGATACCGGTGACCGACAGCAGAAAAGGAGCTATCAAATCACAATAAATGTAGACAAACACGAAAATCAATGAACGGACGTCACCCAGCAAAATTGAAGTATAGCAATGTAAACACGGGAACGCAGCGCACCAGTAAACAGCATCCACGTGCTAGCGCGGCTCACACGGAACTGGTTACGATGTGTAAGTCATCTGTGTTGACTTTCCGATCAAATTACATAAGCATTTAAAAATTCTGTACCTAAAATTACAACAACTACGACAAATTTACACGTGGATTTACCAATTCCTCAGAAATAATTATGACTACTCTTATATTATTGGAGTAAAGTTATGCACAGGAAGGAGGTCTGTTAACGGATAAAGGCACCAAGTTCCTCCTTCTATGTAAGATTATAAGATTGTGCAAAATATTGAATAAATTTCGCCCTATGTAGAAAGTCTAGTTCTTATAAACTCCATTTTTTCGGGATGTTTGGTTGTCTTTTTAGTTTTGAAGAGAATTCTACTTAATGCCTGTGATGCATTGAAAAATACGGAAAATCTTTTACGTATCCTATTGAATTTTTGCCCATAAATAGTAATTCTGTACCATTCCTATTTGGCGGTCTACCATTTATTAATGAATGCGGTCTGCGGCGTGCCAGTCACGGTCTGCACAGCCGCTGTGGTCGGGGGTTCAAATCCCCTCTTGGGCATGGCTGTTTCTGTCGTCTTTAGTATAAGCTAGTTCATAAGTAGTTTGTAGGCTTAGGGACTGATGACCCCATAGTTAAGTCCCATAAGCCCTACAAACATTTGAACATTCTGAATGTGTCAACAACCATCAGTCGTACAAAAATACTAGCTTTGTGTTGCAATTATGGTTCAGAAATGCAGAGTCTACGAAAAATTTCTCGTCTACACGGAAACCTTCATAATCTAACTTATGTTACCGTATGTTAAAAGTAAGTAGACATGACAGGAAAATTAATAACTGATTATATAGATATCGGTACCTAGCAGCCTGTTTCTTGTAACAAAATGAACAAACCATGGGTGTCATATTTAACAACAAGTATCTCATGTTAGAAAGCTCCGATAGCATTCCACGTTGAAACAGAAGAATACGTGATGTATTCTTAAAATTTCGTTGTAAATTGTGCTAACCCAACTTCAATAACAAAAGGGTTTCTCGCGTGACGAAAATTTTGTATCGTCCAAAGAACACATTTTCGTAATAAGTGCACATTTAGTTTGAATAATATGCTTCTTCACACCAAACTAATATCTAAATCATAGTACAGTTCTTCCTGAACACGTAGAAGCCTACTCCATATCTAAACACTTAATAATTTGCCTGATTGGACTATTTTAAATAATTACACGATTGAACAGGTGTTCTGTGCTGGTCATGACACGCGGAGAACTTACTCAAGGAGGAGGGAAGATAGCGAGAATGAACTTCCTGATCAGGGCATATGCTTCGAAGTTTTTATTCATACGAAATTGAGAACTTACTCAGAGAACGTTCTTTTCCTCTGAGAATCTTCTCTGGAACATGTGCTGTTTTTATTCTTACGGCCCAAGGTCTATAGGTGGAAGCTTGAGTCGAGGCTGATTTCATTGGGATGCTGCAAGGTGAGGTGGGCGTAGCAGTACCACTCTTGATGTCCTTTTCGACTCCCCTATCTTCCGTAGACCCGTTATTACGGACGTCTTCGAATTGATTGGCAGTGACCGTGCTCCTGTCATCACTATAGCCAGCATCCGTCACCCTCCTTCCACTCCTCGTTCCGAACACCGCCGGAGACTCGTGCATGATTGCTTTTGCGACAACTGGAATGGCGAGTGTCCGGCGGTGTTCGGAACGAGGGGTGGAAGGAGTGTGACGCGTGCTGGTTATAGTGAGGGCAAAAGCACGGTCACTGCCAATCAGTTAGAAGACGTCCGCAATAACGGGACTACGGAGGATAGGGGAGGCGAGGACATCAGTAGTGGTATTGCTTTGATTAGATTAGTAATTTGCTACATATATCTTTGATGAGGAGATCCTCGTGGATGTGAAACATGTCAATATGCATATACGAGTGTCACTCCAAAAGAAATGCACACCATTTTCTTAAAAATACGGTATTCATTCTGCGTGTTTGAAAGTTTTATAGTGTGTAGATACACCCTTCCCACTTGTTTTCAAACTTAGTTCAACATGTTCCCAAGGGTGGCGCCGTCACAGCATATCTTGAAGATGGCTGCTACACTTGACGTTCGTCAGAAGCAACGTGCTGTCATTGAATTCCTGTCCTGTGAAAACGAGACAGTGGAAAACATCCACAAGAGGTTGAAAAAGGTGTATGGAGATGCTGCTGTCGATCGCAGTACAATTAGTCAGTGGGCAAGCAGGTTACGTGACGAAAGCGGGCACGGCAATATATAGAGGATTGTCCTCGCAGCGGCAGGCCTCGTACTGCACACACTCCAGACAATGTGCAGAGAGTTAACGAATTAGTGACTGTTGACAGACGCATCACAGTGAACAATTTGTCACACCACGTTGGGATAGGGGAAGGAACTGTTTGCAGAATACTGAAAGTGTTGGCGTTAAAAACGATTTATGCCAGCTGGGTTCCCAGGATGTTGACAGTGGCTCACAATGAAACACGAAAAACGGTATGCAGTGAACTTTTGGAACAGTATGGGAATGGTGGAGATGGATTTCTCGGAAGAATTGAGAGAGGTGATGAAACATGGCTCCATCATTTTTCACTAGAGACGAAAAGGCAATCAATAGAGTGGCATCATGCAATTTCACCAAAGAAAAAAATATTCAAAACCACATCTTCTGCCGAAAAGGTTATGGCTATAGTGTTTTTCGATTCCGAAGGACTCTTGCTTGTGGACATCATGCTATTTTTTCCAAGCTCTACTGAGTCGTGTTCGACCACATCGGCAAAAGCAGGATGTTTTGCTGTTGCACGACAATGTCAGAAAAAAACCAAGGAAGCTATCACAAAACGTGGATGGACAACATTGAAACACCCACCTACAGTCCTGACCTGGCTCAATGTGACTATCATCTCTTTGGGGAAACTCTTTTCAGGAATTTGGCTATATAGTCCTGTCACTGTCACCGTACGGGGGATATTGTCTGGTTCACTGACGGGTCAAAATCCGACCAAGGTGTTGGGGCCGGGGTATATGGGGTGCAGCCAAGACTGGAGGGCGTCATCTCTCTAGGAAAACTGGCCTCAGTATTCCAGGCCGAAATCACTGCCATCAGGGCGTGTGTGGAGGAGAATTTGCGTAGGTGCTACAAAGATCGTAGCATCTATATCTATTCAGACAGCCAGGCAGCCCTGAGATCAGTGGCAGTGCCTGCAACAAGGTCTAAAATTGTTGTAGAATGTCACATGGTTCTGGTGGAGCTAGGGGAAAGTAATAGATTAAACCTATTGTGGGTTCCTGGCCACTCGGGGATCAGTGGCATCGAAAATGCCGACAGATTAGCCAGGATGGGGGACAGAGACTCCATTTATTGGACCGGAACCTGTCCTGACAATCACCAAGGCAATGATCAAATTGGAGCTACGTAACTGGCTCAGAAAACAGCACGTAGAATATTGGACCAAAGTCTACCAACAAAAACATGGCAAGGTAATGATGCCAAAGCCATGTTTTAAAAGAAGCTCTGCAATCCTGGGCCTGAACAGGAGAGAGATTAGACTCATGTTTGGATTTCTGACAGGCCATGGGAATTTCAAAAACACCTACTTACAATGGGAATAACAGAAGAGGACCATAAATGTAGGATCTGTGATGACGGTAATGAAACTGCATCACATCTAATCTTCGAATGCAATTGCATTGGAGAGTAAAAGGCACAGAACATTTGGGACAATTACACCCGAAGAAATTGTGTCTAATAAAGAACTGGTAAAGGGACTCCTTGCTCTGCTCAAGGGCATTGATTGGCTTTACTAGATAAACAGGGAGCAATACCGCACAATAAACTTAGTTTCGGTGCGGGCAGTGGCGGGTTAGACCAAGGCTTTTTGCTTCCCTGGAAAAAATCAAATCAAATCAATCCTGTCACTGCACGCGTTGAGGTTGCCGCTCCGTCCGTGGTGGATTGGAAGTTCTCCCCAGCGAGTGGTGGACGGTAAGACATTACGGGGGACCGATCGTGAGGCTTTCCCAGTCTGTCTTACAGATTTGAGGCGCTGTCGGAGATCGACAGTGTTCCTGAGACAGATGGTGCCATAAGTCCTATGGTCACCTCTCATGTGCATACCAGGGAAGTCATTCTAGGTGTGGAACGGTCCTTCCGGATGCCATGAAAGGGACAGGGTATGCAGCCAACTGCAGGTGGTTGCTCATGTCGGTAGCAATGATGTGTGTCGCTTTTGGTCGGAAGAGATTCTATCCGGATTTGAGCGGCTCTCTGAGGGGGTAAAGACTGCCAGTCTTGCTAGCGAGATGAAGGCAGTGGTGACCATTTGCAGCATCGTCGACAGGACTGACTGCGGTCCTCTGGTAGAAGGCCGAGTGGAGGGTCTGAATCAGAGGCTCAGACGGTTCTGTGACCATGTAGGCTGCAGATTCCTCGACTTGCGCCAAAGGGTGATGGGTTTTCGCGTTCCGCTAAGGCCAGGAGTCTACTACACGCAGGAAGCAGCTGCACAGGTAGCGGGGACTGTTTGGCGTGGACCGAGCGGTTTTTTAGGATAGAGGGCATCGGGGATAAACAAAATGGGCAGTCTCAAAGGGTGCAGGTAAGTCACAGGAGAAATGTAGATCTAGGAACTAACGGTGTAACTGTTGGAATTGTCGTAGCTGTGTCAGGAAAGTACCAGAACTCCATGTGTTAATAGAAAACACCGAAGCACACATCATTATAGGCAGCGAAAGAAGGCTCAAGCCGGAAATAACTACAGCAGAAGTTTTTGCAAAAGATCTAACTGTGTTCAGAAAGGATAGAGTAAACAAAATAGGTGGAGGCGTGTTTGCCGCCCTCAGAAGTGTAGTGAAGTTGAAGTTTCTAGTTCCTGTGAGTTGTTATGGGTAGAGGTAGTACTCCAAAATCGTAAAAAGTTAATAATAGATTCCTTTTACCGCCCCCCCCCCCCGCCCCCTGAAACTGACGATACACTAGCAGAAAGGTTCAAAGAAAACCTGTCTAATTACAAACACGTACCCAACTCATAGAATAATAATAGGCGGCGATTTTAATTTACCCTCTATGTGTTGGCGAAATTGTACTCGACGCATACTCTGAGAATTACTTTGAATAAATAGTTCATGAGTCAACTAGAATTGTAAATGGATGTCAAAACACACTTGATCTCTTTGCAACAAAAAATCCTGAGCTCATAACAAGCATCAAAACGGATACAGGTATTACTGAACATAAAGCCGTCGTAGTGAGACTGAATATTGAAAGACCCAAAGTTACCAAAAATAAACTAAAATTATATTTGTTCAGGAAAGCAGATAGAAAGAAAATACAGTGTTTCTTGAAAGACAGTTTCCGCTCGTTCCTAACACTAAACGTAAGTGTAGCCCAGATGTGGCTCTAATTCAAAGAAGTGCTATCGACAGTAATTGACAGTTTTATACCAAATAAATTAATAAAAGATGGAAGTGATCCCTCTTGGTACACAAAACAGGTCAGGGCACTGTTGCAAAAGAAACGGAAAAGGGATACTAAATTTAAACGGACACAAAATCCCCAAGGATTGGCAATCCTACACAGAAGCTTGAAATTTAGAGAGAATTTCAATGCGAGATACTTACAATACTTTTCACAATGAAACTCTTTCTCGAAAATTGACTGAAAACCCTAAAAGATTTTGGTCGTATGTTAAATATACTACGGGAAAAACAGAAACAATATCCTCTCTATGTAATAGTAATGGTGATCCTGCCAGTGATAGTGCTACTTAAGGGTCAAATGTTTCAAATGTTTGTATAGTCTATGGGACTTAACTACGGGGTCATCAGTCCCGAAACTTACAAACTACTTATGAACTAACTAAGACTAAGGACGGCACAAATATCCATGCCCGAGGGGGGATTCGAACCCCGACCGTAGTGGCCGTGCAGACCGTGACTGAAGCGCCTCAGTCCCCTCGGCCACCGCAGCCGGCACTATAAAGCAGAGTTACTAAACATAGCTTTTAGAAACTCATTAATCAAAGAAGATGAAACCAATATTCCAGATTTCGAATTACAAACAGAGGCCAGAATGAGTAACGTTGAAGTAGATATCTTCTGAGTACTGAGTCCGGACTGTATACCCATTAGATTTCTATCTGTTTATGCTAAGGTGATAGCTCCTTTCTCAACAGCCATATACAACTGCTCTCTCAAAGAAGGATCTGTACCAAAAGATTGGAAAGTTGCACAGGTCACACCTATACTCAAAGGTAGTAGGGATAACTCACTAAACTACAGGTCTATTTCATTTACGTCAATTTGCAACAGGGTTTTGGAACATATCCTACATTCAAATACTATGAATTATCTCGAACAGAATGATCTATTGACCCAAGGTCACCACGGATTTACAAAATATCGTTCATGCGAATCACAACCGGCTCTTTACTCACAAGAAGTCATGAGTGGCATTTCTTGATTTCCAGAAGGCTTTTGACACCGTACCTCACAAATGGCCTTTAATCAAATTGCGTGTTTATGGTATATCGCCTCAAGTTCGCGACTGGATAGGGGATTTCCTGTCAGAGAGGACACAGATTTTAGTAATCGATGGTAAGGCTTCGACTAAAACCGGTGATTTCGGGCGTTTCACAGGGTAGTGTTATTGGTCCTCTGCTATTCCTTATTTACATAAACCATTTGGGAGAAAATCTAAGCAGGTTTCATAGGTTGTTTGCAATGACGCCTTCATTTACCATCTAGTAAAATCATCTGAAGATGAAAACCAACTGCAGAACGAACTAAATAAGATATCACTGTGGTGTAAAACTTGGCAATTGACTCTAAATAATGAGAAGTGTGAAGTCGTCCACATGAGTACGAAAAGAAACCCGTTAAACTTTGTTTACAAGATAAATCAATAAAAAGTGAAGGCCATAAATTCCACTAAACGGAATGGGAGAAAAATAGTATAAAGTTGGTTTGATGAACCCTCTGCCAAGCACTTCAATGTGATTTGCAGAGTATCCCATGTAGATGTAGACTCCCTTGTGCTTGCTGCAAAACAGTGGCTTCAATGTGTTGGTCTAGAATTTTACCGTACAGGTATACTGGCGCTGGTTCCAAGATGGTGTGAGGCAGTTGAGAGGGATGAGGATTATGTGAAGAAATGAAAATATTGTTCCTAAAGGATACATCTACACACTGCAAAATCTTAAAACATGTAGAATAAAAACTGTATTAATAAAAATAGTGTGCACTTCTTTTGGAGTGACCTTCGTGTATAGAGTGTCCCATTTATTTTGAAAACCCAAAATATCTCTGCAGCAACAACAGCTATTGTAAAAGGACTTTCAGCAGTATCAATGTAAGGTAGGGACTCATGAATGTAAATATTATGAAAACGAAAGAATATGTGTTTCTTTAACACAAACTTGCGTGTTTTTAAATTGACACCCTATAATAATTCATTAGCAATCTATAGTATGAAAAAACAATGGCGTTGATTGCATCGCAATACTCCAATTACATCCCGAAATATTGCGAAGCGAAGTTGCGTTTGAAATACGCGAAACGAGTGGTTAGTACATGTCCTATTTACACTCATGAGTCCCTGCCTTACACTGATAGAGATGAAAGTCATTTTACAACAGCTGTTGTTCCAGAGATATTTTGGGTGGTCAACATAAATGGGGCACACTGTATATTACAAGCTGATATAATAATACTAATAGTATGAATATAGATACATACATCATCTGGTTCTATTAAAAAATTCATCAATGGAGTAGAAGGAGTTGGCCGCTAGTAAGTCTTTCAGGCTCCTATTAAAACTGATCTTTATTTGGAACTTAATTTTTTATGGTTGCTGGTAAATTATTGAAAAACTAGTTGACCAGTGTGAATAATTCACGCTCTATCCTCATCAGTCACAGATAGGGAAGATAGTAATGGAGAAGTGGCAGATGCAATTATTATAAAAGATAATAAACTTTAAATTGTACTAACAAATATTAGTCTCATTGTAAGAAAATTTATATAATTAGGATACAATATGATTAATTGTGCAATATTTTAAAAATAAGATATTGACTTTTTCATGTTTATTTCATTTTTTGAAACCTTTTTGTTTTACAAAATTAAGTTCGTCTCAGACTTACTAAATAAAAATGGTTCGCCTGCGCAGTACAGAAACATGTGCTTATTTCCTTGACCTAAAAAACATTACATTCCTACGATAAATCTTGACAGTGTAGTCGAGTAATGGGATTCGGTGTTACATCGTTGTTGTTGTGGTCTTCAGTCCGCAGACTGGTTTCATGCAGCTCTCCACGCTAACCTGTTCTGTGCAAGTCTCTCCATCTGAGAATATTTTCGGCAACCTACATTCCTTTGAATCTGCTTACTGTATTCATCCCTCGGCCCCCCTCTACCATTTTTACCCCACAAACTTCCTTCTAATGCTAAGTTGACAATTCCTTGATGTCTCAGGATGTGTTCCACCAACCTATTCCTTCTCTTAGAATACGCCAGGAACTCCTTTTCTCCCCAATTCTGTTGAGCACCTCCTCATTAAGTTACGCAATCTACCCATCTAATTTTCATCATTCATCTGTAGCACCACATTTCAAAAGTTTCTATCTTCTTTAGTCACTCCCATACAATGCTACACTCCAGACAAATGCTTTCAGAAAGGAGTTCGTAACATTTAAATTAAATTTGAAATGGACTGCACAATAAAATCACACGTTAATGTCGCAGCTTGTAAATCTAAATTCGCCACTCAGTTGTTGGATAGTTGTTCATTTTAAGTATTTCATAATTTGAAAGTATCAGCGATTTATGTGTGGTTAACTTAGTTCAAGTGAGTAACAGGACAGCCACTCAGTTGTTGGATAGTTGTTCATTTTAAGTATTTCATAATTTGAAAGTATCAGCGATTTATGTGTGGTTAACTTAGTTCAAGTGAGTAACAGGACAGCAGTGACCGCCGAGGAGAGTGGAACCAGCCTCAGACCTGGACAAAGCCTGCAATAACTGACAGGTAGTCTGCGTGACGTCACAAACTGCGATCCGCGACCCACCTTTTCCCGTGGCCCCAGCAAGGTGATAACCCCTCAGGTACCAGGTAGCCTTGCCGTCAGACATCCGGCGAGCGATTCGCGCGTTCAGAAGGCTTTCAGCACAGACAAATATGTTACTCTGTGATTTTAGCGACAGTGTGAGGACCATCACCTGCATTACAGCTTTCCCTGCGTTCAGTCACTGTTATTCTGTGGTCCAGTTTCACGTTTTGTGTTGTGTATTACGGGAGTCCATATACTAAAGGACATACTAGGTAAGTACAAAAGGTATTTGCATAATCGTGAGTAGCATATAATCTTGAGGTGACTTGTCATTTCATTAAAGATATTTCATGTAGATAAGCTAAAACACTATTGAATGTGCATATATAATTTTGTCACTGCTAAGTGATAACAAAATCAACCTAATTAACCTATTTTATGGATAAGCGATTGGGTTTATGAGACAATGAGGTAACAATTGTATGCTATTTCCATATTCTATTGTAGTTCCTTAAGGTAGGGGTTTTTTTTTTGTTTTGTTTATAAACAAATATTTCTGTTCGAAACAATGTGCTTTTTGTCCATCCAAGAATCAAACAGTCTAACCTTGGTACAAAATGACTGTACTGACTGAATGTTTTGTCAATGTTAGGTTTATTTAATTTCTTTCGTAATTTGATGTTTCGATTTGTGGTTCATCTTGTAATAGGTCATTTGTAAGAATGTAGTGTTTTATTGACAAAGCATGTGATGTGGAAATCACACTAACGTCGCACACGTGTTAGTACGCCCGGGAAAAAATATATGTAACTAACATAACAATGGAATTAGAGCAGCTCACCAAATCCGTAATTCAAATAACTATCCATGACAAGCATTCCAAAAAGAATCTTCCAATTCTATCCACCTTTTTTTTTAAATTATTTTAAAACATACATTTAAATAAACAAACATAAGTAAACAAAGCAACAAAATTGTTACAGGGGGGGGGGGGGGACACAACCATTATTATGACCAAAAATGAGAGAGTAAATTTTTCATAACGAGATATCGAAATTTCTTGGGATATGTGAATTGTTAGTTTTTATTGATGGGCATTTAAGTTAGTCATCAAGTGCCGGTTCTTTGAACCAAAGCCGGCCGCGGTGACTGAGGCGCTTCATTCACGGTCTGCACGGCCACTACGGTCGGGGGTTCGAATCCCCCCTCGGGCAAGGATATTTGTGCCGTCCTTAGTTGTAGCTAGTTCATAAGTAGTTTGTAAGTTTAGGGACTGATGACCCTGTAGTTAAGTCCCATAGGCTCTACAAACATTTGAACATTTTTTTGAACCAAATCTGAGTTATTTTTATGTGATTATACATACTTGTACGTATGTATGTATAACTGCATGGACTTCAAATTCAGTTACTGTTACAGGTAGCTACAAACATCATGGATAACTGGCTCAAGACAGGTTACCTTTGAGGTGTCAAAAATATAGCACGTTTAACTTGTAGTACCAGCTATACTGGGGCACTCATCATTGCAGTTCGGTAAATAAAAATACTAGAACATTAGAATTTTTATTGTGCACAAACTGACCAGACAGGAGTAAAACCTATGTTTAATTATATTATTTATTTTAGGGCACAACTGTGGTGGAAGATGACGCTCGCACTGATAGGCAAGAAGCTTATATACCGAGTAGTGACAGCTTCACCGTGAAGAATTAAAATCTTCTAAGGAAAGGAAATCTTATCTGTCTTTCGGATTTCTTCCTATTGGAAGTGCAGAACACCCGGACGGACAATGTGTAATTTGCAATAAAATCCTCCTTAACAGCTTCTTAGTACCCGCGAAGCTTAAGCGGCACCCCGAAACAAACCACCCGCTACTTCAGGGACAGCCCATCAGTTTTTTTCAAAAACCACAAGGAAGCCCAAGAAACATCTGTGTCTTGCTTACAGAAATATGCAAAGTCCGATCAGGAAAACGCAACTGAAGTATCGTTTAAGTCAAGTTACAGAATTGCCCGTGCTGGAAGCACAGATGTTGCCGGACATGCAATATTGTTTGTTTTCGTGGGGTACAAGTTTGATCAATCAATCGAGGAAGATTTGTTTCTCTGTAGACCTTTGGAAGGCAATGCAACCAGGGAAGAAATTTTTAACATTATTAATTGTTACATGCGTAAACAGGGTCTTGACTGGGATAAGTGTATTGACGTACGCAGCGATGGGGCTGCAGCGATGATGGAAAAAGTGAAAGGGACTGTATCAAGAATAAAAAAAATGTAGCTCCAAATTGTAGCAGTAGTCATTGCATATTGCATCGACATACCCTTGTGGCGAAGAAAATTCCGTCTGACTTGAAGGACGTTCTTAATGAGGCTGTAAAAATAATAGTGAAAGGGACTATATCAAGAATAAAAAAATGTAGCTCCAAATTGTAGCAGTATTCATTGCATATTGCATCGACATGCCCTTGTGGCGAAGAAAATTCCGTCTGACTTGAAGGACGTTCTTAATGAGGCTGTAAAAATCATAAATTTTGTCTAGTCTCGCCCACTCCAGTCATGACTTTTTGCCCAGATTTGTGATGACATGCGATGCCAACATCAATCGCTTCTAATGCACACAGAAATTAGATAGCTTTCAAGAGGGAAAGTCTTAGCCAGGCTTTTTGAGCTGCGTGACAAGCTTCTGGTTTTCTTCACCGGAGAAAAGCATTATCGCTTAGCAAATATGCTGAATGTTTAAGCAACCAGAAGTGGCGCATGCAATGTGCTTACCTCACCAACATATTCTGTAAGCTTAATGTAGTTACTACATCTCTGCAGTGGAAAGATGCAACAATATTCACAGTTAAGAGACATAATAACATCACTATAAACGACACTAAACCTTTGGAGAGAATGTGTAAATGATAAAAACTTCCAGTGATTTCCTCTCCTAGCCTTGCTTCTGAATGAAAACGATTTGGAAATCGAAGCAGATGTGCACAAAAGCATTTGTAAGCATTTAATCAGCTTTTCGATATCCCTGTCAGAGTACTTCCCAGATACTAACAACGACATCGAGTGGGTGCAAAACCCATTTGTGAACCAAGGCAAACCTCCCATTTTGTCCGTGGCAGAGTATGACGATCTAATTGATATTCGTTGTACCTCAGCTTTGAAAATAAAATTTGAATCTATGCCACTGAACAATTTTTGGGTAGGACTGTTGGACTTATACCCGTCAGTGGCTGAAAAGGCTATTCGAGCTCTGCTCCCTTTCATTTCTACCTATCTTTATGAATAAGGCTTCTCAGCTTATGCTTATACGAAGAATAAATTTGGGAGCAGATTGAATGCCACCCCGGATTTACGAATTCAGCTGTCTGACATAAAGCCCAATTTCAAAACTCTTTAAGTGCAACAATGAGACAATTTCCTTCATCTAATCAAGTGTAAATCTCATTAAAAATTTGCACTTATGTAAAATATTTTATTGTTTTAAAATAAATGTTTGTATATTTTCTTGTACAGTGCTTTAACAAGAGTTAACAATTTCTTTGCCAAGGTAAATTTTTGTGATTATAATCTATTTTTGTTGTACCAAAATAAATGTTTCTATTTATATCCAATATTTATTTATTTATTTTTTTTTTAAATAATGCATTCCCTTTATGTCAAAATCTACTACGTCATGCAAAACACTCTGGTAACAGTCGTAGATGAACGATGGAAGGCCATAGTGGGTTCACAATTATTAGTAAGAATCTGGGGAGGGTTAGGGTTCCGTGGGGGGAAAAAGGTATCGGAAGGGTTCCGTGGCCAAAAAAGTTTGGGAACCGCTGCTCTACATCATCTTCCATTTCTAGAATACTGCTTTCAAGTTTATTTCCTTTGTACAGACCTTCTACATATTCTTTCCACCTTTCAGCTTTCCCATCTTTGCTTAGTACTGGTTTTCCGTCCGAGTTCTTGATATTCATACCGCTACTTTTCTTGTCTCCAAATGTCTCTTTTCGTTTCCTGTAGGCGGTATCTATCTTTCCCCTATTTATATAGGTCTTCTGTGGTCTTGCCTTGCATTTCTCATCAAGCCACTCCTGCTTAGCCAGTCTGCACTTCCTGTCAACCTCATTTTTGGAGACATCTGTATTCCCATTTGCCTTCTTCATTTACTGAATTTTTATATTTTCTCCTCTCATCAATTAAGTTCAGTATATCCTGTCTTATCCAGGGATTTCTATTAGGCCTTGTCCTTCTGCCTATATGATCCTCTGCAGCCTTCACGACCCTATCTCTCAGAGCTACCCACTCTTCTTCTACTGTATTACTTTCCCCCGTTTCAACCAATCATTTGCTAGTGCTCCCTCTGAAAACCTCCACCACCTCTGTTTCCTTAAATTTGTCCACATTCCATCTCCTAACTTTTCTGCCTTTCTGCACTCTCTTGAGTTTTAATCTGCAGTTCATAACCAATAAATTATGGTCAGTGTCTATATCTGTCTTACAATTTAAAACCTCGTTCCAAATCTATTCGTTACCCGGTGTTACATCAATCAATGAGAAAGTTCAGCATGAATCGACTAGTGTTTTCTAAACATTTGCTTGTCAGTAAATATTTTGAAAAATAAAAGAAATGTACTCCTAAAAGGGCTATGAGTACGAGTTGCATAAGTGACAAATATTGTCAGTTAGGCAAACAGTGAAACTGCGTGTTGCCCCCTTTTATCTCAACTATATTTCCCGATAATTAATATTGCGTGTGTGTTAATTTAGTTCTGGGAAATTCTTTAAAACTGTGGAAATGAAGTAGGGCCTAGGTACCAGGTGAACATTTTCACCTGTGGCAGTGTAAACATTGTTCATCAGTAAAAAAATGAAATGAGTATTTTTATTGCTACACAGCCAATATCGCTACCAAGTTTCCTATATTATGTATGTCTGTTGATTTTATATTCTGAAAGTAATTAATATCTTGAGTGTTTGTCTAGTCTAAACCAACATTAAAATAGAAATTGGGGTTTGATACTTCGTTACTTGCCCATTACCAGTAAAAAATAAACTGGTGGTGTGATCAATATTCAGTAGGCCTATCTGAAAATAAATAAATGAACAATTAACATCTGCCCAGTAGAAGATTGCATTGTTCATTCATGAAATTATACCAGCAGCATTTCAATATCTACATATATATTTTTATAATGATTTGAGGTAGTAATTTGGCGGAATTATGTAGTTTTTTCATTTTTGTGTTGAAGTTTTAAAATTTTCATAGGAGTACCTTTCAAACATAGTCCTCATCTTTATTAATCCTGAGTTTTATAACTCTGTTGAGAAACAGAACTTGAAGCTTTGGCTGTGATTTGTCTGGGAGAGATGAATCTTGAGGAATGCATTTACTGTGCCATTCTGCCTCAGATAACATCTAATGTTATTTTCGTTATAGCTGCTTGAATCTTATGCAGGGTATGGATGTCTGCCTTCCATGGATTGCATCCTTAAAGTGTGTATGGCAAATTTGGTTGAAAACATCCAGTGGTTTGTAAGATGCTGGATTAGTATTTTTGGGTTGTGCCGTATAGTTTACAGTATTTTATTATAGTTCTGCCATTAAAATTAAGGTGCCGACTGATCAGGATAATTCTTCAGAATTTGTCAAAATCCCTGAAAATCTTTGCAGAATTTATAGGTTTCAGAATTTTTGTACCTATTTTTTCATCCGAACTCACTTTATGTCAAAAATGAGGGGTCAAGGAGTTCAGATATGTTGCCTTAGATGTAAATGTCAATTTATTTGTGGGTTGATTTCTTTGAATTTGGAGAATGATGCCCAATTTTTTCACATTTTCATCGAGTATTTACAAAGTTTTGAAATGGCAGTTTTGCAACTGATCAAATGCAGAGAATTTTTTTATGCTGCCCATAACTACTGGAAAACCATAGGCCCTATTTCAGAGTAACTTTTCTTTCCGGCTGCTTTTTCTCCATGTGGTGTTGGTTTGTGATGGGACGTTGCAAAGTACCAACACATATTTGTGTTGTTAAACAACATGTTAGTGGGGATAAGAGATCCATCCACTTGTATCATTACTGAAATAAGGTGTCACATCCTGTTTGGAAAGTGTCAATTTGTTTCCTTTTCATCTTGAAGTTAGTGAATTGTGGACATGTTGCAAAATTTATTACTTACACAATGATTCAAGGTAAAGTGTTAAGATTAAAGCTAACTTTTATAAACTTTTAAAAGTCTTGTGCATTGCTTGTAAACTAAACACAGGGAAGCAATATGTCACAAATGCAACACCATTTCTTCAAACTATTACAAGTACTGACTTGTAACTATGAAAATGTTGCAAATAAAGTAACTGGTAGGAGAAAAAGAATGAAGTCTTATTGAATCCATCATCGGTGGTGGAAACAGGACATCAGCTGGTCAAGAGTCTGAAGGAACCGAGATACCAACAGCCGTATGTATAATAAAATATTTATTGTATCACAATTAGTTTCAGCATTCCACTACGCCATCTTCAGGTCCCTACATCGGAGCATAATATCCAAAAGTAGGGATACTTAAACTGAATTTGTGGATTTCTGTCTCTTAGTGGGGAACAACAACAGCAACTGCAATGCCACGTGCTTCTCTTTCTTTGAGTTGCTGTTGTTGTTTTCCACTAAGAGACAGAAGTCCACAAATCCAGTTTTAGTATCCCTACTTTTGGATATTATGCTCCGATGTAGGGACCTGAAGATGGCATAGTGGAATGCCGAAACTGGTTGTGATACAATAAATATTTGATTATACATACGGCTGTTGGTATCTCAGTTCCTTCAGAAGAAGAATGAATGTACTTAACACTATATTCATTGTGGGGAAAAAGAACACACAAGTATTTTCACATAGTGTTCGGCTGAGGTGGCTTAGGGGATTTATCACAGCAGAAACTTGCTTGTCTTTATTGCTTTATGTTCAAAAGGCCAAGTCTTACTGTGTTCTGCATGTCATGTATCTCAGAAGTTTTCTTGTAATGTACTCATCACAAAGTAAAATTGTTCAAACTGACACTGGGAAGCAATGCTACGTGCAGCTACAGCAGTTACTGTAAATATAATATGTGCAAAATGTCAGGACAAAAGCATTAACTGGATCAAAGTAGATTTTCATTTCTCAAGGCAATGCAATGAAGACAGTTTAACTTTGATGTAGCACACTTATTGGTTAAATTTTACGAAGCTTCTCGCAAGGCTGCGGTGGTTATGTTGGCACCAATGGTAATGATGGCAATTCAGACGACCAATAAATGTTTTTTCGTGACAACTACAATTAAAACGAAAATTATTTTTTGCTGAATGGACAAGGGTACATACAAGAACCTGTCAACCATAGACCAGGTACAGTATTAATTTAACTGTGAGTGAAAAATATTAATGCAATTCTACACTTCTTTGTTCATCTGTTGCCAACATAAGCCCTGGAGCCCGGTGATAAGCGTCGTAAAATTTGACCCACTTATTAATTTTTCAATGAAATTAAATTTTTTTTAGGCTGATAATTGCAAACAATCTCAAATTCTTTAATACACTGACTGCCATGTTGCCCACCAACACCGTAGTAAGAATGTGCCTTCCATTGACAATGAAAAATTTTAAAAAATCACTCACAGTTTTCCTGAGAGAGGTCGTTCGTTTCTCCCTTGTGGCTGTTTGTTTGGAACACTGAAGAGACAAATACGAAAATTTGATCTAGTATACACCCCTAAAGAGTATGAGGAAATCATAGGCAACAGTATTTCTGAAGTAAAAGTCGTTATGGTGGAAAGTAAAGATATAATGGAGTTTGGTGCATGGTGGAGTCATAACAAAAAAACTCTTAGAGAAAAACAAAATTTTTGTGTGTCAATGTTAAAACAATTTCCCTTTGAAGCAACGAAACCAGGAGTCATGACTGCCCACCCTTTCATGAACAGCTGTGTCAGTCTGGCAGAAACTGGACTTGTTTCATTTGAAACTGGATTGAAAAGACTACATGATGGGAAGAAAGTGCGAGTCAATATAAAGAAACTTGAAGATTTTTCACAAACTGATGAAATACCTCCATGGAGAAGACTCTGAGATTTTTTATGAGGAGATTTTGAAATGGCCAACTTCAAGTGATAACTCACAGTGATATGAACTATTCTGATCTCTGAATTCTATTAAATAGTTGTTTTCGTGTCCAGTTTAAGATAATTTACCAATAAATTTGAGCTTTAATCCAGAAACGTGTATTTTTGAATGTGCTATACTCATGAAAAGTATTAATTACTACGTTGACTGGAGAAAGTAACTACTGTATGTTACAAATTTTAATTTTTTCAGAAGATACTGTTTAGAAAAAATATTTTCATTCACAATATGTATGGTTAGAGTACAGTAATTGTCGAAAATTTCAGTGTAATCCGTTAAATAGTTTATGATTAAATAGTTTTTTTGTTCCTCCTTAAAAGTGCGAAAAAGTGACATATTACTTTCACCACCGACCAATTCAATTAATAATTTAAGCCCAGTTGAGAAAGCTGGAAGGGAGGAGTAACATCTTATTACAAAACCTTGACATTACCTCGTAAGGGCCCCTTGCCAGGGTACGGTGAAGACCTCAACGACAGTGAAGGCAGAGAAGATGGACTTCGGTACGACTGTGCTGGAGGAAAAGGCTGGCTCTTGCCAAGGCCTAAATCGAGAGAGGGTACGACGATCCCACATGTTAGTGGCGGTACCCTGACAGCGTTTGTTCCTAATGTTATTGGCACCTGAATAAGTAACATTCCAGGCTAACAACCTGGTCTTACTTTGGGAATTCAGTGATTACTTTGAATTCCCTACTCTTTACAATTTACAGTTTCAAGTCGTAAAATGGAAAGTTCGTACAATGGAAGCTCTACTCTAGGTGGTAACTCTGATGAAGAATACACAATTACATCATGTAATTCTGGGGAGTTCTGACATTTGCGATGAAGAAGAGATGGAATATATTGAAAAGCCTTCCAGTTCAAAAAGAAGTACTACTTTGAAACATTAATAGTAAATTCTCTTCTGAAAACTGGGAAACAAAAGGAATTAGAATTATTTCTGCAGAAGAACAATACACAAATTATAGCCGTCCACAGAACACGATTCTTAGATGAGAATGTAGTTGATAAATGTGATTTATAAAGGGAAACCAGCAGTGAGAATAATGGAAAACATGCCAATGTTTGAATCAGCATTTTATGTAAAAAAAAAAATCTTAACAGGATTTAGATCAAATTCAGAAAGAATATCCATGTTAACAATAAAGTGCAAGAAACTGCATAAACTGTCATGCACCTATTAATGCATATAAAAGAAGAAATCTGGAGAAAGTAAACCAAATCTGGGATCTTTTAGAATCCAAAATTTCTATCATACCTAAAAAGAACATTAAAAAACTTCCTGGTGACTTCAATGTGCAAATTGGGAGGGAAAAGAAATTTAGGACTATTATAGGTACATATCCAGCACACTCAAGAACAAACAGAAATTGTGAAAGATTGATCAATATGTATAAAAATGTTCCAATTAAACCTCGTGTCAACACATTTCCACAAACTACCAAGAAAAGTCAAAACTTGGAAACATCCAAACTTAGAAGATTTCAACTGGATCACATATCCATATCACAGAAATTATGAATGTTAAAATACAAATGGGGAATTCAATTCAGACCATTACCTCTTTAAGATGAAAATAAAATTTCTCCCATCTAAAGCAAAAAAGGCGACCAAGAAAGTGATCAGCTAATATTACAAGAGATACTGTAGAAAAATTTAGTGAAGAAATTGAGACAAGTAAAGAAGGTGATTGGTGTGAACTGCAGATACAAATAACTCAAGCAGCAGAGAAAAGTTTAGGATTGGTCAAGAATAAAAATAAGACATGGTGGAATGAGGAATGTGAAGAAGCACTAATACAAAGAGCTCAAAAATGGTGAAATTGAGATGTTCGAAAAAAGAGGAAGGCCTTGAAAAATTCAGACAGCAAAGAAAAGAAAAATAATCAAAAAATTCAAAGAAACTTTGAAAATTCTCAGCTTATAGAAACAGAAGAAAATTTCACCAAAAATAATACTAGAAATTTTTACCAAACATTTAAAAACATACTTAAATGATATCAGACACCAAGTATTTGTTTCCAAGATGTAAATGGCAAAATGGGATTAAATAACAACGAAAAATGTGAAATTTTTACATTTTCTTTATCTGTTACACTGTCCAGTTTCAACAGATTAATTAGAATTTCCAGTGACACCTCAAATTCTAGAGGAAGATTTCCCACCAACAGAGTAAGAAATTCACGAAGCCATCCATCAAAACACGACAAGACAAAATACCGCGTAAACCAAAAGTAAGTACAAGGAACTGTGATCTACTCACGAACAATGCATCCTTGCAATGAAATATCAATGAAATCTTAGTGAAATAGCTACAAAAGAAAATATTGTTAATGTCCGTTGTAATGACATAATCAAGTTGCAACATGACTTTATATACCTTCAGTCTTTGAACAGTAAAAATATCTCAAAAGCTGTGCCAAATAAATTATAGGCCTTAAAAGTTCAATTCCTCCGTTCGAAGTGCAACTGTGCTCCAAGTGTCGCCAAAAATCATTAATACAACTTACAGGGAGACAAAAGTGTAGAACAATCATGTAGTAATGAAACATCGATCAAAAGTGCATCAACAGACATGACAAGTAAGATAGGTAAGCAATTTTTCAGCGTAAATATTCACACTGATAGTCATGATCGTGGACTCTCGCAGATATTCTATATGATGAACTTGGAGTAAACTCTTGCAGTTACGTTAAAGCTTGTGCACCTATGTACGAGAGCACACGAAATATACAGTCTGGAACTCCATCAACTGCAAATGAATTCACAATAATAGTGAGGGGTGCCAAAGACCTCTATAAGAATGAATTATCCAGTGCTGTACAAAACTTAAAGTTAGTAGTGGAAGCAAATTCGTGCAATCACATTATAGTCATTGGAATACCTCATAAACAAAACATCATAAACAGCTCCTGTATAAATACAGAAATGTTTAAAGCTAACAGAAAGTTCAAGAAGATCTGCAAAACCAATCATAACACGCACTTTCTGCCTACTGACTACCTGCGGAGAGTTTCACCAGTCATAGACTGCACCTAGGGGGCAAGAGAAAGAGACTATTTAAAAACAATGCAAATTGGAACTATAGTACACATCCCTGTAATACATTGCTGGAAATGCCAATTCACCTAGGCATTAATACTACTGAATTACTACTATGTCTTTTTAAACTTTGTATCAAACCATATAACTAATTATTCAAATGATGGGCTGAGGACAGATATCGCAGCAGATATGGAATCAAAATGCAGAGTCAAAACTCCTTTGTGAGAGAAGCGCTCTCTTCATCAGTTCCACCAAGTAGGGCAGTCCTTTCGGACAGGACACGACTGTTTGGTCTTCAGTTCTTTAACTTGCTGGATGATGGACCTCTTCCATCTAGCTCCCTTGGCTTCATCATCTTCCAGTTGATTCTGCTTTAAAGCCTCACATATTGATCTCGAGCACTGAGATAGTCCAGAATCTTTTCTTGTTAACATCAATCTTGAAGACACTGTCAGCTGATTTCAAGCCATTATATACTTGATGTATGGCTAACCAATGATTCCGTTTCCTGTTTGACTATCATACACTCTTTATTAATGGAAAAAACTTGCTCTAAAAATGCTTGACTATGGCTCAGAATGAGAACCTTTTGAAAAAAATTATACAAATGATGACAGTTGGTATCACTTAATTTACAATAATGCTTGCAATTGAAGTATTTCGGCATGAAATGATATATATCGAACGTGTAACTCTAAATCAATTACATGGGCATTGAAATGCGACATGAAAAAGTATTAATGTTTAAATACTAATAATTTTGAGGGTGATAATGTAAAGCTGTGTTGACATGAATATTTTTACAGCAGAATCGTGATTCATTCATAGGAAATAGCCCAATGTATTTGACGAACTACAGTGTAAATGTCAATGCTCCAACTGTCATTGATGAAATTTGAAACTGTGGTAGTACGTATCTACATAATAACATTCGGATATCGTGACATTTTTCTAGAAAATTGTTGAATGTTTCTGATGATACACATTGTAATGGAATACACGTTAGGTATCCATACAGTATATACTTCTGAGATGAGCGAGGACAAAAGATCAACAGTTTTTATTTGTATAAATAAACAAGTACAACTTTCATTGCATAACAAATCGCTGCAGAATTTCATCAGAAAAGTACATCGAGAACTAGTCACTAAATGAGTGTGACAGTTTTTAATGGAAATTGAGAGCATTTCATTCATCAAAAAACTGTCACATTTATTTAGTAACTGATTGTCAATGCACTTTTCTGAAGATCTTTCATAACTAGTTTAGAGAAGTACATCAAGAACCAGTCACTACATGGCTGTGAGTTTTCCTTTCCTTTGCGTAGATTTGAATATGAAGTCTTTTGAACTGTAATAAATGCAAAAAACTTCAGTCACTCACAACCATTAAAACCAATAAAATATGTTTGTATAACTACAGACAAAACTTTCTTCGTAAGTCATGTGGGAACAGCTGTGTAATTGATTCAGAGTTGCATGTTCGATATATATCATATGCCGAACTACTTTGATTGCAAGCATTCTTGGAAATTACCGGTACCACTATCTAACAAGTCTCTCCAGAAGTGATCGATTCTCGTCTCAGTCCTCCTGTAGTTTGCCCAGAGACCCAAAAATACCTCCTTACCAAGAAGTTGCAACAATTCTTTCTGAACTTCATCACAGTCCTTAGCACTTACCCAATTTTGTGGAGAGAATTTCTGCGAGGAATTCAATATTCTAGGCTTGCTAGTACTTGGGCTGCTATTTATCACAGCTGGCTCACAGAAGCTTATAAATCTACAAATGCTATACTTCAAAGGTGATTTTACAAGGAGGTTTGACCACATTTTCCATCAGGTAGTTCCTGCACTCAGCTCTGAAAGTTAAAATATCTTTGGGAGGCACTTTTACTTTTCCAAGCTCAGACCATACACCATAGCCTAAATTCATGTCTAATGCAAGAATAAGTCCAGCTTTATGTCACATACTGATTTTGCAGCAGATAATATCTCCGTCTTGAAAACTAAGGCCATCATATCTGCAAGAAGGGATGGCAAAGAATTCTAAAGGAAAGGTGTGATTGGGGGGGGGGGGAAGACCTGCCCTGATAAAAAGTTACAAAAGGATATTTTAGCTAGCAACAGAGGAACTTTATGGCACATTAACATCATTTGCCAGCTGTAAGTGTAAGCTGTAAGCAAGGAAGTGTTGCACATACTCAGGTGCAACCAGACACTAATGATGGTTGACATCTCGCTACACAAACCATTTCATGTACTGAAACAAAATGATATTTCAAGTTTTCCTGACTTTGCCCTGATTTTCCTGACTCGTTTAAAATTTCCTGACTTTTCCCAGATTTCCAGCACTTGTGGCAGCCCTGTAGTCACACTACTCCAATTTTCAGGTGCATTCAGGCCCAGGCAGGAGAAGAGCTGATGAAATGACCCATGATAAACACAGCATCAATACTGGGGATCATCCACTAATTAGCCAGCATTAGTACAGAGTGTTGCCAGTTGAAAGACATATAATTTGGGAGGAAGTGGAGAATAGGTTGTACAGTGACATTATTCAACCTTCAGAGAGTCCTTGATGGTCTCCGGTAGTCCTTGAGAAGAAAAAGGATGGCACCTGGCATTTCTTTGTTGATTATCGACGGTTGAACAAAATCACAAAGAAGGATGTCTACCCATTGCCATGCATTGATAATGTCTTAGACTTGTTTTAAAGGAACTACATACTTTTCAACCATGGACATGCAGACAGGTTACTGACAAATAGAGGTTGACGAAACTGACATGGAGAAGACTTGTACACCTGATGACCTCTATGAATTCAGTCATGCCGTTTGGAATATGTAATAATCCTGCCACATTTGAACGCTTGATGGACAATTTGCTTCGACATGTTAGACGGACGAAATGTCGTTGTTAGCTAGAGGACAAAGTCATTTTCTCATGACAAGATCAACAAGGTTTATGGAAGCGAAATGCAGCTTAGAAAACGGGTGTTAGAAATTCTCCAGGAGGTAGTGATAAAGCTAAATGTAGATTCCGCAAATGTGTATCAGCTGCTAAACAGTGTGATCTTGTTTCCAATTGTAAGACGAAGAAACATCAATCAGCGTTCTGAATTTTATTCTTGAAGAAAACTGGCCCTATTTGTCGAAACCAATAAGGACTTAAAGAGTATGGTCAGCTTAGCTGATGCATCTTTCAATCTCTTCGTAGCATGTCACTCAGCAATAAGAACAATAGACGATCTTGCAGAACTGTGCAGAAATACATTTTCTTTTCGAACAGCTCAATTGCAAATAAAGAGCAATTACTTTGCTCGAAGTATACTGATATAATAAATAACATATTGGCACCTCATTTTGAAAAGGTGCTACCTCAAGATTTGAATACTAGTCCATTCAGTACATTAATTGATGAGTGTAATGACATACATGGCTGTTGTATATTTCAGTACGGATTTGGGAGGGGGGGGGGTTGGAATCTACATCTGAATTAGACACTTGTGATTCAGAATTTATTGCTGTCAAGGAAACAATTTGTTCTAAAGGATTAGATATTGAACAGTTGAAAGGAATTGGCGTCGACAACACCAAATTATAGTATTCTAAACCTTATAGTTTATGAAATATTAGTAGTTAAAAATCGCTAATTCCGTCACTCACTGACTCACCGATCATAAAAATTCTAAGGTACTAGCAGACACACAGACATAAAATTTTGTCTTAAGACAGGGATTGGCCTTTAATTGAAGGAAAAATTAACATCAATAAATATTAATTGCATTCTCGAACACATTTTCTCTTGACAGAATAGCATCTGCTATCTTGACATTGCAATTTCTGTATTGCTTTAGTCTTGTGGTAGAGCAATAGGTTCACATGTGGGAGGTTGTGGGTTCGATTCCTGGTGCTGTAACTTTTCATTGTAATGTAGCAGTCACCTTCCTACTAAGTGACAAGTCGTCAGAAACAACATGAGGTGCCTGATTAGAGAATGAAGAGTAGCGTAACTGGTAAGATGTAATCTAAATTGCTGCAAATAGAAACAGTACCAATGACACCTACATTCTAGCTTGATTAAAGTTATAAATGAGAAAACTGTTGCTCGTAATGTCGAAAATTCCGTCACATGGTGCAAGGCAAAACCTTTCGACCGGGAGCAAAAACGTTACACGAAGTAGATGTGTTCAGATCTAAAGCTCGATTCATGATTTTGATTCTCCAACGCTAATAAAAAGTGAACGTCAAAAATTGAAGTGCTACCAACTATTGCCTTATGGGTGATCGAAATTAGAAAAACATTGATGGTGACATCAATGTTAACATCAGTTCAAAGAAATCAATGTACGATGAGCATCGAAAAGATAACGTCCGAGAATATCAGTGTTCTGGGTGCCGAGTACGATGAGCATTGAAAAGAAAACGTCCGAGAATATCAGTGTTCTGGGTGCCGAAACAAACAATCCTCGGCAAAACCACAAACGCGCATTACTAGACTGACACCACCGAATATAATATTATTGGTCTCCCTGTCACTTTAAACAACTCATCAACAATTATACGTGTACAGATGTAACAGTCGTAAGAAATCAGGATAAACTGATAAAATATTGCCACATTTAGAGTTTTGACATAAAGGCTAAATTTTACTTATGGTGTGCAAATGTTGGCAAGCAAATGTTCACTTTATGAGGAGTCCATACAAGAACATGTCAACTGCCAAACACGAACAGAATTAATTATTTATATTTACTTCATGGTGACTGGTTTTCCGAAGTGTCTCATTCGTCAGCCACTGCCAACTTCAGCACACTCCGCCACAACTGCCGTAAGTAAAATTATATTGTGTACTAGACAAACTTATACAAGAAAATATACCTTATCCTCAACCTCTTAGTATTATGAAGTTCACAAACTGATTCGAACACAACACTAACTTGTTGAAATTTGTATTGTGATCCACTACAGGTGGCAGTACTGTACATGATGAAAGGATTGAACCAATTACAATGTAATCAATTTTCTGGACTTCCCAAATACTGTTACGGCGAAACCAAACCAAAGAGACATATGGATTTTAAGAAAATCTGTGGCTGATATGCAAAACATTTTACAGAAGAGCACTACCTACAAAACGAAATGGCATCCCATCAAAAACATAAAATGTACAAAAACACTTGTCTCGCGACGAATTCCTTCCACCATAAAAAGTCACGAGATCTCATGGCAAACCAAGTCAGGTATTTTAGTTAGTGTTCATGGAACCACCTATTCAACATCTTGTCATAATGTTTTATCTAATTAGTTATCTACCAACATCTGTTGTGCGTCTATCAAAATTATACATCTTTATTTCTGTAATATAATGACTTGGCAATCGCATGGCAACATTAACTAATATTTAAAATACTTTATGCAAATGTGACTACATTTGGTTGCATAGTAAAGTATATATTATATTTATATGTTGATGTGTAATTGCCCGATAATGATATGAATTCCGATGTCATTATATTTTGCTAAGTTTTTATATGTATTATAGAAATAATGGTTATAATACAAATATAGTCACTAAAAATATTAGTAGATAACAAATACGTGGTCCTATGAACATTAACTAAAATGACTTAGTTTCCCATAGCAACATACACTAATACTTAAAAAACGTTACACATGTGTGTGTGTGTACTTCAATCTTATGTGATTAAGTTTGGTTACATAATGGTATATAAATTATTGTTATGTCACTATGAAGATGTGCAATTGCCAGAGTATTATATTTATTCTTATGTAATTATGGTGCGATTGCCAAACCATTATATTTATTGTAGAAATAAAGATGTATAATTTTGATAGAGTCATGACGGACATTGGTAGATAACTAATTAGATAAAAGATCATGACAAAATGTTGAATAGGTGGTTCCATAAACACTAACTAAAATAATTGACTCTGTTTCCCATGAGATCTCATGAGTTTTTATGGTGGAAGGAATTCGATGCGAGACTTGGGGTTTTGTACATTTTATGTTTTTGATGGGATACTTTATTACTGCAGTGAAAAAATAATGTGAAAAGCCAATACCTCGTGTTGACTCCATATTTCTTCAAAGCTGACGCAAAATAAATATGAAACACCATGAACCAATGCTTCAATTAGTGTGATGTCACTAAAGTTTCTTTAAGAAGATCCCGGGCCTGAAAAATGAGCAGAAGTTGGATGTTTAAATTATAATGCTACCTTCCCGTATATTAGAAAATGTAAGATTGTTCTTTAAAGATTAAGTACTGAAGAGATGAACATAATGAACTCAAATCAATTGTGCCAGCGTAATGAATTTAGGACACATTTTGTGTTCTGTATCACACACAAACAACAACAAAATATAAAGTTCCCAAAAAAAAAAAAATTATTTATATCACTACCACAGTTGACAAGCATACACGCCTTCTTACTTTGCTCATAATTACATTTTTAATTGATACATTACATCTACTAAAGTTAATAAATCGGTGAAGAAGGCCAGGAGAGGGCTTTTGCTTGAAAAAGCTTACAAGCTCTTAGACTGTGAATGGACAATTTCTTTCTGGTGTAATGGACGTAGAGAAATTATGGGCAAAGTTTAAAAGCACTACAAATCACATGCTGGAGAAGTATGTGCTGACTAATTGGAATAAAGAATGTAAAGAACCAGCATGATTTAATAATAATATTTAGAAAATGAAGAGGAAACATAGAAAGTTGCACTTACGACAAGGAAAGTTGAATACCCAGACTCATTTATGTTTGATGTCTCTTAATTATTTATCGTCTAAATGTTTTCTAAACTTTCATACGTGCATTATCTATAGTACACACTTAATAACTATAAATCTATTAATTTATCTGCCCCAAGTTACATTAATTATTCAGCATATTCTCTGTAACAACATGAACAAAATTTGAGAATTACATGAAAAACCGAGTTCATTTTTAAATAATATTTTATGAAGTTATACCTACAACTCAAACTTACATATTGCTAAAGCAGAAATAGGCATATTTTAGTATAATGATCCTCATCATTAGAAAGCTAAACAGTTCCAGTTAAGTATAAGACATTATATGAAAATAATCATCTTCCATAATTGTTGAAATTAAATTTCCTTATCAATACTAATTTCATGACCAAGTACACCTAAACTACTGTTTGATATAGGCCTACAACATGACTGATAACGTCATTAATAAAAAAAATATGATTTTGTGTCACTAATTAATTTACCCATTATGGCCACCTTCAACAGTGGATATGGAAATCCCAGTGTGGGTAAAAAAAAAAAAAAATAGGTCCAGATACTTTATTAATTTCGTAATCAATTGTGATTTCCAAAGACCAAAGTATCATAAAACCTTACGGTTCACAATGGAAGAAAATGTTCTTACATCAATTTTTAAATAGTCGGTGCCAACTCTAAATTCAATAATCTGCTGTATTAACCTCTACTACATAAATATGACATGCCAGTGTTCATCATTTATGTCTATTTTGTTATCAACAATATTGCCGCAAGACACCAAGTAAACCGATTGCCGGCGTGACGCAGGGAATAACGTCACTGACTGCAGTGCTGAAGGTCGCCGGTTCAATCTTGTCCACTGGCAAAAATTTATTTCTTTGTAATTAACAATTCCAGAATGTTCTAAATCTTTCTTATGTTCCATTGTAAATTCTACTTGTTTCTTATGTTAACTGTTGTTCTAATTTCTGGTACATTCTGTCTGTGTATACGGTAAATAGGAGAGCACTCTGCCCGAGAGGCAGTCAGTCCTGAGGCAGTCAGTCCTGCATGTGTGCTTCAGTTCACGATAAACCTACTTTCAGTATAAAGTGCTGTGTTCAGTTGCCTTCGAAGTCAAGCTTGCTTCCATTTCAATGTGAAATTGTTTGGCGGAGGCGCCGGATATCCTGTGCAACAGCTGCATCACCGTGGCTCCGATTAGGCAACGTAAAAGTCGTCGCTTACACAGACTAGAACCGGAATACAAGGGATATACTGAGTACATCCTTCCGAAAGTCTGTATTATCAGGAGAACCACAGACAGAAAACCAGCAGTAAGCCAGCTGCACATCAGAGACTTGTCGGTGTTCTCTGGAGACGCTGCACATGACCCAAACAAATGGCTAAAAGGCTTCGACCAAGTCACCAAGTACAACAGGTGGGATCATACAATGTGCTTGGCCAACTTTATTTCTACCTGGATGGAACAGCCCAGCAATGGTTTGAAAACAACAAAGAAAAGCTGAATGACTGGGAAACGTTCCAGACGGAACTCAAGACGAAGTTTGGAGACCGCCAGCGACAAATCTGTTTGGCGGAAGAACAACTGTTGAACCGGGACCAACGACATGGTGAGCCAACCCATTCGTACATACAGAATGTTTTGGCCCTGTGTAACATAATCAATCCGAATATGACTGAGGCCGACAAAATCACGTACCTGATGAAAGGTTTTGCAGAAGACATGTACCAAGCCCTTCTGATAAAAGATGTCGCTACAACGGAAGAGTTCACCGAGTGATGCCAGCATATTGAAGAAAAGCAACAAAAGAGGGTTGGACGAAAGAAGTACGACAGGCTCCCCAATGTAGTTCCTACGGCTGTTGTGGAAGAAGAGCATGACTTTGCTTATCTCATACGCCAAATTGTGAGAGAAGAATTGCAACAATTTATGGCAGCCAGCAGTATTAGACCGAGCGAACATCAGATTATGGCCATGGATGTAAGCCCTGTAAGTCACGAGGGAGCCGATGCTATTGAGGAAGAAGTATTTCAGACATTAGCTACTGTCTGCCCCGCCAATCGCACCCAACGTGATGAATAGCGTCGCCCTGCTATGACTTATGCTGCAGCCACCAAACGGCAGCCTATGAACCGGCCAACATGGCCACAACCAACTCTGCTGGCAACTATGATGCCCCGCTGAAGAACAGATATCACTTACGGTGAATTGTGGAGTATGTATGTAGATCTGGAGGACTGAAGACAACACGCCACTGTGTTTCCACTGTGGGCGCCCAGGACATGTCGTATAGAGAAGGCGAGTATTCGATGATTATTTTGTTGCAAGACGTCAGCCATCAGAGCAGGTCTATCCCTGCCGATGAGTTCAGTTGACCTATGGGAAGAAGCCCATCGTCGTACCCTAAACAAGGTCGCTCCTCGATGCACCGCTGCCATTCACCGTTGCCGTACAGAGGTACCAGCCACTCCCCTAGCCACCGCGCCCAGGAAAACTAAGCGAGGCGACCATCTACGGAGGTGAGGCCGCCACAGATGAAAATCCTCAATGGACGACAGTCGGGAAATCTCATCAACGTCATAATCGACGGCCAACCTATCCGGGCACTTGTTGATTCAGGAGCGTCTTTCTCTGTATTGTCGGATAATTACCGCCGCACACTAAAGAAGACAATGTTCTGTGATACGGGGCAAATGTGCTGAAGGTCGCGAATGGAAAGTACGTCCAGCCAGCAGGAACTTGTGTCGCAAGAATAACCATCAACAACAGGACCCAGCTGTTTGAATTTGTCGTGTTAACAGAATGTAGTCACAATGTCATCCTCTGAGGGGACTTCCTTCAGGCATCCCAAGCTATCATTGACTGTGGAAGTTCTGAGCTACAAATTGAAGAAGTTGTTTTGACGGGTACACGTAATACAGAATTTTCTGAGAAGTTATTTGCCGTTAACAATGTGGCAATCCTGCTGTTGACGATGAGAAGAGTTGCAGTCACAAACACAGATGAGCGATTAAACTGTGAAGTGCTTGTTGATAGTAAAAAGTTTATCAGGCTCACCAAAGAAATTTACATACCAATGCCTATCATAAGCATTACCGGAGGTCGAGGAGAGATTTGGATCAGTAATTGTCACGAGCAGTCGCAACTTATCCCCAAATGAATGTGTATCGGGACATCTGAACCAAACCAGGACAGTGAGCTCAACATCATCAACGAAGACCCATGCTCTGCTGTTAGTACAGGCAACACACTGGAGGAAACAAACTTGGAACTGCCAATAGGATCCTGACAAGGAACAATGCCAGCAGGTGTTAGCTACACTACATCCGTTTTCGGGTGCATTCACACCTCAGCAGGGGACCAATTAGCCAGCATTCGTATAGAGTGTTGCCAGCTAAAAGACAGATAATTTGGGAGGAAGTGGAGATGTTGCACAACGACGTTATTCAACCTTTGGAGAGTCCTTGGTCGTCTCCGGTGGTACTTGTAAAGAAGAAGGATGGCATGTGGCGATTCTGTGTCGACTATTGGCGGCTGAACAAAATCACAAAAATGTCTACCCACTGCCGCGCATTGACGTCACCTTAGACTGCTTGAAAGGGGCTACATACTTCTCAACTATGGACATGCAGAAAGGTTACTGGCAAATAGAGGTTGACAACGCTGACAGGGAGAAGACGGTTTTTATTACACCTGTTGGCCTCTATGAATTCAAAGTAATGCCATTTGGATTATGTAATGCTCTGGCCACATTCGAACACATGGTGGACAACTTGCTTTGACACCTTAAGTGGACGACATGTCTTTGCTATTTAGATGACACTGTCATTTTCTCCAAAACATTTGAAGAACATCTGAGTCACCTGTCAACTGTGTGTTCAGGATGCAGGACTCCGCCTCAATCCCAAAGAAGTGCCTCTTTTTCGCCAAAGAGATAAAAATCCTGGGGCACCTAGTCAACGGAGATGGTGCCTGTCCTGATCTGGATAAAGTAAGGGAAGTTACAGAATTTCCAACTCCTCGGCACATTAGTGATGTGAGAAGTTTTCTCGGACTATGCTCATACTACCAATGTTTCATAAAAGAGTTATATGGGATTGGTGCAGTGCTTGTACAAGTTCAGGAAGGTGCTGAAAAAAGTGATAGCCTATGCATCAAGAGTACTCTCAAAGTCCAAGATAAACTACTCTACAACTGAGAAAGAATGTCTCACAGTTATCTGGGCTATCAACAGTTACAGCCATATTTATCCGGCAAACCATTCACTATCGTGACAGGCTACCATTCTTTGTGTTGGCTGACTAGCTTGAAGGATCCATCAGGTCGACTAGCAAGATGGGCACTAAGACTCCAAGAGTACGATGTCACAGTGGAATTGAAGAACGGGCGCAAACACAGGGAGGCCAACTGCCTTTCGAGGAATCCATTAGTGGAACAGAACAGCATGCATGAAGTTTCAGCCCTCACTGAATTAGGTGACATTACAGCTCAACAGAGGGAAGATCCAGCAATATTAAAAACGATAGAGGCCTTGGAGAAAGGAGAACCGACCAATGGAGAGTTCCAACTTACAAACGGAACATTGTATAAGAGCAACTACGATCCACTAGGCCCCAAACGGCTACTGGTCGCTCCAGCTCACCTCCAGCCAGCTATTCTCAAATATTTCCATGATGCTCCAATATCCGGTCATCTGGGATTCGTGAAGACCCTAGACAGAATCAGACGCAGGTATTACTGGAAAGGTCTCTACCGATCTGTCAAGCACTATGTGAGTCACTGTAAAGAGTGCCAGCGACGGAAGCATGTGCCGCAATCATCTCCAGGACATCTCGTACCGATTCCGCCGGCAGCAGCTCCATTCAATCGAGTTGGGATCGATCTTTTAGAGAGGTTCCCAAAGGACAACCGGTAACCGTTGGATAATGCTCTGCACTGACTACCTCACACTACGCTGTCACCAAACCTGTGCCGACTGTAGATGCTCCAGAGATCACAAAATTCCTTGTAGAAGACATTATTTTGAAGCATGGAGCACCACGTGTCATGATATCTGTTCGTGGAAAAATATTGCAGTCGAAACTAGTATCAGAGGTAATGTCACAATTCGACATTGTCCACAGAATGACAACTGCATACCATCCTCAGACAAATGGTCTTACGGAACATTTTAAAAAGATGTTAGCCGATATGCTGTCGATGTTGAACAGAAGGATTGGGATACATTTCTGCCAGTCATGACATTTGCTTACAATACCGCAAGACAAGACACCAAAGGCTTCACGCCGTTTTTCCTGCTCCATGGCCGTGAAGCTGAGACGACAATGGATACGCTGTTCCCGTTCCAACCGGATGACACTCACGATGACTATGTTAAACAGCTCATCACCAGGGTCGAAGAAGCAAGACAGCTGGCTCACATACAGACACTGGACGCCCAGGAGAAGGACTGTCAGCGGTATAACGACAAGCACCGACCTGTTGTGTACAGCCCAGGAGATCTGGTATGGATTTTTACCCCTGCACGGAAGGTTGGACTGTCAGAAAAGTTATTGAAGTGATACTTTGGTCCATATTATGTCATAAGCCGCCTGTCAGACATCACATATGAAGTTGAGGATTATAAGCCGTCGTCGAAACAACAAAAACGAAGAGACGTTGTTCACATCCTGCGCGTGAAGCCTTACTATGATCCTGAAGAGCAGGTAGGCGACAATGGCTTCTTGTTCAAGGACTCTAAGGATGGTAATGTTACTGATGAATCCACGACAGGAACGTCTGTCATCGATAATCGTGGAGAAGGGAAGGATTCTTTTGACCTGCCATACAGAGGAACCATGACAAGGTCAAGATCCAGGACATTGTAACTGGCTCCACAGGGAACCTAACAGTGAGTGGGTGTTTTCCCAGGAGAGGGAGCAATGCCGCGAGTTACCACGTATACCGACTGCCGGGGTGGCAGAGGAGATAGCGTCACCGACTGCGATTCTGAAGGTTGCCGGTTCAATCCCGTCCACCGGCAAAAATTTATTTCTTTGTAATTAACAATTCCAGAATGTTCTAAATCTTTCTTATGTTCCATTGCAAATTCTACTTGTTTCTTCCCTTAACTGTTCTTCTAATTTCTGGTACATTCTGTCTGTGTATAAATAGCAGAGCACTCTGCCCGAGAGGCAGTCAGTGCTGCTTGTATGTTATGTTCGTAATAAACCTGCTTTCAGTGTAAGTGTTCAGTTGCCTTCGAAGTCAAGCCTGCTTCCATTTCAACGTGACAATATTTAATACCATACTCATATTTAGGCTTATTCTTACACTTCTGGGGAAGTAAGAGTGAGAATTAACTGCAAGTTAGCTTTACAGTCAGAGTACATTTATAGTAAATTTACTTTGGTTCTTACCATCTAAAGATTGAGTTTTACTCGTAGTTAACAAATTTGTCCATTATATTTAGTACTTGATACACATGTTGATGGGACTTTAATGTTGTTTACATTTGTTTTCATTGTACTGAAATTTTTTGTGAACGGAATCTGTCTCATGAGCAGTTTGGTATGATAGCTAATAGCAAACAGAGAATACACTGGGCAATTTTTCTCCTGAGCACAAAAAAATTCTACTTAAAATTGAAGAAGTGTCACATCACTGAACACAAGAAAACTGATGATGTAATATCAGAGCAGAAAGAACAAAGTGGGTGAACTGTCTGAAGCTCTTACTGAGACCAAAGGACATGTAAAAACTTTAAGGGGTAAGTATGATAACAAAGGGTGGGGGAAGAAAGATTAAAAGGAGACAGCAGATGAAAGAAATTCAGATAGTTGAGGGAGAGGAAAACTGTGTATTAATGGGAGACTGGAACTCGATAATAGGAAAATGAAATGTAAAAATATAGTAGGTGAACATGGACTGAGGAAAAGAAAGGAAAGAGGAGGTCGCCTGATAGAATTTTGCACAGAGCACAATTTAACTGCCACAACACTTGGTTTAAGCACCTTGCAAGGTTGTATACATGGTAGGGACCAGGAGACACTGAAAGGTAGTAAATTGATTTTATAATGCCAAGACATAGATTTCAAAACCAGGTTTTAAATTGAAGGCATCCAGGAATAAATATAGACTCTGAGCATAACTTATTGGTTATGAACTGCGGATTAAAATTAAGAAGCTGGATAAAGGTAGAAAAGGGAGAAGATGGAACCTCAATAAATTGGCATAACTGTAGACTGAGATACCACCCATCTTCTTTGGGCCATGACATCATCAAGATGACGGAAAAGCAGTATAAGGGATATATTAATACTTCTGTATTGTAGATACAAATAATCTGTAGTTATTAGAATTAACAGAATGTACCTCAATCACAAGTCTTAGCCCAAAAACTCATGCCTTCGACACTCACATACGAAAAAAAAAATCTCTCGGTTAACCTACACCTAACCATCAGAGAAGCTATAGATCACATTTTAACACAAAATATTAGTCTGTAAATAAACTATCATCTTCTACTCAACCACTACATAATCACTCATGCCTTCTACAAACACACACGCACCTCAAAACTACCACGCTGCGATGACTTCACGGGTCAAAGCTGACGGGTGGTATCACCATCTACAGGTGAGCCAATAAATTTAACGAACCAGAGGTTTCTGAAAGTTGAGGGAATATTAGGCAAGGATTAAGTGAAAAGCGCAAAATAATTCCATAGTAAAACAGTGGGTAACTCGGAGAGACACAGTAGTGAAGACCGCAGAGGATCATATACGTAGGACATTGCCTAATAGAACTCCTTGGATAACACAGGGTATGTTCAACTTAACTGGTGAAATAAAATATAAAAATGCAGCAGGGGAAGCAGGCAAAATGGAGTACAGATGGCTGAAATATGAGGCTGACAGGAAGTGCTGACTGGCTAAACTGGATTGGCTAGAGACCAAATGCAGATCATAGGAGGAGGCATAACTAGGGGAAAGATAAATACCGCCTACATGAAAATAAAATAGATATTCGGAGACAAGAAAAGTGGACGTATGAAAATAAAGAACTCAGTAAAGTAAAGAAGGGAAAGCTGAAAGGGCCTATGTGAGGAAAATAAACTTGATAGCAGTTTTTTAGAAAACAAAGATTAAGTAGATGATGATGAGATAGGAGATACAATACGGTATTGCGAGAAGAATATGAAAGTGCAATGAAACATATGATGCGAGACAAGGCCCCTCGAGTAGATGATATTCCCTCTGAACTGCTGCCATTGTTCGGTGTGTCAGTCATGAAGAAACTGTTCCAACTTGTGTGCAGCACGTATGAGACAGAAGAAATACCCTCAGACTTCAAAAAGAATAAAATAATTCCAATTCAAAAGAAAGCAAGTGCACACGAGTGTGAATATTACAAAACTATCATTTAATTAGTCTTGGTTGTAAAATAGTAACACAGATTGTTTACAGACAAATGTAAAAATTGGTAGAATCTGAACTTAGGGAAAATTAGTCTGGATTTAGGAGAAATGTTTCAACATGTGAGGCAATACTCACATCACAACTTATCTTAGAAGGCAAGTTAAGGAATACTACATTTTTAGCATTTGTAGATTTAAAGAAAGCCTTTGAAAACATTGACTGGAATACACTCTCAAATTCTGAAGGGAGCAAGGCATATAGGGAACGAAAAGTCATGTAAAACTTGTACAAAGACAAAACAGTAAGTTATAAGAGTCAAAGGGCATGAAATGGATGCAGTGGTTGTGAAGGGAGCGAGATAGCGTTGTAGTCTTTTCCCAATGTTATTCAATATGTAGGCCTATATTGAGCAACCTGTGAAAGAATGCAAGGAGAAATTTGGAGAATGAATTAAAAGTTCAGGGAGAAGAAATAAAAACATTGTGATTTGCTGATGACCTTATATCACGAAAGACCAAAGGACCTAGAAGTGCATTTGAACAGAATGGACAGTGTCTTGAAAACATGTTGAACATTAACAATCTGAGCAAAATAAGGGTAATTAAAAAACTACAAAAATCAGGTGATGCTGAAGGAATTAGATTACCTATTGAGGCATAAAAGTAGCAGGGTAATTTTGTTATTTGGGTAGCAACGTAACTTCTGATGGTCGAAGTAAAGAACACACAAAATTCAGAGTCAGAATGGCTATGGGGAGAAAGGCATTTCTGAAGAACAGAAATATGATGACATCCAATATTAATTTGAATGTTAAATGTTAAGATGTGCTTTCTGAGAGCATTTGTCTGGAGTGTAGTGTAGACAGAAATATGAAACAAGCATTTGAAATATGGTGATACAGACGAATGCTGAAGATTAGATGGGTAGATCACATAACTAACAAGGAACAGAACAAAATTGGGAAGAAATTTCTGGCACATCTTGACTAAGAGAAGGGATCATTTGGTTGGCCACATTCTGAGACATAAAGAAATAGTCAATTTAGCATTGGAGGTAGTGTATGGCGTAAAAATTCTGTTCAGTCCCTCCTCATTATTTAAGTGATCAACACCCCTTATCTTCAGCATTCTTCTGTAGAACCACATTTCCAAAGCTTCCAATATTGTGATGATTATGCATGTTAGTAACCAGGAAGTCCATTAACTAGTCTGACTACCAGGTTGCTCTAGTTCATTTATACGCATGGTGCACGTGTGGTGTGTTACCACGAGCTAGTTTACCTTGAGATACGTAAATTGTTTTACAACTACAGTCACGACATTACTGGCGCAGAACTAGAAAGGAACCTCTTGGTGAAACTAAACAGAATGTCAACGAGACACGGTCGTTGTGCGGACTCATTGCATAAATTGGGTTTTGTAGAATCTTCAGGGTGTGACTCTGATGCTTTGAAACAGACAATCTGGCACATTAGAGATGAGTGCCCTCTGCAAGCCTTCCAAGGGACCTATAGTGGGCCGGCTGCAGTGGCCGAGTGGTC
The DNA here is from genome assembly GCA_026315105.1 of Locusta migratoria. Classification (NCBI taxonomy): domain Eukaryota; kingdom Metazoa; phylum Arthropoda; class Insecta; order Orthoptera; family Acrididae; genus Locusta; species Locusta migratoria. The sequence goes on from CM048746.1 coordinate 260,563,066, forward strand.
TGCGGCGCACCAGTCACAGTCTGCATGGCCGCTACAGTCGGGAGTTCGAATCCCCCTTCAGGCATGGATGTTTGTATCGTCTTTAGTATAAGATAGTTCATATGTTTAGGGACTGATGACCCCACAGTTAAGTCCCATAAGCTTAACAAACATTTGAACATTTTGAACCTTAAGTGGTTTCATGAAGGCTGACCATGCCATGCTGACCAGGATTAAGAACTAGAATATTAAAATTTATTGAGTTAGTTGTACTTTTTGTGTGTACACTATGACCTCTAACCTGCCAAAGTATTTTTATGTTAATGCTGCATGTAAGCGATACAAAAAAATAAATAAACCAAATCTTCTACCTTCTCCGTGTCAACTATGCACCGTCCAAAGCAACACTCCACGCAAATGCCTTCAAAAACGACTCCCTAACACTTGAATTAATATTAGATGTTAACATGTTTTTATTTTTTTTTTATTTTTCAGAAACGCTATTCCTCCCATTGCTATTCTTCCTTTTATGTCACGTTTCCAGCGACCACAGTTTGTTATTTTACTGCCCAAGAAACTACTCTCATCTACCATCTTTATTGTTTCGTTCCCAAATCTAATTACTTCGGCATCGCCTGTTTTCTTAGACTACATTCCATTAATCTTGTGTTGCTCTTTTTAATGTTCATCTCTTACGTCAGCTAAACTCTGGCTCAGTAGAAAGACTCTAGTACTGGGCACCTCGTTTTACCCCACGCCCAATCAAACAAGTCTCACAGAATAATGTTAATAATGAAAGAGTTGCTGGGGGGAGGGGGCAATGACCCTTACCCCCCCCCCTGGATCCGCCTATGCCTCGACATAATTGAAGACCGGGATACAACCCCGTCGTCTTTGACCAAGGAAGTCATCAACATGGCGGAAGTGGGATAATTTCGTAATACGTATGTATTGTTGATTATAAATAATATGTGATTGACCTCGTACGTTACAGATTACCACACTGTACCATCGATAACAGGTCTCAGCCCAAAAATCTGCGCCCTCGGCGCTCACTTGCGACAAAAAAGCCTCTCTGACAAAGCCAACACGTCGTATCTCGGACTTCAATTGACCTCGATACTTTCAAGACTACCCATTCCGTTCAATTGCTTTTCCAGCTCCTTCGATTTCTCTGATTCGCCCTGAACTACAGTTAGGATCTTAATTTAAAATGTCAATTACATATGGCGATTTTACGGCATTATCTTGCGTGATTGGTTTCAATCCGGCTCTCGGGAGAGAGCTCTGATAAAATGTCGTTAAGTAAAGAAACAATTTTCAACACGCGTAGATGTAAACACTGAAATTTGGTGAACATAAAATGAATGCACTCTCAAAATGAGTTAATTTCATGATTTACCTTTTTGAGTCACAATAATGGTCTCAAGATTATGATAAGCTTCTTTCTACGATGCTTTTCTCGATGTGAAAAGTGAAGACAGTATCGTAATCAGTTATACACATCTTGGAAACCACCATGCAAAGAATAGGCAGGATAAATTGCAACACAGAAGATAAAATGGAGCCGGCCTTCGCTTATTATGTACAACCACATTCTACGCGCCGTATTTTGAATATAGAATTTTTTTAAATATTTATTATATACTTAAGTAATCACCTTGGTTTACATAATCTATCTTGATAAAGAAAAGTGATCAAACTTTTTAAATACCGGGAGTAATATTGTTACATCGACGTCTGTTATTAACGCAATAATGGCAGAGCTGTAGGTATGATCAAGCGAGTCATTTTGCTTATAGCAACAATCATTATCTGCAACACTTTTATATCTAATTTGTACAGTAATTAAAAAACTGCCATAAAAATTAAAGGCAAAATAAATGAAAGGTAAATCACTGGAAAATCTACCATATGCGGAACTATATAAAGCTGAAGCTACGTTTTCCAGGAAGTCTCGGTGGTTAAACAATGAGATACACTGTAAAATTAAAGCTATATCCGAAAGTAGGAAACGTTAGCACCAAGAATAACAAAATTAAATACGTACCTATACACAACAAGTAACAGAAACCACGACATTAAAAATACACTATCGAATGTATCAACACTAAACAAAAACAAACTGCACACACACCCTCCTCACAAGTTGGCCCGTGGTGGCCGACCGCTTCCCCCTCCCCTCCCACTGCCACCACTCGGCTGGCAGTGTTGCGATGTTGCCAACTAAAGAGCTTATAGGACTTAACTACAGGGTCATCAGTCCCTAAACTTACAAACTGCTTATGAACTAGCTAATACTAAGGACGGCACAAATATCCATGCCCGAATGGGGATTCGAACCCTCGACCATAGTGGCCGTGCAGACTGTGACTGACGCGCCGCAGAACCCTCGGCCACCGCGGCCAGCCACACACTATTGGTCCTTACTATTTCCACATGCCAATTCAATTAACCCAATAATATATTGCGTAAAACGTTATCAACACGCATAGATTACTCCTTTGGCCGACGGCTTCCTACGGCAGTACGAGGACCGATCTGTATTCGTGGGAAATGAGATCACAGGCTGTTATTGCCAGGAAAAGAAACATGGTGATGCGTTGCGTCTTTATTCAAGTAGCTCCTCATTTAGACTCACAAATACCGAGAGAACCCTGTTGAATCTAAGTAGTACTGCAAGTAATAGACCTATCATTAATATCACAAATTACGGCTTAAAAATACGAACAAGATAAAAACTGCGTAAGATGCGTGCAGTAGCAGACCTATTACTATATCCATACCCTGTATGGCAGTAGGTTGCATTGTACAAAGTATTATGATTCCATCCGTAAATGGAGCTCGGAAAGAATTAGTGTTCAAAATCCTCAGTGCGTTTAAATTCCCAATGATCGTTGTAATAAGTTTCACTACCTAGCTAAACCAGGCCACATTTCGCTCTGGATCAAATGTTCAAATGTTTGTTAAGCTTAAGGGACTTAACTGCAGGGTCATCAATTCTTAAACTTACGAACTACTTATGAACTAACTTATACTAAAGACAGCACAAACATTCATGCCCGAGGAGTATTCGAACTCCCGACGGGGAACGGCCTCACGCATCGTAGCATACGGCCTCAAAGCGCTCGGCCACTCGGCCGCAGCCACTGTGGATCAGGCTGATGTGAAATGAACGAAAAAGTAAATAAAACATTTCCTCCGAACACACACTCAACGAGACCATACATCAGTCAGATTAATAACCAGCTTTACGGTGCTGTGGCTATGTGGAATGAAATAATAGTTTAAAAATAGGGTATGACGGTATGTCGTTCATGTCATATTTCTCACACACCTTAAATGTTTCTTCAAAATGGCACATTGCAAGCTTTAATACAGTTCGGCTAATTTCATTAAAGATCTACCTAGGAGTAGCTGCGACACATTGGCTCTTATCGTTTGTGCCATATATATATATATATATATATATATATATATATATATATATATAAAATATTCCTGAAATTTCTTTAACATAAACTTTTGACGTGGCGTTTTAACCCTTTGGGGACGGCAACCGCGACGGTATGGCGGCGGCTGAATCGCACTAGGCTACGACCATACAGATACGTTTTCATTTTTCTGTTGTATCTGTCGAAGTATAGGTACAATAATTTTCTTTCCTGTGCCTGAATAAACTTTATTTGAAATTACTTGCGTTTTCAAGAACCCTTGGTACTTCCGATGTAAGAGAAGTGAAATCGGTATGCTACGTATGTTTTCGTGTCTGGTTAGTGTGTCGAGGATAGTAAAGAAATACTACCAAATTAAGACTCAGATGCAAACTATGGTAGAGATTCCGAAGTTCATGAAGGTAGCGAGCTACTAAGAAGAGAAAGTGAAAATTCGTGACGTTATTAGTCCTGAACCGGGCCCTTCAGAGGCTTCTAAAAGAAACAACAGGTCGTGATTACACAGGACGGCTGAATGACGACGTGTTTACACCTCATAAACCTATTTAATTCAACAGTACCAAAATACGTCAGTCAAGAGCGGCAGGTAAAAGGGTACAAAAACTTGTCTTCATAAGGCTAAAAGGGATATTACACTACATATTTTTCGTCATATTTCAGGTTGTCGGACAATGAAAACATGCTCTGCCAGTTGCTCCAGGCACAATTCTTGTACGGTGCGTATAAGCGCAATTGGAAGAAGTGACGTGGGGAAGGGGGGGTTGTGTTTAACTGTGGTTTACACGTCGTGACAACAAAACCATTCAGAAAAAAAATATTGAATTACTCGAAAGTGGATTTTACACAACGTGTCAGAATTTAGGCAGTCAAGTGGCGCTTCACGTCACAAAGCTTTCAGTAGGAATAATCTCCACCATTTTCTTATGCCTCTCCAATCTTCTTAATTTATTTTTGTAATCAGAATACCATACATCATACAATGCCTCATACATTTATATTAATTTTGCAACCTTGTTTACCAAGGCACAAACGTCAAATAGCTGCAGCTCAAGGCAGTTTTATTTCGCATTGAAGTGAAGCGAAGACTAAGTACCTTTATCATAAAATCTAGAGTGAGGCCCTAGAATTGATCATATTTCTTTGACGAAAGGCGAGATTTGTCTATGTTCCCTGTTACATTATCAAGTTTCTTCGACGTAAATATTTGGCTTATCCATTTTGAGAAATATCAAGCGGAAGAACACTTTCTTCGCCCACACATTTATTAGTACTACTGAAGGTGCGTAAATTCAACGGCACCTAGATACATGGCCTTTGCGCTGCCAGCAGAGAGTAGTCATAACAAAAACAAACTATTTGACTTATGAAGCCTTGTTCTGAGTTTGGGAATACGTAGACGTTGCACACTGTGCTTCAGAATGTTTCTCGTGTTATCTATGTGAGTCTCCGTGCAGATTTTTGCTGGTATGAGACAAAATGCCTAATATGAATCGTCCGTTTCCAATATCGGTAAGATATCTTTCTTACAGTTCATAAATATCTTATATCAAAACAAATTGGTCTGTGAATCACATAAATATCATGAAAAACATTCTGAAATACAGTGTGCAACGTGTAGATATTCCAAAACTCAGCACAACGCTACATAAGACAAATAGTTTGCTTTTGTTATGACTACTCTTAACAGGCAGCGCAGAGGCCCTGCATCTAGGTGGCGTTGGAAAAATGCTGTATCTTGTTGGAGCAATCGTAAAATAAAACTTCCTGCTCATATCACACTGCTTCCTGCCACACGGAAACTTCCAAATATTACTTGGATACTTGCTGTCTGCATTAGACTCCTGTGAGACTTAAGTGGCCATTTGGATGCATTTGAAAATATTATAAATGTCTTGACCACACTTAGCAATTTATTTATGTCTTATGACTTTTTTCATTGTCGAAGGCAAAGCTTTGTTAAAAGATTATTCTCCTTAAAAGAATTTGTGCCACAGACATATTCGTTTTATATATAATAACGTATGGCTGTGACACACAGTTTTTTAAGGGGAATAATTTTTTAACAGAGCTTTGTCTTCGAAAATGACGGGAAGTCGAGACGCGTAAGGCATAAAAAAATTGCTTAGTGTGGTCAAGACATTTATATTAATTTCAAATTTCACACATTAATTTGGCAGGCAACAATTTTCGTAACTAGCAGTTGATCATTAAAATATGAGTCACAGGACAACCCTATGAAATGATACACTAGCTAAATAAATACTTTCCGAATCGAATCTTTTTAATAATAGCTACCGTTGCATTGCACCGGTGATGCAGATTATCTGGATTTCCACAGCACTATTGGCAAACTGCACTTTACGACGCCATATCTGAAGGTCACTTGTGCAGATTGAAAGATTGTGCAGATTTGGAAAAGTTATTATTCAGACTGTGCGCTATATTGTTATTTAGTCATCGGCATATTAAAAACGAGCATCAAGAACATATTAACTAGGAAGCACTGGCTCGTTGGAAGCTTACCGTACTTGGTACTTTGGAGAAGAGGCTAGTTGCTGTACTGCAGTGTTGTCAACTAATGGCGCAGTAACTATGGATAAACTTCCGCTTTAAAAACAATATCAAATGATCACACTGATAATAAATCTTCTGTCCAGCTAATTGTGGAATAATAGTCACAAAATCTGCTACACTTTCAACCGAATACTCCACCACACAACCTGAAAGAAACTGTCACAACGACATTTGCCTCGACATAGAGATGGCGTCGCCCTTTATCTCTTGCGATGAATTGTCATCAGATGCGATTGTTATTTGTTCCTTCTTTAAACATGCTCTTGGAATTTAAAAAAATCTCCCGAGCGCATTGACTTTGCTCCCGTTTCCCATCTATACACGGCAAGCTCAAGAAGTCCAAAAACAATAGGAACTATTTCGCGTCTTCCACTTCTGTGGCAAAATAAGCGGTTCCATTCTTGTACCAAGGGGTGGTTCGTAGATGTACCCTATGGCGCCGTAACAAAGGGTTGTCCGGAAGTATCAATGCGCCAATGTTAAAGAGCTTGGGCTTTCATATTGAGAGCACCCACAGTATGTCCCAGTGTTGCCAACCGTAGGGAAATGTCCCTGCGCCAGGGATTTTTTGGTCTTTTTTCCAAAATGAAGGGACAGATTTCTGATCCCGCCGAGGAACTTTGGTTCGAGAAAGAAAAACTACAAAATAAGATTTTTTTAATGTTGCTGATATGTATAACTTTCAAATATTGAATATATCTGTCACTATCTGTACAGAAAGTTTACCTAAAAGGGCCTCCTCAGAAACAAAATGAGATGCAGAATGTAAGTCTCTTTAATCATGGTCTGAAGAAGGTTCGTGATACGGGCAAATACTGACGTGTATGCTGCTTAGTGCACCTGATGTCACGGAGCAACCGTCGTCTAAGATAAAATTATTTTCAATGCGGCATCCGCTCTGGATGGGGGCTACATACGACGATGACAAGGCCCTTACACAGGAATATTTTTGGAGGGGGGAGGGGAAACAAATAGGACTAAATGTGTGGGAAAGCTACGAGGAATCGATAGACGACCGGATTCGAGCGTGGACAGAATATGTTCTGCATACATATACTTTCGTTACCGTTTCACAAGCACTTGCTGTGTGGTATACATAAAACAGACCAGTTCAGTATGCAGGGTGTTAATTTTGGTCATTTGTATTGATACAGTGTAATTTACTACGGACATTTCTCTACAATAGATCCATGTGATACATCCAGCTAAATCATTCGATGTATTTTATCTGTATAAAAGGGATCTATTTATTTTCAAAAGTTTTTTAATAAAGATACTAATCTTGAGACTTTATTGTTGCAAAATAGCCGAGACACATATATTGTACGTAAATCTTTGCTTTTATTCTTGAATATGGCCCTGAGACTAAGCCAATTATCTCAAACCTGTCTTTGCATGATCCATTTTCTACTACACGGAAATCTTTATAGAAATATATATTTAGAAATGTTATGAAACAGTTCATCATCTTTTCTTCTTCACGAGAGTTGAAGCCCTGTAATATTTAGGCGTGAGTCTTCTTTTTTCTCTCTTCCTCTGCTGTTTTCCAACTTCTTCACTTGATGTTCAATCATGATCAGGAGTGATTATTATTAGAAAATGTTATTATTGGTAAAACATTTCCATTGTATCTTCTGCAAGTCCAAAAATTGGGGAGGGGGGGGGGCGGGGTGGCGTGGCGTGGGAGCTTGACAACACCGATGGGGCAATCATGCAAATTTTCCGCGTCTGCTGTAATCTCTGCTCCAGTGTTACTTCCAATACATCATTAACTTCCGTGGCAGCAAATGTTTTTCTGTTTGTGTTGTGTGTTCACGTGTCAAAAGTCAATGCTGAAGAGTTCGCGTAGATCAGATTAGTTTCTTCAGTCTTAAAAACATGTTCTGAAGAAGTTTTTATTTATTTATATTTTGTTTGTGTGTGTAACTGTTGCATTATTATTATAATAAGATATTTACGGTATCAGCACCGAAAAATAAATGAGAGTTACAAAACAGTGTCAGTCAAGACCGAATACAGAAATTTAAGGAAGTGTGGCAAGATTCAATCAACAGTATTAACTATTATCGTGCTCGTTGCAGGGCTTGTGGTATATTTTGTGTGTTGGAGGAAATGGCAAATCGCGTTTCACACAAATTTCGGATGTCACAATTTAATAAACAATCAATGCTGTGATTATAGGTGCATCAAACTACTCAAACACCGCAAGTCGTAAGCTTGAAGAGGACACCAAAACTGTTAAATTAAGATTGTAACAGAATTTCCTGAGCACTCACTATCCTTATAAAGTATTAGATAATATAGGTGAACTCTTAAAAGACATTTTCGTCCATTCTAAAATTGCCCAAAAAGTGAAAATTCATAGAACAAAATGCTGAAGTATGTTAAAAACGCTGTGGCTAAAGTAGGGTGCGATAAACTGAGCGATATTCTGCAAACACACAAATTTTCATTATTTGTAGACAAAGGCACTAACATTTCCAGTGAACGTGTATTGTATGTAGTTGTTATTTTTCTGAAGACAGAAAATAGTCGCGCTTAATGGCCTCGTGATCTAAGGCGTCATGCTACGGACTGAGCAGCCGTTCCAGCAAGAGGTTTGAGTCCTCCCTCGGGCATGGATGTGTGTGTTGTCCTTAGTTTAAGTAGTAATTTTAAGCCCAATGACCATAGCAGTTTGGTCCAATAAACTTACAAACATGTGAACTTTCGAACAGAAAATGTACTCAGAATGAAACTGGCGGAAGTAAAGTTGTGAGGCGGCATCGTGAGTCGTGTCGGGGTAGCTCAGTGGTAGAGCGCTTGCCCGCGAAAGGCAAAGGTCCCAGGTTCGAGTCCCGGTTCCGGCACACAATTTTAATCTGCCAGGAAGTTTCAGAAAATGTACTATACACCAGATGTTAGAAATCATAACGTAAGACGCCATGAAGTTTACCGCACAAGCTCTGTCTGATGCAATCATCACATTCTTCAACGAGAAATATAGTCCAGCGAAGAGTATTATCCCCATGGCTGCATTTAATTTAAGCGTAATTGTAGGAGAAAATTGCTTCTTGACGACAAAATTGAAAGCTGAGGCAGATGACTCGTACTTTGTTATTAAATATATTTATTATTCCATGCATATTGCTACCAGAAAGCTGCAATGGAAGTGCCAAAATGTAAAAGATTTAATAACAATCACGGCATCCTACTTTAACCACAGCAGCAAAAGATAAGCAATGAACTCTTCATTACACGAAATTATAAACCTAGCAAAACATAACATTTTAAGACCTACTGAAACAAGGTGTCTAGCATTACAGCAATGTGTATCCAGGAAAGCACTGGAAACGCGGTAACTCTTTTTTTTCTTGAAGCCATGATAGAGTGATTATGGCAGAAATGATTTCGTGAAATGAACAACGTTTACACACAAGCGTATCTTGAATTTATCAAATACGTTATTGTTTTTATCTCAGCAAATGCTTTTTTCCAGAGTAATTAGTCCGAACACTTACTCAAGACCTTATGAAACCCATCTCCTAAAAAAATAGATAATTTAAATCCTCATGACCCTCAAACTTTACTTACTTTAGATCAAATCTATCTTAGAAATGAATGCGAAAAGTCGTTAAATACTTCCACTGAAAACGAAACACACAGGTAGCCTACGCATAATTTTAAGCTACGGTGCCTGAAATCAAAATGCTGTAATCGAAGTGACGCATAGATTAACCCTGCGTTACTAGCATCTGTTTAACGCTCGCTACAAACAGCCGTCTTTCAGGGTGTTTTGAACTTTTGTTAGTAACACCCGTCAATTCGGCGAGTGTGATTCAAAATCAAACCTCTACCAGTGTACACTTGTTCATCAGTTGTTCCTCAAAACGTCACAGCTCACTGACAATTTTAACGTAGCCGTCATTTTGACGGATGTTACTAAGCTAGGGTTAACAGAATCAGGGCCATGAGGTTCAGTTTGTTGTGACTAGGGCCCATGTGTACGATGTGTGCGCAGAGTTTGCAGGGGCGCCCCCACTCTCTGACTAGGGAAATCTATCAGGACCCTTTGATGAAACGGAATATTTAGAAAGCATAATTCACCCAGGCAGGCAATTAAAAGTATGTGATATGAAGCTGATAAAAATTGCAGTATTTCAATATACACATATAGGTGCCTCAAGAATAGCTGTTCAGTGGGCCCGTAGTTCGATTTCGTCGCGTATCAGTTTCTCGGTTGCACAATGGTAGAGTGCCAGACTACAAATCCAAAGGTCGCGAGTTCAATCCCCGCCAGGTCGTAGGATTTTAGCACCGTGGTTCGGAACCCACGTTAAACTGTAGGTCCCCCTATAACTGGCTAGGTAAGTCAGGTCGGAGGAAGGCAACGGCATACCACCTCCAAACAGGACCATGCCTAGTAAATCACTGTGGTGTTCAAACAAATCTTCGGATTGTTGACTGCTTTAACTTATCAGTTCTTCATAGACTACTTCGCGTCGACTGTCTTCTTTTTTGCTATTGATACCAAATCCAGGAAGGTACCAGTAGTTGCAGCGCCGTACTTCTTGTGGCGAAGCTAATTGTAACGCTTTTGGTATTATTGTGTTCCTTGCTACTAACAAATACCGCATCCGAATAGCAACATCTCTGTAATACATGTTCGCCACGTTATGTTACTTCCGTATTAATTTTGTGCGTCGGCAGTCGATCGGTGGAGGAAGCCATTGGTATCGTGCAGTGCCCTAATATAATGTGGAGTGACAGCGCCGAGGCTGGATGACGTAAGCGTCTCGTCACGCACGTCTTCAATTACAGGGAGCAGGCGCCCATGTATTATACACAATAGCACCCCATAGTGTAATCAGAGCGGACATCATCTCTTGTGCCACCTGTACAGACATATGAAGGAACCAATACTCGTGAACTGCGGTATACGTCACGTTACGTATAGTCAAAAAATGGAGCCGTCGTCGTCGCTATGATTCAGTTAGGTGCGACAAACAGAAAATTCAAATCGCCAGGTATTCTGGACTGAGGCGAGAATTGCACTCCATTTCTTTCAGTGGGTGAAAGAAGATGGCCATCGTTTTGTTGAGAATGCTGTCCTGTTTGTCTCGTAGTGCTTATGAATCATGGGGGTATGTGCTTGCACTGATCAGTTGCTATGCTAAAAGTTACGCAGAGTAGCATAGCCGTCACCACCACTAAATTATTGGGGGAGCGGGGCGGACTCAAAGGCTAGGATATCTCTCATCTGGAGGAATAAAAGGAAGGCCACAATACTGAGAGGGGGGGGGGCGGACGCTGGTGACGCCCTTCACAGCAGTAACAATGATCTGTGGTCAAGCAGGCTCTCTCTACGCCCTTGATAGAACTGCCGCCCCCCCCCCCCGCCCACGAAAGCTGCTAATTATCCATGTCTGAGGCCTTCGATATGAAAGGACAAAATAAGAAGTATTTTTAGCCACTAAAATTTCCTAATTGTAATCACTTTTAATTTTCTTAATAATCTCATGTACAGACCAGTGGCGGCTGGTGATAATGTGCTAATGTGCTGCAGCACACTGTAAATATATTACTATAATTATGCCATTTCTCTTCGAATGCAAGCGAGAAATCGCTATAAAATTACATCCTTTCTCTTAGAATACGAGCCAGATATCACAATAAAATTATGCCAATTCCTTTCCAATGCGTATTAGAATACTAGTAATAAGGATGTAAACGCATTTTGGAGCGCTCTCGCCGCGATAGCTGGCTCCGTGTGCTGAAGTGGGATTCAGCCGCACTGGTACGTGCGCAGAGAGGCGGCGCAGTCGTCTGTTCGCTAGTGCGCATGCGCAAACGTGACGTCAGGCCTGGCGACTCATGTGTGCTGAGACCTACTGCAGCACCAGATCAATATTTATCTTCGCGCTGCGTGTAACGGCTGCGGAAGAATAGTATATGACGAATATTGCGGCATACAGAGTCAAATAGCGCGCTGGCTCAGGCGTCTTGCGCGTTGTCTCTCAAACCTACCTGTGTGACGCTCGTATTCAAATACCTCTGAGTCTAAATTTTTAATTTCTGTAAATAAAATTAATATTTTTTAAACGTTATATTTACTACCTGCAGTGAATACATGCAGTCGGCAGCGTTGTTATAGATTCCCCTGAAGGTCTTACTGTCAATACACTATTAATTGATATTTAATTAAAGGCAATCATACAAAGATTGACTTTTTTATTTTAGTATACTTCGTTTCCTGTTTATTTTTGTAATATTGTAGCACACTGGTCAAATTTTGTACGAGCCGCCACTGGTATAGACTGAGACATTTTAAATGTGTTGTACTGAAAGCTCAGGTAATACACTCATAACTACAACGTTTATTATGAAATTGTGAAAAAAAATCGGTTGTTCCATATACAAGGTCAAGTGAAGTTCGTAGTATCAGGGTTGAAAATCGGATAAATGCATGAATGTACCAATTATATATCATTTATTGTATAATGATTTGTCATCCACATGTTATTAATCTCTAAACTAAAAAACCTTGCGACTGTTCAATCCTCTAAAAAATGTTTCCCCGATAAATCAGAAGCTTCGTTGCTAGAAAGGACACCAGTCTTGAGTTGCAAAGCAATCGGCTCGTTCTAATAGTTCCGACTCTGGAGCCGCGGTTCGCGTGCTTTGCGCGTTTACAATGCGCACAGCTTTGATGCTTAGCCACAACAATCACATTCCTGATCCGTATTATTCATTACAAAGTTGTGAGAGGGTGGCGTTGCAATAGGCATCTCCCGTTAAGGCACCACCGGATTGACCAAACCTCAAATGAGCGTAACTGAATTGTGGTTTATTAACAAATCACTGGAATTCTGTGATGCAGATTAGAAAAAATGATCAGGCTATCAAAATCAAATAAGGAAAAGAGAAAGAGAAGAGGAACGAGAGAGAAACTCAACAAAAATCAGTAATTATTACAAAAATTTACCATCTACTTCCAAGCAACCTTGTGAAATCGGAGTAACGACGAATAAGCTCTGTATGATGTGAGGCCTTGAAAACTAGCCTCTGTTGATGTTGTAGTCACCTGTGGTGTGAAACAAGGTTAATTTACAGTTTTATTTTGTGTACCGTTCTTTTGCTATCGAAAATGAGAAATACGCTGTATTTGTAGAAAATTGTCAGCAATCAGTCGTAAATATTTTGTTTATTATGATCTATATTTCGATGACTGTGTGATCATTATCAATGCTTAAAACAAACATTTAAAACATATAAAACTTTTCGACTTCCATGTTGGAGGTTACGTTCAGATTTAAGCATTGATAATGATCACACAGTGATCGAAATCTACATCTTATTTGCGACTTATTTACAAATTATTTGCGACTGATACTGAGAATTTTCTACAAATCAAAAACAGTCGTTGAGCATAAGAGCCACAATGGAATCAAGCCTGATAAAAATACACTGTACTCGTTAGTTTGTTATTTTATGTAGTGTACGATTGTTTTGTTATTTACTAAGTAATAATGATTTTGTGGTGACTCGCGCAGTTTAATTGATTACCTAGGAAATACGAACTTCATCCTCCTAGTACTGATGGGTTCCACTTCTTGGAGTGAAGAAAGTAATGTTCAAATGTTTGTTAAGCTTAAGGGACTTAATTGCGGGGTCATCAGTCCCTAAACTTACAAACTACTTATCAATATTGTTGAAACGAGATAGAATGGCTGGCCAGTACTTACCATTGTGCTGTACCTCCGATAGTAACACAAATGAAGCAACAGAAAAAAGGGGACAAAAAGGACAAGCTTTCGGAACACATTTCCTTCGTCAGGTGGGAGAAAAGGGAAGAAGAAAGGATGGGAACAGAAGGGAATGGTAGTTCACGATCTAGGTAATGAACGTGGTGTTTCGGGAGTGTGGACGTCAGAGGTACTGCATGTATGTACTGAGCCAAGCCAGAGAGGATAAATATAACCAAAGAGGAAAGATCAAGTAGTAAAGAGAAGAGAAGATGAGTGAAATGAATGATGCTGAGGGGTGTAGGAGGGGCGGGGGGGTGTCTAAAACGTTTTTCATTAACAGGGAAATATGGATGGACACACACACATACATACACACACACGGAGAGAGATAGAGAGAACGACAGAGAGAGCGAGAGGGCGGGAGGGAGAGGTAGAGAGAGAGACAGAGAGGTAAGGAACGGATAATGAATAGGTGAGCTGAGGATGGAGGAAGGGGAGGGGTTAGCGTAGATTTAGGCCAGGGGGTGGCAGGAGGAGAGGATATGTTGGAGGGCAAGTTCCCACCTCCGTAGCTCTGAGGGACTGGTGTTTGTTGGCACTATCCAAATGGCACGTGTGGTGTAACACGTGCCCAGGTCCCTGGAGTTATGCTGGAGGGCATGTTCTGCCACAGGATTTTGGGTGTCCCCCCAGGCGAACAGTCCGTCTATGCCCATTCATCCGCTCAGCCAATTTGTTAGTAGTCATACCAACATAAAAGGCTGAACAGTGGACACATGTCGGCTGGTATATGACATGTGTTGTCTCACATGCGGCCCTGCCTTGAATCGGGTAGGTTTTTCCTGTGGTGGGGCTGGAGTATGTAGTAGTGGGATGATGCATTGGACAGGTTTTGCAGCGGGATCGGTTGCAGGGGTAGGAACCATTAGGTAGGGAGGCTGGTTTTGGGATGTTGTAAGGTTGGACAAGGATGTTGCGGAGGTTGGGAGGACGGCGGAAGTCTACTCTGGGGTGGTGTGGGAAGAACAATTTGGAGTGATGTTCTCATCTCAGGGCATGGCTTGAGAAAGTCATAGCCCTGTTTGAGGAATTTGTTGAGGCATTCCAGGCCAGGATGGTACTGGGTGACTAAGGGGGTGCTTCTGGGTGGTCTGGGGTTAGGAACATTGTTTTTGGAGGGAGAGAAATGGACAGCTTAGGAGATCTGTTTGTGGACGAGGTCTTTATGAACCATCTTATACTAAAGACGGCACAAACAACCATGCGAGAGGGGGGATTCGAACCCCCGACCGTAGCGGCCGTGCAGACTGTGACTGACGCGCCACAGACCGCTCGGCCACTGCGACCGGCTGGGAGAAAGAAAACAATGCAAAAATACTGTTAGGCGCATGTTAGTAAAAATAATGTCTTACATTTGCAACTGCTAGCAACTTCACAGATTTGACACTTGCAGTGTTATAGCAGTATGCTGAAGTCTTGTTGCTTTGAGTGTGTCAGTTGAGAAATAAATTGATAGCATACACGTAATAGAGGCCTACGTGAATACGAACGATCTATAAAGAGCTTTGAAAAACCTTGCTTACTCTGTGTACAATGCATACAATAGCTGCTGACCCACTGCGCCCTTACGACAGCGTACATGAGAGACCGACACATGGTATGTAGTAACCAGGGTTGGATATGAAGAGCTCGAAATTGTGGTACCGTCATCTTAAAATTACCGGTTTTTAATAAAAATTCTCTTAAATTTTGAAAAATATTGCATTCGTGGTATGTTACAGACTACATGGACAGCTGAAATTATTTTCCTCTTAGAGAATTTTGTTTGTTCGCTTTGAAATTCAGGTGGTCGCTCTATTAGTGAAACTTAACCCTAGCGTATTTATTGTAATGCGACCTACCAGGGTGAAGAGTCTTATTATATGCACATCCATGAAAAATATGAAGAAATACAGGTTTTGCTAACACTTGTTCATTTATAGTAACAACTACTTTTTAAAGATTACGGATGTGTTAGTTCAAATGTTTGTAAATCTATCGGACCAAACTGCGCGGTCATCAGTCCGTAGCTTACAAACTACTTAAACCTAGTTAAACTAACCTAAGGACAAACACACACACACACACATGCCCCAGGGAGGTCTTGAACCTCCACGGCGAGCAATCGCGCGCTCCGCAGCGAGACTCTTTAGACCGCTCGGCTACTCCACCGCGGCGAATGTGTTAGTATGAACTAGAACATGAAAATATCTTTTCGTACATTCTCTTAGAAATATCAACAGACTTTGGATATTTTGTGTTACCAAGAAAGGAATATCCTAGGAGGACAACAGGACATTTTAAGAATGTTCTTCTTTGCTAGTCGTTGACTTTTATTTAAAATATTCTTTTGAAATTCAGTCGTAACATAAAAATATAGAAAATGACGTTCACTGTGAAAGTAGTATCTAATTGAATAACTCTGGCCGAAGTTGTTGAGTGACCAGACGCCGACTTGTCCTTAATCATGATTCCTTAACTACTTGTGCGCCTTTCATTACATATTCAACGGAAATTAATTAATTCCCCCCATCAATGTATGTACTGTATATTCTTTAAAAACAGGAGAATTCTGGTATATTTCCATACTATATTGACTTTTGCTTCGTTTCTCATACAACGCTGAAACTCTCGTATGCGTACGAAAATTCTTGTACGTATCGAAACCCTGGTAGTAACTTTCGACAAATCAGTCCCCCTGCCACCCCCTGTGAAGTTCCCACATTCCGCGACAGCCTCATGCTTTTTGAAGGGGGCGTGTGGGTGGCAGGAGCATTTTTCCTCTCAAAAGCCCTAGCCATTCACTCTCCCCCCCCCCCCCCCCCTCTGAACAACAATTAGTCTTTTCATAACGTAAATCGTTTGAATTACGATAATGATGGCAGGCATCTTTAATGTCGTTGCAAAGTTTTGATGATACTATTTTTAATACTTATTTTACACAGCAGTTGGATCTGCATCTTCTTATTCTTGCTATGAAGGGCACTACTATAAAGAAGTTTTTGTACACTTCATTATAAAAAAAGTTGATGATTAGCTACAATTGTTACAATGACGGTCTTGTGTCAGACTGTTGTGCCATTACGTCCAATTACGTCCATTGAAGATTTCAGCAAGTTGAATGCCTTATTTAATATATCAATCGCATGTGAAGTAAATTAACAAAACCTTTCTCAGTGGTCACCGAACTGTCTTTACAAATTTATCAAGAATGAACGAGACGATGAAACATTCAGTGAAACATCGCTATCATCCTGTATGAATATAGTAGTAAAAAGCTCTCTCTCTCTCTCTCTGTCTGCGTGTGTGTGTGTGTGTGTGTGTGTGTGTGTGTGTGTGTGAGTGAGTGAGTGAGTGAGGTGAATGGGAAGAGGCGCTTGAAAGGCTGAAAAAAAATTGTCATAATCCTATAAATAGGTAACAATAGTAGTACAATGGTGCAGCAATTTACAAAATTTAAATTTAAAGGGGAGACTTATTGTTTTCGCGTACAGTCGCTGTACATGGTATGCGCGGTGTTGTTCTTAGCTATGAAAAGAAACCGATATAACAAATCTGTAAATCCTTTCGGAAAATCATACCCAATTACAGAATGAATGGAGATCAATACCTTGCTATTTTGATGAAACAGACAAGCAGCTCTTACAAAAGAAATTACCGGAAGTCTTTTGGAGTAAACTGTCGCCAATGGAAAGATTTTGAATAACAGACAGTTTCCGTAAATATTTCAACACTTGAAAATAGTGTGTAAACACCTCCGCATTAAAAAGCAGAATGTTTTCTCTACTAAGGCACTCCAGTCACGGTCTGCACGGCTACTACGGTCGGGGGTTCGAATCCCCCCTCGGGCATGGATATTTGTGCCGTCCTAGTTCGTAAGTAGTTCATAAGTAGTTTGTAAGTTTAGGGACTGATGACCCCGTAGTTAAGTCCCATAGACTTTACAAACATTTTTTTGATTTCTCTATGTTGAAAAAAATAAAAAATAAAAATAAGCTAAATCTGCTATGAGTGCTGAGAACAAGGATTGCAAATAAGCGACAAGCATCAGACTCTGCATCATCAACAAATTTATGGTTTTATGTAATTATCAGCAAATGCAGTTATTAACCGCCATCTTCAGTGAAATAGAAGCAAATGTGCATTATCTAATTCAGTTCCTACAATATTGTCTTGAAGTTCATCTCCTTTGTAAACCTCCTCTATATATTCTTTCCACCTGTCAGCTTTCCCTCCTTTGCTCAGAACTGGTTTTCCAGCTGAGTTCTTGATATTCATATAGCTGCTTTTCTTGTCTCCAAATGTCTCTTTTATTTTCCTGTAGGCGGTATCTGTTTTCCCCCTAGTTACACATTCTTCTACAGGCTTGGGTTTGCCCTCTAGCCACTCCTGCTTAGCAATTTTCAATTCCTGTCAATCTAATTTCTTACAAGACGACCACACGGGTATCGGATTTTTAGATTTTTTTCTATATTTATGGTACTTGAAGTTCAGAACTTAAATAACAATCATCCAAAGCCATTCGACGCAACTCTCAAAAATTATCAAGAAAATTGGCTTTGAAGTTTTGCACATGCACTTAAGTGCCAAGAATTAAATCAGTCAGCATCTGTTGTAGCTCAAGTGGTAGCGTTCTGGCGTTGCAACCAAAAGTGTCGATAGTCCGAATAGTGCGATTTTTTTTCTCGTTGTGTTCGAATACTTACATATTATCCAATGCCTGTGGTAATTTTTACGAAAAATGCACGTTTTTTGCTGTTTATTCGTAATTTTCTATATTTTATAAAATGTCGTTAATAATGATGGTTTCAATAAAAAAAACATAAGTTACTTTTTTTACAGTATTGCTATCACTATTGGTTGACAACGGTAGTCTTTGATTGTTCAGTATGTTAGCTACTAATGGCTTTCCAAGCAACTAACCTACTGAACCATCGTTTAGGTGACGACAGTGTCATCTCGTCTACAAACACAAAAATTGACACAACACTGAATTTGAAAAGGGTGAAAAAATCTTTTGTCACAGTGTTATTCGAACCATCAGCTATATGGTTGCGAGTCCAGAACGCTGCGACCAGAGCTACACCGACAGATGCTGCAACTGATTTACTTATTGGTACTTTCGTGTACTAGCAAAACTTGAAAGTCGATTTTCTCGAGATTTTTTGAGAGTTGCGACGAATGGCTTTGGCTGCTTGTTATTTGAGTACTGACCTTCACGTATCACAAATACCAAAAATTCTAAAATCCGATACCCATGTGGTCTGTACTCAATTTCAGATTTACAGCATTTTTACGTATTCTCCTTTCATCATTTAAATTCAGTATTTCGTATGATATACGATCCTCTGATGCCTTCACTATTTCATCTCTCAAATGTACCCATTTGTACACCAGTGGAGAACAGCAGGATTATATTTTTTATTTTTTCCTGCAACTTTCGACATGATTTTCCATGTCTTGCCGCACGCGCCTTAGGACAGAGGGAGGCCGATGTCCCCTGCCATACGTTTGCATCGCGCACGCCACATTTCCTCTGCCGCGCGCATTCTGAATCCCCTGGCCCGATTCGATTTGTGGTCAGCAACCGGCACGTGTCGCCGACCCATGCAACTGTGGGCGCGGAACCCGCTGATCATAGCACCTATACCAAAGTCCACAATGCGGATTGCAACCAATCGGAGCATGAACGCAATTACGTAGATTCAGCACTGTTGGCTAGGTGCGACATCGTCACAGACGGTAAAGGGCTGTCTGCCGCCGGCTCTCGCCCCGATAGCACGCTCCCCGCTCTGCAGCCCCCTGGGTTCGCTCTCCTACTTAAATCATCATAATGATTACCTCTGTAGCACTACTGGTGGCTCTCCTCAGGCAGTAATATCAGAATTTGTATCCCCTTTTCTAAAATACAATCTTTTCGTTAACCGCAACACTCGTGTCCGAGTATGATATGCTAGTCCTGTCAAACCCCGTCCGGAAAACGCCCACAGCCTTCTCCCGTTCGTGCCATACCTGTACATATTTTGGTGTCAGACTCGTGATCTTCGGATCCACGCCAGTTTTCCGGTGTTTGGGAGCGTGTGTTGGGCGAGAGTTACTCGCTAGAAACTCGACGCATGCGGCACCGCTTTGCTTAGCGCGCTGCCTGCCTAGCCGCGTGACCTTGAGGTGGGGACAGCCGGAGCGCTGTGTAGCCAGACGCGCGATTACGCGCTGCCACCGGCCCCAGCTGGGTAGCCGACTCAGCTGCTACTGCCTACGTCGACGTAACAATCGAGCGTCCAGTATCTGATGCCGGAATCCGACACTGTCCATCCACTGCTGATGCTGCCGTCGTCCGTCGCCGCCTTCTGCTGCCTGCAGTCCGTCTCGCCGTCACCGCATCAATGAATAGTTGAAGTAATTTTTAACCACGTTTTGTCCCTTAACTTATAACAATGTCACGTGAAGGATCCCCGCGGGACATAGTCACTGGAAATGGTGAGGATAAAATTGTAGACTCCTTACCACAGCAAGTTTCTAACCTTGTAGTGGGGCAAGCAGAGTTTGAGAGGCAGTATGCACGCCTTCAGAAGCAGTTAGCTGAGCAACAAGCGAGGAATGTCAACGTTCAAGTGGATATTGTTGAAAGTGAAGCATTTAGTCTTGAAGGAAACGTTAAACTTGCAAAGGGGGCAATTTGCATTGTTGTTAGAGAAAAACCGTGCCTTGGTGGAAAGGATTAATCAGTTAAACGTGCAATGCGAGGATTTAGCAAATATGGTTAGGAGGTATCAATCTCGCCTTGTGGTGGATACCATGGTAGTGAATTCAGTTGGTAGTTCAGCCAATACTTTACCAGCGCTAAATTTTATTGTTTCCTTATCTGGAAAGAATAATGAGAATGTCGAAAGTTTTCTGCAGAATATCCGTGACGTTGGCCGTTTGTGCCAGTGGCCAGACATTTGTGGAGTCGGTAGCCGTATTGAGAGACGCCACACATATTTGAAGTACTGGCGCAAGGATTAATTCAGAGATTTACCGATAAGAGAGGTATTAGTTATTACCGGGACCAGCTTTCTACAATGAGGCAGAAAGTCGGTGTTTTGATGCATACTCGGACCGGATTAGATCTGTTTCGTGTAAAACGTACACCTTAACCGGAGACCAGTGGCGTAGCTATCATAGGGCTAGACGGGGCCGTGCCCCGGGGCCCCCGAGCTCAAAGGGCCCCTCGGACTACGTGAGCGACGTTCGAAAAAAGTTACCGTAGATCCTTGAACACTTTCATGTCCCCCAATTACTTGGGATAATCGAAGTTCTACTGTATATAACAATTCAGTTGAATGAAGGTTTTCCGACTTTGAACTTTTTGAACCGTGACCAACAAACCTCAAACGCACGAAGTGAAATCCAAAAATTATTCGCACCCCGGAATATAAACATATCAAGGTCCTTTGCTTGTCCGCTAAGACGTGGACCCTGCCATCGTCAGCCTATTGTCGGTTGAAGTCGGAGTTGCCATGCCTGCCAATCTTTGCGAAATAACAGTGAATGGTGCTGAATTTCTAGCACAGTGTTTGATATTAGACAGTGTGACTACATTTGAATATGAAGTCTCTACAATGAATTATTACAGAACGGTATTATTATGGCAGGTCAACTGTTTGTGTAGTGAATTCCCCAAGGGTGTGCTCCGTAATCATAGATCCCAGTGCAGTGCTGTAATAAATTGCACTCTGAAATTCGTGCAAGAAGAAGAGAAAATATGGTTCCTTTGTCACAACAGTAAATTGTGCATTCAAGACACTACCCTGTACCCGACTGCCACTATAATAAGGGAAGATGTCAACTTGGTTATTTTACGTATTACTTTTTCCTGGCCAGACATTAATATATACTTCATGGAAGACTGGTAGGGGCACGGCTCAAACCAGAGTATTCCATCAAAATCCGGCAACTCTCTTTTCTGAAACCATCCTACACGAATATTTTCCTTCTTTGATTGGGCTATCAACGAAATTAGGCTGATCGGTACGGAGCAATGACCTAACAGCGAGGAGTTTAGCGACAGTGAGATGTCGGTACTGACAACAGTCCGCCTGCTGTCACCGCCGACGTGACTGTTCCCGGTTTGCTTCGCGGCAGGGGGCCATGTTTTCATGGTTAAGTAATACTTCTTCATTGTTTATTTTTTACTAGCTTATGCCTGCGACTTCATTCACCTAGTATGGAGCAACTTCGGAAACTATCCCAAGAGCTCGTTTATCTTAATGTCCTACCCAGGTCCAAATCTATCCCTCTGCAAAATTTCATTCAAATCCGCCCAGTAACTTCTGCGTGAAAGCATAAAAAACAAACCAACTTTCATAGTTATAATTATATTTGAGAGTAAAATTAAATATTATCTGCTACGTGACACATAATAATTTACTTAGTAGTATTTAGGTTTGCCTTACGTCTTCCCGTTGGCGGTAAGGAGCTGATGATGTAGTTTTGCATCTGTACAGTATTACTGTAATGAGAGACCCAATGTCATTTTTGCCCCGGGGCCCTTGGTGACATAGCTACGCCACTGCCGGAGACGCAGTAAGAAATGAAGTGTTGCTTGAAGAGGCTGAGGCCAGGGCAGTGGATGTCTTTAGTAGAGGTATAGATCCGCAGATTGGAGGCGAGGTGAAGGTGTCCTCCCCCACTACACTGCATGAGGCTACGCGACGGCCACAATGCAGACGAGTGTCTTGCGCCCTATTCTCCACACTGCCGCTCTATGGGGCATTTGGGTATGCATTGTCGGCAGAATCAGAATGGGCAACCACATAACCGATACGTCACGCTTGCAAATCGAGGGAACAGTCAAAACCGACGGGGAAATGGTCGGGGGCAGGTGTAGCCACCTCTCCCCGTCCCCATTAAAAATCATAAACCCAATAAATTTCGATGGGAACACTGAGGTGGCAAACGTGATGTTACTAGGAAAGATAGGAGAGAAAGGCGTTAAGTTGTTAGTAGATACCGGAGCTCAAGTGAGCATTTTGTTTTTGTCCAAAGACGACAAGAGACCATTAAAACCGCCCCATTGCCGTATCCGTGGATTAGGCGATAATCTAGTTTGGCCATTGGGGGCCTGTTATGTTAACCTGGAAGTAGGAAAAGAAAGATACCCGTTCGAGATGGAAGTATTGCCTAAGAAGGGACGAAAGTTTGGCGTAATCCTAGGGAACGATTTTCTCAGCCAGTTTCAGGGTGTTATTGACTACCGATCGCAAACCGTACAACCCAGTGAAGCAATTCATCGGTTTGGCAGCGCTCACACTGAACAAACGCGAGGAGGTCTGGAGAATGGCGCCGTTTTTCCGAACTCCGATAAGCCGCGTACTGCAGTGATAAAGGCAACAATCCCTGTAACAATAAACGGTGGAACGGGAAAGATCCTTTGGGTACTAGTTGAACTTCTAGAGATGAGTCCAACCTTACTTTTGATCGATCCGTTCGCACAAAATGAAGTACTGGATAAAATGCAAGTTCATGTTAAGAGAAGCCCTTGTATAGCCGAAAAAGAGGGTGGAAAATTGAGAGTACCGGTGAGCTTAGATAATTTCGGGACGAAAGTAGCTGTAATTCCGCGTGGGACTGTTTTAGCCAGTGTGCAGTGTGTGGAAAGAGGGGAAGTGCCACTCGTTCAGAGTAACAAATTTCCGAAGAGAGAAGCTAGAGTTTTTCCTATTGAAGTGCCTGCCGTCACGCCACAATTAGAAGAGTGTTTAAAGAGGAAGTTAACCCATTTGAACGAGGGAGATCAGAAACTGTTATACTCAGTGTTAAGAGAGTATGTCTGGTTATTTGCAGACCGAAAGTACCTCCCTGCCACTGATTTGGTAAATCACGAAATTCCTACTGGGAACTCCAGACCGATTGCACAAAAAACGTATCGGCTCCCTTATCACCTGCAACCTGTGGTTGATGAAATCGTCCAGGAGCAGCTAGAGGCAGGAATCATTCAGCCTTCAGCTAGTCCTTGGTCGTCACCAATCGTGCTTGTGCCTAAAAAATCTGCGAATGGAGAGAAATCGTATCGTATGTGCGTGGATTTGAGGGCCGCAAATAAGGTTACCACGCCTGATACCTTCCCATTGCCAAGAATTGATGAAACCTTGGACAGACCGGGAAACTGCAAATACTTCACTACATTGGATATGAAATGGGGCTATCACCAAATTGAAATAGCACCTGAAGATCGACCTAAAACTGCATTCATTGTTCCCTCTGGGTTGTACGAATTTTTGAGAATGCCTTTTCGATTGAGAAATGCCCCTGCTACCTTCCAACGTTTCGCAGATGTACTATTATGTGGGCTGAAACCTATCACCTGTCTGCCTAGGTCACATTAATAGTTCTGATGGAGTAAAACCAGATCCCCGTTTGACTGAAGCTCTCAGAACCTTTCTAGTCCCTTCCAATGTCAAATAACTGCAAAGTTTCTTAGGATTCTGTAATTTCTATCGCCGTTTTATAAAGGATTATGCCACAGTGACAAAACCACTTACTAATCTGTTGAAGAAAGGAATAGCATTTCACTGGAGTCCTGAATGTGATACTGCCATGAAGCAGGTTAAGGAGGTTTTAACTAGCTCTCCTTTGCTGATTTATCCAGATTTCGAAAATCCATTCATTCTGTCATGTGATGCTTCGAATTTTGCTGTGGGTTGTATCCTAAGCCAAGAGCAGGATGGTGAAGAAAAACCTATTGGTTACGCTTCCCGTCAGCTTAACAAGGCTGAACAAAAGTATAGCAACACCGAAAAGGAATTATTAGCTGCGGTTTTCGGTATCAACTATTTCAGATGTTACCTGTATGGTAGACAGTTTACAGTTGTAACCGATCATGCTGCTTTGCAGTGAATGCTGAGCCTTAAGGATCCAATAGTCGTTTACCAGGTGGGCTCTGAGACTTAGCGAATTTGATTACGTTGTCAGACACAAACCTGGAAAACTGCACCAGAATGCTGACGCCCTTAGCCGCAAAATAAGAATCGTAAATGTAGAGAATGTGCTTGTTGACGATTTAATGAAGGAACAAAAAGCGGATGGGGAATGTCAGGGATATGTAAACCACCCAGATTTCGTGCTTGAAGGCGATGTATTGTACAGAAAGACCCCGTTAGGAAACCGTATTGTCATACCAAAATCTTTGCGACCTCAGATCCTAGCACAGTGCCATGACAGTATAAAAGCCTGTCACAGGGGTAAAAGAGCCACTAATGCCCGAATCGCAGCTCGTTATTAGTGGAAGACACGCCGACGAGATGTAGATCAGTATATAAGTGGTTGCCTCTCATGTGCTCAGAGAACGCAAACTGCCAGACCCCTAATACCCCTACAAACTATACCTGAAACCTCTAGGCCATGGCAGCTCGTTGCTTTGGACGTCGTAGGGCCATTCCCGCAATCTCAGCAAAATAATAGATACATTCTCTCTATCATTGACCATTTCTCCAGGTATCTAATTTTGGTGCCTCTCGCTGACATGACTGCAGAGACAGTAGCCCAAGCATTTGTTAACCATATGATACTGCCTTTTGGAAACCCGGAAGCTATTCTTACGGACAGAGGATCAAATTTCATGTCCATGTTATTTGTTCAAGTTTGTAAGCTACTGAGAATTAAGAAATGGCGAACAACGCCCTTCCACCCTAAAGCCAATGGTAGGGTAGAGAGGGTGCATAAAACCATAGTCAAAATGTTATCTCACTATGTGAATAGCGTGCACACCAACTGGGATAAGTTATAGCGTCAGTGTATAACAGCAGAATACATGAAACAACAGAGCACGCCCCGTACGAGGTCATTTACGGTCGTCCTATGAATTCGCCTTTCGAATTAGATAAATTACCTCTTGGTGTAGACGCTCAAGAGGTGAAAAACCTGGCCCGTCGCTTAAAAGCCATTTGGAAAAAGGTGCAAAAGAACAATAAAAGAGCCACTGCTCGTCAATTGCGGCGTGGAAACAAAGGAGCCACCTTACCCACTTACCAGTCCGGAGATTGGGTATTGTTGAGAAATACAGTCATTAAAAAGGGACGAACTAAAAAATCCACTCCTTTGTTCGAAGGACCATATCAGATCACACGTCACCCGTTAATGCAGAATTGCAATTATCTGGCCGCACCGTCGTCGTACATTTCGACAGATTAAAATCGTATCATGGGCAAGTGACGCCAAACCCGTCTGCTACAAAATGTTCAAATGTTTGTAAATCTATCGGACCAAATTGCGTGGTCATCAGTCCGTAGCTTACAAACTACTTAAACCTAGGTAAACTAACCTAAGGACAAACACACACACCCATGCCCCAGGGTGGACTCGAACCTCCAACACGAGCAACCGCGCGCTTCGCATCGAGACGCTTTAGACCGCTCGGCTACTCGACCGCGGCCCCGTCTGTTACAGTTTCAACCGCACCTAGATCGACCGGTGGTTCAGGAAAAATTAGTAAAAAGAAAGCTCAACTTCCCCCTACACGCACTAAATATGCATTAAGATCCAAGCATTCCTATGGATTACGATCCAGGGAATAATGGTGCTGTGTGCTCTTTGCACACGAATAGAAATGTTAAGCCAGTGCACATGTTCTATTTCGCCTGCCTTTTTGTTTGTAGTAATACCGCTGCCTACTACATATGTTTTGCTTATGTTTAGATTTAAGTTTCACATCTAAACTAGGATGTCTCAGACTGGAAAACGACTTTAATGCGAACCATTATGCCTCGATTTGCCATTAGAAATTTGCAATTGCGGAGACAATAATGGAAGGAACATGAGCTGCAACATAGAAGTAGAGAGTGTTTAAATGGAGCGCCCCGCGAGCTCAGCAGACAGTCCTAGCCGCACCGTATGATTACAAGGCCGCGTGACGTCACTGGATCACTGTCCACCGTCTCTTCCCCCTCCCATCCGTGCCACTCGACGCCTGCCGATGCTGCATTTGACGCCGTCAGCTGTGTAGCGCACGTGGCCCACACCTGCCGCACCGCGACCGCCCGTCATATGTCCGTCCCTACTAATCTTCTGTTGCACAATCGAAACACATACGTAATCGTTCTAATAAATATTAAACAGTTTCCTGTCAAGCTTCCTACCTGAGCCTATTCCGTACGATGTTGTTGTGGAAAAGTGGAACATCTACTATAGGCACTGATATACCCAGTACCATCGTTATGTTCAATATTGCAGAGATCTATTTTGACATTCGATCCTTTTCCCAAACCAGACGATACTTTTGAAAATAATAGGCATCTCATTTTTATGTATCTGTAACTTCATAGCCAGCATCGTTCGTCGCCTACGGCTGCTCAATGCGCTGAAAGTAGAATTCCTGAATTGTAAAATAAATACTTACCAGAATTGGGGCTTAGTCGCCTTTTGCGTATTTGATCGTTGCTAACGGCCTATATGTTTTACACAGGAACTGTGTTAACACCGCAGCAGTCCGCATAGGTTGGATTATTGCGCAACCAGCCTACTCAGCCAGTCATCTGCACTCGTCAGCTAATTCCAGATGGACAATGCTCTGCCACCTTGTCACTGTACCCGGTGATTGGTGATTGTAGCTGCCAGTGAGATCCCGACAAAAAGCAATTTACACTCCTGACTCCTGCTGCGTGTGACTTACAAATTTGTCGCCGTTTACGAGCCGCTGTTTTATTTCTCTATTACACGCTTTCAGTCGATAATTCGGAAGGTTACTGCCCTTCACAACTTCCGCCGCTTACAGATTAATTCCAGTTTTAAGTGACCGAACTTGATACTACGTAGAATCATCCTTGGCGTGATTTAAACGAATATTAATGGACCCGTGTAGGGTTCGTTCACTATAACCGCATTTGGCATTGTTGTCGCGCCTGTTTCTGTTTGCGCTCGTATTGGTGATTGTTGTCGCGGGTGTTTTGGTAACATTGAAATGGTAATCTTATTATCTGTATTGGTACGCGCCTGAGGCTACCGCATTTCCAAGTTCAGCATTCCGATTCTGGAATGCTTTCTGAAAGGATAGACTACATACCTTGTATCACTCATTTACCGTGTCAATATCTCAGCAGTGGATTTCTGGTCAACAATTCACATTGCGACATTGTTAAGCCTACATCCAAAGTACCTGCACAGTTGCACTGCACTACAATTTGAGCATGAAACCATTCCTGCTGCAGTTGCCCACTGCTGTGCCTGCTTCGACCAATTGGTTGAAAATGCCTCACTTTCATAACTTCCATCTCCACCACCCGCTAAACAAGTTACTTGAACATGAGAAAGGCCAAATTAATATAGGACTGTGACGCTACCAAGTACTACGCTACTCCTCTTACCTTGGTCATGGATGCACTAATTGTATGGGTATTATGTCGAAAGGGATGATGTAGTCGATTCAGACGAAACACGGAGGTTCCTAAACGCCAGCCACATACCATAAGTGAATTCTTGTATAAAAGCATGGTCCTCCCTTATTTTTTTAAAGATACCTTAGCGCTAAGAATATAATTTTTGTAACGTATTTTCATGTCCAAAGAGATTAATTTAGATCCTCATAATGTTGTTATATTTGTGCATATCTCCTGTCGAGAAAGTTACTATTTTGCAATTAATCAATAATCAACCATACTGTAAAATCCCTCTTTGGTAACTGATATTAATGTTGTAACTTAGTGTTAGGCCACACCTTCGTTGTGTTTATTGTTTATGTTGTCTGATGTAAATGTAGGTACTCTTGTTTCAAAGACTTAGTAAGCCCGTAAATGGAGAACTATTCCTATTATGTATAACTTTAGATTACCCTATCTTTTAAAACCTCTTGAGGAGGAACGCTACCGCACCAATGGGCACCTCGCTAAGGCAAGTGTGAAAGTGTTTCAGCCGCTTGCCATTCCGCTCGTCAGCTGACTGCCAGCAGCCAGCACCTTCTGACTTCACCAGCCAACGCGTTGCTGGGGCACTACTACTGGTCATCCCACCCGAACCTTTGTGAGCCGACCAAGGCGCCCTTGGCTTACGCCCCCACTCAGGGGAAGAATTCTGTACTTTCCTATAACAATTTCTATGTATAAGTGTGAATGTAATTTGTAACAGACCCTTTCTACCCACGTCACCAACCATGGAAGTTTTTATTGTAATTTCATTAATTTTTGCAAATGGTAAACCATTCCCATGGAAGGGGGAGGAGTGTACACCAGTGGAGAACAGCAGGATTATATTTTTATTTTTTCCTGTAACTTTCGACATGATTTTCCATGTCTTGCCGCACGCGCCTTAGGACAGAGGGAGGCCGATGTCCCCGCCATACGTCTGCGTCACGCGCGCCAAATTTCCGCTGCCGCGTGCATTCTGAATTCCCTGGCCCGATTCGATTTGTGCTCAGCAACCGGCACATGTCGCCGACCCATGCAACTGCGGGCGCGGAACCCGCTGATCAGAGCACCTATGCCAAAGTCCGCAACGGGGATTGCAACGAATCGGAGCATGAACGCAATTATGTAGATTCAGCATTGTTGGCTAGGTGCGACATCGTTACTGACGGTTAAAGGGCTGTCTGCCGCCGGCTCTTGCCCCGATAGCACGCTCCCCACTCTGCAGCCTCCTGGGCTCGCTCTCCTACTTAAATCATCATAATGATTACTTCTGTTGCACCACTGGTGGCTCTCCTCAGGCCCTAATATCAGAATTTGTATCCCCTTTTCTGAAATACAATCTTTTCGTTAACCCAACACTTGTCCGAGTATGATTTGCTGGTCCTGTCAAACCCCGTCCCGAAAACGCCCACAGCCTTCTCCCGTTCGTGCCATACCTGTACACATTCATCTTCTACTGCGATAATGTTTTAAATTTGAGCTAAGTACAGCAGGTCATTTTGAAGTGGTGAGTTCCTGGATTTTTCACAGCAGAATAACAGAAATACGTAGCGACAGTATACAGCATTTTATAAGTATCAAAAAGAAGAGTAAGCAGAAAAGAAGGAAAATATAGAACATTGGGGAATATCGAAATGTGTGTGCAATCAAGTAGAGAAGAAATGTGTCAGGTAAAACAAAATATAATTATTTCTTTGCAGACACACTGGTCAATGAAGAGTGTGCACTTAAGTAGAGAAGAAATGTGTCAAGTAAAACAAAATATGATTATTTCGTTGCAGACACACTGTTCAATCAAGATCGAGCGAGGTGGCGCATTCGGGAAATCGGCGTTTTTCCGAGATTTTCCTAAATCACTCCAGGCAAATGCCGGGATGATTCCTTTAAAAGAGAACAGCCAATTTACTTCCGCATCCTTAACCAAAAAGCCGAGCGTGAGCTCCGTCTCTAATCGCCACGCTTTCGACGGGACGTTAAACTCTAAGCTTCCTTTGGTCAATTAAAATTGGTGTACTGGTGATAATTTCCTACCCGAACATGTTTCCTTTTTGTTTTGGAATTCCGTTATTTATGAGCTATGACTATTTGAAATAGGAAGTTGTGCTTCTGTTCGATTTTACTGCTATCTTCTGCGAGAATGATTGTGTCTGTGAGCGAAAGCACGCGAAAGGAACCAAGGCAACAGTGGTTGTCCCCGAGCGACCAAGGTAGGTTGTTAGCGACACCCCCTAACCGGAGGCCATAAAAGAGGAATTCCAGTCTGTGACAGCGGGGGCACATTCACTGTGACTGTGGCAGGAACAATATTTGAAGGGCTGAAGCATTCATTGGTCACACCTCCGCTCACGGACGTAAACACCAAGAAACCTGTACTGCCTACCCTTTCGCTTTTCGCTTTCCCTGTCTCTCGGCTCTTGTTCGTTGGGATTGATGTATTTCAATCACACTTTCAGTTGCGTAATTAGTATTTGTTATGAAATTATTACATTTTTGTGTTATTTTGTGACGTTGTGGTGTGAAATTTGGGTTCTATCTTAGATAATCACTACAGCATAGATATTTGATTGTCCTGTATTTGGTACAATATAAACAAATAACCAATGTCCTGGGGGGACACTATTCGGTGTCGTACACAGGAAAATAGAAGCTAAGTGCTGCAGCAGAAATAAAATTGACAGTACTCATTGACAATCACTTACGGAGGTTCTAGATGGACTCGTGGTGGATTTCGTTGAGAGGGTCATATTTTCGGCACGTTCTTTCTTCAGTTGACCTTCTTCCTGCTCTGAGCCAAGACTGTACACAATTTCTGGATTAAATTATTCCAATAAAGATCCATCAGTTCTTACGAAAATTTATCTTCCGATTTTTTCGACTAACAAACTGTTCTTTCTTTTAGTATAAATGTCATGCGCAGCACTAAATGCTCTTTCGCATTCAGATATGGAAAATAGAATTTAATCAAGCTAGTTTTCTATATTTCGTTGGTATTTCAAAAATGAATAACCTGTTCGTCAACCCACTCTTTAGCTGGTTTTAAAACAGCTTCTTGCTGTGGTCTCAATCCATGTCTGCAAACTTCAGCACACTAATAATAACCAAGAGTTATATTAATTGCTAACCATCTATTTTTAGTTTTAAAATTAATTGTGCTGAGACAACGATTAGCATTTTGGATAATGAATAATCACTGAACTTACTTGACCAGACGGAATAATTAAATTACCCCGTACATTCATAAGTACCTAATCTTTTTTATTTTATTTTATTTTTATTATTTATTTTGAGTCGATCATTCGTTTTAAAAGCTTGGTTGGTCAAATCTAACACGTTCTCTTTAATTTCCCATTTATTATATGGAATCTTTCGTTTGACACTGTTTAAACTGTTAAGCGACCTCTTTTTTACTCCTAAATTATGATGTATTTACCTGTGCCTGTACACAAACAGTGCCCAACCAGACTCAATTCAAACAATGGCACAACGTGGCTCTGAAAACACACAACCAGACGTTTAACGTCAAAGGAATCAAAGCTGACAATTTTGTAATCGCTCAGTTATAAATCCGGCTTATTGAAGAAGCATTAGTCAAAGAGAATAATATACGCTTCTATTTTAGTTTCCAGTTGTGCTACTAGATAGCTATGAAGAAGTAAATCATTTCCGCTTCATCTATTTTAAATCAATTCGACAGTGGCAAAGTTCAGCAGAAGAAGCAACAAAAGAGAGACGTGCAGCACGAGACCGTTTATTTATGTGAATCGGAGTTACAAGCAACAATGAACGCTTGCTTCTAGTGCCTTTACGACACCAGTTGCTTTAGCAATGGAATACATTGCTAGATGCAGATCATTACTCGGGGGTTCAAATGTTCAAATGTTTTCAAATGTTTGTTAAGCTTATGGGACTTAACTACGGGGTTATCAGTCCCTAAACTTACAAACTACTTATCAGCTAGCTTATCCTAAGGACGGCACAAATATCCATGCCCGAGGGGGGATTCGAACCCCCGACCGCAGTGGCCGTGCAGACCGTGACTGAAGCGCCTCAGTCCCCTCGGCCACCGCGGCCGGCACTCGGGGGTTCAGCGTAGATTAACACATCGTAGTAATGTATATGCACAACTCCTGCGATATTGCTATTCAGCCACGGATTTTATAACTCGAAGTATGGGGACAGCAGAAGCTCGTGGCGAAGGGGGGAGTGGGAGGGGTATTAGTTTTTGCAATGTCCTCTCCATTGCTTGCTTCCTCCATCACTGTGTCAATCAGCAAAAACAGAAAACCCTCTGTTAAATGGTATTTGCCGACTTAAATACCTAGCCGCGCGGGAGTGGCGGCGTGGTCTAAGGCATCTTGCTGCGGACTAGGAAGTCGCTCCCGCCGGAGGTACGAGTCCTCCTTAGGGCATGAATGTTTGTATTGTTCATAGTGTAAGTTACTTTGATTAATTTGTGGGTCTAGGGTGTGGTGATCACAGCAGTTTTGGTCCAACAGGTTTACAAACATTTGAACTCCATGGCTGGACACTGCTGTGTAGGCGGCCACTGAATGAACCGAGCACATCTATGATACATATGATACGTTAACCATAACTCCCCTTGGGTAGTCCTCCTTTGTTTACGTTTCATCTTGGACGAAATAACGCTGAAGAGATGACATTGGTGTAAGATCGAGTGCTTACAGCTACAGAAAAGCAAAATGGGGGGAGCACTAGGGTAGAAGAATTCACTACGCTTTCCTAGCTAACTCTTAAACTATCTTTATTCCTTGAAGTTTCTGCGATCCATCTGTGCCTACACTCCTAGCGAGAGCCCATCTCGCCTTTCTATCTTTACAGCCCTGCCTGTGTGGCGAAAGTGTGTAAACACATAGCGTTTACAATTTTAATGCCACGTATGCTTTACACTTTCTAGACCAGATGACCGTACTGCGGATTCAGAGTCTTCAGTGAATGACACATCGCCGGTCCAAGATGGTCAGACCAGCTGCTATTCAGCGCAATTCCATATAAATTCACTTTCAAGCAATAATTAAGAAAATGACTGGTTCACCTATTGGCTCCAGATTTCCACTGTGCTTTGAAATCCCTGGGAACCTCTTGCTGGACAAAAATTTCCATATACATAACCACAACAAGACAGGGATGGTTGAAAACGAAAAAAAAAAAAAAAAAAAAAAAAAAAAAAAAAAAAAAAAAAAAAAAAAAAAAAAAAAACAGAGACCACTTTAGATAAATGCAAATCATGGTTAGCTATGTCACCAGCAAAACAAGGCTGCTCTCAAGGGTGGACATCTTGGAGTAATGAAGCATAATGCATTAGTTCAGGCACCACTAACAAAATTCTCGAAGTTGCAACAAAAGGTAACTTGTAATGTCATATCAAAACACTGTATCATCAGTACGCTTTATAACATGCTTTCTAAGGCACAATCAGAGCAGATTTCATGGGTTTTGTGAATCCACAGGAGCCTGAAGAAAACCTCTGGAAATTATCTCTTTCTGAAAGTAACAGTGAGCACCAGAAGTTTTTTGAAACTGGAAATATTTAAAGCTGATGAAGAAAACAATAATTTCCGAATGACGGGAGTAAAATTAGGTATAATTGTACTAAACAGTATGAGAAGTCTTAACCTCAGTCTCAGTAAATGCATTTACATCGCAGCAGATGGATGGATGCTCTGTCGTGAATTCCGAAGTTGTGGATGCAGTCACTACAATAAAGAAACAAATGTAGCAGAGCTGAACAAGCCCCTTGTTTTAACCATTCTTTAAACCAATTTCTAAATCCTCTGATGTGCAATTGGTAACACACTCAACTGGGATCGTTAAAATGGTTGTGCCTTTTTTCAGATTCAGCAAAAACAAATGCTATAAAGCATCTAGGGGATAAGCTAGTCCCCATTTGTTAAACAAGGCGAGCAGAAAGGAATATCTCTATAATATCTTTCCTAAATAGCATTGAAAAAGTCGTATCATAGTTCGAGCAAATTTCTCAATGGTCACATTTTTCAGATGACACCTCTAGGACGCGTTTATATCTACGATGCGTGTTTTTTTAAGTAAGTATCGTAATAAATTAAAAAAAAAAGGACGTGCTAAGATATCTCAATAATTTTATTTTTACATGTAAGCCTGTTCCTTAATCTACTTTTCTACATAATTTCCGTCAATACTGAGCCACCTGTCACAATGTTGTGCCAGTTTTTGAATAACCTCCTCATAGAAGTCTCCCGCCTGACTTGACCACTGCATCACAACTGTTTTGACTGCATCGTCTTGCTTGGTCACAATGCCATACAAAACACTACGAGAAACATTAGGAAAGTCATCGCGCAAGAAGGAAATCGTAAAGCGTCTGCTTTCTCTCACCTTATTGTCCACTTCCTGCACCAAACTTTCATTAACGACCGAAGGACGCCCACTCCGTTGTTCATCATGCACATATGTGCGGCAATTTTTAAATGCTCTCATCAACTTTCTTACCATTCTATCACTCATAAGGTTTTCTCCGCAAACTGCACAGATCTCACGACGAATCTCGATTGCTTTTAGGCTTTAAGTACTAAGAAATCTTATAACGGCCCGTACTTCACAATCGGGGGAACTCACGATTATCGGAGGCATCTTAAACACTCGGTACACAACGTAAACAAGGAAGAATCAGACTGCAATAGCATC
Source organism: Locusta migratoria (assembly GCA_026315105.1). Taxonomy (NCBI): domain Eukaryota; kingdom Metazoa; phylum Arthropoda; class Insecta; order Orthoptera; family Acrididae; genus Locusta; species Locusta migratoria. The sequence goes on from CM048746.1 coordinate 260,597,899, forward strand.
AGTGCGTAGAAAACAGATGTAGTACCCATTGCACATAAAAATTACTGAGATATCTTAGCACTTTTTTTTAACGGTATTTAGTTAAAGAACACGCCTCGTAATTTGAGCATTCATCGAACTCTCTTTGCCTTGTTGACGTGCTCAGTCAAACATTACCTCTTAATATTAACCATAAACATTGGAAATAAGCCGCGCGAGAATGCCCGTACTCTCTAAGGTGCCTTTCTGCGGAGCGCGGGGCTGCTCTCTGTCGGAGGTTAGAGTCCTCCCTCGGCCTTGGAATACATTAAAGTTGTTGTCTAGAAAAAGACGACAACTGGAGTTTAGTCCCAGAGCTTTACAAACATTTGAACAGAACTTAAGAAACTGAAAATCAGCTTATAATACAAGATCATTCCACATCCAATCATCACATTTTTTAAAATGTTGTTTGCTCGACCATCTTCAATTATATTCAAATCTTACCAGATTGTTGTAAAGGTCTTAAAGCATGTTATACAAAATTTTAGGCCGATATCTAAAGTGATCGAGGCTCCAGGGCCGTTTTTGTTGAAGGGTGTCATATGTCGCTCGTGTGCCTGAGGAACTTTTGGCCAAGTCTGCGCTTTCATTTCTCAGCAGCTAAGGTACTTCACATTTTCAAATCTGAGTTTCTAGATCAGTTTTGTGCAGAGAATTGAAAAATAACATTATCACTTACTTCCTTTTTAATTTTTTTGCAAAGTCAGGCGAAAATTTCGAGACTCCAAATTTAAGGCCGACTTTGGCGGTCCCTTACTAAACAACTAATCCGTTGTACACCTTGATAGTTCACCTTTGTTTATAAGTTCTGCCTGGTAAGCCATTGTAACAAAGGTGAAACTGTGTCTTCTGTAGTTTTTGAGATAATGGTCTAGAAAGTTGTCTCAAAAAAACCAGAACGCAAAATTTGACAAAGTTTGGAGGCAAATATCTTCAAATACGCCACCTCTGATTTAAATTGCACCATTAGAAATTGAAGCTTTTTCTCTGCTAGAATACTGATTTTTTTTTTATCATGGGCGGCCGCAGTGGAGTAGCCGAGCGGTCTAAGGCGCCTCGTTGGGAGCACGCGGTTGCTCGCCGTCGGAGGTTCGAGTCCTCCCTGGGGCATGTGTGTGTGTGTTGTCCTTAGGTTAGTTTAGCCTAGTTTAGTAGTCTGTAAGCTAAGGATTGATGACCACGCAGTTTGGTCCGATAGATTTACAAACATTTAGTCTGGGCACTCTATGAGTTGATTAGTTACAGAACTTGAATTATGATGTTATTATCATACGCGTTTTATGTATTAATATACGAAAACATGGATGCAACATCCATAGTTAACAAATGTTCAAATGTTTGTTAAGCTTATGGGACTTAACTACGGGGTCATCAGTCCCTAAACTTACAAACTACTTATCTACTACCTTATACTAAGGACGGCACAAATATCCATGCCCGAGGGGGGACTCGAACCCCCGACCGTAGTGGCCATGCAGACCGTGACTGGAGCGCCTCAGTCCCCTCGGCCACCGCGGCCGGCTCCATAGTTAACCTCCATTATTAATTAATGTACAAAAGGCAATCTATAAAAGAAACATAATAATAAAAAATCGGCGTTTACGTATATATATCAAGCTATTAGTAGGAACGTAAAGTTAATAACAGTAAAAGAATGCATTGTTATACATATTAACGTAAAAAGATTCAGTTTCTTACCTAAAGATCACATAGGTTACACAAACAATCCACCTCAGTCCTTAAAACGGTTCAGCGCGGTAGAACCACCTTGACACGAACGTAGCAGTGACGACGGCACAAGGTGGCGAAGACTCGTGGCCCGAAAAATCAGCGGCGTGGAGTCGAACGCAGATCGAGGAAAACGAAATGGGTACACAACTGTGTCGTTTGGCGCGCGTTCACCACGGCAGAAAGCTGCAAATTGTCGAAACTCGCCAGGCCAGAAAAAGTTTTTACCTGGGCGGGACCACAGACCACACTCTGTGGCGGGACCTGCCCTTTTGTCAGCGGGTGGCGCCGGGCGCCCCGAGGGGGCAATAAACTGTTTCGCCGAGTGGCCGGACGCAGGAAGCGGCCGCGCTATAACTGCACAATCACTTTGTGCACAATATTCTAGTAAAGCTAAAGCTGCTTTTCCTAATAGTGCATTTTAAACTAAAGATCAGAAGTGGTCTATATAAATACTTTGGCCTCCAAATTTGGTCAAATGTAGTGTGCTCTTTTTTTTAAAAAATTTTTTTAGGCAACTTGCTTCATTATTCTCTCAGGAACAACAACGGGCGCTGATGACCTCGCTGTTGAGCGCCCTGAAACGCCAATCATCATCATCAGGAACAACAAAAGATACAGTTTTGTCATTGTTTCACTGGCTTGTCATGCCGAAAATACACACGAAGGCGGAATAACAAGAAGTAAAAAGTATACGCTGTATAAAAAGGGATTGCCAAGTTTACCTTATATTTTTGGCAATGTAATTTACGTCTGAAAAGACCTACTTAATCTTTACTCATGATAAGGTTATTTTTGCATTATCTGCGCAAAACTGATCTAGAAACTGAGATTTGGAAATGTGAAGTACCTTAAATACAAAGCAATGAGTGTGCAAACTTTGTCAAGCATGCTTTTGCAGAGATAGGACGCCGGCCGCGGGGGCCGAGGAGACTGAGGCGCTCCAGTCACGGTCTGCACGGCCACTACGGTCGGGGGTTCGAATCCCCCCTCGGGTATGGATATTTGTGCCGTCCTAGTTCGTAAGTAGTTCATAGTGCGGACAGGAAGAGGATAGAGGCTTCTGAAATGTGGTGCTACAGAAGAATGCTGAAGATTAGGTGGGTAGATCGCATAACTAATGAAGAGGTACTTAACAGAATTGGTGAGAAAAGGAATTTTTGGCACACCCTGACTAAAAGAAGGGATCGCTTGGTAGGACACATTCTTAGACATCGAGGAATCGTAAATTTAGCATTGGAGGGAAGTGTGTGGGGTAAAAATCGCAGAGGGAGACCAAGAGACGCGTATAGTAAGCAGATTCAAGTGGATGTGGGTTGTCGTTCTTATGAGGAGATGAAAAGGCTTGCTCAGGATAGAGTAGGGTGGAGAGCTGCATCAAACTAGTCTCCGGACTGAAGACCATAACAACAACAACAAGTAGTTTGTAAGTTTTGGGGGCTGATGACCTCGTAGTTAAGTCCCATCGACTATACAAACATTTGAACATTTTTTAGAGATAGGACCTTCATTTTCCAAACCGTTTTACAAGTCAACCCATAGAGCACCCAGGATAAACAATCAATATTCTAGCAGAGAAAAAGCTACTCTTTCAAACGGTGCAATTTAAATTAAAATCAGAGGAGACGTATTTGAAGATATTTGCCTCAAAATTTGGTCAAATTTTGCGTTCTCGTTTTTTGTGGGCTGCTTTCCGGATCATTATCTCAAAAATTATAGAAGACGCGGGTTTACCATTGTTACACTGGCTTATCAGGCAGAATCTACACACAAAAGGCGGAATATCAAAGTGTACAACGGATTAGTCGTTTAGTAAGGGACTGCCAAAGTCGGCCTTAAATTTTGTGTCACGAAATCTTCACCTGACTTTGAAAAAACATTACAATAGAACTACTTAATCTTTACCATGATAATGTTATGGTTCAATTCTGTGCACGAAACTGGTCTAGAAACTATACTGATACATAATGAAAATTAAAAGAATATATTAATTTTTTGTGTATAAATAATAATTAAATGAAAATGTTTTTAACGTATTCACTAATCAAGTTCAAAGTATTTAAATCACCGACAATTTTTCTTTTCTGCGACTCTCAGAGCATGCAGGTTCTATTTTGGCCAATCCAGTACAAGTTCTTCATAAATAAAACACAAACTCGGACACAAGTTAGACTTCCACTGAAATATATCTGTATTTTTAACGCACATTAAGTAAAGAAATTCACACAATTTTACATTATACGTGGGAAGATGGATTTTCCTTTAAGAAAAGAAAATTACAATTAATCAATTAATTAATTGTAATTTTCTTTTCTTAAATTAAAGAAAAAATACATCTCCCCCGCTCTCCTTTTTACCCATATGTTTCCTGCCCCGTGTATCATCACAAAACCCAGATTTGAAAATGTGAAGTATGTACCTTAGCTGCTGAGAAATGAAAGCGCAAACTTGGCCAAAACTTCCTCAGGCACACGCGCGACGCATGACACCTTACCATAAAAGCGACCGTGGAGCCTCGATCACATTAGATATAGGCAGGATTGTTCCGAGTTCCACGTTCTCTCCAGATGAGGGAACGACGATTGTCCGGCTGAACACAACAACTTGACTCATCTGTGAACAGAATCTATCACCCTTCGTTACGACTCCAATCATGATATTCATCCGCCCAGTTTCTGCGAGCTGAAGAGTTGTAACAGGGTGGGGGGCTGGAAGTCGGGTGGACGTGGTTCATGGAAACTGCGGTGCCTGGGAGAAGCAATTTATTTATTTACTAGCTGCTCCCCGCGGTGTTACCCGCGGTTCAATAGCCAGACATTAAAGTGCCAAGAAAGGGCATAAATAACTACATGACTGTTTGCGACATTGTTAGCACGGAAAATATAATTGTCTTGGAACGGATGGAGAGCCAAAAATCTATTGCAATACGTCCCTGTAAACGACGTTTCGAGACTTCTTGTTCTCCGAGTATATGTAGAGATTTCTAGCTCTCGATACACGGGAGCAGCCTACGTAGAGCTGTCCGTGCGAGAACCATGGGGTGGCCAGATGAATACCTGCCACTTTTAACGTTTGTCCTTGACTCTTGTTTATAGTAATCGAGAAGGCCACTTTCGATGGGAACTGTAACCGGTTAACCTGGAATGACAAGATTGTTGGGATGAAGGGAATTCGTGGTATTAATACAGTCTCTCTCTTGGCACCACCGGTGATGATGGTGGCCTGCACGATATGCCTTCTCAGGTCCGTGATGCGTAACGTGGCGCCATTGCATAATCGTGGTGCATCCAAGTTACGCATCAATAAAACAGGCACACCCACCTTCAGCTCCAACTTGTGGGATGGCACCCCTGACAGTACGTAACTACAATAACAACAATACAGTAATCGAAAACAAATGCCAAGTAAACGAACAAAATAAACAGAAAACCTAACGGAGAAATGTAACGAAATAAACAACAAACCTAACGGAGAAAAGTAAAGAGATAAAAAAGACATCTAACGGAGAAACGAACTGTTGAGATCCTACAAATGCAAAGCGAACCAACAAAAGAACTAAATGCAAACGTTCGAATGCTGTAAATAATCGAAATCACCAAAGAAACTATTATTCATTGAAATCCAAAGAGAATACAATTTTAAAGAATTACGATAACATCACAATGTTCGAACATCTATAACGTTTCATATGTTAACTGCAGCGTACCGCCTGCCATCTGTTGAGTGCATTTGCTACTACGTTCGTTGCAGTTTGCGTACGCTATTTATACGTGTTAGTTCGCGCTTTGTACACAAAATAGGGCTCCGTATCTAGATCCCGTTCTACACAAAACGTCAATGTTTTTTCTTGCCATGGTACTTAGAGCATATTTTATTTAAAGTCTTCAATTTATATACATACTTCCTTCATTTGTTACAACAAATGAAAATGAATGCGGCATAAACGCCAGCATTCAGATTTCTTGTGTATGTAATTATATATCAGTTAAGCCGTTTTGGCAGTATCCAAGAATCTTTCCGTACATTCGAAAGTAAAAAAGATAACAATAACAAAGAAAAAAATTTCACTATAGCAAGACCCGAACCTTTGCCCAAATAACGGTAGATTATTGCATGACGCGTTAACCCTCGCAACTAAACATGACATACCCTACAACGTTCTTCTGCTGTTGTATTAGATGCTTCTTACAACCGTTACGTATTTCTATGGATATATTTCAAATAAATAACTTGTAATAAACATTTTGAAAAGTAGACTATGTCCTAATCCAAGACATAAGAAATCTCTATATGAAATTTCATCTAAATCAGTGCTGTAGTTTTAGCTGGATGCGGTAACAAACATACAAACTTTCGCATTTATAATATGTAAAGGATTCATTTGGCAGAGTTTGGTCGTCGTTGTACTGGAACGTTTTCTTGGCGTTACTGGCAGCGGTGGAGCGTACGAAGCCCCCTGCCGGCAGTAAACTGCCAGACACGCAGGGCGCCACCGCTCCAATTACTCGCTGACGGCGCAGGACGCCGGCCGGCTGGCACGCCGACTGATCACTGCGTTGGCAGGAATATCGGATTGAGCAGGGTAGTAACGCATCACGCGACTCACCACAACCGGAAGTGACCTACCGAAGTAGTTTTTATTTACCATTGAGCTCAGTGCTTTTGGCGCGTACTTGTTCCAACACCACCTGTCTTCTAGGTGGTGTTGCTTGTTCCCTAACTAATAAACCGAGAAAATGAAATATGGATTCAGAGAAAACATGGGAAGACTTAAGGGAATTCTGAAAACACATAAGATTAACAAATTTTCCAAGTTCAATGTGCCTCAGGGGCCAAAAGGATTTTTAGATGTTAAGCATTCCGTAAGTATTGGACCTATCAAGGCTGTATACTGTTTCGTTTAGTGCACTAATGGGAAATGTTACTTAGTTGGTTTACGTTTTAGGAGGCGATCCACTTATGATATTGTAAAAAGATGTAAAAAAGCCAAGATCGCTGTCCATCAATTTTTATTTACGACGACCGGTTTCGCTGAACTATGTCAGCATCATCTGGTCAAATAAAATATTTTAGAAGGCCATAATCTTCTAATGTCAATCAGTGAGTCACTGTGATAATTATGTTTTATTATAATGACATAGTGCACCTATGCACTGTAAATTGTTATATAACAACTGATTGACATTACAATATTATGGCCTTCTAAAATATTTTATTTGACCAGATGATGCTGACATAGTTCAGCGAAACCGGTCGTCGTAAATAAAAATTGATGAACAGCGAACTTTGCTTTTTTATATCTTTTTACAAAATGTTACTTAGTGCGAATTAATTCCCTGTTTGTTGCGTTGGGAAATTGTTTGCCGTTTTGTGGGGAATTCGATTTGCTTTCGAAGAACGAAGTGACAAATTTCGTAGCCTGTGGCGAGGAACAGTGCTAGGGACTTGTGCGGAAAACTAAGAGCCGTGATTACACCTTCCAGTTGTGTTTGCAGGTGCAGGAACAGAACGAGAGTACCTAATTCACATACAAGAACCTATCAACCATAGAACAGGAACAGCATTAATTATTTACTTCATGGTCAGCGCAAAAATGTACTCCCATGTTTCTATAGGATTCGGTTTTCAAACAATATTAGCTGAATCCTATAGAATTACGAGAATACTTTTTGGTGCTGAACATGAAGTAAATAATTGATGCTGTTACTGCTCAATGGTTGACAGGTTCTTGTATATACCCTTGGTCGCTCAGTAGCTAGCAAACAGAATTATCTACCAAACGGCAAACAATTTTCCAATTCACTCAAACAGGGAATTAACTCACACCAAGTAGGAGTGCATGTAAGCTGAAAATGACGGGAAACTACAAGGCACTACACCGTCTCGTATTCAGACACAGGACAACGATAGTCTATCAATATCTACTTCGCGGAAATGAGCTGACCATACGAGGGTAAGTCAATTATTATCCGCAAAGTAGTTATAAAATTTTATTGTAATAAAATACGAAACTTACAAGAACATCATTTTTCGACATAGTCTCCTTGCTTTTCAATGCACTTCGTCCATCGCTCTACAAGCTTCCTTATGCCCTCATAAAAGGTTTTCGGTTGAGCTGCGAGCCAAAAGTACCGCAAAGTAGTTATAAAATTTTATTGTAATAAAATACGAAACTTACAAGAACATCATTTTTCGACATAGTCTCCTTGCTTTTCAATGCACTTCGTCCATCGCTCTACAAGCTTCCTTATGCCCTCATAAAAGGTTTTCGGTTGAGCTACGAGCCAGGAATGCACAGCTTCCTTCACTGCTTCGTCCGAGTCAAATCGACGGCCCCTTAATGCCTGTTTGAGTGGACCAAACAAGTGATAGTCAGAAGGGGCAAGATGGGGACTATATGGAGGATGATCCAGTACTTAGAATTTGAGTTTCTGGAGCGTTTCAGCAGTGTGGACAGCAGTACGCGGACGAGCATTGTTGTGCAACAACACAATACCTTCTGATAGCAATCCTCGGCGTTTGCTTCGAATTGCAGCCTTCAGCCTGTCAGTAAGCATCTCACTGTAACATACACTGTTTATTGTTGTGCCCATTTCATAATAATGTTCCAGTACAGGACCTCGTGCATCCCAAAAAACTGTAAGCATCAGTTTTCCTGCGGACGGTTGGGTCTTGAACTTTTTCTTGCACGGCGAATTTGGATGTTTCCATTCCATACTCTGCCGTTTACTCTCCGCCTCGTAATGATGGATCCATGTTTCGTCACCAGTAATGATTCTGTCTAAGAAGTTGTCCCCTTCGTTACCATAGCGATCCAAATTTTTTTTGCAGATGTCGAGGCGCGTTTGCTTATGCAACTGTGTGAATTGTTTTGGGACCCATATTGCACAAACTTTACGAAATCCAAGTATGTTGTGAATAATTTTGTAGGTAGAACCATGACTAATTTGAAGACGATGAGCCACTTCATCAATAGTTAATCGTCTGTCTAAGAGAATCATTTCACGTGATCGCTTAATGGTTTCTTCATTTGTGGTGGTAAACGGTCGTCCGGCTCCCTCATCGTGCTTAACACTCGTGCAACCATTTCGGAATTTTTCAATCCACTCGTACACACTTCGTTGTGGCAAAACACTGCTCCCGTACTGTACTGAAAGTCTTCTATGAATTTCGGCCTCTGATACACCTTCCGCCCACAAAAAACGTATCACTGAAAGTTGCTCTTGTTTGGTGCAAAATAGACAGCGGAACAGCCATGATTAACAGCACGGCAGCGACAACGAAACTAACGTAGCAGCTTGAAAATTGCTAAGACAATAACAACAAATAAACAAAGCATGCGTCACCTACATAAAACAACAGTACTACCAACATAAACAAAAATGTAGCTAAATTGCGGATAATAATTGACTTACCCTCGTATACAGCTGTATTAGACGAAGTGCTGGCTTCACTTTTTCGCGTGCAGGTTGTCTCCCTTTATCGTACCCTCCTTCGTATGAACGCCGACGCTTCCATACAACGATATGCAGCTAACTTTCGGCTTCGGTGTGTCACGCGATACATTTGTATCCTGCTTAATCCGATATTCCTGCGACCGATCACTGCGTGACGTTGTACCCGCGCTAAACACGGAAGACGTGGCTTGACCGAAGGCGTCTGGCGCACTCCGCGAAGCGTTGACCCTCTCCGGCTAAGACACTCGGCCCTAAATACCAAGAGTGCCGCCGGAAGTTACTAGAGGGCGAATTTAGGTCGACTATTGAGTTTTGTGGTCGAAGCATGTGAATCGACGCCATGATAACAACAAACGTGTAAACAAACAGACGAGGATTTGTGTGACATGCACGAATATGAATTTTGTTGCAAACTCGTTTCACTCGCAGATGATCCGTTAGGTTCATCATACCTAATCGCAAACTCGTAAATCGCTACTTATTCGAAAATATACTGCGAACTTTCTCTTTTAACGCCGGCCGAGGGGACTGAGGCGCGTCAGTCACGGTCTGCACGGCCACTACGGTCGGGGGTTCGAATCCCCCCTCGGGCATGGATATTTGTGCCGTCCTTAGTGTTAGCTAGTTCATAAGTAGTTCGTAAGTTTAGGGACTGATGACCCCGTAGTTAAGTCCCATAAGCAATACAAACATTTGCAAACATATTTTTTTTTCTCTTTTAACGGAATGCCAAGTATCTGACTGTCATCAGTTGTTTTTAAATCCACATTCATGGTTCCGGCCTTTATCACTGTGTATGGTGGTGCTACATAATGTGTAAACGAAAGTAAAGCAGGATCATATCAGTATGTTGACCATGGAATAGGTTTTACTTTTCTGTAATGTCGTTTCCGTGCACTGATATAGTAAATTTTCGATATGTGCTTAATTATGGAACTTGACAAGTTTTGTGAAACAAAATGTATGGTGATATGATGATGAGATATTTCTCAGACATGTCTGACAATTAAAAATTTTTATGTGGCACATGAAAATGGATTTTTCGTCAGAAATCATAACTGAGAATTAGAAATAGTTGATGACAATCTAATGTCCTTATGAAAATTTATTTGACTGATTCTCTACAAATGAAAATGATCAGACACCTATTAGTTACAAGGAATAATGTAAATGTCAATGGACCTGTACTCGTTTCAGCCACAATAACTCAAGCTGTTTCATAACGTTTCTGCATAATTACACACTCGGAAATCGGCAGATATTAGGTTATAAACAGCCAACTGTTTGTGAAACGCAGAATTTAAATGTCACTTGTAGGTTACTCGTTTCAGTCGCAGTGATTTAAACTTTATTTTTAGGTCCCAACCTTAATAAAAACTCGGAAATTGACACATTTTCTGAAATACTTCGCCAGAACCGTCTTTTTTTCTAGAAGGAATAATGTAAATAACATTGGTATTCGTTTCAGTCGCACAAATTTAACCTGCACTGTTAGTTTCCTGCGTAACGACACTCTCGGATATCGCAAAGTATTCGGGAAAAAATGTCAAATACTGTGTAACAGATTTGTAATACATCGAGACTATCGTCCCAGATACTGTTACGAAAGAAAAAAATCAGGTCTCAGAGGACTCGAACCAAAAAGTTTCCTTAGTATATACTGGGACTTAATACTTCTAACCACAAGATCAGGGCGATTTCATGTTTGCAGTTGCACAATTTCTATTCATATATGTCCTGTTTTGGCTTTAATCGTTATTCTATCATTAACTGATATTTGTTCTTCATTGACATTTAATGAACTAAGGAGAAGCGTCTGTGATCAATATTAACTCCTCAAGCCGGAAGTCCGAGTACGTTCTCGCGCGCCTTGAGCGTTCGCACTGGCGGCATCCCGACCCAGTACTCCTCACATGCAGGTAAAACTGTATTCATCTACCATCTGTTGCCGGTGGGAAATATTACTTCGTCAGCCAACTGTAGACATACCTGTGTTGACCTGTGAGGGAAATCTTTGTCAGGAAGTGAGCGAGTCGGATGAAATCACGTGTTACATCTTCAGTCTCAACGTCGCTCTCGACGCGAAACGATGTAGCCAAGCAATTCGCGCGGTCTTACGTCGGAGCAAATTCTTGCGATTCTGAGTGAACCGATGAATAAATTAGATGATATAAATGACAGAGCCCGTGATATGGATACCGATGACGATAAAGACACGGACGTTTTGGAAGAAATACTGAAAAAAGTCAATAAACAGCAGATACCGTTATGTCCTTAACGTAATAAAAATGTAAACAACCCCTGAAAAAATCATTACTTGTTAACAAATAATTTCATTGATAGGGCAATACTTTCAATGAAACGCTGTATTCCGGTGCCAGCCAGCAGCCTAAACTAAGTCCAATACGTTCGGCAGGCGTGCGGTAACTACCGGCTTGAAGGGTTAATATGGTATATTGTCATTTCAACACGTGGTCTGCAAAGCAGAGATCACAGATACTACTACTTCAAGTAACTACATATGAGGAGCATCGTTTCATATCGTATTATCTCCAAAAAAACTAAATTTTACATGAGAAGCAAAATACTGATTATTCAGAACCTAAGGAACATTTCACAAATGTAAAAAAATTTACATTTGTTTTATTTAAGGTGAACTTCTATATACGTGAAAAAGTAAAATAAATTTACTGTTGACTTCTTCAAATTGTAAAACTGATTTTGCAGTTATTCAATAAAATGTTACATGGAGATTCTGTACCTAAGGAGATGAAACTGGGTTATATTAGTACCATATTTAAGAAAGGGGATCGCAAAATTTGCTCGAACTATCGAGGAATCTGTGTTACAAACACACTAATGAGGATTTTTGGGAAAATAATTAAAAATAAACTTGAAAAAAATTTTAAAACCCAACAAGAACAATGCGGTTTCACAGCTGGTAGATCATGTGTAGACCATATTTTCACATTACGACAGATTTTGGAGAAACATAGAGAAAAATCGAAAAATGTTGGAATTATTTTTATAGATCTAGAAAAAGCGTATGATACTGTTCCAAGGAAACTACTCTGGAGAGCACTACATATGGCAAACATAAATACTTCTTTAATTAAAATAATAGAACAAATGTATAAAGATAATATTTGCCAAGTGAAAATTGGTAATACACTTTCACAGAAATTTAGAACAAGCAAAGGTCTCTTGCAAGGCTGTCCCATGTCACCAACATTATTCAAAATCTATATAGATATTTGTCTGAGAACGTGGTCACAGAAATGTAATAGTATGGGACTAGAAATAAGAGATGGAGTTTATCTACATCATTTATTATTTGCTGACGATCAAGTTGTAATAGCACAAGACGGAGAAGATGCAAACTACATGTGTAATCAACTAGCAATAGCATACAAAAATTGGGGTCTGAAGATTAATTATCAAAAAACAGAATACTTGACTAATGATCCACTTGAACTACGCATAGAGGGAAAGAAAATAAAAAAGTTAACACTTTCTGTTATTTGGGGTCCATTTTAGAAACTGAGGGAAAATCCGACTCAGAGATTAATAAAAGAATTAGCAGTGGAAGAAAGGTCATTGGAATGCTCAACTCAGTCCTATGGAGCAGAAACGTAATGAACAGAACAAAAAAAAAAAAAAAAAAAAAAAAAAAAAAAAAAAAAAAAAAAATCATATATAAATCTATATTTGAGAGTGCAGTTCTGTACGGAGCGGAAACCTGGACCATAAACCAGAAGCACACTAAGAAACTTCAAGCTTTAGAGATGGATTTCTGGAGAAGATCGGCCAGAATTTCCAGGAAAGAAAAAAGAAGAAACACCGAAGTATTAAAGAGGATGGAAATAATAGAAAGAATAGATGAGGTGATGGATAGAAAAAAATTACGGTAGTACGGGCATGTAAGAAGAATGGAGGACACCAGAATACCGAAGATGGTACTGGAGTGGCAACCTGAGGGGAGAAGAAGAAGAGGACGACCGGTGACCACCTGGATCCAAAATGTACAGCTCACAATGAATAGACTGGGCGCAGAAGAAGAAGACACACAAGATAGACACACGTGGAGAAATATAGTGAATAGTTAGTGTAAAACCTTATGTACTAGAGTATTCATTTCTGGGCGTATTAGTATGTTGGAGGTAAACCTCTGTAATGAGGAAAATCTCAAATAATAATAAAAAAAATAACCTTCTTCAAATTTAAAGAAACTGTGTTGGACTTAATATGCTTTGATCCAATAATTTCTAAAATATACAAATAAAAATCGACTACTGTGGTAAATATATAACTAAGTATTTATTTTTGTTTCTCTATGGGCATGTTTGGTTTCCTTTCCCCTCTTTCGGCTTACCGTTGTATTATAACCAATAGCAGTTTCTTCCTCCATAATCGAAAAACTACTCCCTTACATAAAGTTCACAATATTACTGTGATTATTGAATGCATAGCATTGTTGAAAATAGCGCACCAGCAGTCAGCATAGCCAACAGAGCAAACTGACAAAACTGCTTCATAGGGTTGCCAGAGTGAAATCGAGGCAGGCCGGAGACCAGACATGCTCCCCTCCCCCTTGGCCAATGACTCACCCCCCTCCCCCAACCAGGATTACACGTGAATTCTTAAAAAAAAAAAAAAAAAAAAAAAAAAAAAACCCTAATCATCTCCTCACTCCCAGGAAGTATTCCCCGTGGAACATTGCTAGGGGTGGCCTTCACGTGCCGCAGCTGACCGGCCAGGCCGCCAGTTGCTGTGGATCAACAATCGGCACACTTCAGTCTGCGTGGCAGCAGTAGTGGCGGCAGCATCAAAACTGCACACAACAGCTGCGCCTTCAGAGTTGCCGCTTGCGGCTCCGCGCACTGTGAAGGATCGCGCGCTACCAAGAAGAGCTTCTCACTGGCTCCATGTGAAGGGGCACAGTTACCGTCTGTTCCCTGTTACGACCATTTGCTTCCACGTAAAGAAGTAAACTTGAGGGCATAAAATGATTAAACGTAATAGTGCTGTCCTTTCTATGAGAGATAAATACGAGATTATTACTGTACTAAAAGAGATGCCTGCTGTTATAAATACATTTACTGTCAAGTACTTATTGGCATGGATGTTGTTTTAATGTTTGTATAGCTTATGGGACTTAACTACGGGGTCATCAGTCCCTAAACTTACAAACTACTTAGAACTAGCTAACACTAAGGACAGCACAAATATCCATGTCCGAGGGGGGATTCGAACCCCGACCGTAGTGGCCGTGCAGACCGTGACTGGCGCGCCTCAGTCCCCACGGCCACTGCGGCCGGCCATGGATGCTGTGTTCGTCCTTACGTTTTAAGTTACGTTAAGTTCGATGTATATCGTCGCTACATAGGCATAGTACTTAAAAAGCGTCGTAATAAAAAAAAGTTAGGATGAAGGTTACATTCAAGCCCGGAGATGAGAGTCATTGTCCCGTAGACCCGGAGAATTCATTCCAAACCCGGGCACTCCGGGCGGCGCCCGGAGATCTGGCAACCCTACTGCTTCACGCTGGACACAATATGATTTGAAACTCACTCTACAGTGGGCTGAATACGATTTGAAACTACAGCTACTTTACAGACGCAATTTACGATGTTAGTGAATCCGATGTTACATTCTGATTTCGCAGCATGAAAGATCGCTATGTAAACTATACAAAAATGTATCAAACTCAATTTTGTCCACGGGTGGACTTAAGACGATTTGAAACGATGCTCCTCATATATGGTACGGCAGAGCTTCCGGCAGTCTCGGTATTTAGCGTTCCTTGGGGAAGACTGGCCAGTGGCGCCGCGTTGTCTGGGACGCGCCGGCGGTCCTGTGGACTCCTCGCTCTATGCCAGCTGCCGGTGACTTGCAGCCCGACCCGACTACGGCGGGAGTGCGGCTAGGAGAAGTGCTGGTTACTGCAACGCACGTCACACAACGTCCCAACTAGTACGGTGTGCTTAAATATGCTCCTTTCCTGCTGAGTCCGTGCTTCTCGAAGCTTGTGTGTGTCGCTGACCACACGGGGCGATGTCCAGCGTGTCCCATTTGAGTAATGCCGTCCGTCTTGTAGCTGGTGCGAATCGTCAGCTTGCAGGGCGACGACTGGCTCACTCTGGTTTCTGGGTTTCCGCGATGTTTCGGCCTGAGTTCACAGGTTACTGACCATCTGAAATCAGCACTCCAACTCACGCCATTGTTTAGCATTCTGTTTCACAATCGCGATACCACTTTACCGTATCATCTCCGTTTCTTTCTTTCTTTCTTTTTTTAAAAATAAAATAAATAGATTCTTATCAATGTTTGGTTGTGTGGCCATATTCCGCAGCAGCTGTTAAAATTGATTATAAGAGGTAATCTGTCTTATGCTGACTGCAAATAAGAGGTATATTTTTACACCAGACGCGTTTCGCTTTTTTATTTTAAAAGCATCTTCTGTGGTCTGTAAATGATACAAAGGTTTGTACAATTTGTTTTTGATAAATAGATTAAAAACAGTTTTTAAAAAACATTTTGCACGTTAGGCCTAAGTGATTTAATTTAATATTCGGTCTACTCACGGTGTTGATGTCTCTTCTTTACATGTTACTACTGCTTCTCCGTCTTGTTGGCTGGAGTTCGTTTTTTCCTGGCGTGTGTTTCAGGGCTGTGTACAGCACTTTTCGTGTGTGTTTGTTTCGTTTTTTCTTTTTCATCTCAGCACATCACAGCACTTCACTTTTTGAAATGTATACTGATGACATATCGCCTGTTATATATGGAATGCCTGTCTGTTCATTTGTCATTTCACTACAGTGTGGCTACGTTTTCGTTTGGTCTGTGAGTGTTGCGAACGTTGCATATTTATAATATAAATACGACTTCATTCTACATGAGTGTGTGGTGTGTATGTGTGTGTGAGAAAGAGAGAGAGAGAGAGAGAGAGAGAGAGAGAGAGAGAGAGAGAGAGAGAGAGAGAGAGAGAGAGAAAGAAAGATAATTTTTTTTCGCTTGTGAACAGGGTGTTAAGATGTTTTTTCAGATGGGTAAATGCAGGTTTTAATGGCAACATAAGTGAGTGTGTGTGCGTGAGAGAGAGAGAAATATTTGATTTCATGAACAGGGTGTTAAGATGTTTTTTTCAGAAGAGTAAATGCAGGTTTAATTGGGTTGTAATTGTGTGTGTGGGGAGGGGGGGAGGTGAGGGTATCGTGATATGTGTTTTTATGAAAGGGGATTGACTCTCATAATGTTTATATTTATATTAGGTGGTCAATAACCTTGAAAAGTGTGTTGTTTGCTAGATTGGTTTGCTCGTTTATGAGATGTTTCTTTCCTGTTATTGTTTTTTGGATATGATAGTTTTCTTGCAGGGTGAGCAGGTGTTTTTTTGTTGTTGTTTATTCTTAATATTTCCATGTCTGTGTGTCTGGTGGTGATTTTGTGTTGTTCTTATTACTTCACAGTGTCGTGGTTATAATGGGAAACACATAAGCCTCCCGAAAGCGTTTTCCGACTGTTTGTGTTGATATCGCGCGTCCTGTTACTGCCTGGATGGTGCGTTGCAGCTGAGTTGCTTTCAGCCTCCTGTCTCGACGGGCTCTTAACCGGAGATAACGGTTATCTCTAACTGACATTGCCCATGGACGGCCTTGGCATTCCATTCTTTTAACGGTCGTCTGATATCGCGCCCAGGTCGCGGAAATTACACTTTTGGACACTCCAATAGCTGCAGCCACTTGCCTCTCACGCCGTTTCCACGGGCTCCGAAAACCGGATTTCGTAAACCGATTTCCTAAATACGCTGTTGGTTGGTCATGTAAACACTCTAGAACCGACTATCAAAAAAATGTTCAAATGTTTGTATAGTCTATGGGACTTAACTACGGGGTCATCAGTCCCTAAACTTACAAACTACTTACGAACTAGGACGGCACAAATATCCATGCCCGAGGGTGGATTCGACTCCCCGACCGTAGTGGCCGTGCAGACCGTGACTGGAGCGCCTTAGTCTCCTCGGCCACCGCGGCCGGCAACCGACTATCGAAATTCACTTCTGTAAACAAGGCCCCAGGAGTAGATAACATACCCTCAGAGCTTCTAAAGTCTCTGGGAGATCCAGCCATGACAAAACTATTTGAACTGGTGTGTAGATTAGATTAGATTAGATTAGATTAATACTTGTTCCTTAGATCATGTATACGACATTTCGTAATGATGTGGAACGTGTCAGTTTAGTAAATTTTGTCTGTACTTGACAATCTATGTTTTAAGAATTTTTTGTAAATATTTTATTTATTTATTTATTTTTTTATTTTTTTAATATATTTTTTTATGTTTTATCTAAAAATTCATCTACATTGTAGAAGAAGTTGCCATTCAGAAATTCCTTTAATTTCTTTTTAAATACTAGTTGGCTATCTGTCAGACTTTTGATGCTACTTGGTAAGTGACCAAAGACTTTTGTGGCAGCATAATTCACCCCTTTTTGAGCCAAAGTTAGATTTAACCTTGAATAGTGAATATCATCCTTTCTCCTAGTGTCGTAGCTATGCACACGGCTATTACTTTTGAATTGAGTCGGATTGTTAATAACAAATTTCATGAGTGAATATATATATTGTGAAGCTACAGTGAGTATCCCTAGATCCCTAAATAAATGTCTGCAGGATGCTCTTGGGTGGGCTCCAGCAATTATTCTGATTACACGCTTTTGTGCAATGAATACTTTTT
The DNA here is from genome assembly GCA_026315105.1 of Locusta migratoria. Taxonomy (NCBI): domain Eukaryota; kingdom Metazoa; phylum Arthropoda; class Insecta; order Orthoptera; family Acrididae; genus Locusta; species Locusta migratoria. The sequence continues at coordinate 260,615,841 of CM048746.1, forward strand.
TACTCGATGTTGAATTGCCCCAGAATATGATCCCATATGAAAGCAGTGAATGAAATTAAGGTGTAGTAAGCTAATTTACTGAGATTTATATCACCAAATTTTGCAATGACTCTGATAGCATAAGTAGCTGAACTCAGACGTTTCAGGAGATCTTCAATATGTTTCTTCCAATTCAGTTCCTCGTCAATGCAAACACCTAAAAATTTTGAATATTCTACCTTAGCTACAGATTTATGTTCAAAGTCTAAATTTATTAATGGTGTCATGCCATTTACTGTATGAAACTGTATATACTGGGTTTTATCAAAGTTTAATGAGAGTCCATTTGTAGAGAACCACTTAATGACTTTCTGGAAGATATCATTTACAATCTCATCAGTTAATTCCTGTTTGTCAGGTGTGATAGCTATACTTGTATCATCAGCAAAAAGTACTAGCTTAGCATCTTCATGTATGTAGAATGGCAAGTCATTAATATATATTAAGAACAGCAAAGGACCCAAGACCGAACCTTGTGGGACCCCATTTTTAATAACTCCCCAGTTAGAAGAATTAATTGTCTCATCTACATCATGTGAACTGCTTATTTCAACTTTCTGCACTCTTCCAGTTAAGTATGATTTAAACCATTTGTGCACTGTCCCACTCATACCACAATACTTAAGCTTATCTAGAAGAATCCCATGATTTACACAATCAAAAGCCTTTGAAACATCACAAAAAATCCCTACTGGTGATGTACGGTTATTAAAAGCATTTAATATTTCATCAGTGAAGGTGTATATAGCATTTTCAGTTGAAAAGCTTTTTTGAAAACCAAACTGACATTTTGTTAGAACTTTATTTATACTAATATGTGAAGCAACTCTAGAATACATAACTTTTTCAAAAATCTTTGATAAAGCTGTCAGAAGTGAGATGGGCCGGTAGTTGTTGACATCGTATGTATCCCCTTTTTATGCAAAGGTTTAACGATAGCATATTTCAGTCTATCTGGGAAAATACCCTGCTTTAATGAGCTATTACAAATATGACTGAGAATCCTACTTATCTCCTGGGAACAAGTTTTTAATACCCTGCTGGAAATGCCATCAATTCCATATGACCGTTTACTCTTGAGAGAGTTTATTATTTTCCTAATTTCTGAAGGTGAGGTGGGTGGAATTTCAATTGTATCAAATTGTGTGGGTATGGCCTCTTCCATTAATTGCCTTGCTCCTTCTAATGAACATTTAGATCCATTAGGATGTATGAGTCACGCGAAATACCCTCAGACTTTAAGAAAAATGTAATAATCCCCATTATAAAGAAATCGGGTGCAGACAGGTGTGAAAATTACAGAACCATCAGTTTGATAAGTCATGGTTGCAAAATTTTAACACGAATTATCTACAGAAGAATGGAAAAGCTGGTAGAATCTGACCTCGGGGAAGATCAGTTTGGATTCAGGAGGAACGTAGGAACCCGGGAGGCAATACTCGCTATACGTCTTATCTTAGAAGATAGATTAAGGAAAGGCAAACCTATATTTTTAGCTTTTGTAGATTTGGAGAAAGCGTTTGACAATGTTGACTGGAATACACTCTTTCAAATTCTGAAGTCAGCAGGGGTAAAATATAGGGAAAGGAGAGTTATTTACAACTTATACAAAAGCCAGACCGCAGTTATTAGACTCGAAGGGCATGAAAGGGAAGCATCAGTTGGGAAGGGAGTAAGACAGGGTTGTAGCCTTTCTCCGATTTTATTCAATTTGTACATCGAGCAGGCGGTGAAGGAAAGCAAGGAAAAATTTGGAATAGGGATTAAAGTTCAGGGGGAAGAAATAAAAACATTGCGTTTTGCTGATGACATTGTAATTCTGTCAGAGACAGCAAAGGACCTGGAAGAGCAGTTGAATGGAATGGACAGTGTGTTGAAGAGAGCGTATAAAATGAACATTAACAAGAGCAAAACAAAAATAATGGAATGCGGTCTTAGAAAATCAGGCGATGCTGAAGAAATTAGATTAGGTAACGAAACAATGAAGGTGGTAGATGAGTTTTGTTACTTGGGTAGTAAAATAACATGCGATGGTTGCAGTACAGAGGATATAAAATGCAGAATGGCAATGGGAAGAAAAGCATTTTTGAAAAAGAGAAATTTGCTAACATCGAATATTAATTTAAGTGTAAGGAAGTCTTTTCTGAAGGCATTTGTATGGAGTGTTGCCTTGTACGGGAGTGAAACATGGACGATAAGTACTGCGGACAGGAAGAGAATAGAGGCTTTTGAAATGTGGTGCTACAGAAGAATGCTGAAGATTAGGTGGGTAGATCGCATAATTAATGAAGAGGTACTTAACAGAATTGGTGAGAAAAGGAATTTTTGGTATACCCTGACCAAAAGAAGGGATCGCTTGGTAGGACACATTCTTAGACATCGAGGAATCGTAAATTTAGCATCGGAGGGAAGTGTGTGAGGTAAAAATCGCAGAGGGAGACCAAGAGATTCGTATAGTAAGCAGATTCAAGTGGATGTGGGTTGCCGTTCTTATGAGGAGATGAAAAGGCTTGCTCAGGATAGAGTAGGGTGGAGAGCTGCATCAAACCAGTCTCCGGACTGAAGACCATAACAACAACAAAGTGGTATCCCAGTTCCACAATCGATTTTTGTGCCCATGTAAATGCAACCGTTTTTTAAACGTTCTTGGCTTGTCAGATTAAGTTTTCTTGTTAATAATATTCGGTCAAAGAGAAGTACAAATATTAAAGTGAGCAATGAATCTGTGTATTTGAGTAATGAAAAATAGCGATTCTGCTACTTAAATCAGGAACTGAATTAGCTGTTTTTGAGCCGCCATATTGAGTGGGCTAGGAAATCCGCTTTAGGCTACACCACGTAAACACGACGGTTTATGAAATTCGGTTTTCGTCTTCCGGAAGATGTTATGCATGTAAACGTAGAGTCTGTGTGTGTCGCGCTTCCAACGTTCCTATAGGTCTCCATGACAAAGCTTCGGGTAAGTCACGTTGTTGTTCGATTGCACTACCGGGCAACTTTGTCTTATTACCACTATCTCGATTGCCAAAATGTTCCTATCTCGACTCCGTAGAACCGTCAGAAAGACGTCGAACATTTTTAGTTTAACAAAATGTTCAAATGTTTGTTAAGCTTAAGGGACTTAACTACGGGGTCATCAGTCCCTAAACTTACAAACTACTTATTAACTACCTACAACTAAGGACGGCACAAATATCCATGCCCGAGGGGGGATTCGAACCCCCGACCGTAGTGGCCGTGCAGACCGTGACTGGAGCGCCTTAGTCCCCTCGGCCACCGCGGCCGGCTTTAGTTTAACCTGCCGATGACAATACTTCACTTCTTATACAGGATGTTACAAAAAGGTGCGGCCAAACTTTCAGGAAACATTCCTCACACACAAAGAAAGAAAATATGTTATGTGGACATGTGTCCGGAAACGCCTAATTTCCATGGTATAGCTCATTTTAGTGTTGCTATTTAAATGTAAATTGAAATAATTCGTGCAGACAATTGTCAAAATACCCAATTGTTTCGTTAGTATGTACTGTACTTCCTCGATTCGCAGCCAGTTGGCCCAATTGAAGGAAGGTAATGTTGACTTCAGTGCTTGCGTTGACATGCGACTCATTGCTCTACAGTACTAGCATCAAGCACATCAGTCTACATCTACATCTACATCTACATCTACATCTACATACATACTCCGCAATTCACCGTAAGGTGCGTGGCGGAGGGTACACTGTACCACTACTAGGCATTTCCTTTCCTATTCCACTCCCAAATTGAACGAGGAAAAAAAGAATGCCTATATGCCTCCGTACGAGCCCTAATTTCTCTTATCTTGTCTTTGTGATCTTTACGCGAAATGTAAGTAGGCGGCAGCAAGATCGTACTACACTCAGCTTCAAATTCCGGCCCTCTAAATTTACTTAATAGAAATTCACGAAAAGAACGTCGTCTTTCTTCCAGCGATCCCCAATTGAGTTGCCGGAGCATTTCCGTGACACTCGCGCATTGGTCGAACCTACCGGTAACAAATCTAGCTGCTCGCCTCTGAACCGCCTCTATGTCTTCCTTCAAACCGATCTGCTGCGGGTCCCAAATACTTGAGCAATACTCAAGACGTGGTCGTACAAGCGTTTTATATGCGGTCTCCTTTACAGTTGAAGTACATTTTCCCAAAATTCTCCCAATAAACCGAAGTCGGCTGTCTGCCTTACTCACAACTGTCCTTACATGCTCGTTCCATTTCATATCGCTCTGCAATGTTACGCCTAGATATTTGAACGACGCGACCGCATCAAGAAGCTCACTACTAATGCTGTATTCGAACATTATAGGATTGTTTTTTCTACTCATGCGCATCACCTTACATTTTTCTACATTGAGAGCTAGCTGCCATTCTTCGCACCAACTAGAAATTTTGTCTAAGTCAACCTGTATGCTATTACAGTCAGTTACAGACGACACCCTCCCATACACCACAGCATCATCAGCAAACAGCCGCAAATTACAACTTACTGTGTCCATCAGATCATTTATATAGATAGAAAATAATAGCGGTCCTATCACACTCCCCTGGGGCACGCCTGACGATACACTCGTCTCTGATGAACACTCGCCGTCGAGAACAACGTACTGCGTTCTATTACTTAGGAAGCCTTCCAGCCAGTCACAAATCTGTGAACTTATTCCATAAGCTCGCACCTTCGTTAGCAGTCTGCAGTGTGGCACCGCGTCGAACGCCTTTTTGAAGTCGAGAAAAACACAGTCTGCCTGTTGCCCTTCGTCCATGGCTCGCAAGATGTCATGTGAGAAAAGGGCAAGCTGAGTTTCACATGAACGATGTTTCCTAAGCCCGTGCTGATTCATGGAAAGAAGCTTTTCCGTTTCAAGGAAATTTACTATATTCGAATTGAGAATATGCTCCAAAATTCTACATGAAACCGATGTCAACGATATTGGCCTGTAATTGTATGGGTCAGTTCTCTTTCCTTTCTTATACACGGGAGTCACCTGCGCTTTTTTCCAATCACTAGGAACTTTGCGCTGAATTAAAGATTCGCTATAAATGCAAGCTAAGTAGTGGGCCAATGCCGCAGAATAGTCTTTGTAAAACCGAACTGGTATTCCATCCGGACCAGCAGACTTTTTCGTATTTAGCTCTCTCAGCTGCTTCTCTACACCGGAAATACCCATTGCTATGTCCCCCATTTCGGAATTAGTACGTTGATCAAATGATGGTATATTTGTGCGGTCCTCCTGCTTGAAAGATGTCTTAAAGGTTAAATTTAGAACTTCAGCTTTCCGTTTGCTTTCTTCTATTACTGCATCAACTGATTAGTGTTCATCACGAACGTGGTTTTGCAGGCAGTGCAAAGTTTACAAATGTGGAGTTGGCAGGTGCCCATTTGATGTATGGATTAGCACGGGCCAATAGCCGTGGCGCGGTACGTTTGTATCGAGACAGATTTCCAGAACGAAGATGTCCCGACAGGAAGACGTTCGAAGCAACTGATCGGCGTCTTAGGGAGCACGGAACAGTCCAGCCTATGACTCGCGACTGGGGAAGACCTAGAACGACGACACCTGCAATGGACGAGGCAATTCTTCGTACAGTTGACGATAACCTAATGTCAGCGTCAGAGAAGTTTTCAATTCCATGGCTTCCACGCTCTCCTGACCTCAACCCTCTTGACTTTCATTTATGGGGGCATTTGTCTACGCAACCCCGGTACCAAATGTAGAGACTCTTCGTGCTCGTATTTTGGACGGCTGTGATAGAAGACGCCATTCTCCAGGGCTGCATCAGCACATCAGTGATTCCATGCGACGGAGGATGGATGCATGTATCCTGTCTAACGGAGGACATTTTGAACATTTCCTGGAACAAAGTGTTTGAAGTCACGCTGGTGCGTTCTGTTGCTGTGTGTTTCCATTCCATGATTAATGTGATTTGAAGAGAAGTAATAAAACGAGCTCCAACAAGGAAATTAAGCCTTTCCGGATACATGTGCACATATTTTCTTTCTTTGTGTGTGAGGAATGTTTCCTGAAAGTTTGGCCGCACCTTTTTGTAACACCCTGTATATCAACTGATCCCCTAATTGGTTTGACTAGTACTTACATTTTTACGGTCCTAAAGCCCTTATTACACCAGGCCGCCAGGCTCACAGTCAACTGGCCGCCAGTGGAGCAGTAATTTTTGTTCCGGCTACAGTAGTTCTCGTCAGTGGAGCAGTCTGCTGTTTTCTGTTTTCCCCTAATTCATATCTGTGCTCGTGAAGTGTGTCCATCGGCATGACTCACGAAATAGAAAACCATGAAGCTTTAAGAAAGACTGAATGAATGCTAGATGTTATACCTTGTATCAATTTTCTTTCGACGTATTAGAATATAAACATTGACTTAAATAAAAATATTCATAAGTTACAAACGTTAACCGTTCGCACTAATAATTAATATTTCGTAAAGCAAAAGAGATAATTTACAATTTATCGATTTACTTACCTCAAAGTGACTACGAGTTTTTCTGGCGAGAGACACTTTCTCATTTTCCAACTTTTTTTTTCTAATTTTTTTCCACGTCCTATATGGGACAGGCTGGCAGCAACTTCATCGCTGCTCTGCAGCCGAGAGAAGTACAAAATCGTACAACATGAACATAAGAAGTCTTAAAGGAGAAAATAAAACTAGGAATAACAAACTGAAGACGAATAAAAAGTGAGACAATTACAAGAGACAAGGAGCATTAAAAAACACCTAGTCCGAAATTAAAAGAGCCGCGGTGGTAAAAAAACATACGTACGTAGAACAACAAAAGCCATGGTGAGAATCGACTCTTTTCCGGTAATATCTCCCTTTATTAAAGAGCCGGCCGCGGTGGCCGAGGGGACTGAGGCGCTTCAGTCACGGTCTGCACGGCCACTACGGTCGGGGGTTCGAATCCCCCCTCGGGCATGGATATTTGTGCCGTCCTTAGTTGTAGGTAGTTAATAAGTAGTTTGTAAGTTTAGGGACTGATGACCCCGTAGTTAAGTCCCTTAAGCTTAACAAACATTTGAACATTTTTTTTATTAAAGACAATAGTTAAAGAAATTAGAACACAATTCACCAAAAAGAGCATAGTACAACCCTTTAGATTCCCATACCGATAGCATAGGGTGTACATGCATCTTTCTTTTCCTTCGCCTTCTCCTTTTCAAGAATAGTACAAAGCGGAGCATATATCAATTCTTGTTGCCTGGCAGTTCCATCAGTAGCGCACACTGCACGGTCTACTGACACGTGGTGGTGGTACTGGCTGCGCCGCCTAGCTCCCTATGACGCAATGGGGCGTATGAATAAACAAGGCATGTGCTCCAGAGGAGATTCTCGGAGCAAAAGAACGTTCTCTGAGTAAGTTCTCAATTTTGTATGAATAAAAACTTTGAAGATAGGCCCTGAGCAGGAATTTCATTCTCGCTATCTTCCCTCCTTCTTGATTAAGTTCTCCGCGTGTCATGTCCAGCACAGAATAGATGTTCAATCGTGTATGTATTTAAACTAGTCCAGTCAGGCAAATTATTAAGTGTACAAATACGGAGTAGGCATCTACGTGTTCAGGAACAACTGTACTAAGTTTAGATATTAGTTTGTTGTGAAGGAGCATATTATTAAGACTAAATGTGCACTTTTCACGAAAATGTATTCTTCTGACGTTACAAAATTTTCGTCACGTGAGAAACCTGTTTGTTATTGAAGTTGGGTTAGCACAATTTCTCGAACGGAATTTTAAGAATGCATCACATATTCATCTGTTTCAACGTGGAATGCTATCGGAGCTTTCTAACATGAGATACTTGTTGTTAAATATGACACCCAATGGTCTGCTCATAAGCGTTAGGCTATGCGATTTTTTTTACAAGAAACAGGCTGCTAGGTATGTAATTAATCAGTTATTAATTTTCCTGCCGTGTCTACTTACTTCTAACATAACAGAAGTTACGATTACACAGTCAGAAAACGCATCTTAAATAGGCCAACCGGTTTGGATAGAACCAATACTTCAGTAGGCCTGCCTGGTATTGCAGCAATATTTATTTTGTGATAGAAACAGTGAAGTCCTGGGATGGTTTGGAGCTAATATCATAAAGCCTTACTAATAGACCCTATTTAAAAACAATATTATTTTGCTATGTACCGGTAGCTGTTTACAACTGTAAATATACACTCCAAACAAATGGGCAAAACACGCAGCTGAATCCATTTGTGTTTCATTCTATGTCAGTAATGGAAACATTCCTCTTACATCACTCTCGTCACTACATAAAATGCCTGAAGTGTCACACTCATGATTTTTCTAAAGGAAGCTAGGCTACTCGTCAACAAAATATATTTATTTGCATTAACTTTTTAAATCCCCTCGCATTTCTTAAAGACTACGTATAAAGGAACTTGTTTTTGACTTCTAAGTAGCACAAATGTTGTCATTTTTAATATAAACCACAGTGAAACGTAACCTTAATAGAAATTACTCAGCACGAAGTATGCTAGAGAGCTCACTTCAGAAATCGGAGAATGTTCTCCGATCATAAGAAACTTCTTGAGTTTTATTCATACGAAACTGGAGAATGTTCTCTGTTGCGAGCAACTTCCCCCAGCCTGTTACAATAAGAGCGTACTCGGCTGAAGTATATTCTCCGACTCCCATTAGTCATGCCAACCTGATTATGTCCACTGGAATTCAGAGTATGAAGTAGATAGTTTTATTCATACGGCCCAAATCCGGCGGGCGCCAGTGGCTGTCGCCTTGGTCGCGGGACACGGCAGCCAATCGGGGCAGCCTGGAGGCCTAGTGTAATAAGCAAGGAGGTGGTAACAAGGTCCTAAGAAAAACAACGGCCGCGCGGGAGTAGCCGAGTGGTCTGGAGCGCCACGTTACGGATCGCGCGGCCTCCCGCGTCGGAGGTTCGAATCCTCCCTCGGGTATGGATGTGTAACTTATTTTAAGTAGTTTGTAAGACTAGGAACCGATGACAAACGTAGTTTGGTCCCATAGGATTACAAACATTTGAAGAACAATTGAGGAGGTACCGTACTATTCTCTAAATTATTTTCCGAAGCTGACGAGCATTCAGGGGAGCTTGGAAGGTGATGGCTTTGGGGCCAAGCACTTTCACGCCAGACGTGACAACCAGACGCGTCCATAGCGCTGCGTCGTCCGAAAAACACTGCGAATCCCGTCCGTCACGCTATCGGCCCGCTGACTTTCCTCGTGCACGGTTCGGTCAAGTGGGGCCAACTACGTTCATTTTCAGGAGCGTTCTCAGGGTGACGGCCGATACTCGGAGGCATAGGTGTAGTAGCCAGGATATGATTTTGGGAGGGGTTTTCAATGGTTGGGGATGTAATAATGTGTACTCTTAATATAACTATAAACGGCACTACTACTGTGTATATTATACTTCATTCCAAAGGTCTGTACAGTTTATTACAGAGTCACCATGATACAGAAACAAAATTTGTGACCTTCTTAAGAATTTACGTATTCTCTAAAATAGGAACAAGGCAGATCATATAATGAACATAAGCAAGTGCTGATCGAAAACGGATGGCAATCAGAAAGGCAGTGCATGAAGCTTTCAATTTCTGAAGCATAAAAAGGGAAGCATTTCCAAAATCAAATTTTTTGTCCTGTGTGAAAGCTGTCACGGACAAAAAAAAAAAAAAAAAAAAAAAAAAAAAAAAAAAAAAAAAAAAAAATAGAGAGAGAGAGAGAAAGAAAATTTTACTGATTGACATTCAAATGATCAATGTTCGTAAAGCTAAGGTACCAAACTGCGTAAAGCTAAGGTACCAAACTGCTGAAGTCATCGTTCCCTACACTGACGAACCAGTTAAACTAATTTATGCAAAGAACAAAAAACACACACGCACTCACATGTTGCGAGAACGGCAGCACGTTTCTAAACATCATATCAGAAACGGGGCGGCTGCTCACCTCGGAAGTTCGAGTTCGCCATCGAGTATGTGTGTGTGTGTTTGTGTGTGTTGTCCTTAGAGTAAATTAGTTAGAAATTTGTAAGTTTAAGTATCGATGTCCACAGTAGTTGTTCCCATTGGATTACAAACATTCAAACATTACTGACATTGTAATATATGATTGACGTTGTAATCACTAATTAATTAAAATAGTGATGTTGAGAAACTGCTCCTGTCTCTAAGGTACAATGAAGCTCTAGGGCCTGACAGTGGCATTGTTTCTGCATAATATCGTCGCCGGATTTAGTCATTCTCTTTACCAAAATTACCATGAGTAGCTCAAGCAGGTTATTGATCCTCGTGATTGGAAAACAGCCAAGTACACTCATCTAAAAGGAGCAGACAAATTAAAAGAAGACACATACTAAAAAACTAAGTGAACTGCCCATAATTTATGTAGTAATCAACACAACTAATTATACATTTAACCCACTATGAGTCAAGACGGTCAATTCCTCCATACACAAATGTTTGCAGTTAGCTACAGGACCAGGTGGGCACCTCTTCGTCCGAAACATAATGATGGGCATGAATGTCTTTTACTAGGGCTCCAAAGATATAGGAATTGCGTGGGAAGAAATCAGGACTCTATGGAGCATCTACAACGGCTTCCAAGTCGTGACAAAATGTAGGCGGGCTTTATTCTGATGTGGAATAATGCCTTTTTTAATCTTTCTCAACATTTCGGGAGTAGTTTGAACACCGAAAACACCCCGTCTGGCTACGTCCATGCTAGGTTGTGTGTGTTCCAACCTTTATTCTTGCACATACCAGGCGCGAAAACAAACAATTTCGTGTATCCAAGGGCACTTCTATCAACAGATTATAAGAACATTACCCATTACGTGGCACTGCAAGTCATGCAGCTGGTTACAGAATAAAAACGAATAAATCGCGTAGCGCCGGCCGCGGTGGCCGAGCGGTCTGCGGCGTGCCAGTCACGGTCTGCACGGCCGCTCCGGTCGGGGGTTCGAATCCCATATCGGGCATGGATGTTTGAGCCGTATTTAGTATAAGCTATTTCATAAGTAGTTTGTAAGTTTAGGGACTGATGACCCCGTAGTTAAGTCCCATGGGCTCTACACACATTTGATCATTTTAATCGCGTAGCGCGATTCGGCTACTATAATGCTGTCAAAGTAACAAGTCCTTGCCGAAGTAACAACTTCTTGCCGGCACACTGATGCTTGCACGTACGTTCTTCATTTACTCAGATAGCAAATAAACCTAATTCTTATTTTTGTGGAACTACCGCGATCCTCCTACGACTTCTACGATAAAGCTCACGCCCCTGAGAGCCGCGACGAATAGTTTGAAAATCTCTTCATACTGGTACAAAATACCCTTCGTTGCCGAGTGTCTGCTGGCGTTGAAAAGATTAGACTCAGCAGCGAGACGCCCACAGCTGTCGTTACGTCATAGTTCACAGTCCGCAATGCCAAAGGGTGACTCACGCCTGTGTCTGGCGTCTACGCAACTCTGGTCTTCGACCCGACGTAATGCTTTTAACTGCAAGAGTCTTCGCTGCGGCATTTATTTTTCTTGCGCTTCGTTCTGTTACTAAGACGACGCGTTGTCTTCAGACTCTGTTCCAGAAATACTATGTTTGCATCTACTATGTCTCAAGGCAGTCCAGGTTTTAGTGACGTGACAGGTGTTGTCACGCCATATCTTCATATTCCACGTGGCGTACCTTAGGTTTTTTTTAATTGTATATTTCATTTCTCTATGATAATGTCACCTTTTCGTCTATTTTGCTGTATCTTTCATCTTCTATTTTGATTAGCGTTATGATTTTCACAGTCAAATAATTATGGAGTTCACAATGAAGTAATTTAACTAACAAGAACGAGTTCATTGTATTTATTTAGTCCACAAGCACATAGAATCCATACAAGACTATCTGACATATATCAAGTTCTGATGGACAGAGTAACTTGTAATTTGCGTCTGTTTGCTTGCTGATGATGCTGTGGTGTATGAGAGGGTGTCGCCTTTAATTGATTGTAATAGCATACAGGATGACTGAGACAAAATTTCTGGTTGGTGAGAAGAATGGCAACTAGCTCTCAATGTAGAGAAATGTAAGGTGATGCGCATGGATAGGAAAAACAATTCCATAATGTTCGAATACAGCTTTAGTAGTGAGCTTCTTGATGCAGTCGCGTCGTTCAAATATCTAAGCGTAACATTGCAGAGCGATATGAAATGGAAAGAACGTGTAAGGAAAGTTGTAAGGCCGGTCGCGGTGGTCGAGGAGACTGAGGCGCTCCAGTCACGGTCTGCACGGCCACTACGGTCGGGGGTTCGAATCCCCCCTCGGGCATGGATATTTGTGCCGTCTTTAGTATAAGGTAGATGATAAGTAGTTTGTAAGTTTAGGGACTGATGACCCCGTAGTTAAGTCCCATAAGCTTAACAAACATTTGTATTTTTATTTTGAAAGTTGTAAGTAAGGCGGTCAGTCGACTTCGGTTTATTGGGAGAATTTTGGGAAGATGTATTTCATCTGTAAAGGAGACTGCGTATAACACGCTTGTACGACCACGTCTTGAGTATTACCCAAGCGTTTAGCACCCGCAGCAGATCAGTTTAAAGGAAGACATAGAAGCAGTTCAGAAGCGAGCAGGTAGGTTTGTTGCTGGTACGTTCGACCAATGGGCGGGTGTCACGGAAATGATCCGGAAACTCAGATGGGGATCGCTGGAAGAAAGACGACGTTCTTTTCGTGAAGTTCTGTTGAGGAAATCTAGAGGGCTGGAATTTGAAGCTGACTGTAGTACGATCCTCCTGCCGCCTACTTAAATTTCGCGTAGTAATCATAAAGACAAGATAAGAGAAATTAGGGCTCGTTCGGAGGCATATAGGCATTCTTTTTTTTTCTCGTATACATTTGGGAGTGGAATAGGAAAGGAAATGCCTAGCAGTGGTACAGTGTACCCTCCGCCCCGCACCTTACGGTGGATTGCGGAGCATGTATGTAGATGTAGAAGTTATCTTTCAATTGTATTATTTAATAGAAATTTTTTTATGTGAAACTGAATCAAAGCTGCTGTCTCCTCTTCCTATTCACTGAAGAGAATATTTAGAATTTTGTACACATTTTTAAGAAACTGTCTGAAGAGAACTAAAATGAAGCTTTGAAAATGTAAGTGCAGATATGGACGTTTTCCGCCAACGCAAAATACATATGTTACGGAGTCAAATGCAGATAGTACAACGTCTGACAATAAGTTCTGTGAATAGGCCTCTAACATTAAAGTAGATAAACTATGAACTACAGTTATCTTACTGTCCTTCCAAATGTACAACTGAGCTCTGCTATACATATACTGAAAATTTGCATGAAGTCTTCCTATAGAATGGAGTTCAAAAGCCTTGTTACGTTTCGTTGGATGTCAGAAAATTAGGAATATCGTCAAATTTCTTTCCTTTCAACGTGAGACTGAATCGAGGGAATAGGAAGAAGTCTGGAGGATTGAGATCTGGTGAGTATGGTGGATATTCAAGTTGCCCAACAACGCTATCCCCACATAGCCAATATCGTCTAACAGTTCCTGGCAAAAAGGAGATAGTTCAACTTGAACATCCACGATACTCGCCGGATCTCAATCCTCAATCTTCCTATTCCTTCGACTCAAACACGCTCTTAAAGGAAAGAGATTTGACGATATTGCTGACATAAAAAGAAAAAAAGTGACGAGGCTTTTGAACACCATCCCAGAGGAAGACATCGTGCAAAGTTTCCAGGACATGAATGGCAGAGCACAGCGAGGCATAGTTTTGGGAGTTGACTATTTCGAAAGACATTTAGGTAACTGTAGTTCATAGTTCAGTTATGTTAATGTCACAGAACTATTTACCGAACTTTATTGTCAGAGGATGTATATAACTAGACTTTACTATTTCTCTCATTTTCTTCTACTGAATCAGGAATCCAGCATGAAATATAGTTTATCTCGTAAATACAGTAACACTTTAGTCCTGTTACTGCTAGGTGAAGAATTGAAACAGACGTAGGCCTAATGCCATTTAGTCCTTGAAAATGGAGTTTTACCTCCGAAATGCTTTGAGCAATACATAAAGAAATACATATTGGTGACTGATGAGGGAATTAGTTAATAATTCCCTAATCTAAAACTTAACAGTCACCGACAATCGAAGATTCTGTTTTTTTTTCCTCATTGTAGGTCCCGCAGCATGAAATATGTCCTAATAAGAAGATATGGTTTATGCGGCCTGTTACAAAGTCTTCTTCTGCGACAACCTCCTCATTTCAGAGCAGCACTTGCATGCACCCTACGCCCTCCGATTTTTGCAGGCTGTATTCCATCTTCCCTTATAGCTTTCACCCTCTACAGCTCTCTCTGGTAAGATGGAGATTATTTCCTGATGCTTTAAACGCATCTCCTGTCATCCGAGCCGGCTGCAGTGGCCGAGCGGTCTGCGGTGCGCCGGTCACAGTCTGCACGGCCGCTACGACCGGGATTCGAAGTCCCCTCGGAGATGGATGTTTCTGTCGTCTTTAGTGTAAGGATGTTTGTAAGTTTAGAGACTGATGATCCCGCAGTTACGCACCTTAAGCGTAACAAATATTTAAACATTTTAAACGTGTCATCCGACCCTTGTTCTTGCAAGTGTTCTCCATATTTTTCTTACGTAGACGACTGTACGGAGGACCTTCCCATTCCTTCTTTTATCAGTCCAACTAAGTTTCACCATCAACATTCTATCAGTAATTTTGAATCGAAAAATTAATGCCCATTAACAAAGTGAATAACTCTTGAAAATTGTGTAATGTGGTAGTTGTTAGTAGACGTGTCTATAAAACCCCTGGAATAATCACTTGCTCTCAGGGAGCGTTCTTCATAGAACGCTGAATACATTCACACGGGAGCGGAATGGCCTTGAGGTCTGAGACGCCTTGCTCTGGATTGCTCAGTCACTACCAGTCGGAGATTCGAGTCCTCCCTCTGGCATGGGTGTGTGTGTTGCTCTTAGCATAAGTTTGTCTAAATAATTTGTAAGTCTAGGGACCGATTATCTCCGCGGTTTCGTCCCTTAGCTCTACGAACATTTTAATAGCCGTGTGGCAGCGATTTTAATCAAATATCGTAAGTAGATAACTACCAGTGACGGCTGGTGCTTCTATAATATTTCCTAACTGGGGCCGAAACTTGATAGTGGCACCCCCTCCTAACCTTATGCATGCGCAAAGGCTGCTCTCCCCCACCTCTTTTCAAACAATTTGTTACAACGAAGAGTATAAATGCCATTTACTCTCAAAATTGCGACACATTCACAGAAAACGTCCAAATATATGTGGCAAGTAACAATCCAAAAGTCATTGGTGTTCCTGAATCTGTTAAAAAGAAGGCTGGATTTAAAAAAATAGCTTGCACTCAGACTCGAACCCATTATGTTTGACACTTAAGCACGATACGATTATTCATGATCGAAGTTTCTGAAAGCTTTTACAGTTGATGCGTCTTTAATTGGTATTTATAAGATATTTTACCAAAAATGACGTGTTTTTGATAAATCTTCAAGGCGTCAAAAACAAATATGAAGGGCGGACGTTGCCTTCATGGAGGACTTGCGTTTGCGCAAAGCGAGGTGCACAATAGCTCCTTTGTCTTTGCTTCAGAACCATTCGTGCATAACCGCCAGAGCTCGAGTAGCCGGGAGCCGGCATCTGTACCAGCTCCAACTGCAATGATAAAAGCGGCGTTTCCCCTCGCCCCTACCTGCCGCGGGAGCGTCCATATGCTGCCTCCATAAGGTTCAGAAGAGAATTTGAACCTCAGCCGCACATGCACATTGCAACGCTGCGGCCCCTGCCCCCTGTGTTAAGCGGCTGCGCTACGACTCGAATAAGTGCTGTCTCCGCGACGTAAAACGTTTCTCTTACTATAAAAATACTTTGAATGTGTGTATAAAATGATATGTTAGGGGAATGAAACGAGGAGTGATAGTTGAAAAACACTTTTTATTTTCAGAAGGAAACTTTCACTCAGCAGCAGAGTGTGCGCTGATATGAAACTTCCTGGCAGATTAAAATTGTGTGCCGAAACCGGGACTTGAACTTGGGACCTTTGTGTTTTGCGGGCAAGCGCTCTACTGACTGAGCTATCCTGACACGGCTCAAGATGCTGCCTCACAACTTGACTTCCGCCAGTACCTCGCTTCCTACTTCCCAAACTTCACGGTTCTCCTGCGAACCTCGCAAGAGTAACACTCCTTGAAGACAGGATATGGTGGAGACATGGCTTAGACACAGCCTAAGGGATGATTCCTCATCTGTAAAGATTGTGCAACTCGGAACAATCCTGCTTATCTGCAGGAAACATCACCATCTCATGGTAGTGGACGTATGGTTGTGCAAGAGTCAGTATTGGCGAACACAAAGTCCTGTATGTTGTTCAGAATGGAACATTGACTGCTCAGAGGTGCAGAGACGAGATGCTTCGATCTTTTGTTGTGCCCCACACTGGTGCCATAACAGATGGGTTCCTTCTGTCAGAAGATAACGCTCGTCTCCTTAGAGCTGTACTGGTGGCCAACATGCTTGAAGCTTAAGGAATTATGGTCAGCTTGTTCATAGGACTTAAACCCAATTGAGCTTCTATGAGATGCACTTGGCAGACGCATTGTAGTCAGACAAGCACCTCCCACATTGGTTGCAGAGCCGGGATTTGCAGTTATCAAGGAATGGCCAAGTTTCCCTCAAGAGCTGACTGATAATCTCATACTCGCTATGCCACACAGAGATGTGTAACTGGACTGACCATCTCAGGTGAACACACACCATATTAAAGGGCAACGAGAATGACTTTTTGACTTTTATGTACTCCCATGGTGCCTCAGTCAAAGTAAATCATATGTATACCTCAAGTATAGAGTTGAGACAGAAAAATATTGTACTGTATCACACATTAATTACAATTTTAAGCAATATGTGAGTAAAATACGTTACCATATGTATATTGTGTGTGATATCTCTCCTTATGTTCAAAACTGTTAAAATTTCGCTTTCTAAGCACTAGTTGTACGGTTTCACTAATTTCGGTAAATGCTGTGGAAAATTAAAGACAATCGAGGTTGCTTTGGACAAAAGACACATCTTACGATTTGGGTTGTACATATGTTTACCTTTGAAATTTCAAAATGGACTTAGCCTCATTAATAGTCTTCACCACATATGTCTTGTAACAGATAATAATTATTGTTTTGTCACTTCATTTCGCATAACTGTAAGCATATTTAAGCATGATTAAGACTTTTTAAGTTATACTTTGGTAAACAAAATACTGGGAAAAATAAGAGTGTTTCAGCAAATTAAGCACATCTGACAAATCAAAGACTGGTTACTCTCAGTTACTAGACTACTATTAAAATAGCAAATGAGTTTACACTGGGTGCCAAAAGGCTCACTGAATCTCATATGTTAGCCACTATATGAAACTTAAGCTCATTTCTGTGTGTTATATGCAGATAAAGAGCACGGTATCTGCCCAGTACATCTGTAGAAATGTGAGCCGTAAACTTCTTCAAGCCTGATTCTTGGAATCCTTGCAGGGCCGAGGTAGAGCGCGATTCTGTTATACTCATCCCCTGGCCACAGCGGACGTAGCTGTACCCGACGGACCTGCACCTAATCTGTTTATGGACCATGACTTGTCTGCAGTCTGTCAAGTGATTTCTGACTGGTATACTGGCCCACTGCCCACCAGAGGTACCATACCATATTTCCACTGCCTTCAGTTAGCTCTTTGCAATGACCAAGTGAGAACGTGTATCGTAGTGACTACAGTGACAGTTCTTTCTTAAAATGAACACCTCATCGATGGACACTATAAAGAGGTGAAGGAAAATAAATTGAAGTCATCAATTTAAAAAAAAAAAATTGGATACATATTTGATGGCAAGGAAAAGATCAACGTCAAATCTCCTGAACTATGTGTCGCGTTTCTCTCCCCTACATCATTTGTTACCTTAAGGAAGGAATATGTGCACCAAATTTGGTTAAAATCAGTACAGTGATTTATCAGGAGATGTGTAACATTGTCATGTGATGTTTATAATGTCATAACTCGTGAACTATGTGTGTTATACTCATTTGAGTATGTCAATATCCGTCGTGAAACTGCTAGCAATATGTTGGCAAAGTTTCATCACAACCAAATGAATGCTACAGCCACACGTAAAATACGAACAAACATACAAAAATTCCTGTTAATGTATTATACAAATGGAGACGGAAGTAATAAAGATTGACAATAGCAACTTTCATAATCAGATACGGTGTACAGTGAAAGTAATGTATTTAGGAAGGTACACAATGTTGTATAGGCTGGCTGTAACTGCAGCTGACATTGTCTCTTTTTGCTGACAGTTAACAAGTAGAAATAGATGGCAGTCTTAACACTTGAAATGACATGCTTTGCTTTTTGCCACATAACCGCTTGTGCGTTAATATGGGGAAAATAAAGTGTCTTTTTTGTAAAATTCCGAAAATACTGTTTCTTTTTTTTAATGTACACACAGTAAAATCTCCTCCCTGCCGATCAGTTTTAACTACTGAAATTTAAGAAGATGCCTGTCTTAAACAGCTGAGGTAGTGCTCCGACCACATGGGCTCCGAAGCGCTACTGTGTGTGTCTGGAGCACCAATGTTTTCCATTTTGGAATAGCCTGTTTTTCTGTAGGTATAGAACAGAAGTCATACGTAATGAAGTTGTCACAGAAATAACACTCTATCAATAATTATATCATTACATGCCATGGTTTTAAGTACTGCTATCTATTACTATTACCCATTCAAAACTTTTATATCTGCAGATGCGGATAACGAACTTGCGGATGTGGATAAGTGCCATGGATGCAGTTGCGGATATGGTTCTTGCAGATGCGGTGCGGATGCGGATAGCACTTTTCTTGTCCTTGCAGACCTCTATCAATAGTAATCGCAGAGTCACATATTATGTCTGTGGTGCTTCCTTGTGCTTGGGGCAGTGAATTTTGGCGTTATTTGGGCGAGCAATTGGTTGCACTTGTCTGGTTTCAGATCTGCAGTTCATAGTGCTTCATGATTGTAGATAGTAAAACCTTACATTTGTGTTTGCCAGTAGATTGATATCTTGATTCTCTCTGCATGTGAGTTGAGTTAGTGAGCCCCAATCTACAAATTGAACTCACAGCTGTGGAATCCAAACTTGTATTATAAAATTCTGTACATTTTTACAGTATTCACATTGTTCTAAAATGCCTCCTAGCTGCTTATTTAGTTTTTAGGACCTTTCTTCTGTGGTAATGAAGAACTTTAAAAGAAAAACAAAAACCTTTCTCGAATATAAATATTGCTGTTAAAAACACATTCTTCCAAAAGTGGAGTAAATTTTTCATAAGACAATGTTCCATTTCGTACTGTTCTAATTGAAAAAATCTGTATGCTAATGACTGCAAAAGACAATGCAGATCGATTTAACTGAATCCCAAATTTATTGGTGATGGCTGCAGAATGTCATGAAACCTGTTTCTTTCAGCAACTTAGAAATGTATTTTATCTTTAAGCAGTGGAGATTTATGTATTTCTCTTTAACAACTCATATGTAACCACAGTAGTTTACAGGCAGCCTTGTGTTTTATCTAACATTCCGTTCATTGGACTGTTGTAATTAAGTTTAAGAATTCTGAAGACAGAAGTATTTATTAAGGTAATTAACTAAGGTGGAGAGCTATAAACAGCGTACAGGCATTATAATACAGAATAATTAGCTTAATGACACTATTGTTAGAGCAAGAGATATGCAACACAATTATTTATCCATTTTATTACTGTTGAATATTTTGATATTCACAAGAAGATTTTCTTTAGTGAATAATCTCAGTAGCTGCAATGAAGGAAATTCCCTTGCTAAAGATATTTACAAGAAGAAATTGCCAGTAAGGTTACAACTAAGTTGTGCGTTCATCAGTAACTATTGGAATACTCTGACAGAACTACATAAACAATAATCTGATACATAATAAACTCATAAAGCTAACTACCCTGTACTACAAAAGCCTGTCACCCATTTATACTTCTGCACTATAGGCGTATTGCAATACATTAATAAATACTTCTGCATCTTCAGTTCACTGAATGAAATATGACATAAAACACAAAGATGCCTAGAAAGTTCTGTAGTTGAATATGAGCTGCTCAAAAAGGTACATAAATCTCTATCCCTTAAATATCAATTTCTGCTCCAGGTTAGCCACAGCAGAGTGGCCGAGCACATTGAGGCGCTATGCTATGATGTTCGAGATTGTTCCGTCAGGGTTTCGAATCCCCCCTCGGGCATGGATGTTTATGCCGTCTTTAGTGTAAGCTAGTTTGTAAGTTTAGGGACTGATGACCTCATAGTTAAGTCCCATAAGCTCTACAAACATTTGAACATTTATTTTGCTACAGGTTAGTGAAAGAAATTAGTAACTTTATTTTTGTTGAGAGAGTCTAGTCTATGAGTGGAACACTCACACGCCACACACGAAAATATTTCAACATCACAACAGGATGCATGCAATAGATGTGGATGTATCAGATTTTATTGCTGTTTTATACTCCAGAGCAAACATTTTTCAGATGTAAACTCTATAAAAAACTAACGATCTCGCGCAAATGATACAAATTTCAAAATGGCAGAAGACCCAGGAGCAGAAATCTACCGTAAGTAAGCTTCTGCCATCTGCAACTAAAATGCACTTTGAGCTTTAAATCAGAAGCTGTCAGAGTGTAACTGATAGTCTCACCTGAAGAGCACCATGATTTGCTATCCCCAGACAATAGCTGACGTTCGTTCATTAATATTGTATACTACCTGGATGAGTAACTTTGGTCTTAGAGCATCGAGTTTCAGTAGGCCACACTGATCTCTATATGCAGAGAGAACTGAACATGGATGAACCTTCCAATCAATTACATCTGCCTCATAGGCTGTTTCCTCACTAACTGTCCATCCTACAAAATGATACAAAACACACAACTGCAAACATTCCGTCCTACTGATAGAGTGCCTCAAGGTTTCATCTTGTAGCCGCTTCTTTATCTCCTCTATATGGCTGATTCCCCAAAACAATCTCTCCTGTGGACCTGCTCCAACATGTTGATAACACTGTCTTTCTCACCATTCATCCTATACTCCATCTTTCCTCCAAGTACACCTCAACAATTACATCTCCTGTGAGATGGTACTGCCCATCAATCATACTACAACCCAAACGTTCTGTCCCTTGAGTTCTATCACTCATCATCCAGAATCATCCTGTCGCCCAAGTCAACTCATTAAAATACCTTGGACTAGTCCTCAAGCACAAATTAATTTGAACCACACCTATTAACTATACAGAAAATAACTTACAACAGACTAACAGGTCGAACACTGCTCTATCCTCCATACCTTCAAGATAGTCATCTGTCCTATACTGAACTATGTCAAAGTACATGGAGTTCTGCTTCCATGACGTTTTGACACTCCCTCAAAATCCTATAGTGCCATATATGTTGCCTTCCACATCTGTATACCCTTCCCCAACCGCTTCCTTTACCAATTTATCAAAATTCTAAAAGACTTCTCCCCTATGTCTCCCATAAACTTGATTCCCTGCCCACTCACATCCCCCATTGTCGAAGAATCCTGACCTGCTGCTGTGCCCCTATCAAAGTGTCTCTCCTTGTCAACATCTCCATACCCACTACATCCTTTCTCTGCGAAATTTCAACCATCTTCCCATCCCTCATTCATATCCCCCTCATATTCCTGAAATGTTCCCCTTTTTCCATACCTAACCCTTAATCCCTCCATGGACGATAGCTCTGAAATATGACATCTATTCTCCTTTTCTTACTACCTCCACTTATTTCCCACTTGCCACTAACATTCCTTGTCCTCCCATATTCTCTTGTCCAGGCTCCTGATTTAGTCTGGATACCACCATCATTCAGTTACCAGAAGCGCCATTACATCACCATTCCCACGTTTTTTATGTGCCCCCATCCACTTTCACCTTTTTCATATCTACCATCATCCATGTCTATAATCGTTTGTGATTGTAAATTACGTTAAAATTGTAAATTCTGCAGAAATCTGGCCAGTGCCAGCCTGGCTCCACCCATAATGGGTAGGAATGTAAGTTACACTTCAAATAAAAAAAAAATGTATGGAACTACAGTGCACCTGTGCATTCATGTGATTTGCACATGGTTTTCATTACCTACCATTTTGTAATTTGGAAAACAAGTTTCCATCTGTTTGAGAAAGGCTTACTTACTTCTTGTTTTGGACATAAAGCCAATATGTGATGTCTTATGCTGGTACAGGAGCAGAATCGAAATGTATTTTCTTTTTGCATTCTAGTAACATTTTGTAGCATGCAAATTGTAATTTTGGGAAAAACAAAATGTCAGAATCTATCGTTGGATGGACAGATAGCTGACATCAATATCCAGACAATTTAGATATCATTGGATTTGTTCTATTATTATTTATTTTATGGAAAACTCCCAAGAGGAATTTGTTGAACAAGTTGTGACTTTATTTTAAAATTCTTTATTTATTGATTGCTAGTCCTGATGAAATCAGTAGTCATCACAGAACTGTTTAAACATAAAAAAATACAAATTATTCATGCTTGTGCTTCATTCTATGTTTTCATCTCAGGTATACACTGTCAGTTCTATACCTTTATCTTTAAACTATGTGGATGTTGAACTTCAGCATTTTGAGTGTGCTAGCCATAGATGTTCATATTTAGTTTCTTGCCAAATTCACATGTAGCTAATATGAAATATTACAAGAAAACGAAAAGAAAATACGTTTAATTTCCGCTCTCCTATGAGCATATTACATCACATATTGACATAGTTTTCAAATTAAGAGCAGGCAGGAGGTTCTTTGCCAGGCAACCAATAATTGCTGTAAATTCGTTTGCCAAATAAAAACATGGCATACAAAGGGAAATTGTGTGCAAAACATAGTATGTGCAGGCACACTGTAGTTCTAAGCTAAGAGACCAGAGTTATACATCTAGTTTGTATAACAATCACTGGTCCTATAGTTCAAGTATATATGTTGCCTGCATTCATTTAACCTAAATACACGTAAAATTAAAGTACTGTAATGTTATCATAGATGATAACGTTTTACTGATTTGCATTCAGAACTACATGGCACAGTGTAAATCTAATGTTTGTACTTACATTTGAAAAATTTTACATGCCACTTGGGAAATACAATACACAAAAGACAAACAGTTATAAAAAACGATCTGCATCTGACAAAACCAACTATCAAAGTGAGCTTTCTGAATAGAAACAAATAAGGCACATTGTACAATGCTAATAGCATATATTAGAGAGGCTGACCAGCGATGCTGGCATACACATTATTCTTTTACTCAGGAAGTAAGTTACTATTTTTAAGAAGTGACCATGACACCCCTATTGTGTGACAGTGAGAACGATGAAGCATAGTTTCAGAAGCAGTGATATAGACCATTTTTGAAATGTGAGACATATTTTTATTTTCGTTTGTTTAGGGAGCTGACTGTGATGGCAGATTCAGGACATAGCCTTTCGGTAAATGAAAAAGGATGTGGGTATGATCTTCATAATTCAGAAACTGCATTGATGGAACAAGAAATTGTTGAAAGTTAAAAATTACGAATTAAATTACATGTTAGTATGCTATTTCAAGATTTTGCATGGTTAATGTGTAAACAAAATTTATTTGAACTTAGCGACGATTGGAGTTAGTAGGCTACATCTGCATGGATACTCTGCAAATCACATTAAGTAGCATTTCAGAGGGTTCGTTGAACAACTTTTATGATATTTCTCTATAGTTCCATTCTCTAATAGCTCGTGGGTAGAAGGAACACCTGAATGTTTCTGTTTTTGATCTGCTTTCTCTTATTTTATTGTGATGGTCATGTCTCCCTATTTAGGTAGGAGCTCACAATATATATTCACATTCTGAAGAGAAAGTTGGTGAAGAAATGTCGAAAGTAGATCTCGGTGTAATAACTAACGCCTTTGTTTAAATTATTTCCACCCCAACTCGTGCATCATTTCCGTATCACTCTCTCCCCTATAACACAATAATACAAAAGGAGCTGCCCTTCTCTGTATTTTCTCAAAATCGTCTGTCAGTCCCACCTGTTATGGATCCCAAATGCACAGCAGTACTCCAAAATAGGATGCACAAGTGTAGTGTAGGCAGTTTCTTTAGTAGGACTGTTGCATTTATCAAGTGTCCTGCCAATGAAACGTAGTCTTTGGTTCTCCTTCCCTACAATATTTTCTATGTGTTCTTTCCAATTTAAGTTGTTTGTAATTGTTACTCCTAGGTATTTAGTTGAATTTACTGCCTGTAGATTACACTGATTAAAGGCCAATTCACACTGTCCGTCATGTCATGTCACATCACCGTCCGTCAGAACATTCCGCAATGTATTTCTAATGGCGGCATTCATACTGTCTGTCACCGGACCATCACATCACGTCAACGTCACATCAAGCTTTCTCGAGAAGAATGTTTTGATGGAACGTCTGTCTGCTGTCTGCTAACATCGGAAGTTAACCTATTTTCGTCACGTGAATTACATGTTGCAATCGCCGATTGCAATGTTTATATGAAAATGTGTCTTATTCATCTTTATTTTGTTATTATACTTCATTTTAGGGGTAAATCTCAAATGTTTCATGACGACTTAAATGTTTTTGTCAATTGAGTGTCCCCCTAAAATCCAGGTCGGATATCTGAAACCAAAAAATAGTTTATGTTACATAACATTGTAACAGAAAAGACTGAAACAATCTGTTTATTTGAATAATATTGTAATTTGATTACGTATTTTTCCTTAAATAACATTTTAAATTAAAAAGTCAGTTCTAATAAAGACAAAAATTCAGTTGTTTACAACAGTATTAACAATGTCAGTGGGGAAATCGTAATGGAAAAAGTAAACAGTTGCTTTTTATGCTCTTATAAGTATTGTTTGATGTTTTCATATGTTTATTTTTTTCGCATGAAAATAGATGTTGATGTTTTGAAATGTTGTTTCAGTTCCCAGTAAGTTGGCCACAAACAAACACTGTAAAGTTTTCTTTGGCTGTCAATAACATTTAGTACGGTATTGTTGTTCCCTCAATTCTAGTATTAAACTATGACTTTCTACATAACAAATCGCCACTCACAACCTCACTTTCAACATCGCCTATTGAGATGGGCGAATTGACGTGACGGACAGTGTGAATACAACTTGACGTGATGGTGCCTTCCCCTGACGTTGATGTGACGGACGGTGTGAATTGGCCTTTATCGTGTAATTGAAGTTTAAGGGATTTCTTTTAGTGGTCATATGTATGGTCTCACACTTGTCATTATTAAGGATCAATTGCCAATTTTTGCATCATGCAGATTCCTTACCTGAATCAGTTTGCAGTTGCTTTTCATCTTCTGGTGACTTTACTAATTGATAAATAACAGCATAATCTGTAAACAGTCCAAGAGAGCTACTCAGATTGTATCCTAAGTCGTTTATAAAAATGAGGAATGCTAGGGGACCTATAACACTTCCCTGGGGAACGTCTTATATCACTTCTAGTCTACTTGATGACTTACCATCAATTACAAAGTACTGTGTCCTTTCTGATAGGAAATCACGAATCCAATCACACAACTGTGGCGAAATTTCGTAAGCATGCAATTTGATTAGAAGACGCTTTTGAGGTACAGTGTCGAAAGCCTTTCGGAAATCTAGAAATATGGAATTTATTTGACATCCCTTATCAATAGCATTCATCACATCATGTGAGTAAAGAGCTAGTTGTGTTTCACAAGAACGATACTTTCTAAATCTGTGTTGAGTATGGGACAAAAGGTAGTTTTCTTTGAGGTAGTTCATAAAATTTGAGGAAAGTATATGTTCTTGCAGCCTGCTGCAAACCGACTTCAATGATATAGGCCTGTAATTTTGCGGGTCACTCCTACTACTCTTCTTGAATATTGGAGTGACCTGTACAACTTTCGACTCTTTGGGTACACAATGTTCGCAAAGCGAACGGTTGTATATGATAATTAGGTATGTGGCTATTGCATTAGCATACTCTGAAAGGAACCTAATTCTTACACAGTCATGACCAGGATACTTACTTTTGATAAGAGATTTATGTTGTTTATAACTTCGGGGATATTTACTGCTAAATTACGCATTGTGGAAGCTGTTCTTGGTAGGAATTTTGGAGTATTTGCTTTGTCTTCTCTAGAAGTCTGAAAATATTCCCTTGAATTGCAGTTTTACACCTCAAGGTAGAAGATTTTTATCTTCGAGAATTTAGGGGTTTCCCCACCTGAATTAAGTGCATGAAACTATTGATCCAGTAGATTTTAAGGCTGCATTTTTAAGTTTCATGGAAGGTCTGACTAGCAAATGGCATAACACCTTAAACAGAATCATGCCACAGTCTAACATTCTGTGACTATGTCTAGAAAACTACAGTGTTGTTCAACAGTCTTTGGGTTGATGATTTCTGAAGACAAATTCACACTTGTTGCCACATCACCATCGTGTCAAGTTGCATTCACAGTTTCACACTGTCTGTCACATGAAATTGCATAGCCCAATATCCTGTAGTGAAAGTAAGGTTATGAGTTACCATCCATGATGTAAAAAGCAATAATATAGTATCCAAGGAACTAACCCACTAATCATATTTATGACCAAAGGAAACTTTATAACGTACTAGCTAAAAAACTGGCATTGCCAGGGTATTTATTTATTTATTCCTGCCTTGAATTAGTACTTCTCCTATCCCTTCTCTCTCAGTCCATCTTCTTTTTGCTAGAAACATGTTATATTTATTAGAGAATATATAAGAAATAAGGCTGTCTTGCATAATGTACAAAATTATATGCACAATGTACAAACAAAGAATGATAGTAAAGATAGTAATCAAAATACACGTGGCATATAAAATTTGCATGATCTCATATTTATTGAGTTATTTGTTGTACAAATGTATAATTTTTCAGGTATATATTCATTTGTATAAGTGCTGTATGTATTTAAAATCTGTTGCGAATACAATTAGTAGTAAAGAATTAATAGATTAAAACTTGGCGAGTGATAGGGCGGTTTTCTATTAATGTTACTGTTTATGTGCTCATATCTTATGAACTACATGTTGTACTGTGATACAATTTCGAAGGAACATTCATGTATATGTATGTATACTGTCTATAAAATTTCTTACGGCTATAATTTGTAGTGTAGAAATTATAACTGTGACGTTATCCAAATGCTGTTGTTTTAGTCCATGATCTGCGGAAAAGTCATAAGTGTGAAACTTTTTTCCTTTCATAATTTTGCTATGGTTGTCAGCGAGAAACAGTTCAATAAAGGTTTTAAATTATGTTTAAAGTTGATTGCAAGTCAGTAAGTACTGTCATTCTCATACAGTGTGTGAATAAAGTCTCGTCGCATTATGTGGCAGTTTCTTGCAAATATATCGTTCATGAAGTTCTATTTCCTGAACCATGTCTTTTATTTGGTTCTTACCCTGAAAAAAATTTCTACCTCTTGGTAAGGAATATGTGCACCAAATTTGGTTGAAATCAGACCAGTGGTTTAGGAGGAAATGTGCAACACTTCCCTTTGATGCAACAGTATTTCGCATATCTCATTGTTTATGACGTCATATCTCATGCGTGAACAGTGAGTTGTACGTGATCCTAACACTTATAGCGACCGTATTCATGGATTCAGGCTTACGTGTGCAAAATTTCATAAGCATTTGAAGAAAGCTGTAGTTTTGTAACCAATACATACACACAAACATATGAACACTGCGCTTTATATATAAAGATGTTTTTGATCAAATTAATGTTGTGAAGTGCTAAAAAAAATAAATAAACCATATGCTGACAACCAGAATAATTAATAATTGATTCTTTTTACAGACCCCTTAACTCAGACGATTCGATCATACAATGAAGGCTTTCGCGGCAAGAGTTGTCATAACTTGAAACTTCCAGGCTGAGATGCCATTGTCCATGCGTAAAACATTCCCCTGACATTTTGCCTTCGATTGCGGAAGGCATCCTCAGGAGTGTCAAATGATTTGATTGCAGAAATGTTCATAGAAAGCTTGGATCAAATTTCAAAACCATGCCCAATGCATAAAATTGTAATTGGTGGCAACCTTATCATACACTCGATATGTTGGCAAAAATAGATGTTTAAAACCAGAGGCAAGCATGAAACATCATCTGAAGTTGTACTGAACACTTTCTCTGAACATTATCTTGAGTAATTAGTTCATGAATCCACTAGAATGGTAAATGATTGTGATAACATACTTGACCTTAGCAATAAATAATCCGGACCTAGTAAAGAATATCAAAACAGACACAGTGATTAGTGAACACTGAATTGTCATATCAAGACTTAATATCGGACTTTCTAAATTCACCAAGACTAATAGAAAAGTATATTTTTAAAAAAAAGTAGATAAAAATTCAATTAATACATCATGAGTGAGAATCTCCAGTCTTTCAAAACTAAGAATGTGAGTGTAGATCCGATGTGGCTTACATTCATATTGATAATATCGACAACTATTGACAGATTTATACAAATTAACAACAGAGAGGGCTGACCCACCTTGATACACAATACAGGTTAGATCGCTCTAGCAAAAGCAAAGTAAAAAGCATGACAAATTTAAATAGACACAGTAACCACAAGACTGGCAATCTTTTACAGAGACTTGAAATTTAGCTCAAACATTAATGCGAGACACTTAAAACCCTGTCACAAAATTTGGTAGAGAATCTTAAGCAATTCTGGTCGTATGTAAAGTATACTAGCGGCAAAACACAATCAATACCTTTATTACACGATAGAAATGGTGATGCTAATGACGAAAGTTCTGCTAAAGCAGAATTGCTTAATCCAGCTTTCCGAAATTCCTTCATCAAGGAAGATGAAGCAAATAAAGCTGCCAGCATGTGTAATTTAGAAGTAGATACCGCTGGAGTATTAATACAGCTTAATTAACTTAGCAAAAGTAAGTCTCCTGGTCCTGATTGTATACCAATATTTTAAGTTCCTTTCAGAGTATGCTGATGCAATAGTGCCATACCTAACTATCATATATGTTGTACCAAAGGTATACCTAATATAGAAGTAGATACCTCTAGAGTATTATAGCAATTAAATCACTTAATAAAGGTAAGTCTCCTGGCCCCGATTGTATGCCAATTAGATTCCTTTCAGAGTATGCTGATGCAATAGCCACATACCTAACTTTCATATATAACTGTTCGCTCAGTGAAACATACTTTCCTCAAATATAATGAAATACCTCAAAGTGAACGACCTATTGACCCATAGTCAACACTGATTCAGAAAGTATCGTTCTTATGAATCCCAGCTAGCTCTTTACTCACTTGATGTGATGAGTGCTATTGACAATAGATGTCAAATAGATTCCTTTTTATAGGTTTTTGGAAGGCTTTTGACAAAGTATCTCACAAGTGCCTTCTAATCAAACAGTGTGCTTATGAAATATCGCTACAATTATGCATTTGGATTCGTGATTTCCTGTCAGAAAAGACACAGAACGTTGTAATTAACAGTATGTCATTGTGCAAAACAAAAGTGATATCAAGCGTTCCTCAGAGACATGTTTTGGACCCCTATTGTTCCTTATTTTATAAACGATTTAGGATACACTCGAGTAGGTCTCTTAGACTGTTTGCGGATGTTGCTGTCTTTTATCGGTTAGTAAAGTCACCTGAAGATCAAAAGCAACTGCAAAGTGATTTAGGTAAGATATCTGCATGGTGCAAATGTGGGCAATTGACTCTTAATAATGATTAGTTAGAAGTCATATATATGTTCACTAAAAGAAATCCATTGAACTTCATTTCCACAATGAATTAGTCAACTCTACAGACTGTCAATTCAAACTAAATACCTAGGATTAACAATTATGAAGAACTGAAATTGGTAAGTACACACAGAAAATATTGTACGGAAGGCCAACGAAAGGCTGTGTTTTATAAGGCAGAACACTTCGAAGATGCAACATTTCTACCAAGGACACTGCTTACACTACACTTGTGAGTCCTATTTTGAATTATATCTGTGCATTATGGGTCCACACCAGGTTGAAGAGTTGACGATTTACATAAAGTTCAGAGAAGGACTGCTCGTTTTGTATTTCCGTGATAAACGGGAGACAGTGTCTTGGGAATGATCCACAAGTTTGGGTGGAAATCATTAAAAGAAAGGCCTTATTCATTGCAATGAGATCTATTCTCGAAATTTATTTCACCAACTTTCTCTTTCAAATACAAACATATTTTGTTAGCTCCCATCTACATAGGGAGACATGAAAACCATAATAAAATAAGAAAAATCAGATTGAAAACACAAAAGTTTAGGTGTTCCTTTTTCGCACGAGCTCTTAGATAATGGAACTGCAGACAAATATAATAAAAGCACGAGTTTGGGGAGGGGGGGTTCAGTTCAATGAACCCTCTGCCATTCACTTCTATGTAACTGGCAAGGTATTTGTGTAGATGTAGAAACATCGACATCTATTTGCAATCGAAAATATATACATACAAATACAGCATAAAATGTTGTAAAGGAATAAATAGAGCCTGTTTATCAGTTATATTTTACTCCTTAATAACATCATAAACATATACAACTGTTTGCGTGAGCCTTTTCTGTCATTATATTATTATATGTGAACCATTTTTCGGTTTTTTTAGCCGATCTCGGTTTTTGAAGAACATTGAATGGAAAAATGCTGTATCTAAGTCGTCATGAAACATCTGAAATTTACTGCCAAACGAAGCATAATAATAGTAAATGGATAAGAACACATAGTTGCGTGTAATCCATATAAACACCTACTGTAGAATGAGGTAGTGTGACGAAAATTGGTTAACTGCCTATGTTAGCAGACGACCGTTCCTCAAAAGTTTCTTTTGTTGAAACCTTGACGTGAAGTGATGTGACAGTCAGGTGACAGACAGTGTGATTGTGTAATTAGCAATGCATTGTGGGATGGTTGTTTGTTTGTTTGGGACAAAGGGACCGAACTACTAAAGTAATCACTCCTTCAGTGGAGAGGGGAAGAAGTCAGGATACGAAAGGAGCGGAAAGAAAACGAAATGCTGTACAGGGAGGAAAGAAGAAAAAAGACTGCACTAGTTCGGGGCCCCATGCTCGCCATGTACCTACGCACTAAAGAACTGTGAGACCCCTGAGGGGCATTGTGAGATGTTCTGTCGGAAAGTAACGTGTCATGACATTACGCGTCATGACGTGAGCAATTGTGTATACTTTCAAACGAACGAAAGTGAGTGATTAACTGGTTTCTGGTAAACTACATCACATACGCCATATATCTATGATTTAGTTTCTTTCTATAAATAAATAAGAGAATCTGTCAGATACATGTAATATCAGCTATCAGGGCCAATCCATCTGTCTGTCATAACACGTCTCATATTGTCTGAACATTCCACAGTGCATTTCTAATGGTGGCATCGACAATGTCCGTCACCAGACCGCCATTTTGCGTCAGACCGCGTCAAGCTTTGTCGGGATGAAAGTTTTGATGGAATGATCATCTACTTTAGTCGGGCCAAAACATTATGATCCCTGGGTTCACCTACTGGGCTGGGAGGCCGCCCCAGCCGCGGAAACTGAATGAAACAATGTTGCCAAGTAGTTAGTTCACTGCCGGACATTGTAGCTAACGGCTGCTGTTGTCTGACAGAACTGGCAAAAATGCACATTGCAGTCGGACACGCGCATGTGCAGAGCAGCGTTCGCATTTGACTTACTCCAATGGCCTGCTACCGCAGCCAGCGCGCAAAGCTAATTAGTGCAAGCACCAGGGATCATTGTATTTCGGCTCGACTATAACATTAGAAGTTAATATTTATCTTTTGTCATTCTTCCAAAAGTGAGTTAGGATATCTGAAACCGATAAATGGTTTAGCTATTACAACAGACTAACAGAAATGTCTGAAGTCTGATGCAAACGGTATATATATGAAGAAGATTGTTAAATTGATAAGTAATTACCATTAAAAACCATCTAAATGAAAAGGTCAGAACTAATATACAGGAGAAACTAAGTTGTTTATGACATTATTACCCATGTAAGGAGTATAAAACATAACTGATGAAGTAAACAGGCTGTATTTAATCGTTATAAAATTTTTATGTGTATTTTAATGTACGGTACATATTTTATGGATGCAAATAGATGATGATCGTTTGTAATGTTGCTGAACTTCCCTGCTCTTAGCACATTAAGTTGATGAAAAACGTACAGTATAAAGTTTCCATTAGCCGCTCAATAAGATTTAGGAGTGTTAGTTTCTGATAAACGATACTATATTATTACGCTGTTTACATGGGTTCCCAAAACAGGATTTCGTAAACCGATTTCCCTAATCCGCTTTTGGTTGGTCATGTAAACACTCCAAAACCGATTCAGGAAATCCACTTCTGTAAAGCGGTTTTCCAGTTCCACAATCGATTTGCGTGCCCATCTAAATGGAACCAGTTTTGAAGCGTTCTTGGCTTGTCAGATTGTGTTTTTCTGTTAAGAATTTTCGGTACACATGGACAGAGTGACATTTTCCACCGTGAAATGAAAGTATAAATATTAGAGTGAGAATGAATCTGTGTATTTAAGTAAACTTTTACCGCAGGGTATTGGGCTAAGATAATTGACGTGATGAACGGTGTGAATACAACTTCATGTGACGGTGCCATTACGTGACGGCAAATGTGAACTGACTTTCAGGGGGCGGGAAATGAAATTGACTTCTCTCTAGTACTGTTTTAAAGCATGGCATGACATATGGAAAGAAGCATGTTACTTTAATTTTAGTTTTAAGTATGGTCAATGTACACATTATAAAGGCCAATTCACACTGACCGTCACGTCAACGTCACGTCACGGCACCGTCACGTCAAGTTGTATTCACACTGTCCGTCAGAGTCCGTCCCGTCAATTTGCCGATCTCAATATGCGATGTTGAACGTGAGGTTATGAGTGGCGATCTGTTATGTAGAAAGTCATAGTTTAATACTAGAATTGAAGGAACAACAACGCTAAATGTTATTGACAGAAAATAAAACTTTACAGTGTATGTTTTGGCCAACTTACTGGGAACTGAAATAACATTTCAAAACATCGACATCTATTTTCAAGCGAAAAAATAAACATATGAATACATCAAACAACACTTATAAGAGCATAAATAGCGCCTGTTTACTTTATCCATTACAATTTGCCCGTTGACATTGTTAATACCGTCGTAAACAAATGAATTTTTGTCTTTTGTTATAACTGACTTTTTCATTTAAAATGTTATTTAATGAAAAATGCATAATCAAATTACAATCTTATTCAAATAAACATTTTGCTTCAGTCTTTTCTGTTACAATGTTACGTAACATAAACCATTTTTTTGGTTTCAGATATCCCACATCGATTTTAGGGGGACACTTAATTGACAAAAATATTTAAGTCGTCATGAAACATTTGAGATTTACCCCTAAAACGAGGTACAACAACAACAGAAAGATGAATAAGACACATTTGCATATAAACAGTGCAATCGTCGACTGCAACATGTAATTCGCGTGACGGAAATAGGTTAACTTCCGATGTTAGCAGACGTCCGCTCCGTCAAAACATTCTTCTCGAGAAAGCTTGACGGACGTTGACGTGACGTGACGGTCCGGTGACGGACAGTGTGAATGCCGCCTTTAGAAATACATTGCGGAATGTTCTGACGGACGGTGACGTGATGTGACGGACAGTGTGAATTGGCCTTAAATCGTACTTGATATTTTATTTGGTGCCCTTCTTGTATTGTTTCAAGACTTAGCATAACATATCTCAGCAATTCACCTAATACTTCTTAAGGCCAATTCACACTGTCCCTCACGTCATGTCACCGTCCGTCAGAACATTCCGCAATGTATGTCTAATGGCGGCATTCACACTGTCCGTTCTATCCATGTCCTATTTTATAGCTGGGCGTGAGCTTTTATTGTATTTTATTCATCTGACCTAATCTAATGTCTCATGTATGTCTATATGACATTCTGTAATGCATGGGACACATGTTTACTACAATAAAATTTAAAGTTAAATACCTCTGATGAGCGTTGCATGGTCGATTTAATAATTTCGATACGAACCAAGGCAATTCATACTGAGCAGATATCACTATAGTGTTGTGCGAGTAACTAGTCAAAGATTATAAAAAGAGTATTTAAAGGGATTTTGTAAACACTGCGTGAACTGGGGTGGAGGGATAATACCCCTTAGTTTTCTATCGCTAATGTAAAATAATAGCGATTAACAGCCAAGGATAAGTTGTGATTGAGCGATGGCATGCCGTTCGCAAGCGGATCAGTTAACCTAACCTTGTTTGTGCGCGATATACAAATCGCCGCAAGTAAATACAGCCGAGAAAAACTGTCGTGTTTGTTGACATGCATTGTTGTGGGTGTGACAGTGGTGCTAGTGTGACCGTGTTATGCAGTTATGTATTAACTTAGTGTAATGTTGTTCATAACATAATTTCAACAGATCATTGAAGAAAGATGTTGGAAGGCTTAGTTGCCTGGGTGTTGAACACCTATCTTGGCAAATACGTTGAGAACCTGAACACAGATCAGCTTAGCATCGCTCTACTGCAAGGTAAGCTCAATTAGTTAATTCCCCCATTCCTAGCAATTTATTTAATATCGTGTTTGAAATTTCACATTGCTGTTTGCTCAATATTTCGGAGGTGATCATCTTTATTGTGGCTTGTTCGTTTACGTACGATAGAGAACGTTTTTCATCGTCGTGTGTTAGACTATTCAGGATTTATTACTATTACGAAGCTATACCCATTAAATAACACGAGAGTTAACAACTTATCATGGTACCGATTTTCCGTTGGACCTTATGTTTTACAACGCCTAAGTTAACTGACATTTTATGTAGTGAAATTGATAAAACTGTTAACTGTAAATTACGGTGATACTGCACGTCCCTAAGCCATTCGTCCATTTCGACACATGACGTCATAGCTGGGAACGTACTAACCGGGGAAAAAAAAAAACTATGCGGAAAACATTCCGAAGGCACCATAATATAAAACTTTAGACATAGAGACTCTTTTCTTCGCCACAGTGTTCTGCCTGTCAGATTCAGTTACGAACGCTTGAAGGTTCATATAGTCCTATTGCACTATCAATTGGAATACAAGGCTACACATTGAGTTAGTCAGGGATAAAAATCAGGTCATAATTGAAGTCTGCGATACGACCCGACGGCTTTGACCAATGACG
The DNA here is from genome assembly GCA_026315105.1 of Locusta migratoria. Classification (NCBI taxonomy): domain Eukaryota; kingdom Metazoa; phylum Arthropoda; class Insecta; order Orthoptera; family Acrididae; genus Locusta; species Locusta migratoria. Next base: position 260,651,322 of record CM048746.1, read on the forward strand.
TCATAACTTAGTTGAAGAAGATACGTCTATTTTCCGCAAGTCACCACCGAAGGCGCGAAAATTTGGAATGACACTTGTGATCGATGATACATTTACAGGCTCACCTGTAGACGGGGATACCACCCGTCACCTTTGACCCGTGACGTCATCGCAGCGCGGTAGTTTTAAGGAGCGTTCGTGTTTGTAAAAGGCGTGAGTGATTATGTGGTGGTTTAGTTACAGACGATAGTCTGTTTACAAACAAAACAGATTAATATTTTGTATTTAAAAAGTGATCTGTAGCTTCTCTCTGATGGTTAGGTGTAGGTTAACTGAGAGATTCTTTTTTTATGCGATCGCCGAAGGCGCAAATTTTTGGTCCAAGACCTGTGATCGATGGTACATTCTGTTATCTATATTGACTACAGATTATTTGTATGTACAATACAGAAGTATTAAGATATCCCGTATACAAGTTTTCCAACATCTTGATGACGTCACGGGTCAAAGCAGACGAGTGGTATCCCAGTCTACAGTTATGCCCATTTACAAGTATTATCGCATAATTGAAGACCAGAATACAGCCCGTCGGCTTTGACCATTGGCGTGATATCTCATTTTCACAAGATGTGCTTCGTAGATATACCATCTAGCAAAACATACACTATCAACGAATACAAACATATGGGTTAATATCCTAATACTTACACATTGTAGATAATCTGTGTTTATCCACGCAAATTACAGTTTACCACAACAGTATGTACTGGTACCAATAATCACAGGTCTGATCCTGCAGTAGGAGACTCGGGTTCGAATCCCAGCTGGGTACATATTTTCAGCTTTGCCCATTTGCAGTTGAAGTCATATATTCTCTGAATATGAAAACAATAACAACTGCGAGATATCACATCTTTTCTTTCGGAATAGACGCCACATGTATATATAATTGATATTACATTTATAATCCGAACTTTACCAGTTTTATGGTGTAACTTCTATGGAAAGTATGATTGTGATTTGAGTCATATACCGAACAACCAACCATTGACATGTAGTACTTATGAGGATAATCAATTTACGCACTGGACTAGGGTACATCAACAACCTGTCAACAATAGAGCAGGAACAGCATTAATTATTTATTTAATGGAGAACAGAAAAGGTGCATTTTCTTTCAAAATCCATTGACAGATAATGAGGGGAATAATCTATTTTGTCCACCATGAAATAAACCCGTTCTGTTAGCCATGTGGTCTAATGCACCACTTTCCGAGACGGGTAGGTATACTGGCCTCGGTTCGAATCCACCCAGCAGTTTAACATTGAAGGGGGTCAAAGTGCCGGCCAGCCTGGATGTGGTTTTTAGGCAGTTTTCCACATCGACCTAGGTAAATACCAGGCTGATCCCCAAGTTCCGCCCGAGTTACATGATTCGCAAACATTTCGTAACACTTTCACACATAACATTTGGGGTATACATTTCCTCCCGCGGGGCATGGCGTGGTGACAGGAAGGGCATATGACCGCACCGTAACTAGCAACACACCAAATCCGATTAACAAAGCTGACCCTGAATGTGCGGAAACATCTCTCAAGAGAAACCAAGGTGAAACCTTCAATATCATTGAGGATATCTTCAAGATTTGGACTCAGGGCTAGGACATCCTATTCTTGTTTCTTCACAACCTCAACTCCTTCTCCCCCATCAGTTTCACTTGGTCCTCCTCAACCTGGCTAGTCACCTTCCTGGATGTTAATCTCCACCTCACTGATGGCTCTATCCACACCTCTGTCCACATTAAACCTACTAATTACCTACAGTACCTGCTCTTCGATAGCTGCCATCCATTCCACATAAAAAAGAATCCCTCCGATACAGCCTTGTCACCCGTGAATGGCGAATTTGCAGTGATGAGAAATCCCTTACCCAATATGCCGAAGGTCTCCCAAAGGTCTTCACAGATGAACATTACCTCCCTGACGTAGTCTGCAAACATATTTCCCATGCCATATCATCACACACCACCAATCCTTCCTCCAACCCCAATAACCAATCACAAAGAAGTGTCCTCCGTGTCGCACAATACCACCTCAGTCTGGAACAATTAAATCACATCCTTGCTTATCATCATGCCCTAAAATGAGAGACCTCCTCCCCAAAGCCTTCGAAGCCCTCCTTAAGTGACCGTGTTCTACCACCCACCCAACCTATGTCACTCCCAATCACAATCATTTACCGCAGGGATCGTATCCCTGTGGGAGATCCCTATGCAAAAGCTGTCCAATCCACCCACTGATCACTTCCTATTGCAGTCCTGTCACAGGCTTATCCTACGCCGCCAGAGCACAGGCCACTTGTGAAAGCAGCCACATGATTTATCAACTCTGCTACAATCATTGCACAGCATTTTATATTGGTATGACACGAAAACAGTTGTACATCATTACAAATAGTCACTGTCAAACTGCGGCAGAAAGCAAGATTGACCACGCCACATGAGACAGCATGTTGGCTGAACACAGGACACTGGATTTCAACTCGTCTGGATCCTCCCCTCCACCAGTAGCTCTTCTGAACTGTACAGATGTAAGTTGTCCCTTCAACACATTCTACAGTCCCACAATCACCCTGCCCCAACCTAAGATAACTTGCCATACCTACATCCTATGCATACCATTATCCCCCCTCCTTACCCACTCATTACACTGTATCCCTCCAATTCCAGTCTTCCTTGTCACCCCTTACAATATCCCCTTAATTATTTTTTAATCTTTACTTACTTTTTTATTCCTTTTCTATCATTTCAAATCAACCCCCCCCCCCCCCACACTCCCTCGCCACTCTCTTCTATATTTCCCTTTTCTTCTCTTCCCTTAAATGTAGTCAATGCTGCATATCACATTCCTGCCTATCAGAGCCTTTACAATCCATCAGTCAATGCAGAACTTTCCATTCCCACCTTTACCTGACATCCTTGCCCCTCCACTCCGCATTTCACTCAAAGTCAAGATGCTTGTAGCACTGGAGCAACCGGACATTATGGTTGTGCTTGTATTGTTGTCTGAGTGATTGTGTGAATGTATGTGTTTCTTTTTCTGATGAAGGCCATAACTGAAAATTTAAGTTGTGTGAATTGTCTATTTTTTGTGCCTGTCAGCAGCTGAGTGAGCCTCTTTAGAGTGAGTTGTTATCTATCCTTCATTATTCATAATTTTTAAACCATCTTACTTTATTACATCATTTATAGCGGCCTTTCTTCTGTCCCAGGCCGTTTCCCTCTTTCCCCCCGGTTTGTACCTTAGCCCGGAGACAGGCGTTTTCAGTCAATCCAAGGTTTCTTTTTCTCCTCCTCCAAGACTTCTTTTCTTGGTCCTCTTCCTTTCCTGTTCTTTTGCCTTCCCCTCTTGCTCCTTTCTCCTTGTCCTCAACCCAACCTTTCAATCTCCGCCTCGGCGTTTCAGATTCTCCCTCTTTCACCCCTTTCTCTTCTTCCTCTCTTCTTTCCTCCCTATGCGTGTCTGAAGGTCAACCCACGCTCTGCGTAGCCGGTGATGGGGTAAGGTGTAACTCCCTGACCCAGGTAGACATGTAGGGCACGTACGTAACCCCCAGTAAAGGCCACGCCCAGGGAGGGGTGATTACCCGAGCTCGTACCTTCCGAACATGCCGATTGGTCCCTCTGTCCGCTCTCGGGAGGTATGACCTGAGGTGCGAACAGTCACCTAATGTGGGTGCGCCCTCAGAGAGGGCCCCCACCAGGAAGGAGCATGCCATCGGAGATGCCGGTAATCATGTGGGACACCTCCGCTATGAAACCTTCCAAATCTTCTATAACCTTGACCCAAAAGTGGAAACATGACGATTCTCAGCCACAGAAAGTCTTGCCTAACATTCCCAAGTTCCTTGTAGTATCTCGTACTGACGACCAGGATTTTTCTGCTGTAAATCCTTTTATTATTCAGAAGGGTGTCAATGCGATCGCAGGTCCCTTGTAGACCTGCTCCAGGCAGCGCAATGGGACCTTGTTGCTTGAAATTGAGAATGCATTTCAGGCACCGAAATTACTCCAGGCTACGCTAGTGCATACCTTTCCTGTGAAAGTGGAGGCGCATCGCACCCTCAACTCTTCTCAGGGTGTAGTCTTCACAAGATCCCTGGATGTGTTATTGGACGAGGATATACGTAACTATATGTCCGCTCAGGGAGTTATGGCTATTCATCGCGTAATGAAAAAGTTTAACAATGACCTCGTGCCGACTCGTACTGTCTTCTTGAGTTTCGACAGGGTTGACCTACCATCTAAGGTGAAAGCAGGCTACGAAGTCATTTCCATTCCCCTGTATATACCCAATCCTACGCGCTGCTTCCATTTCCAGAGATATAATCATACCAGTACATCTTGTCCTAATGCAGCCAAGTGCACCATCTGTGGCAGGGACGCCCATGAAGGTGAATGTCCACCTCCATCCCCTCGCTGCATTAATTGCATGGGTGACCATGCTGCTTCTTCACGGGACTGCCCCACTTATAAAGAAGAGCGGGTCATCCAGGAGATTCGTGTCAAGGTTTCAACCTATGCCGTTCAGAAGTTATTAGCGAGTAGGAAGCCCGCTGTGCTCCCATCAGTTACTGACAGCCAGGTCCTCACCTCCCCTCGACCTACTAAGGAGATAGGCATTCAGACCTGCGATTTCACCTTCTGTGACACTGTTGTCAGGTCGGCTAGCCCAAAAATTGTTCGTTCCACCTCTCCGATCCCTTCTGCCCATTCTACAGTGCATTCATCGACCAGTTCCCATACATCCTGGGTACCTAAATCCGCTGCCCGGAGTTCTAAAAAAGAACCTGTTTTTGAAGATTTCCTCAAAACTCCATCTTCTCAACCGTCAACCGCTTCTTCTACTCGTCATGCCTCTAAGAAGACTCACAAAAAGAACGCCCCCTCACTTTCCCCGCTGTGGCATGACTCTTTGGTCACGCCGTCCAATGGTTGCCGGCCTCGGCCACCTTCTGTTTCACCAGGACGCTCTGTCAGCTGGGCACTCGGCCCTTTACCGGCGGTGGAAGCTGCCCCTCCTGATCAACTCGGGTAGGTGGCAGATGTGTCAGTTGAACCCATGGAACACGATTCCCTGCCTCTAGATAGCGATGGCAGTGCTCCCTCGAAGTCCGGTCCTCAGCGGCCGTCGAGGTGACCCCGCTTGCTTGTTCCTTTTTATCTTCTCTCATTTTTTAATCATTTTTTCAATGGAATATTCACGGCATTCGTTCCAATTGGGAGGAATTAAAACTACTCCTTCGATTGCACTGCCCGCTTCTCGTTTGTCTCCAAGAAACTAAGTTATGTCCATGTGATCATGCAGACTTCCCCCACTACACCTCTGTGCATTTCGACCTGCCACCTGTGGAAGGTACTCCAGCCCATGGAGGGGTTCTGATGCTCATTCGGGACGACATTTATTACCATCCCATTTAATTGTATACCCACCTACAGGCGGTTGCCGTCCACATCACTCTATCCACCTTTTCCTTTTCCCTCTGTAATATCTATTCGCCATTGTCATCTGCCCTTACTAGGGCAGATGTGCTACACCTCATTGACCAGCTCCCTTCACCTTTTGTGTTGGTAGGCGACTTCAATGCCCACCACCCCCTATGGGGTCTCCAGCACCTTGTCTGAGAGGCTCCCTTTTAGTGGACCTTTTCCACCACCTCAATCTTGTCTGCCTCAACACCGGTGCACCGACCTACCTTTCCAACACAACACATACTTACTCCCATGTAGACCTCGTAATATGCACTCCTCAGCTTGCACATCGGTTTGAGTGGTATGCACTTTCTGACACGTACTCGAGTAACCATTTCCCTTGTGTAATCCACTTCCTGCAACATACCCCATTTCCTCGTCCCACCAGTTGCAATATCTCTAAAGCCGACTGGGGGCTTAATTCTTCCATGGCTGTTTTTCACGATCAGACTTTTCCCAGCTGTGACAGTAAGGTCGAATACCTCACAGAGGTTATTCTCACCGCTGCCGAACATTCCATACCTCGTACGTCCTCTTCTCCAAGTCATGTCCTAGTCCCTTGGTGGACTGCAGCCTGCCTCCATGCTCTTAGAGCCCGGCACCATGCTTTACGCACCTTTCACCGCCACCCGACGTTGGAGAATTGTTTCAATTACAAACGACTGCGAGCTCAATGTCGCCGAGTTATAAACAACAGCAAAATAGCTTGCTGGACTGCTTTTACCAGTTCTTTTAACCGCTTTACTCCCTCCACCGCTGTCTGGGGTGGCCTATGCCGTTTATCCAGCATCAAGGTCCACTCCCCGATTTCTGGCCTGACCGTCGAGAACGCTGCCCTTGTTGACCCCGCTGATATTTCCAACGCTTTGGGCCGCTCCTTTGGGGAGGTTTCGAGCTCTCCCCATTACCACCCTGCCTTCCTCCCTCGCAAACAGGTAGAGGAGGCACGGCCGCCTTCTTTCTACTCTTTTAGTCGTGAAAGTTATAATGTCTCCTTTACCATGCAGGAGCTGGACCTTGCTCTCACCCTGTTCCGTTCTTCTGCTCCTGGGCCCGATTCCATCCATATTGAGATGCTTAAGAACCTTTCTCCTGTGGGCAAGTGTTTCCTTCTTAGCACCTATAATCACATATGAACTGAAGGTTCCCACAAGTTGGCGTGAAGCCATTGTTGTCCCCATCCCCAAACCAGGAAAGGACAAACATCTTCCTTCCAGTTATCGCCCCATTTTTCTTACTAGCTGCATCTGTAAGGTGATGGAATGCAACGCTTGGTTCGTCTGCCTCCTTGAATCTCAACGCCTCTTGACTAATCTCCAATATGTTTTTCGTAGACACCGCTCTGCTGCTGATCACCTCGTTACCTTGTTGACCTTCATTATGAATAACTTTCTATAGAAGCGTCAAACAGTAGCAGTGTTATTCAACTTGGAGAAGGGTTACGATACCTGTTGGAGAGCGGGCATTCTCTGCACATTGCACACATGGGGCCTTCGTGGCCGCCTCCCCTTCAAGCGTGTTTGGCGGATTGCAAGTTTCGGGTACGGGTGAGCTCTGTTTTGTCAGATACCCTTCGCCAGGAGAATGGGGTGCCACAGTGCTCCGTCTTGAGCGTGGCTCTCTTTGCCATTGCAATCAATCCGATCGTAGATTGCCTTTCAGCCAACATTTCCGGATCCCTTTTTGTAGATAACTTGGCAATTTATTGCAGCGCCCAGCGGACGTATCTCTTGGAGTGTAGTCTTCAACGCTGTCTTGAACACCCATATTTCTGGAGCATTGTGAACAGCTTCTGATTTTCCACTGAGAAAACGGTGTCTATAAACTTCTGAAGATACAAGGAATTTCTTCCACCATTCCATCGTCTCGGCCCCGTTGCTCTCCCATTCGTGGAGACAACGAAATTCTTGGGGCTAATGTTGGATCGGAAACTTAGCTGGTCCCCACACGTGTCCTACCTGGCTGCCCGTTGTGCCCGATCCCTTGATGTTCTTCGTGTCCTTAGTGGAACATCATGGGGGGCGGATCGGACCGTCTTGCTTCACCTTTACCAGGCCATTGTTCAGTTGAAGCTGGACTACGGAAGCTTTGTATACTCGTTCTGTACGGCTGTCCCTTCTCCGCCGTCTCAACTCCGTTCACCATCAGGGATTACGCCTGGCGACCGGTGCATTTTATACCAGCCCTGTTGAAAGTCTTTATGCCGAGGCTGCTGTATCACCCTTGACCTCTCGGCGTGACGTACTCTTGTGTCGGTATGCATGCCGCCTGCTGTCAATGCCCAACCATCCATCTTACACATTATTCTTTGATGACTCACTTGATCGCCAATATCAGTTGTCTGCGATTGCCTTGCTTCCACCTGGAGTTCGGTTTCGCCGTCTGCTTCAGCGGCTCAATTTTACCCTTCCTTCCACCTTTCGGTTGAGCGAGAGCCCATTGCCATGTGGCATCAGGCCCAGGTTCACACCCACCTTGAACTTAGTTCGCTCCCCAAGGAGAGCATTCCGAATTTGTATATCATTCGAGGCTTGTCGAACTCTGATCGTGGTTCGATAATGCCATTTTTATCTACACTGATGGTTACAAGAGCACTGACGGTGTCGGATCTGGCTTCGTCGTCAGGGACAACCTGTTCCAATACAAGCTGCCTGACTGGTGCTCAAATTTCACGGCTGAGCTTTTTGCCCTCCACCAGGCTGTTTTATACATCCGATGTCGCCGCCATCCCTTTTATGCCATCTGTTCTGACTCCCTTAGTGCCCTGCAGAGTCTTAAGGACCCTTTCTCAACCCATCCTGTCGTGTATCGAATCCAGCGTTCCCTTCAGTTGCTAGCAGATAACAGCTGTCACGTTTCTTTTCTGTGGGTCCCTGGCCACATGGGTGTGCCCGGGAATGAGACAGCAGACATTGCAGCCAAGGCAGCAGCTTTTTTGCTTTGCATGGCTACTTTTCGCGTCCCATCAGACGATGTTCAATGGGCTCTTCGCCAGAGTATTGTGTCGTCCTGGCACAGTTCGTGGTTCTCACTCCACGAAAATAAATTGAGAACTGTAAAACCGATCCCAACCGCTTGGAGGACCTCCTCACACCCCTCTCGGTGAGAGGAGGTCATCCTGGCCTGGTTGCAGATCGATCACTGCCGATTCAGCCACCGTCGTTTGCTAACCGCCGACCCTGCACTGCCGTGCTCCTGTGGTGAATTGCTAACGGTGCGACATGTTTCACTGTCTTGCCCTAATTTTAATCATCTCCGTGTAGCCCTTAACTTTCTGTCTACTCTGGAGGAACTTTTAGCTGATGACACACGAGCAGCTGCTTGAGTTTGCGTTGCAACATGGCCAGTTATCAAAGGATACTTAACCCTTCTAATTGTTTTTTAACTTTCGTTTTCAGCTTTCTCTTGATACTCTCCTACCTGGTAGTTATAAATTTTTTCGAGATATACCAAATCTCTGTTCCAATCTGGGCCCCAATGACCTGAGAAGTTGTGCGCCCTTAAAAAAGGCTCTATACTCACTTCTATCCACATTAAACCTACCAAACACCAACAGTACCTACAGTTTGACAGTTGACATCCCTTATATATAATACCCTCCCTTACAGCCAGGCCACCCATGAACAGTGAATATGCAGTGATGAGAACTCCCTTACTCTCACAAAGGCCTTCACAAACCAAACCACCTCCTCCCCTCTCCAGACGTACTCTGCAAACAGATTTACATATCCCCACACAACTCAAATCCTCCATCTACCACCAATAACGAGTACCATAAAGCATTCTCCTCGTCACCCAATACTACCTGGAATGGAGCAGCTGAACTGAATCCTTGACCAAAGTTTTGTTTTTCTGTCATCATACCCAGAATTGAGAGACATCCTGCACAAGATCCTCCCCATGCGTCTGAAGGTTCTGCCTTCCTCCCAATATCTGTAACATCCTAGTTCATCTGTATGCCATCCCTAGCCCCTACCACAGGGGACCTGTTCCTTTGGAAGACAACTGCAAGATCTGCCAACCAGATCATCCTATTACAATCTTGTCACAGGCTTATCCTATCCAATCTAAGGCCATACCACCTGTGAAAGCAGCCAAGTAATTTACCAACTATTAACATGTATGTACACTGCCAAAACTGTGGTAGACATGCAGCTATGAATATGCTCAATTGCAATGGTTGCTTCACAACTCAACCATCTGGAGCCCTACCCCCCCCCTCCCCACTACCAGCTTTTCTGAACTATACAGATGCGAGTTGTCCTTACAGTACATTCTCTGATCCCGAAATTATTCAGGCCTCAACCTATGATAACCTCTTTTTTTTCCCCCCACATCCAGCAGTTCTTGCTCCCTCTACGCTTGACTTCTTTCATTAATACCCCCCCCCCCCCTCCCACCACCACCACCACCACCACTACAGAACATGACTTACTATGCAGCCGCTGGAGGTGATTGGTGTTTGTCTGTGAAGTGTGCCCATGTGATTATATGAATGGCGTTTTTCAGGCGAATGCTAATGAATGAAAGCTGAAGTGATGTGTGTATGGGTGTCTTTTTGATGCGCATGTCCCATCTCGACGAACATCTTTGTGCTGAGTTGAAAACTATTCTCATTATATTGTTGAATTCCAACCTGAACATTTCCCCCAGAGGGCCCACACCTCTTCTGTGGGTACAGGTGTGGCGTGCACGGGTCCCTGATATCAGGCTGCATTCCCTCCTTGCCGTCCTAATTCGTCCCTGATCATTTCCCATTTCTAGATGTTTCATGTTAACTGATTCTTCCGTTACCTCTTGGTAGAACAAATTCATTATGAAAATTAAAATGCACAATTTTGTATTTGTTCTATTGGTTTGTTTATTTTGTTAATAGATTTTCGGTTTATTAGGCCATCATCAGACATATCTGATGTTGCCTAATAAGCCAAAAAACTGTTAACAAGAACAAACACACAATTGTGTACTTTAATTTTTTAGGTGTTTCCCTTTAAGATGGCCCAGCTGTTCCCACAGTTCCGATGGGGTTAGTGATTGTGTGTTCTTTGCTGTACCCTCTTTTTTTCCAGTTTGGTCCCTCTCGGGGTTTGACCTCCATACAGTGCATATCCGCATCCCACCTTTCCCCTTTTCCTTCCGTACTCACCATAGCCCCCTACCTATGCTAGCATGTGTAGCCAGTCTATGTGGGGTGAGGGGAGGGGGGACTGTTATGTACCCTTCTCATTGAGTCCCCAGACAACAGAGGGATCAAACTACTGGTACCTGAGCTGTTACATCCTCATTCAGGGCATGGAGTGATTCTCCATCCTCAAGGGGTATCTGGCCTCCAGGCCATGGTCATTGTGACAGGTGGCACATCCTGTGGCTGGTGGCACCTGTGGGGAGAACCCCTGATTGGAGTGGGTGGTACCAGGGTGTATGTTTTGCATGTGAAACGTGAAACAGCAGCATGTTCATTCTAAGGCCGTCTCTATAAGTAGGAATGCTGATTCATCTGAAAAGAGACAGATGATGCATTCATCACCATCAAACCATTGTTTTGCTTCAAAAATATGAGGATAAGTATGACAAACTCGACTCGATGAGTAAGATGCGTTACAATTCCCAGCTCATCAAAACTGCTTTCGCCACCCAATCTGCAGCTCTCTGCACCTGCAACCATCTTGGCAACATTCTGGTGTCCATACCCCATCACCAATTCTTAAATATGGTACAGGGAGTTATTTTTCATCATGATGTCCTCCTTCAAAGTGATGAAGAACTGGCCATTCTGGAATGGCGAGGTGTCAGTTTTGTTTGCTGTTGTCAGAGAGGCACCTTTATCTTCGCCTTCGAGGTGGGTACTCTCCCAGAGAAAGTCAGGGTAATGAGTTACTGATAGGATGTGAACACATACATCCCGCTTCTCATGAGATGTTTTCAATGTGTGCAGTTTGGGTACATGTCCTCTCACTGTACAGCAGTCCCTCTATTTGGTGCATGTGGATGCCCACACCATGAGTGGAGCCCTGTGTTCCAGCCCCTGTGTAAATCATTTATCAACAGCACCATTCTTTGTGTTAACAAGACTGCCCAATGTACAAGAAAGAGAAGAAAATAACAGGAATATGAGCCTCTAGATCATTTAACCTACCCTAAGGCTTGTTGAAAATTTGAATGTCTGAATCCTGTGGCTATTGTATCAACTTGTGCCTCTTTTGTTTCCTGTGCTCTTCCCTCTCCTCTTCAACCCAGTCCCACCTCCCTCTCCTGCAGTACTTTTGCCTCTCCCTGTGTGACCCCCTCCCCCCCCCCCCCTTCTGGCCAGAGAACTGCTGGCCTTCTCTGGCACTTGCCAGTGAAGGTGCCCTCTCTCAGGTCCCCTCCCAGTGTTTCCCAGATTGGAGGTCTTATGCCTCAAGTCAGCCACTTACAGTCTGTGAATACCAAGGTCTCCTACTTTTCCTCAATCCCAGACTTCATGGAAGCCAGTTCTCTCTCTCTGGAACCTCCTCACCCTACAAGGGAGAAAGAGATGAAGATTAAACAAAAGTCACAGGACAAGGCCCCTCCAGTGCTGCCTAAGGTGCCAACTTTGTTCTTACAACCAACACGTCCCACTGAGCTTGTGTTCGATCTTTTTATGGATGTCAGTTCTTCCTCATTGGGGATGGACACTGACCCAGTAGGATGATGGGCGTCAAACCGTTCACCTCCCATCCAGAGCCTTATGCTGTACTCGTCCAATGTAATTGTAATGGCTGTTACTGTCACCTCATGGAGTTAAAACAGGTTATTTCCCTGTACTCCACAGCTTGTGTCATTCTGCAGGAATCACTTGTTATTGATGGACATTTACTGACTCTCTGTGGATTCCATGCTTTCTGTTGGGCTTTGTGGGATCTGTGCTTTCTGTCGGGCACAAGTTGGCCTTCTACAGGCATCTGGTGGTGTTTACACATTAGTCTGTGTGGACATCGTTAGTACATGGATTTAACTCTGTACTACATTGGAAACGGTTGCTGTTCGGTTTCTCTTGGAGACTCTGTTAACAGTTTGTAATCTCTACTTCCCCTTCAGGGGCTCAGCAATAATTTGCTGAGTATGGGCTTTGCAAATCTGAGGTCCTGAGCTATGGGCTATGTCGCACCAACAGTCTGCTACACTGTAAGCTCTGTGCGTGCTTCAATGACCATCGTTCAGCTCGACTGTGGAACGTTGTACATTTCAGAGCCTGGAGAGCTTGGCTTTATTGCCCGGGTCCTGACCATGGTACAAACCTATATAAAAAAAGCCCTCAATCTCAAGGTGTGCTACATGCTTAGGAGATGCACGGCTGTTGAGGTTGAACAGTCGCTAGTGAGCAACCTATGAGGATCCTGCCGCACCTCAGTTGTATTAGGCTTACCCAGGCAAGCGGGGCATTGCCTGGGTGAGCCAACAACAGCGTTGCCGGGCGTAGAACCAGTATCTCTAAGTGTGGCAAGACAGAATTTTTATGTGATGACATATGATATTAAGATGTTTCCTTCCCTTTCCATCCCATCAGAGGAATGTAGGGGCCTTAACAGATCAGAACCATACTTGCCACAGTATCTTGTGTGTACATGCTCAGATGGAGAGTCGTTCATGCCCACTAAGCCACAGTTCTTTGTTGATCATCTTGAAGACACGTTTGGCGAAGTGGCGTCACGTTCTAAGATGAGAAGTGGGGCTGTTCTGATACCGCTGGCGTCCCCAGCCCAGTCGTGGGTACTGCTTGCCTGCGATAAGCTGTGTGATATTCCACCCTACAAGTCGTTAAACATGGTCCAGGGTCTAATATATCATCGGGATCTCCTGTCCCAGATTGATGATGAGCTGTGAGCAAACCTGCAACGCCGAGGTGTTCACTTCGACCAGTACTTTCATCTTGGCCTTTGAAAGCAATACACTGCCTGAGAAGGTCAAGGTAAAGATATACTGGTATGAAGTAAAACCATATGTCTCTCCCCCTATGCGGTGTTTCAGGTGCTGGAAGTTCGGGCACATGTCCTTCAGGTGCACTTCCAGCCCAGCTTGAAGGCAATGTGGGCACCCAGCACGTCTGGTCACCCAATGTACTCCACCTCCACTCTGTGTGAATTGTGGGCAACATCATCCGCCATGCTCGCCGACCTGCAGTATCTTACATCAGGAACAGAAAATAATGGAGATTAAGACATTGGACCAATTGACTTACTCAGAGGTGCACAAAAATTATGAATGACTCCACCCTGTATGAATGGTCACATCTTTCACTGCAGTTACGCCATCACCAGCTTCTTTGAGGTTGACAGCACCTTCAGTGTTCCCTATCTCTGTAGGCCCTCTGGGCCATAAACCTCACAATGCCCCCTTGTTGGTTGGGGCACCTCTTCACCTGTTGCTCCACCAACACCACCTGTGGGAGCAACTCTTTCCCCCACCATTGGGGAAACCAGTTCCCAGCTGGGGAAGGAACCGTTTTCCCTGGCTCCTCTCGCCCAGAAGGAGTCTCTAGGGACGTTACCTTCGGAGTCTTATAAGAGTGGTCGGGAGGATCCCAGCCCAAGGCTGAAGGATTCCCTTGCTCCTGAACATCGGGCTTCCTGATCTGCATCTGGACCTGAACCCACTTCAATGAAGCCCTTCAAACCGAAAGGGTAGCGAGAGGTAACAAAACCAAAGAAGCTGAAAAAGGAGGATTCTCTGGTGGCTGAGATGCCACAGCTGCCCTCATCTTCTGCTTCAGAAGATGAGGTCGAGATCATCGTGTCCCCTGAGGATCTCGCCATAACTGACTCACCAGAGTCCATGATCTTCGATCTCGCGGATTCTGAGGAGAAGACATCAGGTGCCCCTCTGGAATAAGCTGCTTGTACCTTACAAGCAGCCACACATTAGTGTGGTCGATGCAGGACACTGTTTACTCTCTCAGCAGATCTGGCCGTTCTGTGGCGTGGACCCCAGGCCACATCGGCATACCAGGAAATAAAAATGTTGATCGTTTAGGCAAGAAGGCCACTACAACACCACCTCTGGAGATAGGCATTGTGGAATCGAACCTGAAGTTGTCTTTGCACCAGAAGGTACGCGATGTTTGGAGCACTGAATGGGCTACCACTGGTGTGCAGAATAAGCTTCGCCATCCATGGCGCTTTGGAAGTATTCACTGTGGCCCAGACGTGAAGCAGTTGTTCTCTGTCGCCTCTGCATAGGGCATAGTTGGCTGACCCATGGCTATCTCCTGCCCTGTGACGCCCCGCCTCTGTATCGGTGTGGAGCAATACTGACAGTAGTCCATCTGCTGATGGACTGTCCACTTTTAGCCACTTTGCGGCAATCTTTTAATCTACCAGATGCGCTAACCTCAGTTTTAGGTGACAACGCCTCCATGGCTAACGCAGTTTTAAGTTTTATTCGCACAGCTAGTTTTTTCAACCCCATCTAGTGGTGGGTGCTATAGCTTGATATCTCAGGTCCCCACCTATTCAGAACTTCTAAAGACTTTTTAAGACCCTTATGTAAAATGCCGAGGGGTTTCTAGTGCGTGCAGTATGGCTGGCTCATCCTTTTCTGTCTTTGTGATCAGCCAGCCATGGTACTCAGCTGTCCAGTTTTAGTTGAGTTCCTGACTTTGTTTTACCTATTGTGTGGCTTTATTTTGTGTTGTCAGTGACTTGTTCATTGTCAGCCTGTCCCTTTTGTGAGTTTTTATTTTTGGTGCTTTGTTTTATTTTTTTACGCTCTTGACAGTGGATTCTTAGCTAGGAACAGGGAACTGATGACCTTACTATTTAGCCCCTAAAACCCACCACCAACAACAATCTCTACCTGCCCCCATAACAGGCCAACTATGTCTTCTGCTCTAACTGCCATTCTTCAGCAACTGTCCCTTCCCTTCCTCATTCTTCCTCATCCTTCATGAGTCAGTGTTCATACATCTAGCCTGGTCCGCTTCATAGACCAGTTCCTTGTAGACCACGACCTGTGCCTTCTTTAACCCATTTTAGTACCACTCATGGCACTTTCTCCACTGTAGATATTTCACTCACTTCTCTCTTTCCTTTGTTTCACTGGTTACTGCATGATGACCTCTGTAATATTGACCACTTCCCGTTTATTCTTTCCCCCCCTCCATCTGATGAGGTACAAGCTGCCCCAGTGGGTTTTCTGTCATGCTAACTAGCCCCTGTTAATATCCCAGGTTGTTTTCCCACCCTTCCCATTAGGCTGTGATGTAGATACCATCTGTGATATGTCTGATGCAATTACTCAAGCTGCGAGCATCACTGTCCACTGATTGAAAGGCCTGTAGCAGACAGCGAAGAAACAGTGCAGCGAGAGTTGTGTGTTTTCATGCTATATTTTGGTATTAATGTCAAACTGCTTCCGCGCCTGCCACTAGGGGCGCTGTGTCGCTTTCACGCTTACTCTTTGAATGTTTTTGTTTTGTTTCTTTAATTTGTTGCAGAGTTCTTATGTTCTTGTTTGTGTCGAGATTCGTATTACTGCTTGTAAAACGTCTCGATTATACATTGTTCTGCAATCAACTCCTTTCACATTGCTTTAATAAAGAAGTTAAAGTGTTTCTAATAAAAAAAAACATTCAAAGAGTAAGCGCGAAAGCGACACAGCGCCTCTAACGGCAGGCACTTAAGCACTTTGACATTAATACCAAAATAAAGTGTGAAAACCCACAACTCTCACTGCACTGTTTCATCGCTGTCTGCTACAGGCCCTTCTAGTTGCTGTCTAGTTCCATGGCTGGAACGCAACTATTGCCTCAGCCATTTGTGAGTGCTGACAAGCCTTGCAAATTTTAAGCATCACCTGTCTCTGGATGGTCTTATTTTTTAATCGCCTTCATGCTAAAGTCTGTTATATAATCAAAAAGAGCAAGTGGTTGCAATGGGAGCATTTTCTGTCTTTCTTGGGCTCTTCTGTTCCCTTGTCATGATTGTGGTCTATGCTGCACTCTGTCCAAGGTTGCTGGTGGCCTTGCTTTACCTGGTGGTGTCTGCACACACCCATCTACTCTTGCAGAGCATCTTGTGACTCAGTTTGCAAAGGCATTGCAGGGTTTGTACGCCTCCTTAAAAAAGACCTTATTTCAATGACTAAATTTTAAGGGCACTTAAAAACTCCTTATTTTAACATGTTCGATTTATGATGGAAATTCTCCTCAGAGATGATAATTTTTTTTCAAAAGAGATGTATAGGCTGGCCTGTACTTGCCTTTGTGCTGTACGGCCAATAGTGACACAAATGAAGGAAAAAAAAAAAAAAAAAAAGAGGAGGAAAAAAGACAAGCTTTCGGAACACAGTTCCTTCTTCAGGTGGGAGAGAAGGAAAGAAAAAAGGATGGGAATGGAAGGGAAAGGTAATTCATGACCTAGGTCATGAGGATGGTGCTTGAAGAGTGTTTCTTCCCTTCTCTCCCACCTGAAGAAGGAACTGTGTTACAAAAACTTGTCCTTTTTCCCCTTTTTCTTTTTTTCTTTTTCTTCATTTGTGTCACTGTCGGGGTACAGCACAAAGGTAAGTACTGGCCAGCCAATCTATCTCTTTTGAAAAATAATTTATTTTAACATGTTCCAAAAATGACTTGTTTTTAAATGTAATTTCACGTATCTTCATTTTATTTTATTACTTTTGAAAAAGAAAATTTGGTACGGGATTTTTAAGCCCATATTACACAATGATTCTCGGCAAAAGGTATACAGGTCTATCGTGACAGCTGTCTAGCGGTAGAACAGGTGAAACTATGATTTTTAGCAGACACATTATCCGCGCGCCAGTATAAAGACCAGTTCTATTATGTCGCGAATCTGCACGTGTGCAGTAGGCAGTATTGACTTGCGCATGTGCAGTAAGCTTTCTGGTTATTAATTGTAAACAGGTTAGGTTATTTGTATACTGTTGTTGACGTCTGTGGACACCCCTTTAACTTCCAAGCTTTAAATTGGAGATTTTTCTAATTTTTCAGTCATGAAATTTTCACAAAAACAGCAATTAAACTAAAGCAGTATTTTTTGCCAATAGACTTTCCTTTAGGTGTATACAGGCTGTTAACGAAATGCATTCTTTGCACTGAACCAAGCAAGTACTAAGTGTCGTAATTCAGATGTACAGCAAACATAATTGTTTACTTTACATGAGACTTGCAATTTGTATGTGTAGCGGCCTAATTGATGAAAGAGTGCCTTTAATTTGATGTAATCTTTTGGTTTAATCCAGTATGCCAAGAAAAAGAAACAGGCAATAGTCTATGAGAGAGTCTGATTACAAAATGTACAAGAAGATAGTGTACTTCTTACTTGTGGTTGGGTGAAAGCTTTCTATATAACTGTCACTTTAGTGAATTTCTTGCTTTATCATTGACAACAGGTTGTTAAAACAATCCACAACGCGCAATGGAAATATTTAAACCTTACAGCCACGAACAGGTCTGACCTTATTAACAATGTCTGTGTAGAGACAGGAGTTATTGATCATGATATCGTCACAGCGTCGATGGTGACCAAATTAGGAGCGTGTTTTTATTGGGAAGAGCCGATAAGCAAATGTTAGGATTGCACTTAGAAAATGAATGGGCATTGTTTAATTCCAGGACTATGGATGTAGAGGAATTGTGGACTAAATTTAAGTGCATTGTAAATAAAGGGTTAGAGAAGTATGTGCCAGTAAAGATGATTAAGAATGGAAAAGATCCACCGTGGTATAATAATATTTTTAGAAAGCTGCTGATAAAGCAAAGACTGTTGCACTCTCGATTAAAAAAGAACACACAAATGTTGACAGGCAAAAGTTAGTAGAGATTCGTGTGTCTATAAAAAGATCAATGCGCGAAGCATACAATAATTACCACAGCCATACCTTAGCAAAAGATCTTTCCGAGAACCCGAAAAAATTCTGGTCCTATGTAAAATCGATAAACAGGTCAAAGCCCATTGTCCAGTCACTCGTTGATCATTCCCGAGCAGTAATAGAAAAAAGCAAAAGGAAAGCTCAAGCTATAAATTTAACCTTTAAGAAGTCTTTGAAGCAGGAGGACAAAGTAATTGGTATTTCCGGTGTAGAGAAACAGCTGAGAGAGCTAAATACGAAAAAGTCTGCTGGTCCAGATGGAATACCAGTTTGGTTTTACAAAGAGTATTTTGCGGCATTGGCCCCCTACTTAGCTTGTTTTTATTGTGATTCTTTAATTCAGCGCTAAGTTCCTAGTGATTGGAAAAAAGTGCTGGTGACTCCCGTTTATAAGAAAAGAAAGAGAACCGACCCACACAATTACAGGCCAATATCGTCAGTTTCATGTAGGATTTTGGAGCGTATTCTCAGTTTGAATATAGTAAATTTCCTTGAAATGGAAAAGCTTCTTTCCATGAATCAGCACGGGCTTAGGAAACATCGTTCATGTGAAACTCAGCTTGCCCTGTTCTCACATGACATCTTGTGAGCCATGGATGAAGGGCAACAGGCGGATTGTGTTTTTCACGACTTCAAAAAGGCGTTCGACGTGGTGCCACACTGCAGAGACCGCGTATAAAACGCTTGAACGACCACATCTTGAGTATTGCTCAAGTATTTGGGACCCGCAGCAGATCAGTTTAAATGAAGACATAGAGGCAATCAGAGGCGAGCAGCTAGGTTTGTTACTGCTAGGTTCGACCAATGCGCGAGTGTCACGGAAATGCTCCGGCAACTCAATTGGGGATCGTTGGAGGAAAGACGACGTTCTATTCGTGAAATTCTGTTGAGGAAATTGAGAAGGCCGGAATTTGAAGCCGAGTGTAGTACGATCTTGCTGCCGCCTACTTACATTTCGCGTAATGATCACAAAGACAAGATAAGAGAAATTAGGGCTCGTACAGAGGCATATAGGCATTCTTTTTTCCTCGTTCTATTTAGGAGTGGAATAGGAAAGGAAATGCCTAGTAGTGGTACAGTGTACCCTCCGCCACGCACCTTACGGTGGATTTCAGGGTATGTGTGTAGGTGTAGGTAGATATTGAGTACATTTCGCCTAGAGCTACAATATACACACGCTATGGACACATTTTTGAGCACAAAGAAAGGCCCATTGCGTAATTTGCCTTCTTCACTTTTTAAGCGTTAGGGCATCTCCAGAGATTCTGATGTCCTTGGTTTTAGCAGAGACAGAAAGCAGCACCCCAGGTAGCCAAGCAGCGAACTTTGGATACGAAACGTACGGCACAAAATCCTTATTATTGCTTTTAGAAACACAATTTCTTGGTGCATACTGACTTGCATAGACACGACTAGCCTGTGCTTTTACGGGTTGAGATCGTCCTGTGTGAGATTAATTTAGTTTATTTTTTTGTTAAGTATGCCGGGTGCTCAGTGTGTTTTTCATATATTATGGACTACAAAAGAATAATACAAAATGTGGATAAAGCCACATTCCAGCAAGACAAATGCAATATGTGTTTTCTGCAACAAAGAGCTAAACATTGGAGTCTTGAGTGAAAGTGCTCTGAAGGTTCACAAGACAGGTAAAATAGGTGTATTTTTAAATATTAAATGAAAATGTATAGGCCCTTCTAGCTAACCCTTCTATTTCCAGTGTGTGCCATACATTTCTTTTTCCGTTTATTACAGGAAATGAACATTAATTTGTTGAAGCCTACTGTTTATAACATTGCAGTTGTTTTTATGTACACTGTGTATACATGTAAGCAGTCACTCCTCAAAAACTCCTTACATTGTTTGTCCCAAAAAGGGTAGGAACCCTGCATTGGCAACGGCTTCCTATCTGTCTGCCTTTCTTCTCAAGAAACAAGAGACTGAGTCTCCAACTTACGTTTTACCTCTCACCAGGAGGAACCTTACACTGTGCCCTTTACTAGATGACAATGACTTCGGGCTCTTTCCCCTTCCCATGATGCACCACCTGGCCCCGATAACCATCCACAACCAATTACCAATTGCTCCAACAACTCAATGCTCCACAGTGACATTATCTCCTCCAGGTATTTAATCATATTTGGCTCCAAGTGGTTGTCCTCTCTCAGTGGAGAGACAATAGTGTCATACCTGTCCTTCAGTCTGGTAAGAATCCATCATCCCTGGGCAGTTACCGGCCAGTTGGCCTAACAGATGTACCCCGTAAATTTCTTGAAAGGGTAGCCGGCCGCAGGTTATACTAGCTTCCTGCATCAAAGGGACTTTTTCCACGTTATTTGTGTAGGTTTTGGGAAGCACAATCTACAATAGGGCCTCTATTTAGTCTGGAAATGGCAGTTAGACAGGCCTTCTCTAAACATCAAAATCTTGTTGTTGTCTTCTTTGATCTATGTAAGGCATACAAAACCACTGGGAATCATCACATTTCACGTTCCTACCATGACTAGGGCGTATGAGGTTCCCTTCTGATTTTTATTAGTCAGTTTTTATCCCACCGTGTTAGTTGGCTATTCATTCGAACAGATCGAGAAGGATGGCACTCCTCAGGGTTCAGTGTTAACTGTTATACTCTTCCTCATCACCATCAATGGGCTTGTGAGCTCCATTGGGCTGCTGGTCACTCCTGCACAGTATGTCGACAATATTTGCATATGATGCACCACCAGCCTCTGCTGAATGTCAGCTCCAAGGTGTCATTCGGCAGGCTTTGACATGAGCTCTTCCCCATATTTTTCAGTTCTCTCCTTCCAAAATGAGGATTATGTGTGTTTGGCATTCTAAAGTTCATCCTGATCCAGAACTATTCTTGATCACTCAGCACTTGGAAGTTGTGCTTCAGCGCCATATCTTGGGTCACCTTTCTAAGATATATATAAGAGGGAGGGGAGAGAGAGAGAGAGAGAGAGAGAGAGAGAGAGAGAGAGAGAGAGAGAGAGAGAGAGAGAAAACTAACTTGGCTGCTCTGTATTCACCAACTGAAGACTAGCTGCTCGCGGATGTTCAGTGCTCTCTGTTTCCTTACACACTCAACTTGGGTTGCAGATCCTGCAACTCTTCTTCATATCTAACGGGCTCTGATTTTGTTCCATTTAGATAATGGGTGCCAGGATTATGGCTCGACAGCTGCTTGTGCCCTGAAACTGTTAGAACCAGTTCACCATTGTGGTGTACACTTGGATACAGGTGCCATACTGATCAGTGCTGTTGACAGTCTCCTTGCTGAAGTGGGAATCTTTCCTGTTCAGATTAGGCATCAGCTTTTGGTGTCCTACACTATTGCCATTCAACTTGTTTTCTGCTCATCCCACATGTCATGTTCTTTTCACATGTAATGGGTCTTGACCTCCTGATCCAAGTCCTTACCTGTCAGATCGTGGCTCGCCGCTCTTTGCAGAGTCTTCAATCTTCCTTCCCTGGACTGTACTTCTCTTTCTATACTGCACACATGCACCCTCGGATGGTGCCCTGGCCACGAATTTAGGTGGATCTCTTTCAAGGTCCAAAAACTTCAATCTCCACCCTTAATCTTTCAGTGTTTATTACACCAACAACTTGAACAGTTTCAGGGTGTCGACATCTTCTACACTGATGACTCGAAAACTGTCATACGGATACGCTTTTAAATCTCCCGTTGGTATGGAATGTCATTCTTTACCAGAAACATGTAGCGTGTTCACAGCAGAACTGATGTCCATTAACAGAGCCCTTTATTTTATTAAATAGGCCACCCAGGTCTGTGTTTTAATCTTTACTGACTCAGTGAGCAGCCTGCAGGCTATTGAGTGATGGTACTCTTCCCATCCACTCCAATGAACCACAGACATTGCCGAGGTGGCGTGGCTTGCGTGCCTCAACGATACAGATAGCCGTATCGTAGGTGCAACCACAGCGGAGGGCTATCTGTGGAGAGGTCAGACAAACGTGTGGTTCCTGAAGAGGGGCAGCAGCCTTTTCGGTAATCACAGGGGCAACAGTCTGGATGATTGACTGAGCTGGCCTTGTAACATCAGCTAATGTGGCTTTGCCACACAGTTACTGCGAACGGCTGTAAGCAAGCGGAAACTACAGCCGTTACTTTTCCTGAGGACATGCAGCTCTACTGTATGAACATATGATGATGGCATCCTCCTGGGTAAAATATTCTGGAGGTAAAATAGTCCCCCATTTGGGCGGGGACTACTCAGGAGGATGCGATCATCACGAAAGACAACACTGGCATTCTACAGATCGGAGTGTGGAATGTTAGATCCCTTAATCGGGTAGGGAAGCTAGAAAATTTTAAAAGGGAAATGGATAGGTTGTAGTTAGATATAGTGGGGATTAGTGAAGTTCAGTGGAAAGAGGAACAGGATTTCTGGTCAGGCGAGTGCAGGATTATAAATACAAAATCAGTTGGGGGTATTACAGGAGTAGGTCTGATAATGAATAAGAAAATAGGAATGCGGGTAAACTACTATGAGTAACACAGTGATTGCATCATCATCGTCAAGATAGATACGAAGCCAACACTGACAACAGTAGTACAGGTTTATATGCTAACTAGCTATGCCGATGATGAGTGGATCAAAGAAATATATGAGGAGCTAAGGGAAGTTATTCAGACAGTTAAGGGAGAGGAAAACTTAATTGTTATGGGAGACTGGAATTTGGTAGTAGGACAATGAAGGGAAGCGAAGATAGTAGGTGAATATGGCCTGGGCAAAAGGAATGAAAGATGAAGCCGCCTGGTAGAATTTTGCATGGAACATAATTTAGTTATAACAAACACCTGATTTAAGAATCGCAAAAGAAGGTTGTATACGTGGAAGAGACCAGGAGACACCGGGAGATACCAGATAGATTTTATAATGGTAAGACATAGATTTTGGAACCAGGTTTTAAACTGTAAGACATACCCGGGGGCAGATACAGACTCTGACCATAACTTGTTGGTTATGAACTGTAGACTGAAACTAAAGAAACTACAAAAAGGTAGGAAAATAAGGAGATGGGACCTGGATAAATTGAAGGAACCTGAGGTTCTTAAGAATTTCAGTGGAAGCTTTAGGCAACAATTGACAGAAACAGGGGAAAATAAAACAGTAGAGGAGGAATGGGTAAAATTGAGAGATGAAATAGTGAAGGCAGCAGAGGACAAAATAGGTAGAAAGGCAAGACCTACAAAAAATCTTTGGATATCACAGGAGATACTAAATATAAAAATGCAGTAAATGAAACAGGCAAAATGGAGTAAAGACGACTAAGAAATGAGATTGACAAAAGTGCAAAATGGCTAAGCAGGAGTGGCTAGAAGGCAAATGCAAGGATGTAGAAGAATGTATAAATAGGGGGAAAAATAGATACAGCCTACAGGAAAATAAAAGAAACATTTGGAGATATGAAAAACAGCTCTATGAATATCAAGGACACTGATGGAAAAACCAGTTCTCAGCAAAGAAGGGAAAGCTGAAAGGTGGAAAGAGTATATAGACTGTCTCTATGAAGGAAATGAACTTAACGGCAATATTGTAGAAAGGGAAGAAGTAGATGAGGATGAAATAGGAGATACTATACTGAGAGATGAATTTGACAAAGCACTGAAAGACTGAAGTCGAAACAAGGCCCCTGGAGTAGATGATATTCCCTCAGAGCTACTGAAGTCTCTGGGAGAACCAGCCATGACAAAATTGTTTCACCTGGTGTGTAAGATGTATGAGACAGGTGAAGTACCCTCAGACTTTAAGAAAAATGTTATAATCCCCATTCCAAAGAAAGCAGGTGCAGTCAGGTGTGAAAACTACAGAACCATCAGTTTAATAAGTCATGGTTGCAAAATATTAACACGAATTATTTACAGAATGATGGAAAAGCTGGTAGAAGCCGACTTGGGGCAAGATCAGTTTGGGTTCAGAAAAAATGTAGGAACTCGGGAGGCAATTCTCACTTTACGGCTTATCCTAGAAGATAGATTAAGAAAAGGCAAACCTACATTTCTAGCTTTTGTAGATTTGGAGAAGGCTTTTGACAATGTTTATTGGAATAAACTCTTTCAAGTTCTGAAGCAAGCAGGAGTAAAATATAGGGAGCGTAAGGTTATTTACAACATGTACAAAAACCAGACAGTGGTTGTCAGAGTTGAAGGGCATGAAAGGAATGCAGTGGTTGGAAAGGGAGTAAGACAGGGTTGTAGCCTTTCTCCAATGTTGTTCAATTTGTACATTGAGCAAGCTATAAAGGAAAGCAAGGAGAAATTTGGAGAAGGAATTAAAGTTCAGTGTGAAGAATTAAAAACATTGCATTTTGCTGATGACATAGTAATTCCGTCAGAGACAGCAAAGGACCTAAAAGAGCAGTTGAACGGAATGGACAGTGTGCTGAAAGGTGGATATAAGATGAAGATTAACAAGAGCAAAACTAGGGTAATGGAGTGCAGTGTAAGAAAATCAGGTGATGCTGAAGGAATTAGATTGGGTAACGAAGCAATAAAGGAGGTGGATGAGTTTTGTTACTTGGGCAGTAAAATAACAAATGATGGTCGCAGTACAGAGGATATAAAATGCAGAATGGCAATGGGTAGAAAAGCGTTCTTGAAAAAGAGAAATTTGTTAACATCGAATATTGATTTAAGCCTAAGGAAGTCCTTTCTGAAGGCATTTGTATGGAGTGTTGCCTAGTATGGGAGTGAGACATAGACGATAAACAGTGCGGACAGGAAGAGGATTGAGGTTTTTGAAATGTGGTGGTACAGAAGAATGCTGAAGATTAGGTGGGTGGATCACGTAACTAATGAGGAGGTAATGAACAGAATTGGGGAGAAAAGAAATTTCTGCTATACCTTGACTAAAAGAAGGGATAGATTGGTAGGGCACATTCTTAGACATCAAGGAATTGTGAATGCAGCGTTGGAGGGAAGATTGTGGGGTAAAAACCGCAGAGGAAGACCAAGAGATGGATACAGTAAGCATATTCAGACAGATGTAGGTTGCCTTTCTTATGTGGAGATGAAGAGGCTTGCTCAGGATAGGGTATTGTGGAGAGCTGCATCAAACCAGTCTCCAGACTGAAGACCACAACAACACAACTCTTCCCATCCTTTGGTCACTTATATCCAAAGTCTCCTCACTGACCTTTGTCATGCTGCCTGGCCCATTGGTCTTCTCTGGGTCTCTAGTCATGTGGGTATCCTAGGGAGTGAACAGGCTGACCATTTGCCTAGAGCAGTAGTTACTCGCTGCCCATTTTTCATGACAATCCTGGGTCCAGATTTATAGGTACAGCTAAGATCTCTCCCCTCAATCAAGGAGACTGCTGCAGCTTGGAATTCTTCCTTATGCCCATCTTGGAGGGAATCCACTGTCCTTTGTCGTCTCTGCCAGACATTTACACTTTTTACTTTGTTTTAATAGTGTTTTCCTTTTTTCAGTGGGGATGTGCACTGCAGGATTCAATATTTTATGTTGCTTTTGGTCTTGCTGTTATTACTGATATAAATTACTTTTTTTGTTTCCCCCCCTCCTTTTTTTTACTAGCAAAATATTCTGACATGGACCACATCTTTAGCTGAACTATCTCATTTTGAATACACCATCTGAGCTAAAGTGACTGAAGACCCAGCTGTTTGGTCCCTTACCCCCAACCAACCTGAACTTTCCATTGTTAAAGTGCATCACCCAGAGGCTTACTAAAGAAGTTCTGAGAGGGTAGTTTCCTATAGTGAGGCCACATACTATTTTCTCCAACCTAAGTCTTGTGAAATGACCAAAATGAGGAAATGAAAGAAATGAGAGTTAATATGGTGGTTTACTGGCAGTCTTTCTTTCTATATGACATTTACAGATTGAACAGAGAAAGGGGGGAGGGGGATGCTCTTGCTCTCAGAGGTACCCTACGTCATACACTTCATGATTGCTTGCATGGTGTATACATAAAATAGATGTAAAATTCTGAAAAGCAAAAAGCTTGCTGGCCAACTGATAACAACAAACATAAATGATACCTCCAATTTGTGCAATGACACTGTTATTCATATGTTGGTTTCTGAACTTTGAAACAACTAAGAGGACACAGAATAGGAAAAATGGAGTATGCTGAAAGCACGCAACAGTTTAAGAGTGTGAATGACAAACTTGAGTTAGCTGAATTGTCAAAAGATTGATCATACCACTATGGCTTGTATATTCCTGGCCAAATATGAGAAATCTGGTTTGCTTACTGAGGAGACAATAGTGTCCTCTCCACATCTCGTATCCATTTGTTATTTATGACTTCATCCTGTTTCAATCAAGGCTTGTCCAGTATTTTGAAGAGCAAAAGAGGTGAAGGTGTTATATTTACATCATACTGTGGGGGTAGAATAACACAATGCACCAGTGTGCAAATGATTGGCCAAACATTATAGCCAGTTATTTTTACTGGCTTCATATATTTAGTATTGATGTAGCTGAAGACTTGAATTATCTTCATTGGTATTGATAGATGGATGAGCAGTTACCTCATATTCATATGGTTTACTTCTGGATGGACCTATATTAATACTTGCATTTTATTTTGTATGTGAAGATAGAATCTTATATTTTTGAAATCAATGGGCATTATATTGGAAAGCAAGAAATGCAGTGGTTTGAATTTTGAAATAATACTAAAAAAAGACCAGAATGAATATTTCTTAAAAAGAAAGATGGCAGTTTAATTTTTTCATCATCCATTCTAGATCAAATTTGTCAAGTAGTTAGCTCAACAGATATACACATTGTGATCGCTGGCACCAAAATGTAATGCTTATTGAGTGAAATTAGTGAACTAATCAATATGTTGTAATTGGAAATCGTCAGTTTTTATGATTGTAATGAGATAAATTGCATAGTAATATAATGTATGTGTAGATAGTTTCATTGGTCTCTCATCTCCACACCCCTCACGATCCTATGAAAAACATGTAGATCTAATTCCAATACACTAGCAAGTTATTTTAGCATTACTTCTTATATAAGTAAACAAAGAATTTGCATTTAATTTACCACTGCTGTTCCTCGAAAAAGGTCTCGTAATGAATTACAGCTTCAGTAGTAAATAGTGAATAGACACACTGACTACCCAAGAAAATTGCATATAGGCCTAATTACTTTCTGTTGTCCATTAAATGTTGTAAATGTGATGTAATGTATTTTCATACTTGTGGGAAATATATTGTACAAAATATGATGCACACAATTTTTAAAAAATGTAAGTATTAACTTTGTGTTTACTTCTATTGCAGGAGAAGTTGAACTGGAGAATCTTCCATTAAGAAAAGATGCACTACGCCAAGTTGGCCTTCCTATACAGATACGAAGTGGTTTTATTGGAAAAGTAAAACTTCAAATACCTGTGCGTCAAATTAGAAGTGCACCGTGGGTTGTAATTATTGAAAGGCTTTATGTCATAGCAGGACCATTGACACTAAATGAGGTTATTTCATGAAAATTCCTTATTTCTTTGCTTTATTCAGATGATTCATTATTAGCAAAAATTTATAGCATGGCCTGCATTTAGTTATGTTTGAAGATCCAATTATTCTCCCATATAATGTGCTCATTTTAATGTGTCTACATTTTATTTGAGAATGAATTGAAATATTCTCTGCAGAGGTAACAATAATTGATTTTCAATGTTTTTCAGTGGAATAAAGAAGCGGAAGAAAATGCTGATCAGGAATATAAGTTATATCTCCTGGATGCCATGGAAGCAAGATGGCGTGCAGAAACAGAAACACCACAAGAAGGCTCTTATTCTTCGTGGTTTAGTTATGGCACTGGTCTTGTAACAAATATTGTTGAAAATTTGCAGGTATTGATATATGCATTGCACTAAAAGCAAAAAAATGATAGTTCATGTGTTATATATATCTGTCGATCCAATGGAAAAAGTCATTTTGAAATTACATTACACCATCTACATATATATGTCACTATCAGTTTAAATTTGAAACTGTGAACTTTGTATGGTAAGAATCAAAATAGGGTGTCGACATACATTTAGCACTGATTTTGAAACATGTACCTCTCTTCTACTTTATAGTGAATATTCTTGAAAGCTATATACAATTAACCAAGAACTAACACAATCATCATTAGTGATTCTTGAAAGTTTTTTTTTTTTTATAAAATTGTCTGTTTTGGAAGAAGGTAATTTTTAAGTGTAGAATATCAATTGAACTGTTTTACGCATTACTTAAGTGACGAAATTTGATTTTGAGATATTAGCGAAAAACCAAAAGTGTTAATGAAAATGAGAAAGTGTTAATAAATATTCAGTATCTACACCAAATCTACTTTTTTTTAAGCAGTTAAATAATGAAACTAATATAAATTTATATGCTCATATCTTAAAATAACATAAAAGTTATGAAACTTGGACTTTATATAGAAATGGTATCTCATCCGGTGATGCTTTTTTATTGTGAAGAGCCAAATAAGCTGTTAAAGGAATGCATATGCAAACACTCATAGGATGGTACTGTAGTTGCCGGTGCCTATATAACAGATGTCTGGCGAATGCTTTAGATCAAGGGTGGCCAACCTTTACAGTGGGTGGGCCAAATGCTTGAGTGCGGATTACCCCGCGGGCCGCATTACCGATTTTTGTTTTCTGAACCAAAAACACAAAGAATATTAATTTATTTTAAAGAAAATAAAAAAGGGGTTAAAGAACATTAATTGTACAAATTATTATCTAATTTTAGTATGCAATTTATTAGGCAATTTGATAAAATACAGTGTTAGTGGTATGTCTGGCTTTGTTTCTCTGAAGTCAGTGAATAAGTGTTGACATCAAGTTAAGTTGTTGCGACACGAAAGAGTTTTCCAGATGCACGCCAGTAATTCGTGTTCTCGTACATGCTTTTATGTAAAAGCTGTTCACACACATACGTGTTTCCAAATAATGAAAATTTTTATAGCATGTTTGTAAAACACTGGATGTTTCTCATCTAAATATGTTTTATAGAACGTTTCAAAACCAACCTGATGAGATTTCTCTTTCAGTTGTGAACCGCATTGCATTTTGCAGCATTTCATTTGTAAATGTGCCAGTAATGAACTCGTCTAAGGACAGTGGCATAGAAAAAAGCAGATGATGTTTCTTGAATGTTGAAATCGGGTTTCGAATTCGTATTTCAAGGCTATTTAATCGCTGCCGCTGTGTGACGTCTGATTGCTATGACAGTGTTGGAAAATGTGTGTAGTTCTTTGTTCGCAATTGTTGCTCCTATAGCCCAAGTTTCATTATGACTGCAGAAATATGAACATGCATGAAATTAATTAGCTGATCATTTCGTTGGAGTCGAGTATTAAGATCATTTAGGTCGCTTGTTATATCGACCAAGAACGCTAAGTTGGAAAGCCCTTCCTTATTTTCGAATTCCAGGAGTATCTTTGACTTGCTTTCAGAGAATGGTTGTATTTCTTGCTTCAAATCAAACACTCTTATCAACATTTTTTGACGGACTAGCGATATTTTTACTGTGTAATATGAAATATGTTTCGTTCCCCGACTCCAAAGACTTCAAAAAGTCTTGAAACCAATGCTGATTCAAACCTCTCGACTTAATAAAGTTCACTGTTTTGACAACTACCTTCATGACATGGTTATTTGAGGGATTTTGCAAATAAATTCTCATGAAGGATTACTCAGTGAAAGATTAACACCAATGTATTGCCAACTTAGTGGGCCTTGTTTTTAGTTAACTGAACTAAAGCTTCGTGTTTCCCAGCTATTGCTGGGGGCTCATCCGTTCTTAGCCATGATAATTTGTCAAACTTTAATGAAATCTGACTTAATGATGATGTAAATCTTGTTATGATTCATAGGCACTTTCAGTATTAGTAACATAAGAAAATCGCGCAAATATTCACTTGTTTTACGTGAACTGTAACTACCACAGATATCTGTATGGGTTAAACTTAACTTAAACTGGACATACATGTTAACTATATTTTTGTAATCGGAAATCACTGGCAAAGCATGTATGAGATTGACGTTTGTTTTGATTTGTCATAAGAACTGTGTCAAAGATCTTCAACATAGAAGACGATCTTATCAGCATTTGTATGTAATGATTGTAACTTTCTACTAAAATGTTATTTTGTATAAAAGCCATTAGTAGGCACAAAGAATCAAATAATAATGCTATTACATAAATATCTGTTATTTAAAAATTGAATATTTGTTTGTACCTTTAAAAGAAAAGTGTGTAGCAGTTGTAACTGTTACTTTCAATTTCATTTGTATAAAAAATCTTTACTAAACACTAAAATATAATTTATATTGTAATTTGAAGTATATTTTATATTTAAAAATCCAAAATAATATTAATAGAAACTTTTTGAATGTCACATGACATGACGAAACGTGACGTAGCCGCCTTATTGAATGGTATAAAAACCCTGTTGGCAGATGCCAAAGGCAGAAGGAAAATGTGTACTGTATTGGTAATACTGGTGGTAGTAGCACCAGCAGAGAAACCTAGAGACTATGTAGGATGTATGGTATAAGTATACACAGTATAAAAGAATTGTAAGTGCAAGTGACTTTTGTGTTTTTGACTGTGGTTAAAAAAATTTGTCTTCTCAACGAAGTAGTGATCTGTGCAGTGAACCTGTTAAGACTATCCAGTTAATTTGGACTTGTGTATGGACAAATTTCTGAGGATTTGTAGTGAAATGTCTTTTTGAGTGCATAACTTAAATATTGAGCACTGGTGCAACATTTCAATCTCGTGACTTCGTGATATACTTAATTGGATACAATGCTGCTAATTCTTCTGTTTTATTAACAAGGGCATCAGCACAACTGACATAAATCGCCACTTGGGCGGAAACCAGCATATCTGTGCGCTCATCCAAAGCAGAAGCATGATATTTTAAATTATCTTCAATTTGTCTTCCAATGATGATACACGTCTATTAATAGTTTGACGAGACAGGCTTATTTTGGAAAATTCTGTTTCCTTTATGGATGCAGCATTTTGATGAAGGTCTCAAAGCATTCCTTTAACATTTCGTCATCTGAATATTGGTTTTATTTATTTATTTATTTATTTATTTTATTTTTTTATTTTTATTTTTTTTTTTTGCCAGTTGAAATGTTCATATGTTTGTAAAGCGTAAGGGACTTAACTGCGGGCTCATCAGTCCCTAAACTTAAAAACTACTTATGAACTATCTTGTACTAAAGATGGCACAAACATTCATGCCCGAGGGGGGGGATTCGAACCCCCGACGGCAGATGGCCGCGTGCACCGCAACACTGCGCTCCAGTACGCGCGGCTAATCCGCTGTGGCTTTTTGTCAGTATTAAAGCTACTGGATAACTCACTTTCACAAAGCATGTAGTCTCTGAATCGCCCTTTTAAATAACTGCTGTTGAGTACAAAGTTTCCTTTTTTAAGTCATTTACTTTATCTTGTCGATATTGTCCCTTGTACTTGTCAAACATACCTGCATGTTTAGTCTCGTAATGCCATTTGATGTCGTATCATCTTGAAACCGAGGTATTCCTTGCATATTAGACATATTGGTTTCGTTTTCTATTCCACAAAAAATACTTTACTGCCCACCTGCCCTGAAAAGTTCTTAATTCCTCTGTACCTTTCCTCCCCATACAACCTACTTCTTTGCTAGTTGATGCCATACCAAGTTTACGTCTTCAACTGTAACATACATTTTTCCCCATAAGTCAAAGTGTCCAAGAGATGACGCGGTAATGGAAGCATTGTAATTTTTGTAAATATATATATGTTGTATCTGAAGTTCAGAATGACTCACAAAAACTCCCTACAAAATATACCTTACAGTTCCCCAAAATTGTTTAACACTGCAAATCACTGGAGGCACGTCCTGCGTGTTCACTGGTTCAGTGAAGCTCAGGTTGTTTTCGTCACATTGAAGATTTATCAAAAACACGGCATATTTGGTAAAATATCAGCAGCCTTTCTGCATGTGAAAGGTAACAGAGATTTTCTTACAATCGCGTAACAGGGCACTTAGTTATTTACTGTGCTTTAGTGGTCATGACAGGGATTTCAATAGTCAAAATTTTTTATAACCAGTGGGACATGTTTTCAGCCTAAATGGCGGTACCACAGAGGTACACTGCTCGCTGAATTATCAGTGTTTCATTTAACTACAGTATTATACGTATTTGGGAAACTTAATAATCTGTTATCTCGAGAATTTTTGGAAGTAGCATTCAAGTGCTGTAGGAAATTTGTATTTTAGTTCTGAACATCATGGATCATAATTATAAAAATTGCTGATGCTTCACTTAACCTGGCAGCCTAACTTTAAAATGTTGACATCTTCTGTTATGATTTCAAGTCTATAACATTATTAGTTGCTGTAAATAACACAGAAAAACAGGTGGATAAACTTGCATTGGGAGGGTCACATCTGTACATTTGTAATATGGAATCCTTGATCGTCATCAGTAAAACCACATTATTACAATTAAAGATTTATTTATTTTGTACTACTGAAATTGAAAGATGGTACTGAGGCAGAGACCATTGCTAATGTTGACTGGTGTACCTACCCAACATAACTGGATACATAAAATACAAACAACATAGATAAACTGTAAAAAGATAAAAGCTGGTTTTTAGGCCTACTTGAAAGACTACTCTGTTTCAAGTCACAACTGCTACTAATCATGCTCTTATTACCATTCACTCACGTTAATATATTTTCTTATTCACATATAAATTTACTTTCTGTATTAAACAAAATAAGGGTAAATAAAAGAGTTACATGTAAACTCGTCAGTGTACCAGATACTATCCTTTAGTGACTGGAGACAAATGAAACATTTATTTCCGAACAATCAACGCTAACGCAGTTACCGAACCGATTGCGATTCAAAGAATGCAACATCAATCTGGAGGGTGCTCTGTCACACTGTGCAGCGAATTGTTACCTTCTGTCAGATGGAAGAGGGGCTGTAAACGCCGTTGTGTATTCGGTGTGCTACAAGCTGGGGCTGATGTGGTAACCATGAAGGTGCATGCTACATGACTCCAACGTGCACTCACCACAACCGAACGCTATAGATTCCTAAACCTGAGCACCTTCTTCCCTCTTCTCTTCAATAGCACTCACCGGGAAGCTAGGCAGGTGCCAAAGCTGCCTTTATTTCTGGCAGTCCTCTCGCCGCACTCACAACACCACATGAACGGCAACACTCGCGTCTCCGGCACCGCCAACAACTCACTTCGGCAAACTAGAAACTGGCCGCCACGGAATTCACAAAAGGCGGATGGTTGCGTGGCGTACAGCGCTCCATAAGCTGCCTCTCCCGTCCCCTTACTTCTCGCAACGTCCACCGCCTCAGCCCCCCCAGGGGCCCACAGTTCTTTTGTGGGTACGTGTGTGGCGCGCACGGGGCCCCGAGCCGGAGCAGTCTTTCTTCTGCCCCAGGCTGCTTCACTCTCCCTCCCAGTTTATGCCATCGCCCGGAAATGGGCATATTTCGTGAGCTACGGTGGTTCTTGTTGTCGTTTTTCTTCCTTCGTTCCTTCCTTTCTTACCCTTTGTTTCTGTCTCTCTCTCCTTGTAGTCTCCTAGCCTTCTTCTCCTCCTCATTAGTCTCCGCCTCGGCGTTTGAGACACTTCTTTCCTTCCTTCTCTTCACTTCCTCTATTCTTCTTCTTTCCTCCCTGTGCATGTCTGAAGGCCGACCCACGCATTATCATGCGTAGCAGGTGACGGGGTAACGCGTAATTCCCCGCCCCGGGTAGACAAGTAGGGCACGTACATACCCCCTGGTAAAGGCCAGGCCCAGGGAGGGGTGATTACCCGAGCTGGTACCTTCCGAACGTGCCGATTGGTCCCTCCGTCAGTTCTCGGGAGGTGTGACTTGAGGTGTGAACAATCACCTAAGGCGGGTAAGCCCTCGGAGAGGGCCCCCACTAGGAAGGAGCGTGCCATCGGAGACGCCGGTAATCACGGGGGACACTTCCGCGATGACTTCCTTCTCTTCTTTAGTGACGTTGACCCAGAAACGTAAGTTAGATTCGCCTCAGCAAAAAAAGTCTCTGCCTAATGTACCTAAATTTCTCGTTGTCTCTCGCACCGATGGAAAGGATTTCAATTCTGTCAATCCTTTCGTAATACAGAACGGGGTAGATGCGATTGCTGGCCCTGTTAAAACCTGTTCACGTCAGCGCAATGGCACATTGTTGCTGGAAGTGGAATGTGCCTTCCAAGCTCAGAAACTACTCCGGACTACACTGTTACACACGTTTCCTGTCAAGGTAGAAGCGCATCGCACACTCAACTCGTCACGGGGGGTTGTCTTCACGAGATCCCTTGACGGGTTGTCTGATGAAGACATCCAATCCTATATGTCCGACCAGGGTGTGACAGCCGTCCATAGGGTAATGAAAAAGGTCGATAACCAACTGACACCGACTTGTACTGGGTTTTTGACCTTCGACAGAGTTGACCTCCCGTCGAAGGTCAAAGCAGGGTATGAAGTCATCTCCATCCGCCCTTATGTACCTAACCCAACGCGCTGTTTTCAGTGCCACAGGTACAACCATACGCGTAAACATTGCCCAAATGCAGCAAAGTGTGTCACTTGTGGTAGGGACGCCCATGAGGGGAATTGCCCACCTCCGTCCCCTCACTGCCTAAACTGCAACGGTGAGCATGCTGCTTCCTCTCGTGACTGCCCTGTCTACAAGGATGAAAAGGTAATCCAGCAAATTCGGGTTATGGAGAAGGTATCGACATCTGCCGCTCGAAAGTTGTTGGCGAGTCGAAAGCCCACTGTCCTCCCAGCGGGTACATTTAGTAAGGTCGTCACCTCAACTCGACCTACCAAGGATTCCAGTACCCAGACTTGTGACTTCACTTTCGCTGACACAGTTGTGCGATCCGCCAGCCCGAAGATTGCCCGTTCCACATCCCCGCTTCCTCCTGCTGCTTCGAAGGTACAGTCTTCGTCAACCTCTAGTAAACCGCGGGCACCTAAACAAGATGCCCGGACCTTGAAAAAGGAACCCGTCCGTGAGGATTTGCTGCGTTCTCAGGCTTCCCAACCATCAACTGCCTCTTCCCGCCGTCACTCTTCCAGAAGAGCTGACAAGAAAAAGAGTTCCTCTCCTTCCCCGCCGAGGCGTGACCCATCCGTCACGCCGTCCAACAGTTGCCGGCCTCGGCCGTCTTCTGTTTCACCGGGTCGCTCCGTCCGCTGGGCACCCGGCCCTCTACCGGCGGGGGAAACTGCCCCTCCTGATCAACTCAGGGAGGTGGCAGGCGCGTCGGTCGAACCTATGGACCACGACCCTTTGCCCCTGGACAGCAATAGCAGTGCTCCCTCGAAATCCAGTCCTCAGCGGCCGTCGAGGTGACCCCGCTTGCTAGTTGGTTTTTATCCATATTCCTTCTCTCATTTTTACCATGGCGCTTCTTCAGTGGAATATTCGCGGCATTCGCTCTAATCGGGAGGAGTTAAAACTACTCAATTGCACTGCCCGCTTCTAGTCTGCCTCCAGGAAACTAAGTTGCGTCCACGTGATCGTGCACACTTTCCACACTACATCTCTGTGCGGTTCGACCTGCCACCCGTGGAAGGTGTCCCAGCCCATGGAGGGGTTCTGATGCTCCTTCGAGACGACGTCTATTTCCATCCCATTTCCTTGCACACTCACCTACAGGCAGTTGCTGTCCGCATCACTTTATCCACATTTACCTTCTCCCTCTGTAATATCTATTCGCCATCGTCATCTGCCCTTACTAGGGCAGATGTGCTACACCTTGTTGACCAGCTCCCTTCACCTTTCGTGTTGGTAGGCGGCTTTAATGCCCACCACCCCCTATGGGGCTCTCCGGCACTTTGTCCGAGAGGCTCCCTTTTGGTGGACCTCCTCCAACACCTCGATCTTGTCTGCCTCAACACCGGTGCACCGACCTTCCTTTCCGACACAACACACACTTACTCCCATATAGACCTCGCAATATGCACTCCTCAGCTTGCCGGTCGGTTTGAGTGGTATGCACTTTCTGACACGTACTCAAGTGACCATTTCCCTTGTATCATCCACTTCCTGCATCATTCCCCATCTCCTCGTCCCACCAGTTGGAACATTTCCAAAGCCAACTGGGGGCTTTATTCTACCATGGCTGTTTTTCACGATCGGGATTTTCCCACCTGTGACAGTCAGGTCGACTACCTCACAGAGGTTATTCTCACCGCTGCTGAACGTTCCATACCTCGTACATCCTCTTCTCCACGTCATGTCCAGGTCCCTTGGTGGTCTGCAGCCTGCCGTTACGCGCTTAGAGCCCGGCGCCGTGCTTTACGCACCTTCCGCCACCACCCAATTTTGGAGAATTGCATCAATTACAAACGTATGAGAGCGCAGTGCCGTCGTATCATAAACGACAACAAGAAAGCTTGCTGGACTGCTTTTACTGGTTCTTTTAACCGTTTCACTCCCTCCACGGTTGTCTGGGGTGGCCTCCGCCGTTTGTCCGGCATCGAGGTCCACTTCCCGATTCCTGGCCTGACCGTGGAGAACGCAGTTCCCATGGACCCCGCTGCTGTTTCCAACACATTGGGCCGTTTCTTTGTGGAGGTTTCGAGCTCTGCCCATTACCACCCTGCCTTTCTCGCTCGCAAACAGGTAGAGGAGGCACGCCCGCCTTCTTTCCACTCTTTTAATCGTGAAAATTATAACGTCGCCTTCACCATGCAGGAGCTAGACCGTGCTCTCGCCCTGTCCCGATCTTCTGCTCCCGGGCCCGATTCAATCCATATTGAGATGCTGAAGAACCTCTCTCCTGCGGGCAAATGTTTTCTTCTTAGTACCTACAATCGCATATGGACTGAAGGTCATGTTCCCACAAGTTGGCGTGAAGCCATTGTTGTCCCCATCCCCAAACCAGGGAAGGAAAAACACCTTCCTTCCAGTTATCGCCCAATTTCTCTGACGAGCTGCGTCTGTAAGGTGATGGAACGCATGGTTAACGCTCGGTTGGTCTGGCTCCTCGAATCTCGCCGCCTCCTGACTAATATCCAATGCGGTTTTCGTCGACACCGCTCTGCTGCTGATCACCTCGTTACGTTGTCGACCTTCATTATGAACAACTTTCTAAAGAAGCGTCAAACAGTAGCCGTGTTCTTCGACTTGGAGAAGGCATACGATACCTGTTGGAGAGCGGGCATTCTCCGCACATTGCACACATGGGGCCTTTGGGGCCGCCTTCCTCTTTTCATTCAAGCATTTTTGGCGGATCGCAAGTTCCGGGTACGGGTGGGCTCTGTTTTGTCAGATACCTTTTGCCAGGAGAATGGGGTACCACAGGGCTCCGTCTTGAGTGTGGCGCTCTTTGCCATTGCAATCAATCCGATCGTAGATTGCCTTTCAGCCGACGTCTCCGGATCTCTTTTCGTTGATGATTTCGCAATTTACTGCAGCGCCCAGCGTACGTGTCTCTTGGAGCGTTCTCTTCAACGCTGTCTTGACCGTCTATATTCCTGGAGCATCGCAAACGGCTTCCGATTCTCTACTGAGAAAACGGTGTGTATAAACTTCTGGAGATACAAGGAATTTCTTCCACCTTCTCTACGTCTCGCCCCTGTTGCTCTCCCTTTTGTGGAGACTACAAAATTCTTGGGACTCATGTTGGATCGTAAACTTTGCTGGTCCACACACGTGTCCTACCTGGCTGCCCGTTGTGCCCGATCCCTTAACGTTCTTCGTGTCCTCAGTGGCACGTCATGGGGAGCGGATCGTACTGTCCTGCTTCACCTTTACCAGGCCATTGTTCAGTCGAAGCTCGACTACGGAAGCCTAGTATACTCTTCTGCACGGCCGTCGATTCTCCGCCGTCTCAACTCTATCCACCATCGGGGTTTACGTCTTGCGACCGGTGCATTTTATACTAGCCCTGTTGAGAGTCTGTATGCCGAGGCTGCTGTATTACCCTTGACCACTCGGCGTGACATACTCTTGTGTCGGTACGCATGCCGCCTGCGGTCGATGCCCAACCATCCATCTTACCGATTATTTTTTGACGACTCACTCGATCGCCAATATCAGTTGTCTGCGATTGCCTTGCTTCCACCTGGAGTTCGGTTTCGCCACCTGCTACAGCGGCTCGATTTTACCCTTCCTTCCACCTTTCGGTTGAGCGAAAGCCCATTGCCACCGTGGCATCAGGCCCAGGTTCACACTCACCTCGAACTTAGTTCGCTCCCCAAGGAGAGCACTCCGGATATGGTATACCGCTCGAGGCTTGTCGAACTCCGTTCGCGGTTCGATAATGCCATATTTATTTACACTGAGGGCTCCAAGAGCATTGCCGATGTCGGATCTGCCTTCGTCGTCGGGGACAACCGTTTCCAATACAAGCTCCCTGACCGGTTTTAGAGTTTCACGGCTGAGCTTTTTGCCCTCCACCAGGCCGATTTGTATACCTGCCGCCACCGCGAACCTTTCTATGCCATATGTTCGGACTCCCTTAGTGCCCTGCAGAGTCTTAAGGATCCTTTCTCGAACCTAGAAGCAACCCATCTTGTGTCCAGAGTCCTTCCAATTTTCAGGACAACGGTTTAGAGTTCCTCAGCATGAGCTTTCAGTTCTCTGGCATTTTTTGATGATTGGTGGTAAACAGTATAAAGTTTCTCTATGAAAGATTTGAACTGGCTAACATGTGAGGGAAATCTTTACTAACAACATCAGCCTATGGAAAGCTCTAGTGTATGATTGCCACAATGCCAGAAAAAATACATTTGGAAATTGTTGCTTCACTAAAGCAACTACACCCTTCTTCTTCCCTAACATCACTGCAGCTCCATCAGTTGCGATTGCAACAAGGTTATGTTTAAGGAACTCATCATTGAACCCCACTGTTCTTAAATGTGTCATCAGCACACTAAATATGCCATCAGCAGTAATGTCTTTCAATTCAATAAGCCCCAAAAAAAATGTTGGCTGGCAGACCCATATCTGGAAGCGTTGTCCTCAGATACACAATTAAAGATGACAGCTGACCAAATGTGGTGCTTTCATCTATAAGGAGAGCAATTTTATTATTCTCCTTTATTATGATTTTTACTACCTTGTTAATCATTCCTGTTGCTATATGAGAAGCAATATTTATGCAAGCATTAGTTGAATGAAGAATGCAGCCCATATTAACACCATTCAACTCCTGCACATCAATTTCTGTTTCGAAATTGTGGAAGGCTTGATTTTTCTTAACCACTTTATATGCAGTTCGAAATACGTAGGCCACTATTTCCTTTCCTTTTTCGAAACTCTTGATGCAAGCAGTTTCCAAAGTTTTCAGTTTTGCAGTTTTTAGAGTTCTCACTGCAGCCTCATGAGCTGAACTCTCTTTATGTTTAAATACTTTTTTGCGCAGCGAATGAATTTGCTGCAATTTATTTTTGATTCCATCAGCTGCACAAATTGAAACTGAAACCCACTGTTGTGAAGGTTCATCCCACGTGATGTGCTTTCAGTTACCAAGTTGCCAACTTCTTTACATTTGCAGCCAAGTTTTTTATTTTGTACCACCAACCACTCATAATTACTGCAAAATTCCAGCTTTTTCGTGTAATCACAGCACTCTTGAATATCTTTCTTAACACTGTTACACACACAATGGAAGGCTCTTCGTTGGAATCGTCTGCATAACCACTAGACACTGTTGATGTTTCTCCGTCATTGTCTGGTTTCGAATCATTGACTTTCAGCTTCTTCAATGCCTGGGCGGATGTAAAATAGTTCATTATTTTCTTCATTCTTCAAAAGTAATCACACAGAAATAGCCTAAATTGCCACGTGCTTAGTCCATGTGCGTGACCTCTTTTAAGCGACACAAGGCATTAAAAGTTCAAAATAAATCGTGAAAGACATCTTTGTTCAATACGACTTGTACAATAACACACAGTCATACACAAGCGAAAATGCAAAGGCACTGGTATAACATCAGACAAAAGCCAGCGATTGTTACATAAACTGTGCAGCCAACATTTGGCACTAATATACTTTTTTCTGCCTGGAAGACTAAAATCTCTTCGATCAAAGAGGCAGTTCAAAAGCTTGGTCTAATGTTTGGATTCTGTTGTTTAGTATCGCGTTGTTGACTACACGAAACTTAATCGATGGGTCAATTTATACTTCTCCATCTCTATCGAATAGAAAGCTCACGCCAGCTAATCGATGAACTCTGACGTCGGAAGTTATATCTGGCGGACTACATATAAACGTACAAATATTTTTACTTAAACAGTCGTCAAATGTGTGAAGGGGTCGCGACCCCCCACAAAAAAAGCCCTGCAAATGTTTGTAAATCTATCGGACCAAACTGCATGGTCATCAGTCCGTAGCTTACAAACTACTTGAACCTAGGTAAACTAACCTAAGGACAAACACACACACCCATGCCCCAGGGAGGACTCGAACCTCCACGGCGAGCAACCAAGCCCTGCATATATCACAAATGTACTACAGAAATGGAAGGGTGATCCACTAAGCGTATTTTACTGTTTAAAATATAATTTCCTGTATTTTACATTTATCCACATTTTACACCATTTTCATTGAAGTCCTTTGAAATGTGTAAAATCAGGGTTCTAACGTATTTACAAAATACTCTGATTTGATCTATAATGTTTTCCCAATTTTCTACAGGAACCTTCACCTAGTTTTTGGACGTCTCTAAATGTCCAGTGATGGTTAATTATCTTTAAAGCCAAATGTAGCTTTCTGCTAGATAATCTAAAAGTCTAGTGAAAGAAATTCTGTGTATTTTATAAACCTTCTTTTCATAATTTTCTGTGTTTTCTTAACTATCTTCCTGTTTGACTTCATATTTCCAGCCCATAATGCAAGTAAGTACTGTTTGAGCAGTGTGTTAGTATTTTAGAATTTTCTGAACTCACATTTTAAAGTACTGTGGCCTAACTTGGAGAAACATGTACAGGGACAGAGATATTCTCCTTAATGCTTCTATTCTTTTGTCAGTTTTGGGATAATGCTTACAGAGGCATTTGTTGTAACTTACAACACAATAGTAAAATTACCAGAGTTGTTAAACTGAGCTACACGCTGAACTTAACTCGTCTGTCAGGTGTGGAGTGCACTCAAATTTCTCCAGCTTGCTGCAGTGACACTAAACTTCACTGCTGCACTGTCTATAGTGCCTCTACTGGCTCTGTGGCAACTAGTCCCAGCATCTCTTTTAAATTCACACTGCAGAATGTTACAATTTTTTTTTATCTCCTAGAAAGAATTGGCACTGCACGGACTCAAGTGACAATGGAGATGTCCCTCAATGTTGCCGATGAGCTGAGTAAATCCCAAAAGTGGAACCAAGGAATATGAGTGAAAGTGTCCTGGATGGGAGCAAACTTGGTGACCAAGGCCCCACGCGGAGATGATGGTCAATGTCCAGGTTCAGGAGACAGTAGGTGATGTGGGAGGCCCTGTCAGGACAGGCAGATGTGGGCTGATGCAGTGGAGAGGAAACTGATGGGGGCAGCACCACTAGCTCTGTTGCAGACACTAGGGACTCAAAGGCATTGGAGTTTGTAGTGATATCCCCAAAGGATGGAGTTCCAGGCCAGGACACAAGGCAACCTCTTTCAGCTGAGGATGATGGAAGGAGCGGTGAACACAAGGACTAGGCTGACACTCTATTGTGAAACTGGTACACCTGATAAATATTATATAGTACCTCAGAGAACATGTAGAAGTGCTACAACACAATGTGGCATGGACTCTACTAATGCCTGGTGAAACTCACTTGTGTAGACCTCACACGGTCCAGACCTACGCCAGTGATGCAGTTCCAGGAACTTATTTTGGGTTTCAGCTGTACGCCTATGCTCACAATATTGCCGCGAGAGAGCACGAACATCGACTGCCGGCGTGGAGCAGGGGATAGCGTCACGGACTGCGGTGCAGAAGGTCCCCGGTTCAATCCCACCCACACAGCAAAAATTTATTTCTTTGTAATTAATAATTCAAGAAGGTTCTACATATTTCTTATGTTCACTTGTAAATTCTACTTGTTTATCATGTTAACTGTTCTTATAATTTCTGGTAAATTCTGTCTGTATAAATAGTAGAGCACTCTGCCTGAGAGGCAATCAGTGCTGCCTGTATGTTGAGTTTGTAATAAACGTGCTTTCAGTATAAGTGCTGTGTTGAGTTGCCTTCGAAGTCAAGCCTGCTTCCATTGCAACGCGACATCGTTTGGTGGAGGCGCTGGGTACCCTGTGCAACAGCTGAATCACCGTGGCTCCAATTAGGCAACGTAAAAGCCTTCCAAAAGTCCGTATATCAGAAGAACTATGGAAATGAAACCAGCGGTAAGCCAGCTACACATCAGACACCTGTTGGTGTTCTCTGGAGACGCTGGACAGGATCCCAATAAATGGCTAAAAGGATTCGACCTCGTCGCCAAGTACAACAGGTGGGATCATACGATGTGCTTGGCCAACGTTTACTTCTATCTGGATGGAACAGCCCAGCAATGGTTCGAGAACAACGAAGACAAGTTGAATGACTGGGAGATGTTCCAGGAGGAACTGAAGAAGACATTTGGAGACCACCAGCGACAAATCTGTTTGTCGGAAGAACAACTGAAGAACCGGGTCCAACGACATGGTGAGCCGACACAATCGTACATACAGAATGTTTTGGCTCTGTGTAACATAGTTAATCCGAACATGACTGAGGCGGACAAAATCACGCACCTGATGAAGGGAATTGCAGAAGATATTTACCAAGCTCTTCTGATAAAAGACGTCACTACGACAGAAGAGTTCATCAAGTGGTGCCAACATATTGAAGAGATGCAACAAAGGAGGGTTGGACGCAAGAAGTATAACAGACTCCCAAATGTAGTCCCTAATGCCGTTGTGGAAGATCAGCATGACTTCGCGTCTCTCTTACGACAAATCGTGAGAGAAGAATTACAACAGTGCATGGCAGCCGGGACTATTAGACCGAGCGAGCATCAGATTATGGCGATGGATGTGAGCCCTGTAAGTCACGAGGGAGCCGACGCCGCTGAGGACGAGGTATTTCAAACATTAGCTCCTATCTGCCCCGTCAATCGCACCCGACGTGAAGAATGGCGTCGCCCTGCTATGACTTACGCTGCAGCCGCCAAACGGCAGCCCATGAACCGTCCGACGCGACCACAGCCAACTCCTCCGGTAACTATGACGCCCCGCAGAAGAACAGACGTCTGGAGGACAGAAGACAACACACCACTGTGTTTCCACTGTGGACACCCTGGACATGTCGTACGCTACTGCAGAGAGAGGAGGCGAGTATTCAATGATTATTTTGCCGCAAGACGTCAGCCATCGGAGCAGTTCTATCCCAGGCAGTCACCTGCTGATGAGTTCAGTCGACCTATGGGAAGAAGCCCATCGCCGTACCCTAGACGAGGTCACTCCCCGACACACTGCAGCCGTTCACCGTCGCCATACAGAGGTA
Organism: Locusta migratoria; assembly: GCA_026315105.1. Taxonomy (NCBI): domain Eukaryota; kingdom Metazoa; phylum Arthropoda; class Insecta; order Orthoptera; family Acrididae; genus Locusta; species Locusta migratoria. The sequence goes on from CM048746.1 coordinate 260,695,221, forward strand.
CCAGCCGCTCCCCTAGCCGCCGCGCTCAGGAAAACTAAGCGAGGCGACCATTTATAGAGGTGAGGCCGCTGCAGATGAAAATCCTCCATGGACGACAGTCGCTAAGATGTCGGGAAATCTCATTGACGTCATAATCGATGGCCAACCTGTCCGGGCACTTGTTGATTCAGGAGCCTCTTTTTCTGTATTATCGGATAATTACCGCCGTACACTAAAGAAGACAATGTTCTGTTATATGGGGGCAACTGTGCTGAAGGTCGCGAATGGAAAGTACATCCATCCAGCAGGAACTTGTGTCGCAAGAATAACCATCAACAACAGGACACAGCCGTTTGAATTGGTTGTGTTAACGGAATGTAGTCACAATGTCATCCTCGGATGGGACTTCCTTCAGGCATCCCAAGCTATCATTGACTGTGAAAGATCTAAGCTGCAAATTGAAGAAGTTGTTCCGCCGGATACACGTAATACAGAATTTTCTGGGAAGTTATTCGTCGTTTACAATGTGACGATACTGCCGTTGACAATGAGAAGAGTTGCAGTCACAAACACAGATGAATGGTTAAGCTGTGAAGTTCTCGTTGATAGAAAAACGTTTATCAAGCTCACAAAAGAAATTTACATACCAGCGGCTATCATAAGCATTACCGGTGGTCAAGGAGAGATTTGGATCACAAATTGTCACGAGCAGTCACAACTTATCCCCAAGGGAATGTGTATCGGGACAGCTGAACCAATCCAGGACGGTGAGCTCAATGTCATCAATGAAGACTCATGCCCTGCTGTTAGTACAGATAACACTCTGGAGGAAATTAACATGAAACTGCCAATAGGGCCTGGACTGACCAAGCAACAACGCCAGCGGGTGTTAGGTATACTAGGCCAATTTTCGGGTGCATTCACACCTCAGCAGGGGAAAAGTCAGACGAAACGACCCAAGATAAAGCACCAGATCAATACCGGGGATCATCCGCCAATTAGCCAGCGTTCATATAGAGTGTAGCCAGCTGAAAGACGGATAATTCGGGAGGAAGTGGAGAAGATGTTGCGAGATGGCATTATTTAACCTTTTGAGCGTCCTTGGTCATCTCCGGTGGTCCTCGTAAAGAAGAAGGATGGCATGTGGCGATTCTGTGTCGACTATCGGCGGCTGAACAGAATCACAAATAAAGATGTATACCCATTGCCGCATATTTACGACACCTTAGACTGCTTGAAAGGAGCTACATACTTCTCATCTATGGAAATGCAGACAGGTTACTGGCAAATCGAGGTTGATGAAGCTGACAGGGAGAAGAGGGATTTTATTACACATGTTGGCCTCTATGAATTCAAAGTTATGCCATTTGGATTATGTAATGCTCCAGCCACATTCGAACGCATGATGGACAACTTGCTTCGACACCTTAAGTGGACGACGTGTCTCTGCTATTTAGATGACATTGTCGTCACAACATTTGAAGAACATCTGAGTTGCCTGTCAACTGTGTTGAAGTGTGTTCAGGCTGCAGGTCTCCGTCTCAATCCAAAGAAGTGCCTCTTCGTCGCCAAAGAGATAAAAATCCTGGGGCACCTAGTCAACGGAGATGGTGGTGTCCCTCCTAATCCAGATAAAGTAAGGGCAGTCACAGAATTTCCAACTCCTCAGCACATTCGTGATGTGAGAAGTTTTCTCGGGCTGTGCTCATACTACCGACGTTTCATAAAAGGATTTTGTAACAAGGCACGTCCATTACAAGAACTTCTGCAGGGAGACGCCAAATTTTACTAGGATGAGACAATAGAAAGAGCTTTCCAGGCACTTAAGGAGGCTCCAACTTCCACACCAGTGCTAGCTTTGTACAACGAGAATGCAGAAACGGAACTTCACACAGACGCCAGTGGTTATGGGGTTGGTGCAGTGCTTGTACAAGTTCAGGAAGGTGCTGAAAAAGTGATAACCTATGTGTCAAGAGTACTCTCAAAATCCGAGATAAACTACTCTACTACTGAAAAAGAATGTCTCGCAGTTATCTGGGCTATCAACAAGTGCCGGCCGTATTTATTCGGTAGACCATTCACTGTCGTGACAGACCACCATTCTCTGTGTTGGCTGACTAGCTTGAAGGATCCAACAGATCGACTAACAAGATGGGTACTAAGACTCCAAGAATATGTCATAGTGGTATTCAAGAACGGGCAAAAAACACAAGGATGCTGACTGCCTTTCGAGGAATCCATTAGTGGAACACAACAGCATTAATGAAATTTCAGCTCTCACTGATTTAGATGACATTACAGCTGAACAGAGGGATGATCCAGCACTATTAAAAACAATAGAGGCCTTGGAGAAAGGAGAACCGACCAATGGAGAGTTCCAACTTATAAACGGAACATTGTATAAGAGCAACTACGATCCACTGGGCCCCAAATGGCTACTTGTTGTTCCAGCTCATCTCCAGCCAGCTATTCTCAAATATTTCCACAATGCTCCAATATCTGGTCATCTGGGATTCGTGAAGACCCTAGACAGAATCAGACGCAGGTATTACTGGAAAGGTCTCTACAGATCTGTCAAGCACTATGTGAGTCACTGTAAAGAGTGCCAGTGATGGAAGCATGTGCCGCAATTACCTCCAGGACATCTCGTACCGATTCAGCTGGCAGCAGCTCCATTCCACCGAGTTGGGATCGATCTTTTAGGGAGGTTCCCGAAGTCGACAACCGGTAACCGTTGGATAATAGTCTGCACTGACTACCTCACACGCTACCTTGTCACCAAACCTGTGCCGACTGCAGATGCTCCAGAGATCGTAAAATTCCTTGTAGAAGACATTTTTTTTAAAGCATGGAGCACCATGTGTCATGATGTCTGATCGTGGGAAAGTATTCCAGTCAAAACTAGTATCAGAGGTAATGTCACTGTGCAACATTGTCCACAGAATGACAACTGCATACCATCCTCAGACAGATGGTCTTACGGAACATTTAAAAAGATGTTAGCCGATATGCTGTCAATGTTGAACAGAAGGATTGGGATACAATTCTGCCAGTCGTGACATTTGCTTACAATACCGCAAGACAAGACACCACAAGCTTCACTCTGTTTTTCCTGCTCCATGGCCGTGAAGCTGAGACGACAATGGATACGCTGTTCCCTTTCCAACCGGACAACAATCAGGATGACTATGTTAAACAGCTCATCACCAGGGTCGAAGAAGCAAGACAGCTGGCTTGCATACGGACACTGGACGCCCAGGAGAAGGACGGTCAGCGGTATAACGACAAGCACCGACCTGTTGTGTACAGCCCAGGAGATCTGGTATGGATTTTTACCCCTGTACAGAAGGTTGGACTGTCAGAAAAGTTATTGAAGCGATACTTTGGTCCGTATCGTGTCATAAGCCGCCTGTCAGACGTCACATACGAAGTTGAGGATTATGAGCCGTCGTCGAAACGTCAAAAACGAAGAGACATTGTTCACGTCCTGCGCATGAAGCCTTACTACGATCCTGAAGAGCAGGTAGGCGACAATGGCTTCTTGTTCAAGGACTTTAAGGACGGTAATGTTCCTGATGATGCCACGACAGGAACGTCTGTCGTCGATAATTGTGGAGAAGGGAAGGATTCTCTTGAACTGTGATACAGAGTACCCATAACACGGTCAAGATCCAGGACATTGCAGCTGGCTCCACAGGGATCATAACAGCGGATCGCTGTTTCTCCAGGAGAGGGAGCAATGCCGCGAGAGAGCATGAACAGCGACTGCCGGTGTGGCGCAGGGGGTAGCGTCATGGACTGCAGTGCAGAAGGTCGCCGGTTCAATCCCGCCCACCGGCAAAAATTTATTTCTTTGTATTTAACTATTCCAGAAGATTCTACATCTTTCTTATGTTCACTTGTAAATTCTACTTGTTTCTTATGTCAAGTGTTCTTCTAATTTCTGGTAAATTCTGTCTTTGTATAAATAGCTGAGCATTCTGCCTGAGAGGCAGTCAGTGCTGCGTGTATGTTGAGTTGGTAATAAACGTGCTTTGAGTATGAGTGCTGTGTTCAGTTGCCTTCGAAGTCAAGCCTGCTTCCATTTCAACGTGACAATATTTAGGTGTGTGAAAGTAGCTTTTTTAGTATCTTCTTCAAATCTACATTCTCTGAATTTCAAAAATAACAGCATTGTTCTTGAAATGTATATCACTGTAGACAGTTGAGAATTTCTGTGAAGCAATCACGCTTACTACACAAAGTTATTACAGTGAAGAAACCATACAGAAATGCAGGTGTAAACGGGTATCTTACTAAATAAAGTTATTACAGTGAGGAAACCATAAAGAAATGCAGGTGTAAATGGGTATTCAAGAAAGAAGAGTAACACATTGTGGTAAATCTAATGAATCACATCACTTATAGCTTAAGCTACAAAACTTGTGAGGTAAAGCACACACAAAATATACCCATTTACTCAGGTATAGTACCCCACTAATGGTAACAATAGCTTTATTCCATGGTGGATTCCACATGTAACAGTAGCTGTCTACCCCCACTCTTCATTCAGTATTGCTAGGCTTGCATTATCCCACATTTAGTTTTGATTTCAGATTTATACTGAGAACAAGATATGAAAATGAGTACCTGTGATTAGAGAATTAGCTTTATGGCATCATTTAAATAAAGAGCTGTTGAGTTTGCGACGAATAATAGTGTCAGTGATGCAATTCGGACTTTTGTGACTTAAACTGTCACACAATGAATAACATATTAGTTGTAAATATATACTTATTACTTATATATTTATTATCATCATTAATTCCCCATTTAGGAGTTCGTTTAAACACAATCAATTTCAAGGCACTTTTTTTTGTCTCTTCCCAAAAACTTCTCACATATTCACTGTGTTTCTTCTTCCTCTCTTCTGTCCATTTCTTCTGTAGAGATATTTAGTCTCTTGAGATCTTCCATGGTTTCCTTTGCCCAGTTAGTTTTTATCGTATTACTCATCACAATGTTTAAAATCTTCTTGATCAACCTATTTTCATTCATCCTATAAATGTGGCCATAGTTGCCCTTGCTGATGCTGTCTGTAATTCTCTCTGTCTGTTTGTACAGTTCTTCTGTCGGTCTCTTTATCCAGATCACTTGTCTCACATACTTTTATATTATTTAAAATTATCCATATTAAGCCAATGATGAATACATAAATTTTTATACAGCAAATTTAATGTTAAGCAAATGCCATTTCTTTATCATCTTGGATTAGAGTTTGTACTGTTCTGATAGCTTTACTTGCTATATTTTCTTTCACCAAGTATAAAATAAAGTGGAACTGAGATGGATTAATTCACTGTATCTCTCTTCATCATTTCACAAATGGCCTGTTATTCAGTTGGCGAAAATACCTGCACTTTTCCATGTTTGGAAAATTCTGTAAGGGCAAGATATCGTACCATTATATCCTCTTTCTCTTTTTCCTCATCCACTAGAAAACCTAGAATGGTATTAGTACACATGTGTTCTATCACAGAGTGGCATGACCGTTGGGGTGAGCAGTCGCAACGATATATGCGGTCGGCTGCGATCGACATTTACAGCTGGCATTTACTGCCTGCTGCTACAGCTAGCAGTCACAGCCAAATAGTACCTTTATGCTGCAAGCCTTATTGCACCAAGCAGATGGTGCGCCTCCAGCAGACAATGGATTAAAACAAGTATTGGAGGACTTTAGAGAGACAACACATTCTGACCTAGTATTGACTCTGAGATACTCATCTGGTTGTGAAAAGCAGAAAATGTGCCATCTATCAAGGACTGCCAAGCCCAAGAACCAAGGAAGCGTATCCATGTGTTTTCTCAACACGTATTGGTTGTTGCACCTACGAGTACTGAAGCTACTACTGTGGTTTGTAAACATCAAAAATTTGTTGTGGACAACATGGTATTTGTCATTTGACAGCTCCTCCCATTCATCCCCAATATATTTATAGAGTGGAATGGCTTGTTCACACTTTCAAGATTGGAATGAAAAGGTATGCTACACGCACTTCCACTGCATGGCACTCACTCCTTTTACTAGTTTGTATCGCTTCAGACTTATTGGACACTGCAGCTGGTGGAACTGTTGTACAACTGTCAACACAACACCTTGTTAAAACTCTTGCATCCACCCTTCTCTGCTGTGTCGGCCCCTCCATTTCAATAGTTCAATCCTGATGTAATATTGTGAAATTCTGCGACTGCCCTTACTTTATCTGGATCAGGACGGACACCATCTCCGTTGACTAGGTGCCCCAGGATTTTTATCTCTTTGGCGACGAAGAGGCACTTCTTTGGATTTAGGCGGACACCTGCAGTCTGAACCCACTTCAACACAGTTGACAGGCGATTCAGATGTTCTTCAAATGTTTTCGAGAAAACGACAATGTCATCTAAATAGCAGAGACATGTCATCCACTTAAGGTGTTGACGCAAGTTGTCCATCATGCGTTCGAATGTGGCTGGAGCATTACATAATCCAAATGGCATTACTAAATTCATAGAGGCTGTAAGGTGTACTAAAAGCCGTCTTCTCCCTGTCAGCTTCGTCAACCTCGTTTTGCCAGTAACTTGTCCGCATGACCATAGTTGAGAAGTATGTAGCCCCTTTAAGCAGTGTAAGGTGTCGTCAATACGCGGCAATGGGTATACATCTTTCTTTGTGATTCTGTTCAGCCGCCGATAGTCGACACAGAATCGCCACATGCCATCCTTTTTCTTTACGAGGACCACCGGAGATGACCAAGGACGCTCAAAAGGTTGAATAATGTCATCTCGCAACATCTTCTCCACTTCCTCCCGAATTATCCGTCTTTCAGCTGGCGACACTCTATACGAATGCTGGCTAATTGGCGGATGATCCCCAGTATTGATATGGTGCTTTATCGTGGGCTGTTTCGTCTGACTTTTCCCCTGCTGAGGTGTGAATGCACCCAAAAATTGGCGTAGTACAGGTAACACTCGCTGGCGTTGAGCCACGGTGATGCAACTGTTGCACAGTGTACTCAGCGCCTCCACCAAACAATGTCACGTTGAAATGGGAACAGGCTTGACTTCGAAGGCAACTAAACACAGCACTTATACTCAAAGCACGTTTATTACGAACTCAACATACTCACAGTACTGACTGCCTCTCAGGCAGAGTGCTCTGCTATTTATACACAGACAGAATTTACCAGAAATTAGAAGAACAATTAACACAAGAAACAAGTAGAATTTACAAGTGAATATAAGAAAGATGTAGAATCTTCTGGAATTGTTAATTACAAAGAAATAAATTTTTGCCGGTGGGCAGGATTGAACCGACGACCTTCAGCACCGCAGTCCGTGACGCTATCCCTTGCCCCACGCCGGCAGTCGATGTTCGTGGTCTCTCGCGGCAATATTTCTTTCAGACTGCGACTGTAAAATTAGACATTTGAGCTCTACAGAGAATTACTGGCAGTTGATTTTCCTTTGCACTATTCACAGATGTAAAAAGACATTTGAAAATGATGATTGTACAAGTAATTTCCTCCACACACCAAAATGTGGCTTGTGGAGTATTTGTATAGGTGTAGATTCCCAATATACCTTGATGTTGACAGAATGTTTGTTGCACTTTCTAATTGCCTATTATGCATAGTTTTTATTATTTATTTATTTATTTATTTTTCCCTGACCAAAATTGTGCTGTACTTTTAATTAAGACACAAAACTACTCAACAAATTTTCCAAGTTGTGAAGTCTCTACCTTTTTGGTAGCACATTAAATTCACACACACACACACACACACACACACACACACACACACACACACACACACACACACACACACACACACACCTTGCAAGTTTTACATTCATAGCTTCAAGAAGCATTGTTTTCCGGAAATAGTGTACGTTGATGAAACACTATCGACATTTTACAACCTCTTGGTGTCCTAATATATAACAGGATTCCTCTGTTTTCATTTGTCAATTGTTTTTGTGGTGTAACATGTGATAAAATTTCCTTTGGTCACACCATTTTATAGCAAACATTGTATTACTACACACAAATTGAATATCTCCTCATATCAGTTTCTTCCTAAGTTTCTGTATGTCATGTGACCTGTTGTTACTGCTAGTACCCATTACTGTGAAGCCAGGAAAATGTGTTTGAGCTTTAGTACTATTTATTGAGGTAGAGGGTATTTCTGCTTTCTAAATAGGACCTTATAAGTGTAGCCACTGTGTCACTGCTTTTACCCAAATTGTGGGACTTCATTCTTGTTGTGGTCACTGTATAAACAAAGGAATACTTTTGTATTAACTTGTTTTATCATTCTCATTGTGGCCCTTTGGCTCTATAAAAATCTAATACTACAGTGGAATGACTACTTCTTAACTCCTTGATTGATAGTATCGTCCGAGTCTTAATTGCCTGTTTGTACGTACCTGAGTGCCCGTTTATTGAAAGTAACAATAAAGTAAGGAAAGGATTAAGTGGTTGTTATTTCCACTGATTTTTGCTTGTAATGTGCACAGAAACATTCCTTTTTATGATTGTAATATATTTCATTTTGAACCCCTTTTGGTGTTGGGAAATTTTATTGTCAGTGTTAATGATTTGTTGATAGCTATTGTAAATAATTTTTAATATTAGTGAGATTTTATGGTTAATTTTCTTTATTTTTTTAATTTGAGGAAATACTTTAGTATCTGAACCCATTTTAACTGCCTACACAGCGTTTATGTATCATTTGTCCTTTCAGTTAAGAATAAAGGATGTTCATGTGCGCTACGAGGATGATGTAACTGTACCCGGTGAGATGTTTGTGTGTGGTGTGACTATTGACTCACTGACTGCTCAGAGCTGTGATGATAAATGGGTACCACGATTCACAAACTGGGAGGCAGGAGGCACCAGTTTCAAACTTGTGGAGCTGAACACACTAGCTCTGTATTGGGATACTGTAGATACATTGCTGGGGAACTTACCTTTAGATGAACTTGCTGTAAGTATACCGCTTCTATTTATATTGTGATAAGATACGGTAAAGATAATCTTACGTTACCTTTTGCCATTGCAGTAATGGTTAGGGTTGCATATATCTGTCACACAAAATTTAAGTATGTTGTTGTTATGGTCTTCAGTCCGGAGACTGGTTTGATGCAGCAAGTGGATGTAAATATCTGTGTTTAAAATTCCATGGAAATAGAATACCATAAGTAAACTAGTTTCACTGTTTATTAACATTTTTATTTTATTACTTTATGGCTAATAATATTTTTCTGGTGTTAGGTAAAAATGTCAAAATCATCATCTTGGGAGCACCATTTTTTGATGTCTCCTGTCAGTGCACAAGCACATATAAAACGAAACAGGAGTGAGCAACCACTACGTTCAAAGACACAACCACGAATTGTGTGTGATCTGCAGTTGGAAGAGGTCCCTTTAACACTTGTGGATGTAAGTGGAAAAAAGAAAACTGGGAAAAAATAATAGTAATCTCAGTTATCATTATTTACTGGTTACTAATCAAAGTGATGGGCAGTATTATGTGCCATAACTGTCAACTTCTCAGTTAGAAGAACTAACACTGCTCTCTGAATTGTTAATATTTTAAGGATTTAATATAGACTAATGAAAGCAAAAATTATGGTATATGTGGCATGCAGTGTTGTCTTGTCAAGGGGTGTGGGTTGTGTGCCAATGCTTGAATAAAATAGAAATTATACTTATTAAGAATAATATAATAAAGTACACATAATGTCTATGATGTTACTTTGATAATGCCTCAGATCCTATAAAAATGTGATCTGCAATAATGGTTCAACTCGACTGTCGCTAGGCTAGCTCCTGGCAGTATACAACTCCCTTAACATTATGCATTGGTCAATGTTGGCAACGTCTTTGCAGCTGGATAGTGTCACATTGTGTTTGTGTCAATCCTGACCACAAGCCACTATGACAACCGACAAGGAGTTGTTTTGCTTACCTGCTGCTGGCTGGCTGATTGCTGCCTGATGTGTTGCTTTCTTCTTGTGTTTCTTGCATACATGAAGATTGCTGTAGTTTTGAAATGAGTAGCATTGTCTAAAAACTATTTCACACTTCTTTTGCTTTACTATCTTAATTTAGAAAGGGGGGGGGGGGAGATGCTAATGGTATACCATTTACTACCTCAACAGTAACGGAGTGTATAAAGCCAAAATGTGGTCTGCTGGGAAGGGATTGGGTAGGCATTTTTGTAATGAGCTGTATAAGTTATCAGACTGGCTTTACTGGCTTTTCAGCTGTGATTACTGTTTGGAATAAGAAAGGACAGTGTCATTTAAATCATCTTAATACTGTACTGTAAAAACATGGTTAATCTGAAATTAGCCTAGCTATTTTTTTACACACACAACAGATTTATTGCATGCCCTTCTAGAATTGACATTAATTAGTTTTCAATAAAGGTTAGAAACAGAATTGCACAGTGAAAAAATAAGAAAGTCTAAACTACTGCACTCTTGATTAGGCTGGTGCAGCAACAGTGAATCCATTGTGATTGTGATACTTACTTACTTACTTACTTTCCGTGTCCGGAACTAGACTTCTAACTTCCAAAAATTAGCTGCCAATATGGCTTTGTCATTAGCCTCCCATAAATCTTTCATTGTACAGGGCTTTTCTAAATATGGACAGATCAGCAGGTGTTGAGGATCCTGTACAGCACCACAAAGACACAGTGTTCTCATTATCTTTTAGGAAGCCCCATCGCTGCATGTTTGTCTTGCACTTTGGCACTTCCACACTCATACGGTTTAGGGTTCTCCAGATTGTGTATGGTAGGTCTCCACCAGGTGCCAGTTCTTCGTTCGCTGCTTTATGGGGCTTCTCAAATCCATTTCCGACCTTGCAATATGGTTCTCTACGGCCAAACCTTCCAGTGATTGTAATAAATAACAGTCTCTGTTGGAAAATTATAATGTTTATTTAACACATTTCAACACTAACGAACTGCAGGATTACATTAGTCGTGTGTGTGTGTGTGTGTGTGTGTGTGTGTGTGAGTGGCAACCTATCATTTTAAAAATATTATTGAATCCTCCTTGGGATTGTCATTTTCTTATTACTGAATAATTACTTATATGTGTTAAAATACTTTAGTATTCCCATCTTGTTGGAGGAGTTGTTACTAAATATGGTAGTTGACATCTTCCCAAGCATAAAAAAGTTATAAAAATATAAGCCATGGCTATCTTCCACTACTTATTGTGAATAGTCTTTGTTTCTTAGTTTACTGTGTAGCAGTGTGGAATAATGAAATGATTTGTTCCAGTGGCAGTACGCACAGATGGTAGGTTGCATAAAAGGCCTTAACAAAGTGGGAAAACTATTCAGACGACGGCGTTGGCGTCCAACAGAGCGGCCGTCAGTCTGTCCTCGTCAGTGGTGGCTGTATGCTGCTCGCTGTCATGACTTGCTCTTGCCAGATACCCCACTGTCATCTGGTGCATGTTGGCAGCAAGCACTTTCACGTGCCAAGGACAATGTGCAATATGTAAAACTCTATTCCCATAGTCTGGCCAACCCTAATGCTGCTCCTTTAGACAAGCAACTACGTTCCCGCATAGAAAGTGAACGAAGCTTGGATGAACTACGGATCCTTCGTGAGGTTTGTGAGCACACTGTGGTTTTTTTTTTACTGAATTTTGTTGTTTGTATCTTTCATGACCTCAGCATTTTGATTACACAAATTTACAATTGTTGTGCATTTAATGTATAATAATAATAATAATAATAATAATAATAATAATAATAATATCCTACAATATGTAATTATAATATAAATGCTGTAAGTTATATTTATGAAGTTGTAGAAATCAGGAAATGATAGTTGTGAGTATATCAAATGATAATACACTACACAGATCGGTACTTCATTTTTTGTTAAGGAGGGTGTCCATAATGAGGAAATCAAAGAAAAACTGAGAATGAACACCATAGATAGAGGTGGTCGGGTCATGTTACACTCATGGGAGAAGCAATGTTACCTAAGAGACTTATGAGTTCGGCAGCGGAGGGTAAAAGGAGTCGAGGTAGACCAAGAAAAAAGTACTTAGATTCGGTGCAGAATGATTTTGAAGTAAAAGGCATAACATCAGACGAGGCATCAATGTTAGCATTGAATAGGGGATCATGGAGGAATTTTATTAGAGGTACTATGCTCCAGACTGAACGCTGAAAGGCATAATCAGTCTCTGATGACGATGTTGTTGTTGTTGTTGTTGTTGATGATGATGATGATGATGATGATGATGATGATGATGATGTAGGCATGGACTTCGTAATAGAAGTTAAAGAAGAACCTTCATGCTTTTGCTGTCGGTGAAAACAGAATCCTTATTCAATCATATGGTCAGTAAATTTTTGTAACCAGGAAGTCGAATATTAAAGAACCCTATTAAAAGAAGCAAATAAATTTCACTAAATTTTAACAATCATAATGAAATAGATAAATCCCTATATCCTGGACAAGTAAATTGGACATTAGTTTCCATTCATAAGTATACCTTGGCCAAGTAAATTGAACATTGTAATCATAAATGTATATTGTGAACCTTAATTCTGTCACTGATGTAAGGTTCTCGAAATACTACTGTTGTTGCCGTTGGCTATAAAAGATAACAGTGCTGTGTATTGGTTGTTTGGTGCACTATGAAATTACAGTAATCCAAGTTTCATGAAAATAATGTGTCTATTTTGCCCCAAAAAATGTTTGACTTCCTTTTGAAAATCAACATGGAAATTCAATGAATAGTTTTGGAGATACATGTGCTCAAACTGATAAACAACACAATAGTTTTACAGTTTTACTATAGTATAGATTATAGCTGTGGGTGATATGTCAGAAAGCAATTACTTTTATGTTCTGATGCATTTGATGTGTGTGTGTGTGTGTGTGTGTGTGTGTGTGTGTGTGTGTGTGTGTGTGTGTGTGTGGATGGGAGGGGGGAGAATGAGAAAATTCCTGCTAAATAGTTAGTATGAATTGACTGCTTATCCACTTTTGAGGCCCATTTGTCAGAGAGATTACAGTTAAAGATGAGGATCTTTGAGACATGTGATTTCATTAGAACAGATTGGTTACTACCATAGTGTCAATACTGTGAAGAAAAAGAAATTCCCTTAAGGAGTTAAACTTACCCTGTTGGGCATATCTCTCCTCGAGTCTTCTAAATTTATTATTGTCTAAATTGTGGAGAATAGGCACACACAATGGAACACAATATTTTTGCTTATTGCTTGGAATCCATCAGAGATCTTCATTAGTCTTCTACCATACACTCCATATCTTTTATAATTACAATCACATCTTCAGTTCAAAATATGGCTGGGCAAGGACGTATGTTTGCTAGAGTCCAAGAGGTAAGTCACGACAGAAGCTTAGTAGTTGACATTAGAAAGTATATGGGCTCAACATAAATGCATGCACCTGAAGACCATCAGGCATGTAAACCTCTAAAGGAGACACCAGATCAGAACATTGTAAGACTCTAGAGTGACATCAGAATCAGGAAAAAGGTTGTTACATGGTACTTAAGACTGGCATACAGCTATTTTGCTCTAATAAAGTTTGGTACTCTCAGACAGAACTTAGCAAAAATTCGACCCTAGTCTAAATTGTTCTGTATCAGCTACTATCAGAGTGTTATTTGTGAATAATTTCTGTAATTGTCTGACTGTCTTTCAAGAGCATATGTCATAAAACACACAGCAGGGTGAGCAATATTTTTCACTCACAGTTCTGTGCATAAAGGAAGACATTGTGATGTAAGAGTGTAGGCCTGCTGCACTCTGTACGCGACAAAGAACAAATGTTAACAATCATGCACTACATACATAAGAGAGTACATTGAAATTTTACAAAAATTACAGTGTTGGAAATGAAAGAAATGTTCTTTAAATTAACTTAGAATTGCCAACAAAGACACTATTTTGTAGATCCGACAGTGTTAAATTAAGAGTATGTGTTACCCTAATATTTATAGCATCATGTGCATTTAGTCTTTTTAGTAATTAGTAAAGAAAAAAGAAATTTTGAATCTAATGTGAAGTACGAAAGTAAGTCTTATAATTGACAATGCCTTAGGTAACATTAATTGAATTTTCCGTTAGTGCTTGGCAGAATATGATAATATTATCAAAAAGGAAAAATTCCTGATGTTCTGCAAAATTATGCCCCCTCAGGGGCTCAGCATTAATTTGCTGAGTACGGGCTTGGCGAACCCGGGGTCCTGAGCTGTGGGCTGTGTCGCGCCAACAGTCCGCTACACTGTAAGCTCTGTGCGTGCTTCAACGACCATCGTTCGGCGCGACGGTGGAACGTTGTACGTTTCAGAGCCCGGGGATCTTGGCTTAATCGTCCGGGTCGCGAGGACGGTACAAACCTCTATAAAAAACCCCTCAATCTCAAGGTGTGCTACGTGCCAAGGAGATGCATGGCTGTTGAGGTAGAACAGTCATTAGCGAGCAACCTCTGAGGAACCTGCCGCACCTCAGTTGTATAAGGCTTACCCAGGCAAGCGGGGCTCTGCCTGGGTGGACTCTTATTTCCCTAGCTGCTCGTGGGACCACGATGAAAAGAACCCAAAGTAACGCTGGTGGGCGTTTAACCACCGTCTCTAAGAGAGGAAAGGTTGAGTACAATGCTGAGAAATATGACCCTCAGTCGTTCCCTGCCTTGGCAACGCCATGGGAGGAACGTAGGACAAGAAATCGAGGTGAGGCCTATGCCCCCCGATACCTAGTATGTTCACGGACTGACGGTGAGTCGTTCACCAACACAAAGCCCCTGTTTTTTGTCGAACACGTTGAGGATAAATTCGGTGAGGTGGAAGGCATGTCAAAGATGCGATCCGGCTCTGTCCTTATTACGACGTCATCCCCAGCACAGTCATGAGCACTGCTTGCCTGTGACAAGCTGGGTGATGTTCCCATGACGATCACTCCTCATAAGAGCCTCAACATGGTGCAGGGTATAATCTTCCATAAAGATCTTCTGTTGCAGACCGATGACGAGCTACGTAAGAACTTGGAGCGGAGAGGAGTTAATCTTATACGGCGAGTGCATAGGGGTCCGAAGGACAACAGGGTCGCAACCGGCGCATTCATCTTGGCCTTCGAGGGTGACACGTTGCCTGAGAAGGTCAAGGTGATGATTTACCGGATTGACGTGAAGCCCTACGTTCCTCCCCCTATGCGCTGTTATAAGTGCTTGAGGTTTGGGCACATGTCCTCCAGGTGCACAGCCAACTCCACCTGTCGAGAGTGTGGACGTGCGGAACACCCTAACGTCCCTTGTGCACCTCCCCCACTTTGTGTGAACTGTGGACAACACCACTCCCCTTGCTCGCCCACCTGCTCTGTTCTGCATAGAGAGAGGAAGATAATGGAATATAAAACCATGGATAGGCTGTCTTACTCGGAGGCGAAGAGGAAATACGACAAACTGCATCCCATCAGTATGAAGACATCCTTTGCTGCAGCCGTATCTTCATCTAAAGAATTGCCACGTGTGCAGTCGGTCCTAGTGGGCTCCCAGGCCCAACCATCTACCTCTGCCCCCCTAACTACTGGGGGCACCTCAAATTCTACCGCCCCCAAAGACCCTGCTTTGGGAGCGGTAACCACCACACCAAAGGGGACATTGGTCCCCACCCCAGAGCCAGAGCAACAACAGCCTGCTCTGGCTCCTCGCGCTAGGAAGGGGTCGCTCGGATCCCTTCCCTCTAAGGTTTCTCCCGCTGAATCAGCGGATGCCAGTGGATGGCAGAAAGTACTGCCAGCTGGTCGTAGGGCTGCACGCCGCTCCTCAGTCCTTGGGACTGAGCTGGCAGCGCCCTCCCAGCATGAGAAACCTAAAGAGAAGCGCGAAACCAAGAAGAAGAAGGTCAAGAAACCGCCCAAGGAGAAGGATATCCCGGTGGCAACCTTGCCACCACCCCACTCCACCTCTTCTTCTGAGGACGAGATAGAGATCCTCGCGTCCCCCAAAGACTTTGCAATTGCCGAGTCTGCGGAAGTCATGGACGTTGAGGCTCTGCCTCAGAAATCGGCGACGGCAGAAGATACTGCGACCCCTACCGCGCCGCCAAATTCAGCATGCCCCAGCGACCAGGAGGCTCTCTGATCCTCCAGTGGAACTGTGGCGGATTTTTCCACCATCTGCCAGAGTTACAGCACTTGTTGTGCCGCTTCCCAGTGTTTTGTGTAGCCCTGCAGGAAACCTGGTTTCCTGCTAATAGGACCCCAGCCCTTTGTGGGTATCGGGGCTATTACAAAAATCGTCTCGTATATGACAGGGTCTCTGGAGGTGTCTGTATTTACGTCCTTGCCACTGTCCCCAGTGCCGCTGTGCCTCTACACACGACTCTTGAGGCGGTGGCTGTTCGGATCCGGGCTATGCAGGAACTGACGATCTGTTCACTTTACCTTCCTCCAGATGAGATGATTTCAATTACTGACCTTGCTACCCTGGTGGCACAACTTCCCCCACCATTTCTGATTCTGGGGGACTTCAATGCTCACCATCCTTTGTGGGGTGGAGCGCAGACAACAGGCCGTGGTAGGGACATAGAGACGCTCTTATCGCAGCAAGACGTCTGCCTGTTAAACACTGGTGCACCCACGCATTTTTGCATGGCACGAGGCTCCTACTCAGCTATAGATCTCTCCGTTTGTACCCCGAGCCTGCTCCCGCATTTCCAGTGGAGGGTCCATGATGACCTTTGCAACAGCGACCATTTTCCCATTCTCGTGTCGCTCCTGGATTTTCAACCTCCGGGCTGCCCATCTCGATGGTCTCTCCGTCGAGCTGATTGGCAACGCTACACCTCAGTTGCAACGGTTCCTGTTCCACTGCCAGCTGACGTGGACATGGCGATTGACCAGGTAACCAGCACGATAGTCTCAGCCGCTGAGTCAACCATTCCCACCACTTCTGGCTCCCCACGGCGTAAGTCTGTGCCCTGGTGGACGCCGGAAATCGCTGAGGCCATTCGGGATCGTCGTCGGCGCTCCAGCGGCATCGTCGACACCCCACTGTCGAAAACCTAATAGATTTTAAACGGCTCCGGGCCCGGGCTCCACAGCTCATCAGGCAGGGTAAACGGGACTGTTGGGAGACGTATGTCGCCAGCATCGGCCGTCGCGCCTCAGCATCTCGGGTGTGGTCGCAGGTTCGGCGCCTATTTGGGTACCGTCCACTGGCGGCGATTCCCAGCCTACGCATCCAGGGTACACTATGCACCGACCCGATTTCCATTGCAGAACACATGGCCGAGCATTATGCTCGCACCTCTGCAACATGTGAATACAGTGCAGACTTCCGTGCGCTGAAGGAGCGTGTTGAACAGAGACGGCTGTCCTTTCACACACGTCGCGCCGAAGTGTACAACTCTGCTTTCAGTAAATGGGAATTCGAAACTGCCCTTGCCGCATGCCCCGATACCTCTCCAGGACCGGACAGAATCCACAGCCAGTTCATCCGGCACCTTTCCGTGGAGTTTCAACACCAGCTTCTCGCCCTGTTTAACCGTTTCTGGGTGGAGGGGGCTTTCCCGTCACAATGGCGGGAAAGCATCGTTATCCCCGTGATGAAACCTGGTGCTGACCCACAGGTGGCTGATAGTTACCGCCCAATCAGCCTCACCAACGTTCTGTGCAAGCTATTCGAACGTATGGTGAGCCGGCGGCTTATGTGGATCCTAGAACATCGGGGTCTGTTGTCCCCACGTCAAGGGGGTTTCCGCCAAGGCCGCTCCACTGTTGACAACCTAGTGGCTCTGGAGTCCGCCATTCGTACGGCATTTAGCAGGCGTGAGCACCTTGTTGCCGTCTTTTTCGACCTCAGAAAGGCCTACGATACCACTTGGCGCCACCACATTCTGGCTACACTGCACGGCTGGGGATTGCGAGGTCCGCTCCCACTTTTTATTCAGAACTTCCTTTCCCTCCGATCTTTTCGGGTACGGGTTGGTACTTCCCTCAGCTCCTCTCACGTCCAGGAGAACGGTGTCCCACAGGGCTCTGTACTTAGTGTACCCCTATTTTTAATTGCCATCAATGGACTTGCTGAGGCAGTGGGGTCTTCGGTTTCTTCTTCTTTGTTTGCCGATGACTTCTGCCTATACTTCAGCTCAGCTAGCGTTGGGGTAGCTGAAAGGCGTCTACAGGGAGCCATTCGAAAAGCGCAGTCGTGGGCCTCAACCCATGGGTTCCAGTTTTCTCCATCGAAAACCCGGGTTATGCACTTCTGCCGCCGTCGAGCTGTCCATTTGGACCCAGAGCTATATTTATATGATGAACTTCTACGTGTCGAAGAGACTCACGGATTTCTTGGCATGCTCTTCGACAACTGGCTCACTTGGGTGCCTCATCTTCGCCAGCTCAAGCAGAAGTGCGTGAGGTACCTCAATATCCTACGCTGCCTCAGCCACACTAGTTGGGGAGCCGCCCGTACGAGTCTTTTGCAGCTCTACAGGGCGCTGATTCAGTCGCGATTGGATTACGGGAGCTTTGTGTATGGTTCAGCAGCCCCATCTGCATTGCAGGCCTTGGACCCAGTACTTCACAGTGGGGTCCGTTTAGTGACAGGGGCCTTTCGGACAAGTCCAGTGGAAAGCCTACTAGCCGAAGCTGGAGTCCTTCCCCTGCGATTTCGGCGGCGGCAGCTGTTGGCCTCCTATGCTGCCCATGTTCATGAGATACCACATCATCCGAATCGCAGGCTTCTTTTTCCAACTGCTGCACTTCCATCTCCACAACGACGACCGAGGTCGGGTCTTCCGATCGCGGTGCGTGTTCGTTCCGTCCTGTCGTCTCTTGAGTCCCTTCCTATCCCTCCTGCTTTTCACAGGCCTTACCGCATCGCTCCCTGGTCACTTTCACGTCCACAGCTTCGGCTGGACTTGGCGCATGTATCAAAAGCCTCTGTAGCGCCACTGAGTCTCCGTCGCCAGTTTCAGGCGGTTTTAGAGTCGTTCTGTGGCGCGGACGTCGTGTACACGGATGGTTCTGTGGTCGACGGCCGTACTGGCTATGCATACGTCCATGGTGAGCATACTGAACAGCACTCACTGCCCTGTGGAAGTAGCGTGTTCACAGCGGAACTAGTTGCCATCTATCGGGCACTTGAACATCTCAGAGGTTGCCATGGGGAGTCTCTGGTCATCTGTTCAGACTCCCTTAGTGGTTTGCAAGCCCTCGGCAAATGTTTCCCGAAACATCCTTTGGTGCAATCCGTACAGGAGTCTCTTTCCAGGCTTGTTCAGTCTGGTCGCTCGGTGGTCTTTGTTTGGACCCCAGGCCACATCGGCATTCCTGGAAACGAACGTGTGGATCAGCTGGCTAAGCAGGCTACTTCCTCCAGTCCATTGGCTATTGGTCTTCCAGAGAGCGATCTCCGACTGGAGTTCCATCGGAAGATCCGTAGCCTGTGGG
The DNA here is from genome assembly GCA_026315105.1 of Locusta migratoria. Classification (NCBI taxonomy): domain Eukaryota; kingdom Metazoa; phylum Arthropoda; class Insecta; order Orthoptera; family Acrididae; genus Locusta; species Locusta migratoria. The sequence goes on from CM048746.1 coordinate 260,714,683, forward strand.
ACTACGAGTGGGCTAACTCTGCTCACCCCAACAAGCTTCGTGCAGTGAAGCTCTCTACGGCCGCATGGAAGTCCTCACTGCGGTCGTCTCGTAGGGAATCTGTTGTTCTCTGCCGACTACGAATCGGCCACACATGGCTGACGCATGGCCACCTACTTCGGCGGGAGGACGCACCACAGTGTGACTGTGGCGCCCCCTTGACAGTGGTCCACATCCTGGTGGACTGTCCACTTTTAATTGTTTTGCGACAATCTTTTAATCTCCCAGATGCGCTTCCTTTTATGTTAGGAGACGATGCTGCTATGGTCGATCGTGTTCTAGGTTTTATTCGTGCAACTGGCTTTTATGGGTCTATTTAGTGGTGGGGCCTATACGCCCGCCCTGTCGGGCTTCACCCCCTCCAGAACAATAGGCCACTGTCATTTTACGGTTTATGACTTGCTTTTTAACTACGGATTTTAAAGTGTGCAGAGTGGCTGGCTCATCCTGTATTATTTTGTGATCAGCCAGCAACACGCTTCTGCAGCCTTGTTTTAGTGTTCTGTCTATTTTGTCCACTCCTGTCTTGTCCATTGTTCTGTCATCATTTTACGATTGACTGTCGCTCTGTACCTGGAGCATCCTGGACTTAGAGTAGTATGCGACGAAAAGGAAACTTTTAACAGTTCACTCCTAGCTGGGAACAGGGGACTGATAACCCAGCAGTTGAGTCCCCTTTAAACATCAACAACAAAATTATGCAGGAATTTTTCCTTTTTCATAAGGCCTTGGGTATTCAATGTGATATAATAAACTCAAGGGCTGTAGTGGGACCAAACGACCGTGCTCAGGCAAACTACCACATCTGATTTCTCCTTGCGTGGTTTACTACATAAATCAAATTTTAAATTAAACTGCTTGTTTAACTAGGATGAAACATGTTTCTTCACTTTTATGAATTTAGTAATATACATTAACAAAAAGAAAAAAAGAAAAGAGATGACTTACCAAAAGGACCGGCTCGTCGGTAGAAACAAATAAACTAAATAAAATCACACACAAACACACATACAAGCTTTCGCAGCCTAGCTGCTTCATCAGGCAGAAGGGAAGGAGAGGGAAAAGGAAATGATGAGGGTTTTAAGGGAGTGGATAAGGAGTCATTCCAATCCCGGGACAGGAAAGACTTACCTTGGGGAGAAAAAAGGAGGGTAAACAAATACACACACACACCCACACATTTACACAGACGCAAGTACACTTAGGCAGACATACTGTAGAACTGTAGAAAGCAAAGAAGCTTCTTATCCACTCCCTTAAAACCCTCATCATTTCCTTTTCCCTCTCTTTCCCTTCTGCCTGACGAAGCAGCTAGGCTGTGAAAGCTTGTATGTGTGTTTGTGTGTGATTTTATTTAGTTTATTTGTTTCTATCGACGAGCCGGTCCTTTTGGTAAGTCATCTCTCTTATTTTTTTATTTTTGTTTATCCCACCGGGAAAGTTTCCCTCTATAATTTTAGTAATATACATTCTTTGATGAGCGTATGGCATTCTTGGCCGGGAGAACCCCTGCGGGTTTGTTCGGCTGCCTTAGTGTATGTCTTATTATTTGACACCCCATGGGCGACTTATGTGCCAATGATGATGATATGATGATGATGATGATGATTAGGACAACACACAATACCCAGTCCCCTGCCTGGAATCGAACCCGGACCTCCTGAGTGGTAGTCAGCGACGCTACCGCTGAGCTACGGAGGCGGACAAATTAATAGTATTCATGCCTTGGGAGAGCCTCGAAATTCTCCATTGCTGTAGAGGGTTCACAATAAGAGAAAGATAGAGAGATACTGATATGAAACACTGTACTCAAGATAAAGTTTTACAAATTTGGTACTTCGTGTCCCTCACGCTAACTAGTACAAAAGGCATATGTTCTTTTAGATAACTCAATAATTCTTATCTTACAACTATGATTAGTTAATTTTTAACAATGTAACAATAAAATAATATAACTTCCATGGCCTGTTCCACCCACCTGCTCCCTTATACCTGTACATACGAGTGCAAGACACACAGTACATCTCCTTTTCTCCATTTAACCTACATATAAGGCAAATCCACACATCTCTTGGTGAAATGGAGCCGCAGTGTAATGCCAAATCATACAGGGCACAACAGTATGTACAAACTGAGTACATGCAGGATCTGCTTCATTGCTTAAGCTCTTCAACCATTTGTTCTTGATTTGGATGGTTCTTAGGACATAATAGAAATTAGGCGCAGCATACTGCAAAATATCTTCCTGAGAATTAGTCTATTTTTGAAAATCAACAAAATCAAAACTAATTTTCTGCTTGGAATTTCAGTATTTAAATAATATACCTATTTCAGTCTCAATTTTGATTTAAAACCCCAACATGTTTCAGATTTGTACGTGCAAGTGTCAGGTGGCCCACAGGTGTCTCACAAGTGCTTGCACCTCCCCCCTCCATTCTTTTCTCTCTCACTCAGTATGATTTACTCACAACTCAAACTTCTGTATACTAAAAGTATTGTTGTCATTGTTGTATAGTATCGAAATTGTCTGTAGTTTTGGTAGAATAAACTGATAGGGTGTTTTTTCTTTTTAGAAGCTATTATGGCAAAGTAGTATCACACTACATATAATCTTGCTAGCTACACTTCTCAAATAATCTAATTATGGTGAATACTTGCAAAAATGAAGCATTGCTAACCATACATTTTGTTTTCTTGAATACCTTTACTTGTATTAACTGAATGAACCACTCATGAAGTCCTAAAACTTCGTTCTTCTCCACCTAATATAATCAATAAGTACTACCCCAGATCAAGAAGAAACAGATGGCCCATCCTTATTGCAAAACAGGCAACCATGAAAATAGTTCTTTTGCAGGCAAGAGATTTCTAGGGCGACGCTAAAAGTTCATTTTGGTATAGCATAGTATACATCACGAAGAAATGGGAACACTGCTGTGTCTACAGTGAAATGTCATGGACCTGTGGTTACCATTATTGACAACATCTCGATCTGCATTGCTAACCACAGTGGAAGGTCACCTGTTGTTTTACTGAACAATTTTTCTTGGGCTTTCCACCGATAAACACATTTTAACTTACGTAATTCTAGCAGGCAGCAACCATGCGGAAATTCTATTTCAATGGATCACATCCCATCAGTTGCATTCATTAAATAGTAATATCTACCATGGTGTCTACTTGTGTTAGGGTTGTCTTCATCAAAGTAACTATAAAATTACATATAAACGAAATGGCACTTAAAGCGACAGCACTCTCGTCATGTAAAATACCCGAAGTGGCATGCCAGTAATATGTATTCACATTGCCTCACAGACTGGCAGTGACACAGTTTCAATGTTTTCTTTTTTGACAATAGTTTAGACTAATTTCTCAAAATGAGACCACTGTTGCACCAAATGACATTTATTTTACGTGTACTTTGAAAGTTGTTCTGATGAAGACAACAGTAACATCATGCTAAACATTCCTGTGTAATTAATGCAATCAATGGGCTGTGATACACTATATAAAAAACAGAATAATAAATAAATGAAATGAAGTTGGGTTAGTAACCCCGCTTACAACTCGAGAATGGCTGGGCCAACTTTAACATTATCAGATTTGTTGGTTCGTCTCTGCCCTGAATAGCAGCATAATTATTAAAATTATTGTCACAGAAAAATAATATAAATTTTTTTCTTTCTCGTTATTTTTCAAATCGGCAGCTGTCAGCTGACTGGGCCTCTGTGATTGTTAGCTCTTGGCAGTGTTGTTATTTGTGCGAGTTTCACCATTCAAATGAATACACTGCACACCCAGTAAAGAATATTCAACTTATACTCTAATTTCACACTTTAGATGGAATACTGATCTCTTGGTTTTCAAAATTAATATGTTTTTCATGTTACATTTCATTTGAATGAAATACATTGATGTTAACGGTCCCTAAGAAGTGCTCTTTTCTGCTTGCAATAGATAGCAACTGAAATTTTTGCAAGACGTCAGTAAATGTTTCATTTATGGTTCCTGCATAGATTAATGTGTAGGCTTAGAAAGCAAATTTCTTGCAGTTGTCTGTGCCACTTTGGTACAATAGCAGAGGGTAACAAAATGGACACACAATTAAATGATTTAGTTTTAAGGGAAAATATTGCGCTCAAGTCAACATAACACCAAAGAAAACAAATTTCAGTGATAGAATTACTCAATAAAATGTACAAATGACATTCTGTCAAATATAATTGTACTACAGAAGCCAGGATCTCAAGAAATATGAAGGACTAAGCAACAAAACTCATTTGTCAACATATAATAATATTGAAATATGTCGGACTTAAAATGTAAGCAGTATATTCTGTGTTTGTCAAGAGTGACATAACATAATGTATCTAGAAATAATGTTGTTGCTGGATCATATAGGCCTATATTACATGTCAGCCTCATGAACTATTCGTGTAATAGTTCCACACCTGCTACTTGCAAAACACATACATAATTTTGTTCAATAATTTGTATAGATTTTTATCTCGATGCAGCTGTATGTCTGTGTCCTAACTAAACTTGGAAATACTAAATGGATTTACATTCGGTTTTCACCAATCCAGTTTGATCATATCTGTCAGGTTTTAATAACAATCAGTTGTCTGTGGAATGTGACTTCTGTTAATCTTTGGTCCATGGTAGGCATCTGGTCAAAAGGAAAGAGAAATAGCTCAGAATAGACAACTTCAATAATGTAATGACCATATTCATATAGATAACCAATTTTAATACTGGTTTAGTAATTGTGAAGCATTGCGGGGTTTGCTAGTAACATAATAAAATATGACCGATTTTTGTGCAAAGTGATATTTTTTGCTTGCATGTGCACTAGCATTTTCACACACACACACACACACACACACACACACACACACACACACACACACACACACACACACACACACATTTACAATAATTATTGGTGATTACTGTTTGCTGCTACAGAAATAAAATCTAAAATTTCATAATCAGTTTTTGAGGGACAGACTAATAGCTACAAGACAACAGCTACACTAACAATGTGATGGTGTGTTTAATATTTACCAAACTCAGGCCAATAAATCGACACCCTCATCATTGCTGTCATGAAGGTTTACTATGAAAGGTTCTGTAATGGAGTCCCTACTGTGTACCTTACACAATCAGCTCAATGCAGAAACTGATGCTCTCGATCACAGTGTGTTCAAGACTCTTAACATCAGCAATTCTGAATGTAATTGTTCCTCTCAGTGACATACACTTTCACCTGTGCCAATATCTTCCCTATGGGATTGTAATGTCAGTGGTATGGCGGCAATCTGATTACTTGATGCTGGCCTATTGGTGTTGAGAAGCAACAGAAATTCTGCTCTTGTTTGTGAAGGATTGTGATGGATGTTATAGTTTGATAACCCAAGTGATAATGTTATTAAATTTCCTAGTGTGGGGAGTAGGCACTTTGTTGAATTGTTCTGAGTAGACACTGGCACTGCCCATCAAAATAACTGAATTTGGGTGGAGGTATGGCAATAACTAAGTTGTACCCTGTGACCGCTGACCCTGCATGTATAGTAATAAGGCAACTGCATTTACCTATTGGTGCTTTCAGACCACAAAGCCCATTGGTCATATTCCAGCTCACTGATATTGCTTGGTTCTGTTTCATGTAAGTTTTGTCAATATAATGGGTATGAGAAACCAAACTATCTCAAATCTCCTGCATTTTTCTTAAAAATACAGTTTTTGCAGTGACAATATCACTCTCTCCATAAGGAATCTTCTCCCATTGTTTACCCTATTTTATTGAAACCCTTTGTCCTTTAATATTCTCAATATTGTCCATCAATTGCTGTTAAAGTACAACCTCTTTTTCATTTGTGAAATTAACTTGTCTGCAGTCGGATATCCGCCCCTTGAAAACATTTCAAATGTTGTTTGATACAAAATGTTCTTTGGAAAAAAATGTCTTTATTGGTACTTCTTTTGTATGTTTGCATTGCTTCCGCGACGATTTAAAAGTTGCTGACTCACTGACTGTTAACTCTGTTTCACTGGAGATGCACTGTCCCATTCCACATGTCTCAGTCGCTCTCGCTTGACTGTTGGCAGGCTCTCTTCTGAAGTAGCTGTACTCTCGGAACACAATAGATCGTACTTGCTTGTATAACCCTTGGCACTTTTCTAATCCACCAGCCATAACGAACACTTTGCATACCAAATAAACTTTGATACATGTTCACTGTAGAAAAGAACAGACCGAAATGGTGAAATGACGCTATTGTGTGGGTAGTTGTGTGGTATACTGGCTCTTAGTACTGCGCACTGCCACACCACTTGCCTTCTTACCTACACACAGCTCAAGTATGGTCTGAGTTCATGTTTCTAGAATACAAAAGCAAAGGGAGAGACAGCCCATGAACGGCTCAGTTGGCAGTGCGATATCATAAAGCTTAACACACAAATCAACGACGAGATAATCTGAAACCCAAAAAGAAATGTAAGTGTTGATATAAATCAAATCTATACGATCATACAATCTTTTATTTAAAAGTGATATCAATTGATTCCTGCCCAATAAGTGGAATTTCCACATTATATCAACACTTAAAATCAATAAAAATCAGAGAGTATAAAGTACTTAGGGCTCTCTATTAGTTCTAGACTCCCCATAGATAAATTTATTCAGCTTAATTCATCGTGGTGGGAAACCTGATACTTTTAGTTCAGGAATTTACCGTCAGATTAATCTGCAGTCAATATTCTGGTAGACATTCCACGTGACTACTCAATCCAGTTGCAATGCTAGTGCACAAACAGCTGTGCTTGACACTTCGGAGAAGCCAGACAGTGGCTAGCGACTCGGCCCAGGACTGCTCAGCTGTGCTCTCGACAAGTTGCTACAAGTTCCACCAAACAGAGCGCCATCTAGTGATGGTCCATAAAGGTCAGGGTGTGATACCTTGCTGACTAGTGGCCAGCCATAAAGTGCATTGCCTGTCAGACCCAGTAGACGGTCAGTCTGTTTCTTACATGATCTGGGGTACTGCGTCATAAAAAAGACTGTATTACTTGGACATTAAATGGCAATTTTTTGAGGTTCCAAAATGATTTCTTACAAAGACAACTCCATGTTTCTGTTGGCATGAAAGACTTTCACATCTTATATATGGTTTTTGTTTTCTTCTATTTAATTACAGATAGCAATGAAACAAGTGCGTCCTCCCCAAATTCCAACTGCTGCTCCACAAACAGGTTCAGGTCGTAGTGTGCTGATGCAGTGGTTTCCCCAGTGGTGGTATACCAGCCCCTCTACATCAGCTACTGTTTCTACATCTTCTCAGCAACAGACAGAACAGAACCCAATAGAAGATCAGTTACTTGATGCATTAGCCGACACACTAGAAAATAACACATTGCTACGCCGTGATGTTGTATTTGGACAGTGCAATTTCACACTGAAGCGGGGTACTTTCAACTTGTGCACAAGTACTGAGGATAGAACAAAGTAAGTAATTTTTGGAAATTTGACTTGATGCATATAATGTGAGCACCTATAAATACTGACCACTAATTATGCTTGGTTTGGAAATTAAATCCTTTTTTTTTTCATTGTTATCTTTTATTTTGTACCTTCACTTGTTCCTCTTTTTATGATATTTCTGGAGCAACTATAATAGAAAGGTTGGCCCTTGAATATTCATGGAAAGTAATGAGCAGTTAGCAGTAATGAACATACCTGCCTTAGCTTTTGATCACAGCCTTCATCAGAATATAGAATACAAACACATTCATACATAAACACACAACTCTCTAACATGTGAATGTTGTCTTCATTCCAAACACAGCAAGCTGAAGTAATGGTCATGTGTTAGCATATTGTGCCTATATCATTGTATGAATGTGTATGTGTTATTTTCTGGCAAAGGCTTTGAATGAAACCTAAGTTCTATGTGTGTAATTGTCTTTTCTTTACGCTTGTCTGTGGTTCAATAATGGTCTTGGTGGTAAGTTGCATTATTTTTGAAAATTCATTGTGTTTGACCATAAGCTGTTTATTAATTTAGGCAAATGCTGCCAGTTTCGGTTGTTAGACCGTTATCAAATGCCAGCAGAGCATAATGACCAAAACCAGTTGTATTTGGTTAAATTAATAAACAGCACGTGGTGAAACACAATGAGTTTTCAAAATTATCTGGCAGCTGTAAAACTCCACCTAATCACTTATTTTATCCTCATTATGTTTAGTGTTTCTCATTTGTGTCACCACAATTGTTGAGGGTATGTAATTTAATAACAAAACATTAAGTACAGCCTCTAGTGGTATACTGACCACCACCAAACAAAAATATTGATCATAGGACATTATAGTTGTAACAGTTAATTGTAAAAGATAACATTAAAATTTATTTGTCTTATAAAGCTGTTGCTTGTTTGCAGGACACCCTTTATCGAGTTGCAATTTGAGAATGTAAAACTTGATTTTGAATCACGGCCACGAACTGGATCACATCGTTTCGATATTGAACTTGGAGCCATATACTTACGTGATCAGTTGACACGTGACTCAGTGTTCCCTGTATTAATTGCACCTCAGAGTCGGCCTGATTCCGCATCAGCCCTCCCTCGACCAGGCCCAGGTGGACGAACGTCTGCATCTGGTATCCAGAGATTGCTGCTCAATACACGTGCAGCAACAACAGTGGCTGGAACATCAGATGAACCTCTTTTCTCACTGAGCTATGAGTACAAGCCTTTTGTTCCTGGAATTGATTACAGGTGAATACTTCACAAATATTTTGAATTAATTACTCACATTGTCACAGTGTCTGTATTTAGTCATTATTGATGTATCTGCACTGTTCAAATTTTTTGGATGGTTGTATAATTTAAAATTAACTTATTTCATTACTCCAACTAAAAGTATTCATCAATTTTGTGTGTAGATTTTGTAATTTTCATGAGAAGTTCGGATCTTTGTGCACATCTTTCATAATGTTTTGTATATATTCACTCTGTTTTTACTCTTAGATTTGACTGCATTTCCTAAACCTGTACATGATACATTACAAAATCATATATACAGGCTTCATTTGTATATTCATTATAGTATTTGTATATTCATTGTAGTCTGAGCAGAGCACTGCACATTTTATATTCCCTACCTTCTGGCAGTGTCTAGGCTTCAACTTTTAACTGTCCAAACTAGAACAGTGTTAACTATGTAAATTGCAAGATAGTTCAAGTAAGGTATCAAAATCTAAGAATCACATACTATATATCTTGAAAATCCTTCAATGGGAATAACCAATTGCACTTTACCTTTGATAACTGTTTTGTATTACTGATGTTTTTCATTAATGATCTATTATTTCCTTCAGTCCAAAATATTTTTCTTTTATTCTTTGGTTCTGTATGTTACTTGACCCAGTGCAATGCTTTTCATTACTAGATAAATACAGCAACCTATGTCCGTTGCCTACTGTACCCATTCCTTGGTCTTCCTCTACAATTTGTAACCTGTTTCAAAATTTATCCTATCGTACAGTCCATTCTATTGTCAAGTAATGCCACAAATTTATTTTCTTCCTAATCTTACTTACCACCACCTGATTAATTACATGATCTGAGTGTTTCTATGTAACATCACATTTCCAATGTATTTATTCTCTCCTTGTCTGACGTGCTTACAATCCACGTGTTACTTCTGTACAGGGTTACATTTTCTAAGCTACACTTTGTAATACCAATATTAGAAGTTAAGAAATTTCTTTCCTTCAGAAACCTTTTTTTCTTGTCATCGGATTTGGAGTGTGGCAGCCAGAGATGACAGTTGTGTGACAGTGTTTTGTGCCTGTGTGATTGCGTGAATGTTCCTATTTTCTGAAGAAAGCCATGGCTGATAGCTGGAGTGTTATATGTGTATGTCTTTTATATGCCTGTTGCAGCTTGTTGTCATGTATTTGTGGTGAGTTGTAAACTGTCCTTATAACTATATTGTTAATTCCAACCTGGACTTACCAATCAATTTTTATTTCATTTCCCAAAGATGGTTTGTTCTTCAGATTTTACTTCAGCTTCCTTTATTGCTTGCTCAGTTTAGAGATTATAGGCTAAATTAGGGATAGGATACACCCAGGCCTCACTGCCTTCTTAACGACTGCTTCCTTTTATGACCTTTGACTATTCTACTTGAACTTCCATTTTGTTTCTATAGCAGTTGCGCATAAATGTTTGCTCTTGTGTCTTACCTCTCGTACCTTCAAAACTTCAAATAATATATTCCAGTCAAATTTGTCATAAGTTTTCTCGTAGTTTACAGAACTATAAAAGAAGGTAGGCTAAGGAAAACAATCCTAAGATAAGTCGTAGGGTCGGTATTGCCTTGTGTTCCAGCATTTCTTTTGAATCCAATCTGATGTTCCGAGATATCCATTTACAAGTTTTTCTTTTCTGCAGTAAGTAAGTCACTTGCCACATTACAGTTCACTTGTGTGCTAGCAGTGATGGTACTGAGAAGAATTGGAAAATTTAGCCAAGCTGCATTGATTTAAAACCATTGTCACATTTTCCACAAAATATACAAGTAACACGAAATTGTGGATTAGGACACAAGTGTTTGAATGTTGGCTTTGATGCCTAAATGTGAAAATAGGTGCTGCAGGTTGGAAGTTATTATTTTTTATGCCATCTAACATTTCATAAAATTGCCTGCAATTTTGTTTCTTTTGTATCACCCCTTACATATATTCTTCATCTTTCAGCTGTATGTTCATTGATAAAGTACTGATTTTCTATCAGAGTACTGAAATCTCAAAAGTTTGCTATAAAATATGAGGTCGAATGTATGATATTTCCTTATTAGTATAGCTGTGGTTGATACTTTTTTTTTTCTTTTTTCTAATTCACAGTCACATCACCAACAGTAAACTTAGCCAAACTTGAATGTCCCATATGGATTTGTTATTAAGGTAACATCCAAAGACTCGTCCATCTTTAAAGTCTCTGAACTCTCCTGGCTTGGTTCACACCAAGTTGACTCACAGTGTGGTGCTAATAGTAGCATCCCATCAGTCACTGTGTTGAGTGTCAGCTAACAGCTTAGCTTAGTTTACATGACGTAGTTTTTCATGGTTTGCATGATTTGTTCCAAGAATTTCTATGTATTGTGAAGTACAAATATTATGTAAGTGTTATTGTGACATTTTATAAACATCGAGAATGATCCAGAATGAAACTTTCACTCTGCAGCGGAATGTGCTCTGATATGAAACTTCCTGGCAGATTAAAATTGTGTGCCGGAACCGGGACTCGAAGCTGGGACCTTTGCCTTACGCGGGCAAGCGCACTACCGAATGTGCTATCCTGACGCGACTCACAATGCCGCCTCACAACTTTACTTTCGCCAGTACCTCGCCTCCTACTTTCCAAACTTCACAGAAGCTCTCCTGCGAACCATGCAAGACTAGCACTCCTGGAAGAAAGGATATGGTGGAGACATGGCTTAGCCACAGACTAAGGGATGTTTCCAGAATGAAACTTTCACTCTGCAGCGGAGTGTGCGCTGATATGAAACTTCCTGGCAGATTAAAATTGTGTGCCGGAACCGGGACTCGAAGCTGGGAGCTTTGCCTTTCGTGGTTGCATAATGAATGCCAGTTAAAAGATTGCTGATAACATTGATAATGATTGATATTATGTAAAAAAAAAATTCCACCTCTGTAAAGTTACCATTTCCAGTTCTGCTTGCTGCTTAAAATAGTAGCAAATTCCAATAACATTTGTAACATAACAAATAAAGTTCCTGGCAAGTATTTTGATGCCTATTATGTATGGTACATATCTACATCTACAACCATACTCCGCAAGCCACCTGACAGTGTTAGCCGAGGGTAGCTTGAGTACCACTATAGATTTTCTCTCCTATTCCAGTCACGTATTGTTCGCGGAAAGGATTGTTGGTATGCCTCTGTGTGGGCTCTAATCTCTCTGATTTTATCCTCACAGTCTCTTCGCGAGATGTACGTAGGAGGGAGCAATATACTGCTAGACTCCTCGGTAAAGGTATGTTCTCGAAACTTCGACAAAAGCCTGTACCGAGCGACAGAGTGTCTCTCCTGCAGAGTCTTCCACTGGAGTTTATCGATTATCTCCGTAACGCTTTCACGATTACCAAATGATCCTGTAACGAAGCGCGCTGCTCTCCGTTGGGTCTTCTCTACCTCCTCTATCAATCCCACCTGGTACGGATCCCACACCGGTGAGCAGTATTCAAGCTGTGGGCGAACAAGTGTACTGTAACCTACTGCCTTTGTTTTCGGACTGCATTTCCTTAGTATTCTTTCAATGAATCTAAGTCTGGCATCTGCTTTAGCGACAATTGATTTTATATGGTCGTTCCATTTTAAATCCCTCCTAATGACTACTCCCAGATACTTTATGGAATTAACTTCTTCCAGTTGCTGCCCTGCTTATAGTGTAGCTAAATGATAAAGGATCTTTCTTTCTGTGTATTCGCAGCACATTACACTTGTCTACATTGAGATTTTATTGCCATTCCCTGCATCATGCGTCAATTCTATGCATATCCTCCTGCATCTCAATACAATATTCCAATGTTACAACCTCCTATATACTACGGCATCATCTGCAAAAAGCCTCAGTGAACTTCTGATGTTATCCGCAAGGTCATTTATATCTATACCAAGAACAGCAACGGACCCATGACACTCCCCTGTGGCACACCTGACATAACTCCTACTTCAGAAGACTTCTCTCCATTGAGAATGACCTGCTGTTTTCTGTTATCTAGGAATTCCTCAATCCAATCACACAATTGGTCTGATAGACCATATGCTCTTACTTTGTTCATTAAACGTTTGTGGGGAACTGTATCAAACGCCTTGCGGAAGTCGAGAAACACAGCATCTACCTGAGAACCCGTGTCCATGGCCCTCTGAGTCTTGTGGACGAATAGCGGGAGCTGGGTTTCACACAAACGCCTTTTTCGAAACACTTGCTGATTCCTACAGAACAGATTCCTAGTCTCGAGAAATGTCATTATATTCGAACATAATACATGTTCCAAAATTCTACAACTGACTGACGTTAGAGATATAGGCCTATAGTTCTGCACATCTGTTCGAGGACCCTTCTAGGAAATGGGGACAACCTGAGCCACTTTCCAATATTTCAGAACGATATGCTGTTCTAGAGACCTATGATACACCACTGCGAGAAGAGGGGCCAGTTCCTTTGCATACTCTGTGTAAAAATGAACTGGTATCCCATCAGGCCCTGCGGCCTTTCCTCTTTTGAGCGATTTTAATTGTTTTTCTATCCCTCTTTCAGTTATTTCGGTATCTGCCATTTTGTAATCTGTGCGGCGATCTAGGGAAGGAACTACAGTGCAATCCTCCTCTGTGAAACAGCTTTGGAAAAATACATTTAGTAATTCTGCCTTTAGAGTGTCATCCTCTGTTTCAATGCCATTTACATTACAGAGTGTCTGGACACTTTGTTTTGATCCACCTACCGCTTTGACATAAGACCAAAATTTCTTAGGATTTTCAGCCAAGTCAGTACAAAGAACTCTACTTTCGAATTCGTTGAATGCCTCTCGCATAGCCCTCCTCACGCTACATTTCGCTTCGTGTAATTTTTGTTTGTCTAAAAGGCTTTGGCTACGTTTATGTTTGCAGTGAAGTTCCCTTTGCTTCTGTAGCAGCTTTCTAATTCAGTTGTTGTACCACTGTGGTTCCTTTCCATCTCTTACGACCTTGCTAGGTACATAGTCATCTAATGCATACTTTACGATGGCTTTGAACTTAGACCACTGTTCCTCAACACCATCTGTACTTAAGATAAAACTTCTGAGCTGAGCCGTCAAGTACTCTGAAATCCCGTTATTGTCACTTTTTCCTAACAGAAAAATCTTCCTACATTTTTTAATATTTCTATTTACGGCTGAAATTACCGATGCTGCAACCGCTTTATGATCGCTGATTCCCTGTTCCGCATTAACTGTTCCGAATAGTTCATGTCTGTCTGTCACCAGAAGGTCTAATATGTTGTCACCACGAGTTGGTTTTCTGTTTAACTGCTCAAGGTAGTTTTCAGATAATGCACTCAAAACAATTTCACTGGATTCTTTGTCCCTGCCACCTGTAATAAATGTTTGTCTCTCCCAATCTACATCAGGTAAATTAAAATCTCCTCCCAAAACTATAGCATGATCGGGAAATCTACTCGAAATATGTTCCAAATTATCCTTCAGATGTTCTGTCACAACAACTGCTGAGCCAGGAGGCCTATAGAAGCGTCCGATTACCATTTTTGAGCCTGCTTTAACCGTGATATGTCACACATAAACTATGAAAAGGCAAGGGTGATTCCCTCTCCCCTCCCCCTTATGTTTTCCTGCATTTTACACTGTCTTCTTTGAAGTCCTTTGAAAAGTGTAAAAATGGGGTTATACTGTATGTACATAATTTTTGTGTTTTACATTTGTACGGGGTCTGCGTCTCTTATTATAGTCATCTTTAAGATGTTATAACATACAGTGCCCCGCTAAATGTCTAGATAAACAACCTCAAGCAAACCATTAATCAGCGTGGTGCCTAAAGGTAGCAATCATAAATGGGAAAAGCTTACAGGACGCTCATATCAACTACTGCACTGTGAGTCAACTTGGCTTGTACTGAAAGCAACGAAAGGTGAAATATGCATTTGTATAAACGCAAAGTGTCAGGAAACTTGACTGTGTAATGTTTATGAACACTATTTGAAGACGAAAGCCGTGCCAGCATCAGTATATGTCAGTTCCCCCCCCCCCCCCCCCCCTCCCCCAAACATGGTTTCATAAAGTGTAAATTCCAGGAAAACAGTAAATATTTTAATTGAAAAATGTGAGTGAATTAACATTTTGAACATACGAAATTTGATGGGACCAACAAAAACTGTTGCAAATGGTGGGGAAAATGTAAAATCTGAGATCATAATAATGGGGTTAGGACTATATGTTTTTCAGAACTTTGTGCTTACTTATTTGCTGATATGAAAATAAATTATGTTTATGAATGTCAGAAAGGAGGAAAGGGGGGGGGGATGGTCAAAGGTAATTGTTATGTATTATTCTTCAATTTTTAGATACATACTAACAGAATAATTAAGTGATGTAATAAGTTGAAGTGTTCATGATAAAAGGAAATCAACATACTATATAAAGACACTCCAACTGCTATATTTTTTTGTAGTTAGTATGTTGGACTGTAAATAAATTTTAGGCAAATGTTCTTTGAAATTTTTTATAATGTGTATGTTTTTCCTATCTCGTGACTTGAAGGACACTTCCTAAAAACAGTGTTGTCATTTTCCAGCATTTCAGTTAATTAAACCTGTTTGAGCATTGGCCAAGTAGGAATACAGTTATAACAGTCACCTTGCATTGAACTTGGTGTTTCGTCAGTTTAAACTTGGTGCAACACTTGAAATGGTTGTATCTTCTAGAATCATGTCAAGAGAGAAGAGGATTCATAGCCTTCTGACCTCTCACATTATTTATGTTGTTATTTTTTCACAGATGTGTTTTAATTGTGAATTTTTCTGCAATAGAATATATTTATAATTTCAGGTTACATATTCAGTCACAGTCTCTTGACATTGTGTATAATCCTGCTGCAGTGAAGTCCTTGGTAGACTTTTTCACAAGGCCACATAAAAAACCAGATGCAGAGTTGAGGCTTGCTGCTCGTCATCATTATGAAGCAATGAAAAAGAAAACAAAAGAAGAACTTTTGCGAAATTGGGAACAAATGCTTGAGGGAGAAGTTGTAAGATATTTCATTTTAAGAATTAACTAAATTTAATGGTCATTTAGTGCAGATTTGTTGTGTGTCTTTCTTTTTATCCATGCAAAGAATTATGTTTAGTGAAAATTACTTACTGGATCTAATTTTATGTTGAGTTGATTAGAAATTGAATTGGACAAACTTCCTAAGTATCATGTAACACATTTAACCCTGATTTTGGTATTAATATAAACTGGTATGGTCTCCATTAGATACCTTATGGCATGGGCAAACATTATAATTTATAACTTCTCACCTTTTACTCCCAGTCCATGAAAGTAGTTTAGAATTATTTTCTTTTCAATTTTCTTACTGTTTAAGTGGTATTAATATTTTCATCACTGTTGCCGTCATTTGTGTACCCTCAGATTCATATTTATCAACTTGAGTCACACCTGTTTTTGCATCTGTTATTGATTTCTATGATAACAATATTTTGGAAAGGATAGGCTGCTACTCACCACAGAGATGCCCGATGAGCCGCAGACAGGCACACATAACAGAAAAACAAAAAATATAGCTTTCGGCTGTTAAGCCTTAGTCTGCCAGAGCGCGCGTGCTTTTGTGTGTGTGTGTGTGTGTGTGTGTGTGTGTGTGTGTGTGTGTGTGTGTGTGCGCGCGCGCAAGTGCGGGTGCACGTGTCTGATCGCGTGCGTGTGTGCGCTCTGGCAGACAAAGGCTTAACAGCTGAAAGCTATATTTTTTGTTTTTCTGTTATGTGTGCCTATCTGCGGCTCATTGGGCATATCTGTGTGAGTACCAGCGCATCCTTTCCAAAATATTGTTGAATCCTTCAAGGTATTTACATTGTTTTATTTCTGTGATGACAATACTGTATGCTGACAATATGATAATGATGTGCTCTCTGGTCCCTACACCTGAATCGTCATAAATTTTACAACTTCAATTTTACACTCTAGCCAACAGTGAAAATCGTAAAATACCATAAGTAAAATCAAAACCTAAAAAAAAAAAAAAAAAAAAAAAAAAAAATAAAACTGTTTTGCATTTAGGGAGCAAACAACATCACTAATAAATTTATTATGGACCAGTGATGTTTTATTTCAACAAAATTAAACAAGTTTGATAATGAAATACACAGATATTGGTGACAAGCATTACTGGTAGTGTTCTGTAGATTGTCTCTAACACTGTTTGTCATATCTCATTTTATGTCTTGAAATGAGGAAACTTAAATGATATGTGGTACTGCATTATTAATATGTGAAGGTTCAGACAAACAAATTGAAATGTTGTCAAATTTGAAATTATAATTTATGGTTAATGTTGCCACTCCATTTGTTAATAAAGAAAAGACAAATTTTAAAACAGTAATTTGACTGAACACTTCTTGTTACTCTTAATTTTTTGTCAATAGGAGATTAATTTCAGAGCTGTCCATATTTATTTCGCATTTCAAAGCAAACTGTAAAAATGGTAGCTGTAGTTTGTGGATCATGTCATACTCAGTAACAACCCAAAACCTTCTGCTTTTATTATTATTATTAAAACAATATTGAGCTTAGCCATAGCCTATGTTCTTGATACCTGTGGCAGCTCTCATAACATTTGTGGCGTCTTCATCTGTATAATTCTTATCCTGTCTTACAAGAACTTAAATACTGCAATGTGGAAGCAACATATTATTCAGTCACACCCACTCTATATTTTTCCCAGAAAAACCTAATAAAGCCAGGGAAAACACTACACAGTACAAATCTACACAATAAATGACACAACAGGAAACACAACAACCTAACACGATACAATGGTATTATGAGGTAGCTTGTCGGAAGTATTGTTTCCTCTGATCTGTATGAACACAGCTACAGACAGATGTTTCCCTATTTCGATTCATGGTTCAAGTTCATTGCAAATGTGGCTTAAAGTAACTTCGACTCAGGCATCAACCGTTCATGTTATATTCATGCTGTAGGTGTAATATTCTTTGATTGACTGACAATATCATGAGTCTTGTACTGTAATTCACTGACTAAAGTGATTCAGGTAGCTGTCATCTCAATTTCTTTGCTTACAAAGCTAACAGGTCCGTACTTGTTTTATGTATTTGTATTGCTTATTTCAAAAGCATGTTGTTCCATTGATACACTTCTTTAAAGATATATAAAAACTGTGTGTTTGTAATTGGGTTTCTTGTGCTGAAGTAGCAGAAAATGCAACTTTGGTGTATAAACTCTTTGCTAATTGATTACATAATGTACAAACACTGTTCCAAGCTAATCTGTGTAAGGCAACCTTGTATTTTCCAAATAACGAAACTACTCTTGTGTTTGGAATACAGTAAGCACTGAATTAGTGAAGGATTTACTGCTCAGTAGTGGGTCTATGTACTCTACAACACACAATACTTCAGAGAAACCCTTCACAGTAACATGTTGTTGCCCACAGCAATAGGCTATAATTGTAGTGTCCCCCCTCCCCCCTCCAAATTACCAGTGTGATAGTGGCACAAGAAAAGACAAGTACCTTCTGATCTTGTAGACAGAGTATTCTATTCTGAACTATATCTGTAAAGACATTTAATGTTGCAAGTTCAAGTAATAAATTCATATTTGCTCCTTGACACATTATATATTATTGGTGACCTATGTATTTATGTAAATGTACCGTGAAACTTACTTTTTTTATTCAAAATTTTAAACATGGCTGCAATTCAGCAACGGTGGAACACAATCCAAGAGTCAACACAGTTTCAGCTGACCAGTTGCATGAAATAGTTTACATCTATAAACCTTTACCCGGGTTTCGGCAAAATTAATTTTGCCTTCTTCAGAAGGGTACAATAAAGCTCACATTAAGAAGTTGTTAAAATGTGGCTGACTCCATGTCAATAGATTAAAATTTTAAAATTTAAAAACAATGTCACATTATAAAATTGTGGAGCAAGTCCACACATAGGTCAAGTGAGCACTGTGTACTCTAAATTATTTTTTTTATGTAAAAAAATTCAGTAACATTGTATGTATGATTAATTGTCTTTAGTGAATGTAACAATTCCTTTTCAAATAACCATCAGGAAAGTATATGACGAATGTAAAAGCATAATGAATAAGACACGGAATAAGAAATTAATGATTTTATTTGGCTGCATAATATGTGATAAAAAGACAGAAAAATTATTTTTCTAAGGATTAGCATTGTTGTAATTAGTCCCACTCCTTCCCAATCTGCATACTCCATGTTATTTCTCTGATTATTTCATGTACTGTGTACTGTGGCATCACTTTCCCCTCACACTTTGTTCTCTTTGTTCATCTGCATTGTGAGGGTCTTTATTTGGCATTGGTTCTTTACTTCATCAATTTACTTCTATTAGTTTCTAATACTGCGAGTTTTAAGGAGGGCTGAATTTCATGGGTTTAAAATTTAGTGATACTAGAGTTGTTGTAGCTACACTTTTTTCAGTGGCAGTGTAAAACTAAAACTGAAAAGTTGAGTAGACCTTGTTAGATACTGTGTAACATGACTGGTTCAAGGAATAACTGCTGAATCTGTGGCTTTCTTTAATGAAACTAGTGATATTGGTCATAAGAGTGTCTTGGTAGCTTATTGACAAAATTCCCTTAGCCAAACACTGTGTTATTTCAGTTTCTTGAATATATAAACTGTATATACATGCATATTCCACAAACCATCAATAGTGCATGGCAGAGTTCACCGTGTTCCGCTGATAACCATTTCCTTTTCTGTTACAGTAACACACACTAAGAGTAAACAAACATTCCTATGCTCCCATAAGAGCACTAATTTTTTGTTTACTATCTTTGTAGTCCCAAAATATGATGTATATTGGTGGCAAGAATAGTTCTGGTTCTCGAAACTTTCTCAATAGTCTTTTGTCAAAAGATAACACAATCATCATCTTTTCTCAAAGGATTCCCATTTGATTTCCTATAGTACTTATGCCACACTCACAATGAAACTATATTTTAACATCAATTAGTAAAAGAATATCAAAAGTATTACTAAAACAATTGATTGCTGTTCACCATAAAAATGACAAACATAATTGCAGTTAGGCACAGTGAAAAGACTGTTACATAATAGAGCTTTTGTGCAGAGAACATTCTTCAGAGTAGAGCATCTGGGGATATCAGTCATGTGCACGACCTGAGCGTATTTGTGCAAATGTGTAGAAGATATTTAACTGAAAACTGTGTGTTTTTGTTTTGCCTGTCTTTAAGAGTGTCATCTCCATGAACTTAGAGTAATTTGTACTAAGGACTTTTACACCAAATAAATGCACATTATCTGGCGGAATTATTGGTGCAATTTTCTCCATTATAGTTTGTGATGTATTAAAGGAAGTTGAGTCAAACTGTGATAATTTTCCAGGTTGATCGCAAAGTATGGGATATTGAGCTAAACATCTCTGCTCCACAAATTATATTCTTAGAACATTTTTGTGACAAAAATGCACTCATGATTGTTGTGGATTTTGGCAAATTTCACTTCAGTAATAGAGCTGACCTGCCAAGAACAAGCATGAATGCCTGGCAGAACAAAGAAAGTGATGAAGAAGGTAAGTGTTGATGTAAATGTAGCTACGAACTGTATGGTAAGCTTTTGTTAATTTACTGGATACCCTTCATAACAGTGAATAGTGTAGCGTTGAAATGGAAGCATGCATGACTTCGAAGGCAGGGTTCTCAACTGAACACAGCACTTATACTAAAAGCAGGTTTATTACGAATAAAACATACACGCAGCACTGACTGCCTCTCGGGCAGAGTGCTCTGCTATTTATACACAGACAGAATGTACCAGAAATTAGAAGAATAGTTAACATAAGAAACAAAAATTATAGAGGGAAACTTTCCCGGTGGGATAAACAAAAATAAAAATAGAAAAGAGATGACTTACCAAAAGGACCGGCTCGTCGATAGAAACAAATAAAATCACACACAAACACACATACAAGCTTTCGCCACCACGGGCAGCTTCTTCAGGAAAAAGAGGAAAAAAGGGGAGGAAAAAGGGAAGGATATGGGTTTTAAGGAAGTGGAAAAGGAATCATTCCAATCCCAGGAGTAGAAGGACTTACCTTAGGGGGAAAAAAGGAAGGTAAACAAATACACACACACACTCAAACATATCGAAACGCAAATACACCTAGACAGACATTTGTAAAAAGCAAAGAAGTTGGACAGAGATACCAATTGAGGCAGAGGCTCTGTCCACAGAACCAAGGCAATAACTCAAATTCCCGGCCACCATCTTTAGCATCTTTGCCTTGGTTCTGCTTTGTGCAGAGGACTGTGACAAAAGTTGACGCCTGCTGTTCAGATTGCCAGTCACCGAATTTACTGATCTCTTATTGCATTTCCTGTCTCACTCAGTTTCTTTGGTTGAGTACCACACTGCCACCAAAGTTTTATTGACATTTTTGATTTTGCATACTGTCATAACACAGGCCAACTGTGCATGCCTGAGTTGCGAAATGCCATTGGTAACCTAGCGTCATAAGGCTTGTCACCTTACAAGGCATACAGTGACACTTATTACAATGAGGTGTTGCTATATGACAAAGCAACGAGCACAAACTGTGTGTTGTAAATGGTAAACAGCAGCAGCTGAGTCAGCATGAAGGAGTTTCAGAAATACATTTTGGACACCAGTAAATAGCCTTCGCATTTGACTAGAATGTTCCTGAGGCTTCATGCATACTCTTCTTGACCAAATGTGTTTCATTGTGCATATCCAGAATTACCACATGTTTGGTAATCGTGTAATCTCAGGGACATTGAAGAAGGGAAAAGGGGGGGGGGGGGAGCAAGCACTGTAAAATTTCGCCTCTTCTTGTCTGATCTGACACAATTTCGCATCTGAAAAATTCATGACTAGTATATGGGAGAAGGAACAAAAATTTGCTGTTAATTCAGAGTAAACAGAGAAAAATAGGTTTTATCTACAGGACTTCCCTGATTACTTACCTCTCAGATCTCAAATTCTACTATGGGAAAATGCAAAACTGTATCTGGAAATTGGGGAATAGTCCAGGAATTACACTTCAGGAAATTTGTTACAACTATGATATTTCTACTTGTAGCCCATTCTGCATTTCACACCTGTTGAGTGGTAATCATTGATTCAATAGAAGTTTGTTAGTAGTTATTTTATTGTACAGCATAGATAGTTCCTTCATCATGCATTGTTGTTCTGCATGCATGCATGCATACATACACTGTGCATGGGCAATTATTATTTTGAGTCACAGTTCCTCTACAAGCTCCTGGTCAGTTAGAGGTATTTAGTTGTAGAATTAATAAAGTTATTTCTTGTAGCTGAGGTGGTTTTTCATTAGTGGAACAGACAGCTGCAGATTCGTTACCATATGGATATTGTGAAACTAATAGTAATTTATTTTGTTGTAGCTCTTGTTATAGTTCTCTTCATTGAGACCTTACGATTTTGCAGATGATTTCCAGACTCCTTGTTCTACACCACCAGGAAGTCAGACAAGTGAACCTGAGCTCTCACAGATGCCTTCCCTAGTGTTGCACCCTCCTCCTAGAAATGAGGACTTATCTGAAATCTCTCTCCACCAAAAATTATATGACAGGTAAAGTTTTATTGCAGTCTTATGAATATCTGAGCATTGTTACTTTTTATGCACCATCCTGTAAATATGTTATGATTATCTAATGAATTTTCAGGTAAACAGTGCAGTAGCATGTTGCCATTTTCAAGAAAATGCATCTGCTGGGAAAAAGGAGATTATTTTTAAAAATATTTTTAATTTTTCCTTTTTGTTTTGAGGAATAATATAATTAAGTGTTGGGAGTATCAGTTATAATGAGGGTAGTTTGCAACTCTGTGTAAAGACGATTGCTGATCCACAGACAGATACTTGGAAAAGACATTTAGCAAAAGAGGGCACAGACACATTCACACAGGCACAACTCACACACAGTTGACCACCATCTCCAGTTGCTGTGTCTTAACTGCAGCCTAACAGTGAATATAAATTGGATTGGGGAGGGGAGGGGAGGGGAGGGGAGGAGAGAGGAGTGGGGAGGAGAGGAGAGGAGAGCATAGGGGAAGAATGCAGGGCAAGGGTGGGGATGGAATGAGGTGAGAGGGGTAGGGGAAGGAAAGTGAAAAGTGGTGAAAAAGGATAGTGAAAGGTTGGAGGAAGGGGAGAATATTGGGCAAGAGGTTGTCTGTGTAAAGACAGTCAGCGACGCCACAGATAGTAGGCTATAGTTGATTCAGGCCTGAACAGTTAAGAGATCGTAGAACATATTGTGATGATAGGAGAAGTCTGTGATGGGACTGGAGTAGTAAGTGCTGGATGGGTGGATCAAGCAGATCTTGCACTAGAGTCTTCCGTAGAGATGTGATAGCTGTAGCAAGGGGTTGAATTGGGAGTGGCTTAAGAATGGAGCAGGCAGTTGTGTGGGCATAGAACAGCACTTTATATGGGGAAGAGAAGTGTCGTAGGTACAATCTTTTAGGTCTTTCTGACCCCCACCTCATTCTCCCTACAGCATACTGCTTTTTCACTGATTCAGTACCTGCATACTCCATCAGACTGCATAGTATGTTCATCCCCAATCTTGTCTTGTATTCTTCCCCTTCAACCTTCTGTCCCCCACTCTCCTCCCATTCCCACTAAAAAGCTGTCTATTAGGATGAATGGCCACCACCAAACTGTGGTAAGAGAACAAAGTAGATCACCCTGTGGCACAACATACAGGAGAGCTTACGCTTGATTTCAACGGCTACTTCATAACCTGGGCCGTCTGGATCCTCCCACCCACCACCAGCTTTTCTGATGGGAGTTATCCTTGAAGTATATAAATTTATTTAACAGCTCAAAACCTGTATTATTACATAAATGGACAATGGAAGAGTATTTAGGCTACATTTGAAATTATTTGAACTCGATTTAATTAATAAAGATTACGTACAGTTTAGAAATGCATTTGAGGATAATTAACATTGAATGCCAGAGGTCAAACCATGCTAGCTCAACACTATATCGACACTTCAATGTAAGCCATTTTCTTAATGCATTTTTAAAATTTGCCCTAAAGAGTTGTTACCTTCAGTCTTCTGCTTACCATGTGAAAGTCTGTTTTGTGCCTTGTGTGGTAATTATGGATTTCCGTATATAATGCTAGTGAAGGAAGATAAAAATTTACAAATAGGAATCAGCTACACTATGAATTAAAGGGTTAAGTTCAATATTACGACTATTTATGCTATATATGTGCCTTTCCTCTCCCGGGATTGGAATGGCTCCTTACCCATTCCCTTAAAAACCTCATTATTTCCTTTTCCCCTCTTCTTCCCTTCTGCCTGAAGAAGCAACTGGGTTGCAAAAGCTTGCATTTATATACGAAGATTATAGAGGAAAAGTCTCTAGCAGGAAAAATATATATAAAAAATAGATGAAGTTTACTTACCAGGCTTAGGAGCACTGCTAGTGACAGCAAACATAAATACAGCAAACACAAATACACACAAAAGCAAGCTTTCACAACACAGTTGCTTCTTCAGGCAGAGTAGGGAAGGAGAGGGAAAAGGAAAGGATGAATTTTTTAAGGGAGTGGGTAAGGAGTCATTCCAATTCCGGGAGAGGAAAGACTTACTTTGGGGGGGGGGGGGGGAGGAAGGTAAACACACACACACACACACACACACACACACACACACACACACACACACACACACACACAAATAGTCGTAATATTTAACTTAATCCTTTAATTCATAGTGTAGCTGATCAGCTATGTACCTTATTTTTCCCATTATCTCTCAACTGATCAACAAATTATAAATTGCAGAGTGTTACTGAATCCATTTTGACAGTTAGCTGCATTGAGTTACTCTTAACATGTGCGTTTTACATTAGTATTCTTCCTTTGCCATGTAAAAGTAGTGAATAACATAGTACTGTTGCATTGCGAGTTATGTTCTGGAAAGATGAAAGGGATAATAGTGACATTTACTACATCGGGTACATCATGGAAGCACTATGTAGCTGACCAGCTATGAACTTTTTGTTGTTAGTAATGCGTAATAATTTTAAGGAAATTTTTTCCAATATTTTTCTCGGTATATATGCACTATACATTAATTGTTGTAGATTTTATAACTTCATATAAAATGTCATGCATTAAAGGGTTAACAAACAGGTTTCTACGTAATGTTCTGGCCCTTACTTTTCTCATAATTCTTAGTGCTCTCTTCTGCAATGCAAATATCCTATTTATGTTGTTTTAGCTACTACAGCCTCCAATCCTGAATATATACAGATTCCAATATACAACCCCCCCCCCCTCCCTTTTCCGCCACAGCCAACATTCCTACCTCATCTATCCTACACCTCTTTCATTTTGTATGCTGTGCTGTGCTGTGCTGTGCTGTGTGTGTGTGTGTGTGTGTGTGTGTGTGTGTGTGTGTGTGTATGTGTGTTTTTTGTTTGTTTGGTTTGCTCCCCTTGCCTCACCACCCATCAGTACATAGTACATATTCTCTAAGGTCGTGCGGTATTCATCCCCAACACTGCCACATAACCTTACTGTCCATCCCCCTTCCCTCCCCCCTCTCCTTCTATCCCCTCACAACAGAGCGAGATTCGGACCACAGCAACCAGAAATGACGGTTATCTGTTTGAACTAAGCTTGTGTGATTGTTGGATGCTCTCTTTTTCGTAGTAGGCTAATGACCAATAGCATAAGTGTTTTATGTCTGTATCATTTTTTTTATGTACCTGTTGCAGATCATCATACATTTTGTGGTGAGTTGTAAACTGCTTTCATTATATTGTTAAATCCGATCAAATTGTTGGTGTATTGAGAGGCAGAGACAGTTTATCAGGCTACATCCTATTTGTGACTTATTTACATACATTACTGAAAAAAATTTTCATATACATGCAAGTAGAACCATCATAGAAATATATCTTTCAGTCTCATTTTGAAGATGTGAAAACTCTTATCAGTGATATCATTTGCAGAGATCCTTAAAAGTTTTAACAGAATAAAACTTTTCTTTCCATTGGGAGTCACACTGCAAGTCTGTAAGTTACTTTTTCAAATGGGCAGGAGCATTTTCAGCAAATGGTGTTGCAGATGTCTCATAATCTGTAAAAGAGAGAGGGGGAAAAAAAAAAAAAAACCCCAGAGCCTGTTGTACTGCAACATGATGTCATGCCAAAGTGAATATTTCCATGAAGTGCCGACCAAAGCCGAGATTGTTCAAGTGTCATTTGTCCCACCCATTTAGCTCGCTTGCCATTTGGGCCACTTTGGCAGGCGCTGCTTTAATGTTTTGCTGTTGAACACTTGAGTCACTTAGGCAAAACTGTGTAACAGTACTTCCATATAGTGTATGAATAGCATTTACCGTATTTGCTCGAATATAGGCCATGCTTTTTTCCAAATTTTGGTGTTGCGGCCTATAATCAAGATTCCATCCTCCCCCCCCCCCCCCCCAACACGACTTATTTCCAAAGTCATTAATTTCAAAAATTACACGCTCACTTTTATTTTGTTTTGAGAAATGTAATAAATTAGATAGTTTTCAAAAACAGTAACAGTAACAGTTTCGCAGAACTGCATCTATGTTTTTGTACACATTTATGGAAATGGCGTGGTATTTAGTGAAAGTAGATATTTCGATATAAATCAAATGGTGTCATTCTGTACTGCAGCCAACAAAAGCTGACGATTGTTTTTTAACACATCTGCGCGGCCTTAAAAAGTAGTATGTAATACACACTTTCTAAGCACACAAATGACTTTAATTTGATGTAGTTGGGGAAGCTATTCTTTGCGATAAAAGTTTAGTGTGTATCGCAAGAGATTTTACCGTGACGTTTACGTTGGTACGGTAACGCCTACTGCCAGCGGTGATGGGAGGTTAAGATAGCGAAACAATTGATTTGTGTAGCTAATGCCGACGTTGAGTTACAGAGCTACATTTTAAAATAACATATTTTACTATGACCAGATTCACTGGTTTCACTTTCGTTGGGGGTTATTTTCATGAAACTATGTACATGGAACTCGGGGCTATTTTGCAGCCTTGCAACTGAATCTTTTCTGTTGCAACAGCAGAACCACAGTTCCTATTATGAATTATGAAGTCAAGCATTATGATAATGATGATGATTCAATTAACATTAAAATAATAATAAAAAAATTTCAATGGCAAAATTTAGCCGCCCCCAAAATTTTGCTACCCTATGCAGCTGCGCATGTTGCACCTGTCTAAATACAGCTAGTTCATAACATATCTTAATGTTGACACAGATGAAAAACATTTTCCTTCATTTATTATCCAAAGAAACAATTATGCCAACATAATTTTTACATATACCTGTACAGTTGTTTATGTTTTAAAAAGCAAAAGTGAAATAAGATAAATAAGTTCAAGGAATTAAATTACCAAAAAAGAAAATTAACTTTCTTTCCACCATCCAAATTTTGACGTCCCATTGCATGTATCATCAGTGTGTGTGTGTGTGTGTGTGTGTGTGTGTGTGTGTGTGTGTGTAGCACCTGCTAAAATTCTTCTTATTCTCTTGCAGGTATCGCATGGAACTTGGAGATCTTCAGATCCTTGTAGGAAGGGTCCGTGATAACTGGAAGTATGCACACCTAAAAGGCACATCTACTCTTCATCTTTTAGACCGATTTAATATAGCTATAATGCTGGAAAGACGACGAGTATTTACAGTTGATCCAAATTTTCCAAATTTGGCGTTATCTGCAACATTGCCGCGACTTGTGGTACATCTGAATGAGAATAAAGTACAGGCAATAAAGACTGTCATGTCTACAGTTGCTGGAGTTGGTCTATTACCTTCCCCTTTCAGGTGAGGAGTACAACAAAGTTACTTTCTTGAGCAATTTGTTTTGCAGTTACTTATATGTCACAGTTGTAAAATAATGTGTATGGCAGTGCTTGTAATTTGCTTTTTAAAGGTATAAGGCATATTGCAAAAGTAAGGTCTGGTGAACTATATGTCACACGGTAGGCTTTGAATGACGTTTCACACATGCAGCGCTGTCTACCAATATCTGGGGAATGTACAGTAGTGTTTTTATTCCACAGTAGGCACTTGCCTGTCTATGAGAGCAGATCCAAAACGCCACAACCAGTCACAAAGTGCTAGGTTTGGTTAGATATTTGCTGGCAAAAGGATCATCAGGTGCGGACATCCATTAGGAGTTGTCTAGAATGTAGATCACACATAATGAATGCCAAACAAGTTTGACACTGGTGTTGAGAATTTAGGAATGGCGGCACAAATTTGCATGATGAACAGCGGAGCCACATGCCCTGTATTTAGACGACAAACTTAATTGATCAAGTTAAGCCAAAATTTTGAAGTGATCGGTGTTTTACTGTTAGTGGTCTGGCTACGGAATTCCCAAATTTTGCTTGAACCTCACATTACAGGATTATAACGGAAGAGCTTGAAACTTTGTGCAAAGTGGTTGACAAAACAGCTCACTGCTCAGCACAAAGAGCAACAAATGCATTGTGCATGACAGTTGTTTGTAGCACTATAGACAAAATAAAGACAGTTTGTTTTCCTACATTGTTATGGGACATGAGATATGGGTAGTGTATACCAATGCAGAATCAAAACAACAGTCAATTCTGTTACAGTTCACGTAACCCAAAAACGTGCAAGCAATTGCTGTACATAAATTGTTTAATATAGCATCCATGTTTTGTGACAAAAAGGATGTTCTTTTGAACGAGTTCAAGACTGCAGGACGTGTACTGTAAAATGCTCACCAAACTAAGATATCTGGTCCCAAATTGACACCACAAGAAACCGCCATCTGGAATAATTATCATGCTATGGTACAGCGCAAGCCCGCTTGCATTCCACTGTCAAAACCAAAGAGTAAATTCAAGATTTTAGTTGGTAACTCCTTGACCATCCTCTACACAGTCTCGATCTTGCATCAAGCAACTATTTCCTCATCCTCCATTTAAAACAGTGTCTTGGTGGAAATCTATTTCAAACCAACAAGGATCTCAAGGTAAGTGCTATGAACTGTTTCAGGTCCCAGGCAGCATACTTCTATGCCAAGGGGTTAATGAAGCTGGTACAGTGTTAGAAAAAGGGTACGTAGGGTACATATGTGAACAATGATTACCGTATATTTCCGCAGATAAGACGATGGCTGAATCATAAACAAAAAGCCCCAAAATCTAAGGTCATCTTATGCGACGGTACAAAAAAAATTACATTGAAATTTAGTCTGAGATTGGTAATTTCGCAGATGTGCTGCAAGGCGTGGCTTCGACCTCCAAATGATATATATCGAAACGGTTAAGTATTGAAACAATACATATTGAACAGGCGAATATTACGATTTTTATGAATATGTTGTGATTTTAAAGGATGTAGTTAGGCAGGAACCTAAGAGTACAGCTTTCTGGGTAATTTACAAGAAAGCTAACAATCGAAGTAGCTTGACCTGAAATGATATATGTTGAACATATAACTGTAAATCGATTTAGTGTTTCTGAACTGTTGATTCGGACGCTATGCGCCCTCACGTACCCAAAAAAAAGAAAAAAAAAACTTCTAATTTAACCTGTACCTAATCTTCTTAAGGCTATGCTACAGATAACTTTTTAAAAAATATTTATGTAAACAAAGTTTTGCGCAATTTTTTTTTAAATATTCGGTTTTCGAGCTTTATTAATTTACTGAGTGGACATTGGTACATGCGACAACCTATATGCCATAAAGCAGGAGTAGAATTAATTGCTTACAATGTAGCTTAATTTTCCAATGTTGCTTGCCAACTATAATTTCTCAATATAGGTATCCAGAGTCGCACTGAAACATTAAGAGTATATTTACGTATGGAGCTGTGAATGGGTTAAAATATTTGGAGCTATACGCAACAATTGTGGCTTCCTCCGAAATCCTTTATCTTCTGTTCTCGGGAAATTTCGTGTGTTTTCACCAGCATAATATGTGCATCGGCGCAATTAAATGTGGTATCAGCAAAAGAAATTACCCTTTTTATTTATTATTATTCTTTTTTTTTAACTTTGCGGTGTAATAAAAAAGCTTTTTCACGATCGGATACAACGTAGCACTACAAGCACAAAAGTTCAAAAGCAGATCGCAAACACTGCAACAAAGAGTGAAATCCAGGTGTACCAATCAAGAAAACTACTTATGGCAGCTTCTAACGGCACTTTTCGGAACTTCCTGAAGGTTTACTTCCGAATCTAAGTACCAGGCGAATTTTTAGATCCCAAAAACTCGAAGAAAAAAAAAAGTGTGCAGCATGCATTCTGGTTAATATGGTAACTTGGGGTTCGTCTTATACGCCAGATATGGCTGAAACTGTAAAATTTCGATGAAAATTTGTACCTCGTCGTATCTGAAGGTCGTCTTATCTGCGGAAATATACGGTATGTGCCAAAGTAAATTAGATATGTAGTAAAATATTTCTGTCAATAAAAAACTTATTTTATGAGCAAAGCTTTTATCACCACCAAACTGACTTTCTTTCTGGATTATGCCTTGTAATTACAGATCTTATTTAATATTCTTGCAAATATGTTTGCAGACCTGTATTAAAAGCACTCATTATTGTGATTATTGATTAGTTTTTCAAATGTGTTTCTGATATGAAATTATTATTTTTGGCCTTGTTGTTAATTATGCCTTCTAAACTGATAATGTACTATGTCCCACATACAACTACATTAATAAAGTATGCCAATCATTTTCGATATTTATAGATCTTCGATGACACCTCCAAGTGATTTGAAGGGTGAGGTACTCAGAGAGACTGAAGGTGGTGGTTCTGGTGACCATTTATCAGATAAAAATCAGCGAGAAATATCTCGTCTGCTGATGCTACAGTTTACTGTGGAACACCTTTCAATTGAGGTATGTGTTGATATCAGTAGTAAAATCATATTAAAAAGAATGAGTGCCATAAATGACAGATGAATTTAGTACCACAAATGTTGCTATATTTTGTATTTCAAGAAAATCGATTGCACATGTGACAATAACTTGATATACGGTTACAACAACAGTGGTACTTCCATGATGCATTAATATGATAAATACAGGAAAGGCAACCACTCACCTGTAGCAGACTTATCTGTGGCACATAAAATAAAAAAGTATTCATTCTAGCTTTAGAGTTTTTGCTTCTTTCCAGCAAAAGTGCGCCCGAGGATGCATGAACTAAAGATAGAGCAGCAGGATAGCATTAGGCAGAAGAATCTGGGGCTACACAAGAAGATGAAAGGATTTCAGTTTGTAGAGAATAAGAGGGAGAGCAAGAAAGAAGGGTAGGAAAAGGGAGAAGAGGAAAGGAAAGGGTAGATTATGGGGAAAATTGGATGGAACAGAGGGGGGGGGGGGGGGGAGAGAAATAGTGGAAGGGTTGGAAAGAGAAGTGGGGGGGGGGGGAGGAGGAATGGGTTGGAAAGAGAAGTGGGGGGGGGAGGAGGGATGAGTTGAGTGTGTAGTGTAATAAGTGACACTACATTCCTGCTTACGGACTCAAGACAACCATATTTATTAATTTAAGAGATTTAGAATAGCAGGGGACAAAATTCTGCCTAGGGTTTTCTGTCTTCCCAGGTGAGAGTATCTGGTGATGGCTACCATGGTCAGTGGAGTGATTATGCAGGTTTACCAACCTGTGATGAATAAGTGGCACAGAGTTGAGAGCATAGATTCCTTGGCTTCGTAAGTGTTCCGTGCTAAAAAGTCGGAGAGAGAGGCAGAAGACTGTGCTACTTTGGTTATTGACATTGTTGTAATGTGAGAGAGAGACGCTTATAGAGACTGGAATATAAGTCTCTGTATAATTATAAGTAATTGATTATGGGATTGTATTCTGCAGTACAGTAAATTAGTACTGTCATTTGTTAAATGATTCACGACTTTAATTCATTAGAAGAAGATTAATATAATATTGAAAAAGCATTTTGTGCTACTCTCTCGTCCTGAACAACTTTTGATATGAGTGTCTGATACCTGTAATATCAAGAAAAAGCTTCTTGGTTGAGGAACAGACTAGCTGCGCCTCATCCTTCTAGGAGCAAACTCAATAACAGACATATTCCAAGCAAGATATGAGGACATAATATAAGTAATATATATTTTGTATTGTCCTCAGAAGAAGAGATACACGGTCGTAACACTACAAGTGGTAGGAGATATTACATGATTTGGGGACAGGAAAGGAATGATGTGGCTGAAAAGATAAGGGAAATTTCTGCTGAGGCAGTGGGAATGCGTTTATGGAGGTTTAGGCTAAAAGGATTATTGAGAAACCACAGATTATGAACAGACAATTCCCAACTGTATAGTTCAGAGAAATTAGTGGTGGAAGGGAGAATGAGAATGGGATTGATGGGAATTTCCTGTAGATTGTGTTGATTAGATTAGATGTACTTTTCATTCCAGTAGATCCAAATTGATGGAATCCTCTTGGATGTAGAACATGTCAGAACAAAATACACAATATATACTTACAAAAAGAGAGCATATGTGTTAATGTACCTTCCACAGAACCCAAATGTAATTGCCCTTGTGGATGTGGAATTGGTAAGGAAAAAAACAATTATCTTAAAAATATTTACATTTTAAAGGACACAAAACTTATTACTACTTACTAATTTACTAGGTGCATATTAAAATTCTTAGCAATTACTTTATTTTTATTTTTTTATTTATTTTTTATTTTATTTTATTTTATTACACTGATTTACAATGATTACATTACTGCACAAAACTTGTACTGAAGTCAAACTGAACACAGTATTCATATTTATGAATATTATATACAATAAGTTACAATCAGTCACTTCTGGTAAGAAATTCATCAATAGAGGCGAAGGAGTTGGCCACCAAAAAATCCTTTAGACTCTTTACAAACTGTAATTTATTGTGAGTTAAATTTTTTATGGCTGCTGGCATGTTATTGAAAATGTGTACTGCTGAATATTGGACACCTTTCTGAGCCAAAGTAAGTGACTTTAAATCTTTATGCAAGTTATTCTTGTTTCTAGTATTGGTCCCATGGACTGAGCTATTGGTTTGAAAAAAAGATATATTTTTAACGACAAATTTCATTAGAGAGTAAATGTATTGGGAAGCAATTCCTTAAATACCCCTCAACATGAGGTTCTTGATTTGACACCACAAATGATCCGTACCGCATGTTTTTGTGCTCTGAAAACTTTTGCTTGGCCTGATGAGTTGCCCCAGAAAATAATCCAGTACGACATGATGGAGTGAAAGTATGCATAATGTGCTAGCTTTTTATTTTTATATCTCCTACATCTGACAACATTTGCATAGCAAACAGGGACTTGTTTAGGCACTTCAGCAGTTCTGTGGTATTCCCCTCCCAGTTAAATTAATTATCCAGCTGTAAACCTAAGGATTTGACAGTTTAAACTTCTTCTATTTCCTTGTTGTCATACTCTAGACATATACTGGCAGGAAACCTTTTACAAGTCCTAAACTGCGTATAGTGTGTTTTTTCAAGGTTTAGTGACAGTGAATTGGCTAAGAACCATTTATTAATGTCCATGAAAATTTCATTAGCTGATCTATATTTGATTTACTATTTATTGCAATATTTGTGTCATCTGCAAATAAAACAAACTTGGCCTCCGATAATGTCGATGATGAAAGCTCATTGATATATACAAGAAAAAGAAGGGGGCCTAAGAAAGAGCCTTGGGGGACCCCACATGTTATTAGTTCCCAATTTGATGAGGCCTGATAGTTCAGTACACCACTCTTTCCTATTGACATCCTTTGTTTCCTATTGGAGATATACAATTTGAACCATTCTGCAGCACTTCCTGTTACACCGTAATATTTGCTTAAAAGTATATTGTGATTGTCAAATGCCTTTGACACGTCGCAAAATATACCAATGGCATGTAATTTATTGTCTAATGAATTGAGTACATTCTCACTGTATGTGTCGATAGCCTTCTCAATATCAGAACCCTTTAGAAACCCAAATTGTGACATGGATAATAGTTTATTAGTGGTAAGGTGTTTAAGAAGACGACTGTACATTATCTTTTCTAAAAT
The DNA here is from genome assembly GCA_026315105.1 of Locusta migratoria. Lineage (NCBI taxonomy): Eukaryota > Metazoa > Arthropoda > Insecta > Orthoptera > Acrididae > Locusta > Locusta migratoria. Next base: position 260,748,670 of record CM048746.1, read on the forward strand.
TTTAGAGAATGCAGGTAAAAGTGAAATTGGATGGAAATTTGATGGAATTTCTTTATCTCCTTTCTTATGTAATGGCTTAACTTCAGCATATTTCAACCATTCAGGAAATGTTTCAATGATACGACTGGTTACACAAGTAACTTAAAATATCACTAAGCTCAGAAGCACACTTTTTAATAAAATTTGTTGATATATTATCATAGCCACTGAAATTTTTTGATTTCAAGGATTTTATGGTGGACATTACTTCTAGTGGTGTTGTGAGTGTCATACTCATATTACTGCATTTTTTTTTTTTTTTTTTTTTTTTTTTTTTTTTTTTTTTTTTTTTTTTGTAGTCAGAGGTGTGAGATATTCCATTGCAGCAGTTGCTGACCCTGATAATCCCATTATTTTCAGTAATAGTTAAGTTGAAAATTGCAACAACACAGCACACATCTGTTACCCGTGTGTCATCTACTCTTAATGTTATGTGCTCCTCTTCGTATCCGGTTCTACCAGTTTCCTCCTTTACTTTATCCCATAGTCTTTATTTTGTTGTCTGAAAGGACTATTCTACCGTATTTGCGCGAATATAAACCGCACCTAAACTTTTGACACGAGATTATAGGAAAAAAAATCTTGAGTATGGGCCACAGTTTTTTAAATCGAATTTTTGCGTAATAAAGAAACACAATGTTCTCATTTCAGTTAACTCAAAACAAATATGCAAAACTGTAAATCAACGAATAAGAAAGCGAGATGACAGGTCGATCCAGGCGCCCCAAGTGAGGGGTCGCCAAACCAAGGCATGTTGCCGGGTGTATCAAGTGTTTTATAGTGTAGGCATGTGTTTCAAAAATACAGTTTTTCAGTGTGTGTGTGTGTGTGTGTGTGTGTGTGTGTGTGAGGGGGAGAGACGATGTTTTGGCTTGTAAGTTTGTAGCGGGAAACGAACATACATATACCGCCAAATATAAGCTTCAGATTGTCTAGTCACAGTAACGAACATCGAAAATGGGAAGTTCAACGTAAATCTGACGCTGACAAAAAAAAAAAAAAAAAAAAAAAAAAAAAAAAAAAAAAAAAAAAAAAAAAAAAAATTGACGCTAGTGTGTAAGTGAGGACAAACTATTAAAATATTCGAAGAGTCATGCATTTCAACGGCTAAAATGTTTTGTGTCCCAGCCTTGTCGCCGCTTTTGTGTCTCGTTTCTGTCGTAGGCAGATTATGTCGACCGGGTTGGATGACTCTAGTTCATCAATGCATATAAGTAGTTCATTTATTTTGTTTCTTAGCCCTCTAATATTTTGGTCCACTAAAGATAATTTGCATTTTACATTGATTGTTGCAGAGCTGGGTGAAGATAAAATTTCTGATAATTGGTGATGAGTTTTAACCAACAGCTGTGTTTGCTGATCTGATTTATCAGTGTTATGCTGTTTAGTTGCTTTATTAAACTGATGGTTTGTTTCAATATTGACCTCTCTTAGAACTTGACTTCTTTTTGTCCTGCCTATCCTAAAAAAGGAACTGCTCTGAAACCTGTAACGACTGGTATTTTACCACTCTTATCAATGTCTCCCCCTTAAGTTTCCTGCTATTAGCCCAGCCAGTTTACCCTTCTCTTTTCTATTGAGATGTAGGCCATGTCTAGTATAATCCCACTTACTGAGTGAATCAACAGGAACCACACCATTGTGTGACCCCCACACCTGATCCAAGCAGCTGCTCCAACTCCAAATTAACTCTCCTAACAGAAGAATTCAAATGAGGTCAGTCATGGCACTCCAGAACAGACACGAACTCAACACTGGTATGCATTGATGCTGATGCAATCTTTGCCAGGTCGCACTCTATGTTGAACCCCAGATCTCTGTCAATACTGTTCCCCGGACCACCCACAGTAACCACGGGTCCTCCTTGGTGAAATCTTTACATAGTGAACCTAAATCCTCTGTCACCTGACCCTGATCAGCACTTGATGGTGGAACACAGCTTTGGGTGATGTTTAGATTGTACATTTGATATTCCTGATAAGCATTTTGAGGCTATATGATTAAATGGTTGCTGGTCGGTGGTTGATAACAGGTTTGCTGGCATTAGAGGAGTAGATGAAGTGGGAAACCTGTTTATTGTTGAGCTGGATATAATACTGTCTGTGGTAAGGTTAATGGTATATTTCAACAACTCTTGCTTTTCTCTGCAGACTTGGAATCTGCAGGTGTTGACACTATAATGAAGAAACTTTTTGAGACAGAACGGTTGACAGTCATTAAAATGGAGGCACTGTTGGTGGTTAGTGCAGTTGATATGAACACTCTTGTTATTTATGGAGCTACCTGAAAAATGGAAAGGAAGAAAGGTTTGTTAAGTAAAGGAAAAACAATGTGAACCACTTTAAGTAGTTCTTTCGGTTTTATAGGAAAGAAGAGACCCTAGGTAGAGGCACCTGTTTTCCACAAAGTGGGAACTTCCAGTATCACATGATTTGAATTTAGCACTAGAAATTGTGTTTGAGTTATAACAATGGAATCCGAATATCAATGTCATTTTTACGCCATATTAATATGTATCTTGAATCGTATTGATAACTGCATTTTTTATGCAGATATTCAACAATGTCCAATACATAATTTGCACAGTACTGTTTTGTGTTCATAGTTGCTAGAACCTGGTACCTGATTGCAGGTATTTAAATTATTAGAAGAAAGGTCTTGAAGAAGAAAAAAAAAAAAAAAAAAAAAAAAAAAAAATAGTGCGCTTTACTTCCAAGAGGAAACTATTAGTTGCCTCTAACAAACTTGAGTTTAGTCATTCGAAAACCTCAATAATGAGGAATTTTGCACATCTGTAGAGATTGCCTTTCCATCCAGACATGTACAAATATTGTTGTAAGTGCTCTAAAAGTTGAAAGGCATCCAGAAATGTTCCTTCTAATTAGTGAAACTCTTGGTAAGACTGTTTAACAATTGCCATTTACAGATATGTAATAATTTGATAAATTATTTAATATGTTAGAAAATTCTGTAAACTTGTTTCATCTTTAGGTTCAGTCCAGAGGCCGCAGCATAGCTGAACTGCAAGTCTCAGGAGTTAGAGCATCATTCACAAAACGTCCATTTGATACCAGCATGTCACTCAGTGTACATAGTCTACTGCTGGCCGATGCCTTACAGACATTTGGCCCAGATTTTGAGCTGCTTATTGCAAGTCATAAACATGTTGGGTAATGAAGATTCATTTTTATTATTTTGTTTTTATTTATTTGTCTACTTATGTACTTGTAAAAATTTCAATTTCAAATTAGCAAATTTATAGCGATTCTTAGCTGTCACAGGAAAAAGGCTGAATATTATATATTTCTCATAAATTTATTAAATAGACTGAATGTGTTTCTTTTCTTACCGTATTTTGAAAAGGATAGACTGCTACTCATCACACAGAAGTCACCATGAATTGCAGTCAGTTAGACCTTAAAGGGCTTCTCAGTAATTCAGCTTTGTGTCTTAAAGAGCTCACAAGCACAGTCACATCAACACAGCTACTGTATCCAGCTACTCTTGCAATACAACAATGCTGAATTCCCTGTGATAGCAGAAATCAGTAATTGGAATGAGGAGGCACATTGGGAATGGGGGCAGAAATGTATGGGTGGGTGTGTGGGTGAATATACTATTACCGTCTGGTGGAATGTGCATGGACTACATAGACCAGGACATTTCATTGTGTGCCATGTAGGTCAGGAGGTTGTATGACTGAGGGGGTGGCGAAGAAGGGAAAGGGGAGAGACTAGAGTGGAAGGAACAAGTGGGATTGGATTTATGAGCAGGAAAGGGTGATGGAGAATGGAAATTTGCGAAGAGTCCGGCCAAGGGAGTTATGGGAACATAGAGTATGTTGTACAGTGTGTTCCCACCTGTGCATTTAAGAAAAGCTGGTTTTTGTAAGAAGCATTTTGGTGGCACAGGTTGTGAAGCAGTCACTGAAGAGATAATTTGCATAAATATCCATAGTATAGCAGTGGGCACCCACATGGCACCATCTTAGGCTCACCTATTCATGGGCAATCTGAAGTAATCCTTAATTAGTCAGAATCCCAAAAACCTATTCGGTTAGGATTCATTGGTGAAATTATCTTAATCTTGATAAAAGGTGAGGACAAACTATCCTCATTTCTCAGGAACCGTAACACCTTCTCCCGCATTCAGTTCACTTGTCCACCTCAACTAAACAAGCCACTTTCCTTGACATTAACCTCCACCTCATGGATAGCTACATCAGCGCTCTCTCTCTCTCTCTCTCTCTCTCTCTCTCCCTCCCTCCCCCCCCCCCCTTCACTGCTTGCATTTCAGCAGCAGTTATGCCTGCCATTCCATGAACATACTTCAGTCTCTCCTCTTCCTCCCCACCCCCTTCCTCTCATAGCATCCTGACCAACATGCTATCTAGCAACATGTCCTGGTCTATGTAGTTTGTGCACACTCCACAAGCCAGTAATAATGTATTGCTCCACCCATAATTTACATCCTCCACTCCTGCTTCCTACTGCCTTCTCATCCCTAGCACTGATGGTTGCTTCCACAGGGCATTCATAAGTCACAGTCTTGTCACAGTGGCTGGAGATAGTGTCATGAGTGCAGGATAGTGTGTGTGTGTGTGTGTGTGTGTGTGTGTGTGTGTGTGTGTGTGTATTCCTGAAGAAGTCTCTTTGGGTCACACTGGAAATTATCAACAAGCCTTTTAAGTTTGGCTCATTGTGACATCTGGATGTTGAAAAGCAAACTACTCTTTTCAGAAATTTGTTGTTAATTCTTTTTGGACTTTGTTTTTTTTTTTCAATGTATTCGTAATTGTTTTTACAAATTACAAGACTGATGAGAAATTTTATTAATTTATTATTATCTAAATGAATAAGAGAATATATAGTCATTTGTGTAACATTTTTTATGTTATTGCTTCAGTATTAAGTCATTACATAGATAAAATATTTTTTGTTGATAAAATTTACATCAAGTGTTCAAGAGTTGTTTTTGTGGAATTCTTCTTTTTTGAATTCTAGTCTATCAGCAGAATCATAAACATATACAATGCAAATTTATATTTACATACTGCAAGTGAAGCTTTGAACAGTCTGGTTGCTTTCATTCTTTACAATCATTTTATTTACAAAACTGTTAATATGGAATTTGTGACTTCTGCGAATTGTTGATAGAGATGAATCTTCTCACACAAGAACTGGGTGCTGATTGAGGCATTTCATGGAAAAATATCTTAATTAATCAGGCAGCTCATAACCCAACATCACAGCTTCAGTCCTGCCTCTACATCCCTCCTTACCAGTAATCCCTTCTGCATATCTTATTTGCTTAGCACTTGTCGAAAACTGCTAGTATGGGGGTAGGGGGAGGGGGAGAGGGAGAGATGCAACAATTGATGATCAGCAATTGCTTTTGGCAGACCCACTGATGACTGTAATTATGGACTGTTACTTTGTGGCATTCTGACACACTTGTTTTAAAGTCATCCATCGGCTCATATAGTAGTGTGACCAGACGTCCCTTGTTTGGGGGGGGGGGGGAGGGGAGAGGGGGATCGTTCCTAGTTTATGGTAGCCTAAGTGTCCCATCGTCCTGATGAAATATATACGTGGTGTGTATTGTCCCATTTTTAAAACCTTCTTATATAGTGTGAAATAACATGGTTTCTAAATAATATACAGCATAACTAAATGGAGAACAAATGGGCTCATAATCAAACTATACTCTTTTATTATAGAGGAAAAATACTGTACAGGAAATATATATATATATATATATATATATATATATATATATATATATATATATATATATATAAAATAGATGAAGTTTACTTACCAGGCGAAGGAGCACAGGTAGTGATAGTAACAAATAAAATACACACACACATAAACGCAAGATTTCGCCACCCAGTTGCGTCTTCAGGCAGGAGGGAAGGAGAGGGAAAAGGAAATGATGATGGTTTTAAGGGAGTGGGTAAGGAGCCATTCCAATCCCGGGAGAGGAAAGACTTACCTTGGGGGGAAAAAAAAGTAAGGTAAACAAATACACACCCACACATATACACAGATGCGCACACACACATAGGTCCATTTGGGAGAGAGAGAGAGAGAGAGAGAGAGAGAGAGAGAGAGAAACAGTAGCTTTACTATGTGTGCATTAATTTGTGTGTTTAAGTCTGCGTTAATGAGTGATATCAGAGCCACCATATTGAATCAGCCATGATTTTGACGCCATGGTATAGGCAGCATGTGGTATCACAATCTTTGGTGGCCAAGTGTGTGCCCCATATTTTAATTTTGAAAATCTTGTCACTCTATTGTATAGCCCATGTGTCGACTTTGCTGGATTGCAGTGTTTGTTTCACACCTGCTTCTTAATTCTTGAAGTGGCCATAAAGGTGTTTTTAACGGGACAAAAGTCAACATAAAGATAATCATAGTTATTAATGTACAAATGTAAAATTTTGCATGTGTTAAGAAAAGGAACTCTGTTTTGAGGGAAAAATATAACAAAATATGCAGGGAAAATGTTTTGCATGAAAATTTTAATTTTTTATTGTCTTCTCTTTTTTTTCTTTTATAAAAAGCCATAACTCAAATTCTAATCATGCAGTTAATTTGAAAAAATTATTGTAGTGTCCTGAGAAGGTTGTAAGACCAGTGAACTACAGTTATAATTTGTGGTACAAATTGTATCATTAACAAAGTTTTTAACACTGCACATCAAAAACTAACGTTTTTCTAATATAAAAATCATCTAAAACTCAGAATGTAATTGTAGGATCTCGTACTTTTTAGTTCCAGGAAGACACCAACATCTTGCGAACAGATCCTGAAAATTTCGTAGCATTTGTGTATATACATTTTAAGAAAAGACTTCTAATAAAGTAAGCAATGTAAAACCAAGAAAATGAGGTTCACGAATTTTCTCTCATAGTTTCACATGCAATAAGTTTACCTCAGTTTTAAAATTCTTCATACTGATACTCCTCATCCTCCAGGTTTCTCTTCAGTGCTCTTCGAATCTGCCTGGCCTGTATTTGCAAGTAAGACAGTGATCTGTCAGCTTTCTTGACCCTGCTGTCGCCGATGGTGTAAAATGCTTTTGTTGTTAATACATCAGGGTCTATACAAACTCTCTTCAGCACCGTAATTCTGCCATTATTTCCATCATTGAAACGGAAAATTGCATCATATACTCTTATTTTGAGTACTTCCAAGTCCACCGAATGTCCTTTTTGAGCATCTAATACAAATTAAATTATTGAGGCTTTCATTTGCATTTTGAGTATTTCTGTGAAGACATTTACTAAATATATCAGGGTTTGTAAGAAATCTGATTGTGAAGACTTTATAGCCTGACAGTTCTACATCAATAAGTCTAAATCCAGTGTAATCCATATCGACATCACTCGCGCACCTGTCAAATTCATCTATCGCAAGTTTCAGTGCTGAAGCTGAGAGCTCATGTTCTTCATTTGGGGCTCCTTCCACTTTTTTGTTGGTAAACCGATTCTCATGAAACCTCCGTTTTCTAAACACAGGTTTTCCACCACCAATTATGCATAAATATTAACTTTCACATAAAGTTTTGCGATTTCAACCTTCCATCTTATAATATCTGTTAATATTCTCAAAATGTAAATATACCACATGCAAGAAAATTTTTAGGCAAAGTTATAGATGACAGCCAAAGATATCGAAAGAGAATAGCCTTGACACTGACATAAATTACGCTGAAGTAAGCAAGCATCTTTACAGCACAAAACATTTATCAATAATTATTTGTATCTAGAATTAAGTGCAATAATCTTGTAGATAGCTGTCTTTAAGTGTTGACAAATGTGTTTTGTGCTGTTTTATACAAACACTGAAACTTTTTCATGGAAAATTTTTCTTATTATATTTAAATTCAATTCAAACCTGTATCAGCTATCTAAAATTTCAGGATTACAACAACATTATTATTATTATTAATGTGGTTGTGATGACAATGATGCTGAGCCCTTGTTTCAAATACGTTACTTTTTTTTCATTCTGCAGAATGGATAGTGTAAGCGGTAGCCTGCGGGACAGTGAACCTACTTCACCAACTTCGCCAGGTTCACCTGATCCAACAGCTCCTCGTTCATTCAAAGCAACGTCACCCATTGCGTTAACTCAGGCATTATCTAGCCTTCAGTTAGACCCGCTAGCTTCTCTAAGAGGTATGTATATTTTATAATTTATTTTGGAATGCTAAGTTGTAATTTACATTAGAGTTACCTTCATGTACAGTTAAAATGAAGCTTTTCATCCATTTAAAGCTTGTGAAAAGACTTCACATATTTAGAAGTTGTGCATGGCTCCTATATTTCCCATGATCTTTCAAAGGAAATCGTATTCCAAGAAAATTAAGTTAGCCATGATGGAAACAATAAAAATCTCAAGTAAATTAAGTTCTAGTAAATCCATTTTATGTAAATGCCCGTATGTTGCTATTGGTCTTATTCTCTATGTCCATTTTTCAAATTACTTTTTCTTTATATGCTACTTCTTTTATTGAAAGAATAGATGAAAATTTATGCTGGGCAGGATAATAGTAATAATAATAATAAAATCTGTAAGAGAAACAACTTATTTATGCAAAAAATAAATCAAAATCTGTACTTGTATTTTTCAATAGCCCTTAACACGTTGGCTGGTGTGTGGCCACTGGCGGCCACAGCAGGCGGCTCTGACGTCACATGGCAGTCAATGTGTTAAACATTTTCTACATGTGGAGAATGGAATAAAGAAAAGATAAAAGAATGGGAGGCACTTGTTCGCAAATTGTGAAAAACTGTTCTAAACATTTTATCAGAAAAAGCACAAAGTGTAGGCAACGATAAATCTGTTACGAGTACTTTGTGCCTACAGCAATTTACTGCAAACCTTTTTCTATTGACTAATGCTTAAAAAGATAAAGAACAAAACTAAGATTTAAAAACTGTGTATATCTTTGTAGATTGAAATACTTCTCTCATCATTCATTATTGAATTTTATTTGTTAAGAAAACACATGTGAATATCTCAATTACAGTATATCCCCACTTTTTTGTTTCCGAATTTTATGTTTTCCCACCATTTACAACATTTTTAGCTGATCTTGTCAAGTTAAAAGTGTTGATTTGCCTCTGTTTTTTCTTTAACATTTTTCCTTGTGATTTACCTTTACTGAGACCACGTTCTTGGAGGGGGGGGGGGGGGAAACTGATGTATTCGACATAAATTGACACTGCCATGGCTTTTACCTTCAAGTAGTGTTTATCAACATTATGCAGTCAAGTTCATTGACAATTTGCATTAATTCAAATCCATATTTTGTGTTCCTTTGTATGCAGTACCCGTCCAGTTGAATTGCGTCACAGTGTCTAATAGGAGCATACATACTGTTGCTTTTTTCCTTTCCTTATATTGAGTGGTGGTGGGGGGAGGGTGGTGGTGGTGATTTTAAATTAAAGTTAATGGTTAAGATGATTAAATATCAGTTGTAACATAATTCTTAGTTTTAAAGCAAGACAATTCAGAAAATTACACCAGTTTTTGTTGGACTGAAAATTTATTAGTATGCAAGTACTCCGGTGCTGTTGTTGTCATTCTCTACAGTGCAGCAGATTTTGTTTCCTGTTTTTTTCTTTTAAGGATCAATAGTGCATAGCACTGCATTTTTACTGTTCTGGAATCATTTCACCTGAAAAAACTCTTCATAGTTCTGGAAATGTTTTGTTTAATGTAAGACAAGAGGAAGTTGTTCCTGGGTGTCCTCTCAACATAATACGGGATTTGAGGCAAAATAATGGGCTAAATGATAGGTGTACCATATCTAGAGACCTGCAAATAGTTGCAACTAGTTGGAGATAAAAACTACTGTATTTACTCGATTATAAGATGTTTTTCTCTCCCCCTCCCCCACCCCACCAGGTTTTTCATTCGGAAAATTCAGGGTTACCTTATAGTCACAGACATATTTATGAAATGAAATCGACTAAATAAACCTTCAATATACCAAAGTTGCTCTTCTTTCCAATGAAGCACAATAAATTATTTTAAATAATAAGTTTTGAATTAAAATGTTTAATGTGGTGTATTATTTGAACTGCCTTAATTTCGTTATACATGAGATTAAATATGAAAAGTGTGTATAGAATTGTTAGCTTCAGAACCAAAGAAATCAATATGGGATGTACACACTGAACTGAGTGTACTTTTTTTTAGTTCTTTGCACTTCTTTTTTACTACATGCATTTCCATATTTTGTGCTTAGTTTAATTTCATTAGGAAGCCTTGTGACATTTTAGGAATATGAAGATGAAGGAAAAAAAATTAAAATGGAAATGGCTCATAATCACTGTATCAGGATAAAGTTGCGAAACTTCAGTCAATATAAGATGTTTGTTTAAAACGTATCATACCGAGAACAACGATTTTACAGGCTGTTAAGTAGTAACTGAAGTGAAGCATACCATATTGGGCAGCAGGTCGATCCAGCAGTCCACACCACACTACATCACTCCACACACCTATTGGTAGCACAGCATTTTCCACCACCCCTTACTCCAAGTTGTGTGTGTGTGTGTGTGTGTGTGTGTGTGTGTGTGTGTGTGTGTGTGTGCATTCCCAGTTTGGAAGGAGGACTTTTTTGTTCAAAAACTTGACCAGTTCTCTCTATTGTTCCTGACTGCTGCTCAGTGCCTCTCGTATATGGCAAGCAGCAGTATCTCTTTTTGAAAGTTATTTTTCTCTCATGGATTAACGTTGTTTGTCTGTTGCAATAATTTGAATTCCAATGTGTATAATTTTTTTTTTTTTTTTTTTTTTTTTTAAATATTTCAAAATAACATGAAAATAGGTCAAAAATTAATAAACTACTTCTGATTTACAGCTGCTTCACCAACATATGGTGTTCCATCATCCCCACCTCATATCACGTCACCACCACTACCTGCAAGGCCACCATCTATCACAATGGAACCTCTGGATGCAGAAGCACTAATTACTGTTGAAATTCTGCTCGTTAGTGCCAATTGCCCATCCAATGAAGGCAGTGGAGAAGCATTACAAGTTGCTTCTATCCAGTTTAATAACCTGGATATAATAGGTAATACTCCAAAAAGTATTATTCAATTGAAAATGTGTATGGGGAAGCAGGGAGGTGAAGTTCTTTCATTACATTGAAAGATAGAGTATTTTGGTTGTAATACAAACTGTAATGGCTAGTGTTTACAGAGGGTTGAATAGAGTATTTAAAATTTAGAGAGCTTTGTACTTAACTTTCCTTATCATTATCATTATTGATTTAGGCATGATGTTTCCACAACTGAGTAATGATTCAATTAGTGCCTAAATCAAGATTTAGACAGGTCTTGTGCAATGAAGTTCTCATAGTTTGTTTCAAAACTACTTGTTTATTAACAATTAGTTTACATCTGTCATATACCAAATATATCACCAGTTTGACGAATAACATGACTATTTCATCATAACATAACAAGAACTTGGATGTGACAGCAAACACCACAGAGAAGTAGTACAAGAAGGAAGTGCTGATGTTTCTAAAACACTGCAGAACATTGTACACATTAAAAAAGTCTATAAAAATTAAGTACCATTAGCTTTAGACACAGTAGAAAAAAATGTTAGCAAGGTCTAATGTGTGGGTTACTAGCAGTCATTAATTTAAACTGTTGAAAAAGTAGTGTGTTTGGTTTGAATAGTTTGATATTGATCCAATAGATACACCAATAACATATTTATAGCCATTTATTTTTGTACACTTTTTTTAATTTATATAGTTTATTTTTGTTTTGTCAGCCCTTAATAGAAGAGTGCAAAAAATGATAAATAATGAAAAACGTGTTACAGTAGAGGACAGAGCTCTTAATTGGAGGTTAAATTCACTGTTTCTTTATCTTATGTGCTGTATTTGAAATATTGTGTATCCTCTAAAATTTATGTGTAAAGTATAAATCTCATAAAAGCATTTTGTATGATGGGCCATAAAGTCGAGAGTCATTGGCCATTTTTAATTAGTAAATAAACTAGGGGAAAGAGAGTTCTCTGGAGCATCTAGAAAAATGCCACAACCATCAGATCACAGTCATGTGACATGTTTGATCCCTAGCTTCGAATTACATTCAGCAAAATTGTTTCTGGTTTCCTCAATAAGATGTAATAGAGGATACATGATTTTAGTGAACATATTTGTAAAGTACTACACACTATTTATAACATTACTGTATTTTGACTCATTAACACTTTCTTTATGGGAACATTGTTCATGTGCATAAGGTGGTTCCCAGACATTGTTCATAGGAAAGATATCTGAAATTAATGTAATACCCCTTTACCTATTTTGCAACACAATTGTAGTAAGTAATTTAATTTATAGGTTTGGATTCTTACTACCCCATATTTTAAAACTAAAGGTGTGCTGTTAGCGAGTGCAGTTTCACAGAATAATACTGAATTATTATCTGAAGTTTGTGAATATTGCACAATCAAAATGAGGGAAAATATGTTATTTGAACTGATAAAAGCAGTGAAAGTGATGGTTTGTTTCATGTGATCATTTTTCATATGCATTATCATCTTAATGTCTTGTTTGGATGAGTTACGAGTTACCTAATTCTTCACCTACTTGTGATGTGCTGTTTTGCTGATTGTTCCACAGAATGGAAGAAGTAATGTAATTTTCTTGTTATTATAATGTTTGGTAATTCTACTTCTTTGGGAGTGCCATAATGTCACCAATATTTTGTACTCCATAAACTATTTTTTTGGGATTAGTGTGAAAATTGCGGAAACATTTTTATGTGATGTATCATAACAAAATTTCTTGTAAGTGATACGGGACAATATCATGCTTGTATTTGGTTATTCCACTGTCCAATTGGAATAAGAGTGTAACTCTTGACAGGTTTTAAGGTGGGAAACTAAGATCTGATCTCAGTTCAAAGTTGTTACCTCACAAATCCACTGTGGATGGTTTGTGAGGTTCTTGGTGTTTCCTGATTTGGTGAAAGATGTGGGTATGCGTCCATAAGATATGCCCAACAGTACCACTAAACACAGTAAAATTGACACTGGAGAGTCAATTGGGTGAATATCAAGGTGGACTTAGAGAGGGAAGATATTACTCCAAACCAATTTTCAATCTGAAAGCTATAATTGTACACATACTAATAACCTCTAAAAATATAGTTGTAACATTTATTGACTTTAAGAAAGCTTTCGACTCAGTTGATAGGGAATCCCTAGATAAAGTAATCTGTGAATTTAGAGTTAAAACTAAATTGGCAAATATGATTCATGAAACTCATACAGACATGAAAGAAAAATTTATGGGTGAAATATTGTGACTGTCTAATATATAAAGCAGTGTGTCCCTATGTTTGTACATGTTGCATACAAATCTACAGTTTTGTTCCAATTTTTATGAAATTTTGTACACGCAAGCCTCAATCCATGTGGAAGGTCGCCGTAAGTGTAAGAATCACATACGATACATAGTACACGAGATATGAAGTCATAAACAATGATACGCGCTAAAAACTGCTGCATTTAGCGACAATGCTGCTCATTTTCTCGTAAACCACTGTACCGATTTCAACCAAATTCGGTACCACATTCCTTAGCGTGAGCTAACAATTGCTGCAGGGTTAAGAATCACATACGACACATGATTCAGAAGATATGACGTCATAAACAATAGGAATTGCAAAAAATCGCCACATAATGCAGTGAAACTTTAAAAATATGCTATATGAGGATGAGAGTACTTCGCGACTTGCAACAAACTTTAAACATATTTTCAAACCTTTATTAATCTTTTACTCACTAACAACCATAGCAAAATGATTTAAGGAAAAAAGTTTCTCGCTTACTACTTTTCTGCTGTTTATGTAGTAAACTAAGGCATTCGGTATGTCATTACAATTTATAATTTGTACGCTACAAATTGTAGCCGCAGGAAATTTTACAGACAGTATACACACATATAGTTTAATGTACATTCTAAACTGAATCACAGTACAACATGTAGTTCATTACATATGAGCACATAAACAGCAACGTTCACGGAATACCGATCCTTCCCACATCAAGTTTTAATCTATTACTTCTTTACTACTAACTGTATTTCCAAGAAATTTTACATACAGCGCTTATACATATGAATATATACCTGAGAAATGGCAGGAATAAATAAATAAATAAATACCCGGGCAACGCCAGGTTTTCAGCTAGTTCAAAATAAATATAGGTGTCCGGCAGGGCGATGGTTTATCTCCACTCTTTTTCAACTGTGTTATGTTGAAAATTGTACAAATTTGGAACAAAAAAACTGAAAGAATCCAAAATATTGCCCCTCGAGCTGGGAAAAAGGAACAAAGGTATTGCAATAAATTGTCTAGCAATTCCAGATGACTTTGCCATACTTTCAGGAACCCTTACAGATGCAGCAGTGAAAGTCAGTCTCCTTGAAAAGACAGCCAACATGACAGGCTTGAGAATCTCTTCCAAGAAAACAAAATTTTTGACAAATCTAAAAATTTCCCCAATGTTTTTAGTAACAGGTATTGGTCAGTTAGAAAAGTAAAGAAATTCAAATATTTGGGTGAGGCAATTCAAGAAAATGGTTTGGAAAAATATGCTATAGATGAGAGGATACACAAAGTGGAAAGAGCTTACAACAAAAGTGCTCATCAGCAAAACATAAAATAAACCACTATAACAAGGTAGTGAAACCAGAATGCCTGTATGCGAGTGAATGTCTATTACTGAACTACAAGCTTGATAAAATAGAAATATCAGAAAGAAGAATTTTAAGGACAGTATTAGGTCATCTAAGAATTGCAGAGTGTTTTGGAAATTTACCAGAACATAGAAAATATATCAAAAATAATAAGAAAAAGGAGACTGCTACTTCTTGGACATATTTACAGAATGGATGATAATAGACTAACTAAATGAATCAACCACTACCTGAATTTAAGAAGTCAAGAAGGACCTAGAAAGGAACAACATACATTAAGAAGAATTAATATAAATGGAGATTTTTAGGAAGAAAGTCATACAAATGGAAGATTCCAAGGCAGGAAGGAAAAGAAAACATGCACTAAGTGGACTGAAGACAGGAAAATGAAGCACAGTCAAACAATTAAAGAATGCTGGAAGAAGTACAACTAAGGAGGAAGAGCTGAAATTGTAATGTGGTCCTTGGAAGACTGGATCGCAAGAAGAAGAAGAAGAAGAAGAAGAAGAAGAAGAAACATATGCAGAAGTAGCTTGACAGTGACGAAAAGATCTATATACAGTAAAACCTCGTTTTTACATTCTCGGTTTTTATGTTTTCCCGCCATTTACACCATTTTTTTGTCAGTCCCGTCAAATTTCCTATGTTTACAATGTTAATTCGCCCTCGTTTTTGCATTAACATATTTACACGTTTCCCACATTTTACGCTTTTTGAAAGCATGTTCATGAAGAAAAATGACTTATTGTACATAAATTGACGCTAGCATGGCGCTTAAAAATTATTCGCAGTCGAGTTTCTTGACACTTTGCATTTATTCGAATGTATATTTCGCGTTTCGTTGTTGACTTAAGACGCACCGATTTGTGGTGATGTAGTTCCTCTTTCCACCAGCTTCTTTGCCAGAGCGCCTGGCATGTACTCAAACAATCAGAACCAGTTGCTTTGTTGAAGTGAGAATAAAATAGAGTTGCATTGTTTTTGTGATGCATATTTCTGTCAAAGTTGGGTATCATAATACCCACAGCCTCAAAAAAGCGATAATAGTAAGAGATGACGATCCTATGCAAACGTTACAAAAATAGGTATGCATATGTTTGTATTCGAGAACACGAATAAATTCTCTAATATCGTCTTGTGAAACATCTAACAATACAAAAAGAACGGAACTTTTTGAGTTTTACTATGTAAATGATTAATGCCGGTAAAAGGCAGTAATTTTGAAGATGTTACATAGCCTGGCAGCGGCGTCCAAACGATATCTATTGAAGCGGTTCAGGTAATTTTGAAGATGTTACATAGCCCAGCAGTGGCGTCCTCGATTATAATGAATGAAATTACGTCAAAAATTTCTACTTCCCATAAAATTACATTTTGCCTGGTGCTTAAAATAGTAAAAATTTGGATAACCTTTATTGTATAATAAACTTCCTGGCAAGTATTTAGATGCCTATTATGTACATATATCACAAATAAACTACAAAAATGCAAGGCTGATCCAGTAAGCATATTTTACCATTTAAAACATTATTTCTTGCATTTTACATTTTCCTGCATTTTACACCATTTCACTGAAGTCCCTTGAAGAGCATAAAATCGAGGTTATACTCTATATGGATGTAAAAACTAGCTGACATAACCTGAAAATGACCTATGCCGAAATAGGCATCTGTTATAATAAATAAAATTTAACTTGGAAAACAGTAATTGAAGTTTATTTGCATACTGACATTAAAAGACGTTATAAATGTTGAAATGTTGTATATTGCAGTTCTTAAAAGAATTTTCATTCATAAATAAAGTTTCTCTTACTCCATTACAAATCAGTTCTTACTCTAAAAATTACTCTTAAATGCAAGATGATATGTAAGAGTTAGAATGTGCCTAGAATTTCTTCAAATGTGGACTGTTTGATACTCATTCATAACTTAAGAGGATCAGCCTCTTATTTCAGGCCGAGAAGACCACCCATTTATGCCATTATTAAAAACTGCTGTCTTCCGAGTGACATAGTGGTCAAGCATGACTGCCTGGTAAACAGGATGACTCAGGTTTGAATCCCATTTGGGCCCACATTTTCAACTACTTCCATTGAATTATTTCAATGCCTACTAACAGCTAATGTTGTAAATTTCATGTGTACATAATTATACCTACATTGAAGGTCACACTTTATATATATTTAAATACACTCTTAATAATAGTAACAGTAGCAGTTATAATAATTATAATAATATATCTCTTATGGTTTTTGGTTAGTTGAAACTTTTACCTTGCAGCTAACCAAGAGACCATTGTGGAACTTCTGGGCTTTATGCAAACTATCTTCCCCCACTTTAATGGAGGGAGTGGAAGAGCCAGAGCTGGAATTCCAGCTCCTTCTCCTGAACCTATAGAGGAAATTGAAGGAACAAATTTGGAACTAACACGAACGGAAGTGACCTTTGACTTTCATCGATTAAATGTGCTGCTTTTACGTGCTGTTGTAAGGGATGGAACTATAGTAGGTCGTAAAATTGCCACAGCTACAATGTCACAGGCAAAAATACTTGCTACAGTAGGTAAGTACCAATATTTATTTTTTTATCCAGTTGTGTAACTGAAATTACATACAAGAAAGTATTTTTTCCTCATTTTCTTAAGATGAGAATACTATTTTTAAATTTGGTTTTACAAATAAATGCTTTTAGGTAATTTAATTTGCATTTTAATAACAATACAAAATGAATAGATTTACTCAACTCTCTCTCTCTCTCTCTCTCTCTCTCTCTCTCTCTCTCTCTCTCTCTCTCTCTCTCCTTTTACCATTTTCTGTATGGGTTGTAAGTGTCCCTATCGATTTGTTGATGGAACTCATTGATTTGCTGTATAATTCCTGATTGAAAGACAAATTCTACTATGTTAAATGAGTTTTACGAAGGAGTTATTCAAGAAGAGTTTCTATGTTTTCATAAAAGGGCTGCAAATGTTGTACCCATGTTTGGCTCAAGTAATTGAAATTGAAATTAAAGAAGTCACAATTACATGGCAACTTGAGTGATGACAGATTCCTCTTGTCTTCAGCAAATGAAGAGTAATTAAATAATTTTTGTTTGTTTGTGATAAATTTTGTTAAGTTCAGAAAGTTCAGACGTCCAAATGTTTGTAGAGTCTATGGGACTTAACTATGGGGTCATCAGTCCCTAAACTTACAAACTACGTATGAACTAGCTAATCCTAAAGACGGCACAAATATCCATGCCCAAGGGGGGATTCGAACCCCCGACCGTAGTGGCCGTGCAGACCGTGACTGAAGCGCCTTAGTCCCCTCGGCCACCGCGGCCGGCTTTTGTTAAGTCATGCCACAGTCGGTAGAAAAGCACCATATATATATATATATATATATATATATATATATATATATATATATATACACGGCTCGTCGATAGAAACGAATAAAATCACACACAAACACACATACAAGCTTTCACCACCACTGGCAGCTTCTTCAGGAAAAAGAGGAAAAAAGGGGAGGAGAAAGGGAAGGATATGGGTTTTAAGGAAGTGGAAAAGGAGTCATTCCAATCCCAGGAGTGGAAGGTGTCTGTCTAGGTGTGTTTGCGTTTCGATATGTCTGAGAGAGTGTGTGTGTGTTTTTGTTTACCTTCCTTTTTTTCCCCTAAGGTAAGTCCTTCCACTCCTGGGATTGGAATGACTCCTTTTCCACTTCCTTAAAAACCATATCCTTCCCTGTCTCCTCCCCTTTTTTCCTCTTTTTCCTGAAGAAGCTGCCAGTGGTGGCGAAAGCTTGTATGTGTGTTTGTGTGTGATTTTATTCGTTTCTATCGACGAGCCGGTCCTTTTGGTAAGTCATCTCTTTTCTATTTTTTATTTTTGTTTATCCCACCAGGAAAGTTTCCCTCTATAATTTTCGTATATATATATATATATATATATATATATATATATATATATATATATATATATATATATATATATATATTTTTAATTCTCTCAGATCTAGTTGTGTTAATTTTTTCATCCCTAACATAATTTTATACATTTTGTATTTGCCTTTCTTCCTACACTTCAGCTGAAATGTAAGAAGTTTCATGGGAAAACCAACAATCGGAAATGGTATAATATCGACCTTCAGTTTTTGAATTTCCAAGTTTGGCATAACATGAAACCTAGCTATATGTAGGCCAGTCTTGTGTTCGGTACACAACTGTTCTGCTTTCTAAGTGACGGCTGTGAAATATACCGTATTACAGTAACGTAACCACTCAGGCAGCATAGGAGCATGATGGGACAAGTATGCAATCATATGAGCATTGGTGGCCCATGGGCCAACAAACTACATGTGGGCTAATTATATGGCTACCCTTGTGTTACACTATCAGCTCATGTGTCCTGTAAGAGTTGGGACCTGGTATGCATTCACATGTTCATGTTTGCAGGAAATGATGTTGTGATTCATGGATCTCTTGGTGGACTGCAGTTGTTGGACTTGACACCGGAAGGTCATCTTCACCCACGGATCCTGTCACTTGGAAAGGACCCTCTTGGAGAAAGAGATTCTGTAGCAGGATTGAATGCTGATCTCTATTCCTTTGGGCAACACCATCACCAGGCTTCTGATGCGCTGAGTTTTAGTGTGTGCAGACCTCTGAATCGTCATACATCACTGACAGAGGGTTTGTTTGTGTAAACTTTATTTGATATAATTTCTGATGATTATATGTTTCAAAAGTTGATCAGCTGTGTATTAACTTTGTTCCTTTGAGCATACTGATGTTTTAAGAAGTATGAAAAGTAAATGGGGGGAAGTATAATAAGGTTAAGCAAATCTTCTTGAAATTGTAAAAATATTAAAAAATCAGTGTAATTACAATTTTATTATTTACTGTAGTTCTAAAAACAGATGAAAGATTTGAAAGTATGAACTGGAGTGATGTTGCTCATTTATTCTAGCTTATAAATTAGACAATCTCTCACTAAACTAACAAAATTGTTTCTAATGGCATAGTCTAATTTCATAATTAGTATCAAACAAATACTATTTTTCCACCATCTGTTGATTGTTGTAATCATAGAACTGAGTAAACTGAATTCAGAACTGTTTGAATGCTATTGAAAATTAGACTGGCAACTATGAAACATTAAGGCCTACCTAACAAATACAATATTGTGTCTAGGATTTTACTGCTAACATTTTGTATGTTTCGTAATTAATTTAACATTTGCAATTGCTACCCCCGATACTTCCTAGGAGAGAGGTTACAGTTCATAGTGCACTGTTTTTCCTTTATACTTTCTTTAATGCTGGGTATAGCTCGTGCAAGAAGTTTTTGCCCCTGTCTTCTCAACTTGGGTGCTGGGTGAGTCCATTCCTTGATTTTGGAGTTTTCTTTTTAATGATTCTTATCTGTGGAAATATACGGTACTTTCTAGTGCCAGTCTGCTCTAAATTTAAATGATAATTTTTTGGATGCTTTGGAATTTGACTTAACATAGGGCATTTAGAACAAACTTACATCTGTGGTACTCAGATAGGGGAATTCCTGCCAACAAGACTGGTAACACACTGCAGAAGCTAAGTATTGGATAGTTTCAAAAAGAAACAGCATTCATGGAAAAAATAACATTTGTTTGATGTTTTTTTTTTTTTTTTTTTTTTACATTCTAGTTCCCCTCCCCCCTCTCTCTCCATTGAGCTTGAAATAGTAACAGTGAGAACACAAGTTACAGCATTATGAACTGTTTTTCCATGAAATACAGGGTACTGCAATCCTTGTAAGAATGTTCAATGATGAATTGTATGTGAAAGAAATGTTAGAACTAACTTCCTATCTGTATATGATACACATTTCATACATTTTGCTTTCCTAATTTTTTGGATCTGTGAAACATAGAATAATGGTAATATCATTTATACTACATGTCATCATTAGTTGTACTATCCTGTTAAATCTGGACTTTTTCTTATTTTCCAATAGGTCTGAAATGGCCAGAAATAAAGATCCGTATGGCTTCTGTGTGGTATACACACTCTCCTCAAATTGTAGCAGAATTGCAGTGTTGTGTTGCAGAATTTCAGCAGTATCTCACAAATTTGGCTCGATCTATAAAGTCAGCTGCTACAGAAATGGCTATAGGGCTGGTTCAAGCTCGGTAAGTTACACGTGCTCTGCAGTAAAAACTGAGTCCATTTGTTTATGATGTATGGGTATATTATTTGATAATTTTCAGTCACATTGTCTTCGATATAAAGCAGACAAGATTGCAAAAAAGGCTTCTATTATAGCACAATTAAAAGACAAATATGTCCTGGCTAGAGTCAAATGTATAAAATAGCTTCTCGACTTATCTGTCAACTTAAAAAATATTTAAATAAGAAAACCTTGAGATATTCACATATCTGTGAAGCAACATGATACATCTTCGAGCATTTTACATGCTACTGATAGTAAAAGTTTGTACGAATTTAATAATAATAATAACAATAATAATAATGATGATGATGATGATGATACATATTATAGTAGTATACGTAACATATAGACTATCTGAATACAAACATACATGAGTATAAGTTAGAATGTTAGATCATCTTTTGTACAGTCAAATTATTTTTCAGTCATGTAGAAAGCCTTCATTTTAAGCCAGTGTTGTACAATATTACTGAAGGTTTTTATTCTGGAAGAGAGTATTTCTGGTGGCCGTGCATTGAAAAGTTTTATTCTATGGTATATGTAGCTATTGTGAGTCATAATTGGACTGGTACCTTTGACAAAGATCTTTTATCAAAGTCGTTTCATCAAATCTTTCACAGTGTAATAGGGCATCTTTTATAAAAGATTTATTTTATAAAATTTGTTTTATAAAAGTTAAAGTGAGGGCCTAGCTTTTTTTTATAAAAGTTTGCCATTGTATCTATGCATTCTTCCTTGTTTTGGTGCATTTTAACCTACAAATTAATGTCAAAGTGTATTTGTCGCTTGTCTACTGCCGTAGTGATTGATGCTAAGCATGAAGTGTATGGAATTTTCTTAATACAAAGCACAGTGACTAAAATATGCGATTCGAATTGTGTAAAGGAAAAGCTACTGCTGTCATTTGTATTCATAGTGGCTCACTGTGGGTGATGGAGATTCATAAGTGAAATGAATGTTTGTATTTGTACTCTAGCCTAACCTCTTAATTCCTCCTTCAGTGATTTAGTTCATTTTTGTCTGGAATAATAAATGAAATGGTAGGTCTGCACTGCAGCATTCGTGTGTTTTATTGCCTGCTGGAATACATTTTGTTTGGTGCTGTAAATGGGACAATCTTCAGCAGAAATAGAATTTGTAAATAGAAATTAACAAAACCTGAGACTGTTTTTCGTCTAAAACATGTGAAAGGCATGAATTATTGCCACTACTGCCAAGGCTCTCTATGCAGCAGAATAGCACCTTGGCAGTGGAACACAGAAGCTGAATTAAAGTTTGTGATGTGGAGCGAAATCGTGGTTAGACTATTCCGAGGTGCCTTAATCGCTAATGATGTGGTGGTATAACGGTAAGACGTCTGCCTAGTAAGCATGGAGGTCTGGGTTCGATTTATGGCCGCATCACAAATTTTAATTCAGTGCTTCACCTTTATCATTAATGTCTTTGAAATAGAATTCATGATTTGGATAAATCAGTTAGCGCCACAGTTTTTCTAGCTTTGCATGTTCCATCTTGAAATTGAACCACAAGTCCAATTATTTATATGGATATTTCATGTTTCGGAGACTCGGGCAATATAAGTCTCATGCTGCATAAACTGTAGAATGTCTTGTGCAGTGCATAAGGCACAATGATGCTCATGCAAGCATAACATGAAAGAACTGTGAAAATATTCTCTTCTTAATTATGGTAAATTCTGTAATGTTATGCCGGCCGCGGTGGCCGAGGTGACTGAGGCGCTCCAGTCACGGTCAGCACGGCCACTACGGTCGGGGGTTCGAATCCCCCCTCGGGCATGGATATTTGTGCCGTCCTAGTTCGTAAGTAGTTCATAAGTAGTTTGTAAGTTTAGGGACTGATTACCCCGTAGTGAAGTCCCATAAGCTTAACAAACATTTTGTAATGTTATGATCAGCACGATACATGTAACTATTTCAGTGTTTCTTTACTTACATATCGACACAGTTAAAGAGCTTCCTGAAATATCAATTGTGATGAGTTTAAGTATTTACAAATGTGTGGGCAAATTGAAATGTTTTGTCACCAGTTCTCAAACAGTTTTTATGATTATGTCCTTGCAATGTATGTCATGAAGTAATTTTTTGTGAGCACTTGTTATTTCCTCTCGCTATTCACAGTTTCACATAAAATTGCTTTCATTCTCTTCAAAGATTGCACTCCAGAGAAACATGACATTACATGCTATAACACAGGCAGTTAACTATTTCAGAGTCTTTTCCAAGCAGCTATATAAAAAAAATCTGATGTAGTGTAATATGATCCAGAGAAGTAGATTGGTTGAAGATGTTAGATAAAAGTTTTGTCCAAGGAAAAGTCCGTTCAAAGTCCAAGAGATAGCACCACTGCCTCATAGATCATGTTCAGTTAGTAGCATCTTTGGAAAGAACGCACTCAAAGTTGCAGCCATATTGGTCTATTTCTTTGTGTTTGAAATTCATGTGAAACAAAGAAGTGGAATGATTGTCAAAGAATGGATGAGAAAGAATTTCATGTGGTGATTAAACAATACTTTATGAAAGGCAAAACGCCTCAGGAGACTAAAGAGGAGCTTGATAAACTTTGTGGTGACTATGCACCTTTGATTAGAACAATTTATAAGTGATTTCAAAATTTTAGGAGTGGCTATATGGGCTCCTAGTGGAGGTACGACGCCAGAAATCGTTGATAAAATCCATGATATGGTGATGGATGGCAGAAGAGTTAATGTGCATGAGATTGCTAGTTCTGTGGGAATCTTGAATGTAAGGTTTATAATATTTTGTATAAACATTTGGACATGAGAGAGTTATCCGCAAGACGAGTGCCGCGATTGATCATGCTTACCCAAAAGTGTTATTGTATGAAGTGTTGCAAGGAGGGTTTGCAGCTGTTAAGGAAAAATCCTTAGGACTTTTAAGTGTCGTTTCTTTCCTGTGGATGAAACATGGATACATTACTATACTCCTGAGACCAAAGAACGATCGAAACAATTGTGTGGTTCATTAGGTGGATTGGTGATCGTAAATGGATCACACGGTACTGTAAAAAGTAAAGACACATTCGTAACAAAACAAATGCCCACGCATAAACACTGTTCAATGACATCACGGTGGAGTATATATTCAGTCAACTTCATCTATTTAACGGCATAACCTGCCATAATCACTCGCAAAAATACCTGACGAACACAACAATCCAAACTGTAGCTTTATATCTGGTGCTATGAAAACATTTAAGCACTTATTGCTTCTCATTGGTTCCATCAAAGCAGCACGCCCTTGGCTATATGAAACGTAGTAGGTATGTTGCCAACCTAAGCATGCTACAGAAGCACCGTGATGCTCTCCTTGTCACTGATAAAGATTTTTTTCTTCTATCCCCAGATCTTCCGATACACTGAACAAATCCCAGTAGTTCCGCGACATGTGTGTTTAACTTTCTATTTATAATAATGGAAAGTCCAGGTTGGAATAAATAATATAGTGAGGACAGTTTACTACTCACCGCAAAGACGTGGCGACGAGCTGCGACAGGCACATACAAAAGACACACACATTTTTTAGCTGAATGTGTTGTATGTGTGTGTCTTTTGTATGTGCCTGTCGCAGCTCGTCGCCACGTCTTTGCGGTGAGTAGTAAACTGTCCTCACTATATTATTAACTTTCTATTTAAGTGTAGATGGCCTGCCACCTAGCGGCAGAATGACAGACTATGATTTTAGCAGACAGTTTATTCGCCATCGATTAATAGAAGCCATTCTATAATTAAACTTTCACGAAAATGTATTAGTGCGGCCTATATTCGAGATTTATTTTTTTACTATAAAAAGTGTCAAACGTTAAGCTGCACCCTATATTCGCACAATACATTGCCCGTATTGACGAGAAAAACAGTTCTGAAAAAGGTTAGCTGTCTATCAAAACCTCAATTTAAAGTAAACACGCATTAATGTTAAAAGAATTCCGGTCTCTAGAAAAACGTTAAATAGGGGCTCTACTGTACACACAGAGTTTATACACAAAACAGAGTTTATATATCATTTATTCTGTGAAATCTCTCCACTTTCTCGTAGCATCCACTGTGCAGTGACCGACTGCTTGTCATATCTGCTACAAAGACAGAATCACGCAGTAACTACTGCATTGCTAGGCCACTCATATGCAAATTAATGCCTTGATAAACTCAAGTCGATCCAGGAGGAAAATGTAGTTCATTTTGTAACAGTACAACCATACAGAAACTTCATTTAATAAATAGAGCACTATTTGTTTTTAAGTTACAGGACCTATTTCTGATTGTATTTTATTTGAAATTAATTTGTGTGTAACTAAAGACTTCGCAAAAGAGAAAAGATGTACTTGCTTTTGCAGTGTGCTGTATTGTATTTGACTTCTGTTGGCAGGACAGAGCTATTAGCTCAGACATTTTATACAAATAACAAGTTGTCAACGTCATTTACTGCCATTGGGTCTGAAACACCATCTCCAAAACGAAGAGGTCAGAGCAGTATCTCTCAATCTGCAGCTGATCTGATGGATAGTGTAACCAGTACACAGACACCATACAGCCCCAGTGAAGATGGAATACTCGACCAAGTCATCAATATAAAGTAAGTAATGGCTTCTTAAGGGTGACATAATTTCAAATCATAAAGATCAAGAGTGAATATGTTACATAACTTTTTTAAAGTTTGCTGAAAAAATACATGTTGAAGTTCATACATGGTGGAGATCTAAATTTATTTTAAATAAATACTTTGTTCTCAATACTCTGAGACATTATGTGAAAATATCTATTTTTTGTCTTAATTTCTGTACTGCTGTGTTGACAAAGCTCAGAAAGCTGAAAGTGGCATTTAAAATGAGATGCTGCACTATCTGTCATATGTACAATATTGCAGTACACAAAACACGATAGAGCCTAGCACTGCGCGACGCTTACACGAGTGTTAGCATGCTGGGCAGCACTGCAGTGCGCACCTTGCGTGATCTGTCTGGAGCAGAAGACTTCCACATCCATTGCGGTGCTGGAGTCGAGTGGATCTAGTTGGGACCTTCAAGTATGGGTGGAAATGTGCCGCATAAAAAAGGCCTCCTGTCGTTCCCCAACCGGTGCCCGGGACAGAACTGGTGACAAGCTGGTGGATGTGGAGACAGTGTGGATGAAGGTGAAGGCCATCTGGTGGTGGTGCCCCCCTTCAGAGACAGTGGGCTACCCCGAGGGGGAAGCTCTTTCCTGGTAATCTCTGGTAACTGTGGTGCCGTTGTAGCACTGGGGGGGGGGGGGGGATGCAGCAGGTGAAGCTCCTCGTAAAGAGGCTGAGACTCAGATGGGAAAGGGGTGAGAGTACTTTGAGGAACTGCTGCACTGAATTGGGGTGTATGTCATTGAGAAGCCGGTGCTTATGGAGAGGGGGTGGGAGTCCGTTCTGCAACAGAGCTGATTTTGGTGATGACATATCTTCCAGTCCCCTACCCTTAAGGTGTAGAGCCTGTGGCCGTTGCAGTGCTGGACAACTGCAGGTATCCAGCGGGGATTGCGACCAAATCCCTGTGCCCAGACTGGCGTACCCGCTGGAAAACCTGGCAAAGACTGGCGAGGATCAGGATGGAGAAGGTGCAGCAGAGTCCGCGGTTGGTGGCTGTGAAGGAGCTGGGCTGCAGGGCTGCTTTCCTACATTGGAGTAGTTCGATATGTCACCAAAAAAAGTCAATGCCTCCTCAGCGGGAAATGTCTGTAGGTACCTTTTCATTTGGGTCTTGAATGTATGCACTATCCGCTCGGTTTCCCCATTTGATTGCGGATGAAAGGGGGGTTAGCGAACATGACAAATGCTGAAGCGCGCACAAAGTCCTGTAAAGCCTGCGAAAGAAACTGAGGGCTATTATCTGATACTAGAGTGACTGGCAGACCTTCCACCGAAAAAATTTTTGAAAGTGCTTGGATGGCAATCTTGGAAGTAATTGAAGAACAGTTATCTACATATGGGAAGCGTGAATATGCATCAAACACAATGAGCCAATAACCATTTAAAAACAGGCCCACGAAATCTAAGAGGACGTTCTCCCAGGGCTGGGTTGCAGGAGGCCAGGGAGAGGAATGCTGCCCTGGGAGACGCTTGTTGGCTAGCACTCTGAGGTCAAGCTGCCACTAGATGTTCTATTTCTCTGTCCATGCCAGGTCAGTATACACGTTGGTGAGCCAAAGACTTAGTAAGGGAAACACCCCAGTGTCCCTCGTGTAACAGCTGGAGAACTTCACGTTGCAAACTTGTGGCAACCACCAAGCGGAGATCTGCATCTGCAGTCGAAAGGAGGAGAACTCCCTCTATGACGGAGAGGTGGTCTTGCAGAACAAAGTAATTGCGATGAGGGTCAGAGGCACGGCCTGGAGGCTGGGAAGATCACTCCTGTTGAATGAGACACTTCACTTGCCGAAATACTGGGTCCGCTGCCGTCGCCTTTGCGACTCAAGAACTAGTGATCGGGAAACCGTCCACTGCTTGGCGGGAAGTGACATCCAAATGAAAACACATTATCTCTTCCCAATCGAACTGCAGATCTCGGCCCACCAGAAGTCTGGAAAAAGCATCGGCATTGGCGTGCTGACCAGTTGGGTGAAAATGAATGTCATACTGGTACTTTGAAAGGAACAGGGCCCAGCACTGTAGCCGGTGGGCAGCCCTATCTGGAATTTTGGAGGATGGGCTAAACAATGATATTAATCGTTTAAGGTCTGTGATTAACTGAAACTTCGTGCCATACAAGAAGGGATGTAACATGCGATGTGCAAGGATGGTCCCCACTCCATATTGTGAAGCATCCGTAGCCACGACCAACGGCTTAGATGGGTCTAAGTCGCCAAACACCGGGTCGATGTGCGGCGACCCTTCAAAGAAGTGAAAGACTTGCATGTGGGTGACCACTCAAAGGGAACACCCTTGTGCGGAAGGCAGTGCAAGGGATGAGCCAAGGTGGAAGCTCCAGGGATGAACCGGTAGTAATAGGCGATCTTACCTAAAAAAAACTTGCAACTCCTGCAGTGAAAGGGGCGCGGAAGGTACCCGATACCGTGCACCAAATTCGCCAGAGGCTGGACGCTGTGCCTAGAGATGACATGGCCCAAGGAATTGAGGGACAGTTGAAAAAATTTTGATTTACTGAGATTGCACCGCAGGTCCACCGACCGGAATTTGAGGGAAACGGTCTGGAGGTTGTGTGTGCAAGTGTTCCTTCATGTTGCAACCTGTGACTATTATGTCATCAAGTTAATTGATGCAGTGGGGGATTGTTGATGTAACCTACTCGAGATAATGTTGAAATATGGTCGGTGCTCCAGCCATCTCAATGGCCAGACAATGGTATTGAAAAAGCCAAATGGGGTGTTGATTATTGCAAGACGTTTCAAGTCCTCATTAATAGGTATCTGGTGGTACGTCACCGAAAGATCAAAAAATTGGGCTCCCATTAGCTGGGCGAACACTTCTTCTGAACGAGGTAGTGGGTTGGTACCCACCACTGATTGGGAATTGACGGTGGCCTTAAAGTCGCATTTTGCCGGAAGTTTCCTCACAATAACTAAAGGTGTGGCCGATTCACTGGAAGATGTGGGTAGAACCACCTCGAGAGCTGCCAGCTGGTCCAGTTGTACCTTTACCTGATGGTGGAGAGCCAAGGAGATCTGCCTAGCCCAGAAAAAACACGTGCGCGCTGTCCCATTTAATGTTAAGTGGGCCTGAAAATCAGAAACACATCCTATGCCTTCCTGAAAGACGTCTCGAAATTTGAATTTCAGAGATTCCAAGGAGCAATATGGAATGTCTTCTGAGACCAAGTGAATGGTGTCCGAAATCGCAAAGCCAAATGCCTGAAAGGCATCCTATCCAAAAAAGTTGGCAGAACTAGCATCACAGACAACAACAAAGGTAAGAGGGTACTGATTTGAAAGAGATGTTGGTCGTGAATTGCCCTAGCAGAGCAATGCACACTTTTCTGTATCTGCGAAGACTCCTGTGAACTGGGGCCAACGGTGGACACCCGAGGTCTGAGTACGTTTGTGTGTTCAACAAAGACACTGCCGTGCCCATATCTACTTGCAGATGGAGTTGGCGCGACACAATGGAAATCTTGATTAAGAGCTTTTTTGTAGTATTGTGGGGCGCCTGGCCCGCTGACTTCCTGAATATCTAAGTCCATAGCCTCTGAACTTGCGTCGTGTGCCGCTGAGCACAATGCGGCAAGGAAAGAAGTATGAGCGGCTTCATCCAGTGAACTGGAATACCATTTTTGCTGCTATAACTCAGTACGGGTACGACTCAGAACTAGGTGTCGCCTCCTCCTGTGGGCCCTAGAGGTCATAAATTTTCCAACATCCCCTTGTTGGGTGTGAGCGCTCCTCCATCTACTGCTCCACCGCCTGTTTTGGGGGCAACTTCACCTCAACCATCGGAGACACCAATCCCCAATCCCCAGCTTGAGAAGTAACAGCTTTCTCCGGCACCTTTCACTCGGAAGGGGTCCCTCAGGACGCTCCCTTCCGGGGATTCTCAGAGTGCACCAGGGGATCCCAGCCAATTGCTGAAGGATCCGAAAACTGCTGGTCGAAGGGCTTCCAGCTCTTCAACGGTCCCTGATGTCACTTATGAGAAGCCCTCCCAGCCCTTAACACCAAAGGGCCAGCGAGAGGGAAAGAAGAAGAAGAAGAAGAAGAAGAAGAAGAAGAAAAAGAAAAGACAAGAATAAGGAATCTTCAGTGGCTTGAAAGGAACGCTCAATCACATCTTTGGCCTCTGAAGATGAGGTGGAGATCCTCGCATTCCCGAGGATCTCGCCATAACAGGATCACCAGAACCCATAGTTCTTGATCCTGCAGATTCTGAGGAGTTGGCA
The DNA here is from genome assembly GCA_026315105.1 of Locusta migratoria. Classification (NCBI taxonomy): domain Eukaryota; kingdom Metazoa; phylum Arthropoda; class Insecta; order Orthoptera; family Acrididae; genus Locusta; species Locusta migratoria. The sequence continues at coordinate 260,778,549 of CM048746.1, forward strand.
GGAGGTGCCCCTACGGAATAACCAGGTTATCCATTACAATATGGCTGTTCAGCCCAATGCAATACAAATCCTGCAGTGGAACTGCGGTGGTTTTTATCCGCCATCTGGCTGAGCTACAGCAATTACTCTGCAGCTTCCCTGCAATCTGTCGAGCCATGCAGGAAACGTGGTTCCCCATTGAGAGGACCACTGCTCTCTGGGGCTATCGGGGCTATTATTTTTATCATCTATGACAGAGTTTGTCGTGGTGTCTGTGTCTACGTCCTAGCCTCTATCCCCAGTGCTGCTGTGCCTCTTCAAACACCTCTAGAGGCAGTCGTTGTTAGGCTTCGGGTAGTACAAGATTTTACCATTTGCTCTGTCTACCTTTCACCAGATGATGCTGTGTCTCCCGTAGAGCTCGCTGCCTTGGTCGCCCAACTTCCCCCTCCCTTTCTTCTTTTGGAGGATTCAACACCCACCACACTTTGTGGGGTGGCACACAGACCTTGGTCCGGGGTAGAGAGGTTGAGACCCTACTAACACAGATGAACATCTACCTTCTCAGTACAGGTGTTCCTACCCATTTTAGCATAGCACATGGTACGTATCCTGCCACAGACCTGTCGGTCTGTAGCATTCTTCCATATCTCACCTGTAGGGCCCTCAACGACCTATGCAGCAGCGAGCATTTTCCTATCTTCCTGTTGCTCCCACAGTGTCTGCCGGCTGACCGTCTGCGTCACTGGTCCCCTTGTCGGGCTGACTGGCCAGCTTATTCCTCAGATGCTGTGATTTACTCTCCCCTTCCGACTGATGTTGATGCCGCTGTTGACAGGTCACAGAGGCCATTGTTTCTGCAACTGAAAAAACTGTTCCCACCACACTCAGTTCGCTCCATCGTAGGTTGATGCCTTGGTGGACACCGGATATTGCTGAAGCCACCCGGGAATGTCGGTGAGCACTACAGCGCCACCGATGGCACCCTTCTGTAGAACATCTTGTTGCCTTCAAGCGTCTCTGGGCATGGGCCCGGCGACTGATGCAACTAAGTAAGAGAGACTCCTCGGAGAAATATGTTACCTTCATTGGTTCCCATGCTTCTCCTTCATAGGATTGGTTGCAAGTCCAATGCCTCTCCCGCCGGTGGGAATTCCATGCCTCAACATTAAGGGTACAGTTTGTACTGACCCTGTCATCGTAGCTGAGCACCTGGCAGACCGTTATGCGACTGCGGGCCTATGGTGCAGATTTTCGCGCCCTTAAAGAGTGCACGGAGCGAAATAGGATGTCCTTTTAAACACAACGCCGGGAAATATACAACATTCCTTTTACTGAGTGAGAGTTTGAAAGAGTCCTTGCCGTATGCCCAGCCAAGTCCCCTGGACTCGACTGCATTCACAGTCAGTTCTTCCAACACCTATCAGCGGACTAAGCACGAGCTTCTCGCCTTCGTCAATCGTCTCTGGGTTGAGGGTGTTTTTCTGTCTCAATGGCGGGACAGCTTTGTCATCCTGGTGATGAACCCCGGGGTGGATCCGCAGGTGGCTGACAGTTTCCGACCAATCTGTCTCGCCAACGTTCCATGCAACTCCTCAAACGGATGGTGAGTCAGAGGCTTATATGGATTCTCAAGGACCAGGGACTCTTAGCCTCACAACAAGGTGGGTTCCGTCGTAGGCGCTCCGCTGTCAATAATCTTGTGTCACTGGAGTCGGCCACCCGTACAGCCTTTAAACGCCGTGAACATCTGGATGCTGTCTTCTTTGACCTGTGGAAGGTGTAAGACACCACCTGGTGCCACCATATACTGTATACACTATACATATGGGGCTTACAGGGTCCACTACCTGTATTCATACAGAACTTTCTTGTGCTATGTTCTTTTCATGTTGGTGTTGGTACTTGTCGCAGCTCACCTCATTATCAAGAAAACGGTGTCCCACAGGGTTCCGTACTTAGTGTCCCTCTGTTTTTAGTCACCATTAATGGTCTTGCTGCTGCTGTGGGGTGATCAGTTTCCACCTCATTGTATGCTGATGACTTCTGCATGTATTTTAGTTCTACCAGCATCGGAGTTGCTGAATGGTGGTTGCAGATTCCTATTCGAAATGCGCAGTCATGGCCATTCCCCCACAGTTTCCAGTTGTCTGCATAAAAAACCTGGGTCATACATTTCTGTCAACATCAGGCAGTACATCTCAACATTCTGCGTTGTCTGAACCACACTGTATGGGGGACCTTCATGCTCAACACTACTGGGACTCTATCAGTGCCTTGATTATGGATGCATCGTTTATGATTTGGCTGTGCCTTCAGCACTGCAGGCATTGGATCGAATTTTACATTGTGGTTTCCGTTTGGCGACAGGGGCTTTTTGCACAAGCCCTGTGACAAGACTCCTAGTTGAAGCTGGGGTCCTAACCCTGCGGTTCCGCCGGCAACACCTGTTAGCTTCATACGTTGCCCATGTTCAGGTCTCGCCACACCATCTGAATCACCGGCTCCTTTTCCCAGATGCTGCACTTCCTATCCCTCCACAACGGCCCAGGTTGGGTTATCCAATGTCAGTCCATGTTCATTCTCTCCTTTCGTCTCTTGAATGCCATCCACTCCCTGCCACTTTCCAATATTCCTTTCAAACCTCTCCTTGGCCCATTCCCTCTTTGCAGCTTTGTCTGGATCTATCCCTTGCATCGAAGAACTCGATTTCTCTGACACAACTCTGTCACCAGTTCCTGCGTGTCTTTGATTCTTTCTGTGGCGCCAAACCCGTTTATACTGATGGGTCCCTAACAGATGGTCGTGCTGGGTGTGCATGTCTTCATGGTGACCATGTTGAACAGCATTCATTACCCAATGAAAGTAGTGTCTTTACTGCAGAGCTGGTCACCATCCTAAAGGCTCTAGAATATCTCCGAGCCTGCCCCAGGGGGTCATTTGTCATCTGTAGTGACTCCCTGAATGGCTTGCAGGCAATCGACCAGTGCCTTTCAAGCAACCCATTAGTGTGGTCTATTCAAGACACTGCTTGCCAAGTCTGGCCGTTCTGTGGTCTTTCTGTGGACCCCTGGCCACATCGGCATACCAGGGAATGAACGTGTTGATCACGTGGCCAAGCAGGCCACCGCTGCACCACCTTCAGCCATTGGCATCACGGATTTGGACCTCAAGTTAGCATAGGACCAGAAGGTGCGTGAGGCTTGGAGTGCTGAATGGTCTACCACAAGTGCAGCGAATAAGCTTTGAGCAGTGAAGCTATCCACGACTCTGTGGAAGTCTTCACTGCGGCCCATAAGTCGAGAGTCAGTTGTCCTCTGCCGCGTCCGTATTGGGCATACCTGGCTGACCCATGGCCATTTCCTTCGCTGTGAGGCCCCGCCTGTGTGTCGATGTGGAGCAGCACTGACATAAGTCCATCTTCTGCTGGACTGCCCAGTTTTAGCTAACTTGAGGCAGTCTTTTAACCTACCAGACACGCTACTCTTAGTTTTAGGTGACGATGCCTCCATGGCTAATTCTGTTTTATGTTTTCTTCGCATAGCTGGTTTATACAATTCCTTCTAGCAGTGGGTGCTGTATCCTGATATCTCAGGTCTTCACCTACCCCACACTTTTAAAGACTTTTAAGACCCTTATGCAAAATGCCTAGGAGTTTTTAGTGTGTGCAGTATAGCTGACTCATCCTGTTTTATCTTTGTGATGAGCCAGCCATGATATTCTGCTGTTCCATTTTTAACTCAGTTCCTGACTTTGTTTTTACCTACTTGTCCTTTTGTTTTGTCAACGAACTGTCTGTTCCTTTTTTGCGTCTTCATTCTCGATGTTTATTTTTAGCTTCTGACAGTGAACTATTATCTAGGAACAAGGGACTGATGACCTAAATGTTTAGTACCCACAAAACAACAGCAGCAGCAGCAGCAGCAGCAGCAGCAACACAGTACATGTCCTTTTCTCCACTTTACCTACATTTATAGTGAATCCATACATCTGAAGGTGAAATGGAATCACAATGTAACGCCAATTTAGCTGTTACACTACAGCTACAGCTACTACTTCCTCTACTCCCTGCTCCCCTTATCTATGCTGCCCTCTTCTGTCCATACCCTCCTTCCATTATCTTTGTCAGTCTCCTCCTACTTCTCCTCATCCTCCTCTCTATGTGCATCTCTCCTTCCCCTCTACATCATGCCTCCCCTACATCATGTCCATATGCCCCCAGCCTCCAATCTCTTCACACCGTCTTTTTTCCATATAATGCTCCTTTCCCTCTTTCTGTGCATCTCCGCTTTCACCTCAATACTATCGTCTCCCTGTCATATATAAAATCTTCTGTATTATCAAGCAACATTGTCTGAAAATTTTATAGATTAATAAACCAGGCAAACAAATAATAACATCTTTTCTTTGTCCTTTATTTCCTCTTAGCTCTTCTCCTTTTGTAAACAAGTTTTGATCTGACAAATCAGGGCAATAAGGACTTGGGAAATGGATGAACTCATGTAAAAAAATGGAAAATTAAATTTTGAATGAAACTATCTCTGATAGTCGAGTTCCTGAGATAGTTGAGTAATTTTCAGACATTTGTCCATACTTACCCACAAGTTAGTGCCACTCTCACATGGTTATATGCCATCCTACATTTGTAATCCATTCAAATCTTCATTGCAATTCATTCCACTCAAAACTGTCTGTATACTCCTGCTATAAAGTGATTGCAGCAGCTCTAAACGCGAGCTATTCAATCTTTGCTCTGCTGTTAATAAATGTATAGAAGCCTTTCAAACAGGCAACCAGAAGACTGTTTGTTCCCAAGTAAGTCTTGTTGCTATTATACTATCATATTTAATGAGATAGATGTAATTTGTCACTGATTTTATTTTTATGTATAATTTCTTCCAGACTGGACATTGTACTGGACTCCCCAGTTGTTGTACTACCACGCTGTGCTTCCAGCTATGAAGTTTTTGTTGCACACCTGGGTAAAATGTCACTGAACAACAGCTGGCCAAGTGAGTCTGAAGATATATGGATACGGCGTGAATACTACAACATAGATATCAGAGATATTAATGTATATTCTCTAGATACTATACGCAGAGGAGCACGAGATCTTCAGTAAGTGATGCATAAGAAAAAGATACATGATAAATGTCTCCTTATTCTGTTTCAAACATAAAGGTGTTCTCTGTTCAAAATTTTGTGCAGTGTTTGTACTGTGTTAATATTACCATTATATAGGATCAGAAATTATAAAATTATGAATTATAAAATTATGAACATGTTGTTCGTTTAGCTTGAATCCTGACTGTCCTCCAATGCGTGCAGAGAAACTGTATTCATGTTTGGAGGAAGGCAAGCCAATTCTCCATGACACGGCTTTGCATCTTTTAGTGGAAAGGCACTGTGGACTAATGAGACAGCAAACTGATAACCTGCTGCTTGGTGCTGAAACTCCTCCTGAGTTCCAAGAAGTGGAATTACATGATTTGATGCAGGCAGGTTCATCTTCCCGATTCTAATTTTTTCTTGCATAAGTAATTACTGTTGTTTACATTACTTTGCAATTTCTTTAACAGCAACTTTAATGTTTTTAGGCTACAGTAGCTTCCTTTGGTATGGACTATATAGTGTCAGTTCTATTAAGCATAGATTTTCGTAATTTGTAGATACTGTTACTGGGCCAGCCATGCTGCTTCAGCTCTTTGATGGTATGCTAGACATCAATACTAGTAGTATATGCAGATAATACTACATTATCTAATAGTATCATCACACTCTTGTTGCAGACACAGACGTCTCAATGCTATTGACCATGTATCTCATTGTTCTTATGAATTGCTTGCACTTCATTATCTTGCATTAATCATTTTGTGTAATTACTCCATACTACAGTGTGCTATAAGTGGAACAGGAAATTGTATCTATGTTTCATAGATCTGGAAAAGGCTTATGACTGTGTTTCTAGGAGGAAGGTACTGTCAGTTAGTTCAAGATTATGGAATAGGAGGCAAACTTCTGCGGGCAATTAAAGGCCTTTACGTAGACTGTCAGGCAGCAGTTAGAGTAGATGGCAAATTAAGCTCGTGGTTCAGGGTAGTTTCAGGGGTAAGACAAGGCTGTAACCTGTCACCACTGTTGGTCATACTATTCATGGATCATATGTTGAAAACAGTAGACTGGCAGGGCGGGATTAAAACAGGTGAAAACAAAATAATCAGTCTTGCACATGCGGATGACTTTGAAAGGTTGCAAACTAATATTTCAGAGCTCGATCAGAGGTGCAAGGATTATGATAGGAAGATCAGCATCTCCAAAATGAAAGTAATGTCTGTGGGAAAGAGATTCAAACAGATTGAGTGCCAAATAGGAGGAACAAAGTTAGAACAGGTAAACAGTTTCAAGTACCTGGGATGTATTTTCTCACAGGATGGCAACGTAGTGAAAGAACTGGAATCAAGGTGCCGCAAAGCTAATGCAGTGAGTGCTCAGCTAAGATCTACTCTCTTCTGCAAGAAGGAAGTAAGTACCAAGACTAAGTTAGCAGTACACCGCTCTATCTCTCGACCAACTTTGTTGTATGGCAGTGAAAGTTGGGTGGATACAGGTTACCTTATTCATAAGGTAGAGGTTACAGATATGAAAGTAGCAAGAATGATTGCAGGTACTAATAGATGAGAACAATGGCAGGAGGGTGTCCATAATGAGGAAATCAAAGAAAAACTTGGAATGGACACCATAGATGAAGCAGTTAGAGCGAACAGACTGAGATGGTGGGGTCACGTTACACACATCACATGGGGAGAAGCAATGTTACCTAAGAGCCTCATGAGCTCGGCAGCGGAGGGTAAGAGGAGTCGAGGTAGACCAAGAAGAAGGTACTTAGATTTGGTGCAGAATGATTTTGAAGTAAAAGGCATAACATCAGACAAGGCATCAATGTTAGCATTGAATAGGGGATCATAGTGGGATTTTATTAGAGGTACTATGCTCCAGACTGAACACTGAAAGGCATAATCAGTCTCTAATGATGATGATGATATAGTGTGATTTATATTTAATCAAATTTCAATTACTGACGTTGCACATAACTCGAAGAAACTCAGTTTATAAATATATGTGTGTAAGAATGTGTTTGGAAATTCAAAAGTGTGAGATTGAGGTATCAGTATGTTTGAATCTCTAGTGCTACGCCATTTGTCGGCGGCAGAAGAAGCTGTATAACACACATGCTATGTACTGCAATTTAGTACTCAGCCATGGGACCTAGCATTCTAGGAAGAAATTGTCTCGAAACTAAGAGTCAGAAATTGGCAGTGCCTGTGACCATGTGTGAATGTTGAATTAACAGAAAACAGATGTAGTGGGACATGTTTCCCTGCACTGCTCTTTACACTATGCCAGTAAAAATTGCAGATTGTTTATGCTTCTGCCTTCTGCACAAATAATAAGGTCTGCATCTAAAAACAAAACATATCAGCATATTTCAAATATGCCAAAATTCACATATTGAAGTGGGACTAAAACTATTTTCGGTTCAGTTTCTATGCTAAAATTGTTCTCATAATGTTTGAGTAGAATATTTTCAGTTTTACTTCTATGCTAACTGCCTTGTTTCACTTTCTCTGTAGTATTACCAAGTATGGGTGTGTGACTATGAACAACAAGGAGAGGTGTAAATTAATATACATCAAATTTTTACAGAGTTGTGTGTTAAGGGTTGGGTTGGGTTGGGTTGTTTGGTTGGGATAGGGGATTAAACTACTGAAATTATCAGTCCCCCGGTGGGGAGGGGAAGGAGTGAGGATAGGAAAGGAGGGGAGGGGAAAAGGAAATGCAGTCCGGAAAATAAAGAAGAAAGGAAGGCTGCATTAGCTCAGGGGCCCAAGCTCGCCACACGTGTACTCACAAAATAACCGTGAGGGGTTAACAGCCATAATATGCTTTAAAGATAATATTCGTCAGATTCTGTAATTAACTAATTGTGCAGAAAAAGGAAAACAAAGTTGTGGAATACCTTCAATAAGAGTTGCATTCAGTTCACTTACATCTGCACGAAAATACTGTTGCTTCTCAACAGAATTTTTGAAAGCTTAAATGCAACCACAAGAAGCCAACTAAACAATTTTTCAAAAATAAATAAATAAATAAATAAATAAAGTACAAAATATAAAATAAATAAAAGTAGAACCTCGTTTTTACACTTTTCAAGGGAGTGCAGTGAAATGGTGTAAAATGCTGGAAAACTTAAAATGCAGGAAATAATGCTTTAAATGGTAAAATACGCTTACTAGATCAGCCTCCATTTTCATAGTTTATTTATGATATATGTACATAATAGGCGTCTAAATACTGGCCAGATAGTTTATTATATAATAAAGGTTATCCAAATTTTTACCATTTTAAGTGCCAGGCAGAACTGATAATTTTATGGGACTCAGAAATTTTTGTCGTAATTTAATTCATTATAATCGAGGATGCTGCTGCTAGCTATGTAACACATCTTCAAAATTACCTGAACCGCTTCGATAGATATTGTTTGGACGCCGCTGCCAGACTATTTAACACATCTTCAAAATTACTGTCTTTTGCCGGCATTAATTATTTACGTAGTAAAACTCCTAAAGTTCCATTCTTTCTGTATTTTTTGATGTTTCACATGATGATATTAGAGAATTTATTTGCGTTCTTGAGTGCAAATATATGCATAAGTATTTTTGTGACGTTGGCGTAGATCGGCATCTCGTACAATTATCGCTTTTTTGAGGTTGTGGGTATTATGATACCCAACTTTAACAGATAACATTCTTTATTAATCAGAAATATGTTTCACAAAAACAATGCAACTCTTTATTCTCACGTCAACAAAGCAACTGGTTCTGATTGTTAGAGTACCCGCCAGCTGTTCTGGCAAAGCAGCTGGTGGAAATAGTAACTACTCCGCCACAAATCGGCGCATCGTAAGTCAACTAGATGCGTGATGCCATCAACGAAACACGAAACATACATTTGAATAAATGCGAAGTGTAAAGAAACTTGACTGTGAATTATTTTTAAGCACTATAGTTTAAGGCGAAAGCCATTCCAGCATCAGTTTGTATAGATTACGTCATTTTTACTTCACAAACATGCTTTTGAAAAGCGTAAAACGCGGGAAAAGTGTAAACATGTTAATGCAAAAAACGGGGGCAAATTAACATTGTGAACATAGTAAATTTGATGGGACCAACAAAACATGGTGTAAATGGTGGGAAAATGTAAAAACTGGGGATGTAAAAACTAGGTTTTACTGTAGTCAATTTTGTAAAAGCAAATGATTGAAAATCAATACATATGAAAGTGGACATCTGTCCATATATTTCAGTATGTACCCAAAACTATTCACGACAGACCCATGCAATTTATGCATGGGAATAGCCTTGAGTCTTGGATTGTGGACTAGGGTGGTTTGGTCTCAGTGCGTATCAGTGGCTGAGTGGCCAGCAAAAATCAGTGAAATATGAAGAAATAAATACTCCTAGGAAAAGATGTAAACTCTTTGATTTACAAGCAAAGTTTAGATTTGACACAGATGTAAAGTAAATTCTTGAATATTAGTTACAAAGCTATAGAATTAGTTAACTTCAAGTTCTTTAAAAATTAGTAGCAAGGAATATAACCATTTCTTGCTTGCATTCTTCACAATTGGAATGTAGTAGGACAAGTGTTATATCACTAATATTGGCAGCAATCTTATAATTGGGACACTTGTGGTGAAATGCACAGCCAGTTTCTGCACCAAGAGCTGATAATTAGTTACACCACAGTCTAACATACACAGTCACGACTACCATTACTGTGAAACTTGTTACCATATGAAAGTTGCAATGACTCTAATGATGTGCGCTCTTGTGTTCTGTTCATATTATTCCTTTGATACACAACAATATGGTATGGAGTATAATGATTCTCACATCTTACATTTCACTTGGCTTTCTTATACATTAATATTTTTGTAAGTATAATTATGTTAGCTTCAAAAACAAATATACCAAAAATTTTTACTGTTTTCTGGCTGACACATAGCAACATTTGTGGAATTGGCTTCTTCTGTGTTGGGAAACAGTTTTATTACTCTTGGTGTCTATGTCCTTTTTCTTTCGGCTACAGTTGTGGTGGATCATTTGACATGTTGAATGATGTAGGTATTGTATTCCATATACTTTTTCTTCATTCCACATTCTCTGATTATTCTAGAATTATTGCGATGAAAACTTAAGGTACCTGACTAGGTAATGGAGCCTTCGTGTAGAAAGTCAGGTCTCCTGGTATTTCGAAACGATTTTTCTCTGTAAAAGTGAAAACGTTCAATAAACACCTCTTGGTTACAAGAAAATCTAAGTAAACTGTCCTGTAATGTACCATTTTATAACCTCAAGTCCTTACAAAACTACATAAAGATAAATATTGGGTTTTTTACAGAATTGTCACCTAAATTTATGCCATATGTATGCTCCCTATTGTAGAAACATTTACCCCAATTTGAATGACACTACTTGCATTTATCCTTTGGTGTATTCAGAAAAATTTGCTTGCCAGTACAGCTGTTGCACTGTGCAACAAAATTGTGCCGAGGTGTCTTGATTATATATGTTAGACTGCATTCTCACATCATAGTGCTAAATCCTATGCTTGTGCATATTGTTTAGCTCTTCTATTTGAGAATATTCAAGGTTATTCCAAATTGTATATTTTATTAATTGCAAATGAGTTAATACTAAATTGTAGCCTACTAATATTAACTAGATGATTCATGTGAGTACTTTGCACTATTTGTGGAATGACAAAAGATGTTGGGGGGGGGGGGGGGGGGGAAATGGAGGTCAAGTTGAACATGCACTCATAGCTATCTTCAGAGTCAATCAATGCAAGTATTCAAAAGCACAAGTGCTTGATCCGATGTGTGTTCTTAGGCAAAAAAGAACTGCGTACCTTAATTATAACCAAAGAGATTCACAGCAAGGACAGAAGGATACGAAATTTGAGTATAAATAAAGGAAGGCGACAGTTGAGCAAATTCTGTTACTTAATAGCATATCTGTAGATTAATACTTTTCATTTAAAAAAATTGCAGGAAATCAGTCAGACAGACTGGCCTAACTGACTTTCTTTAGTTTTCATATTTTTTTATATATAGGATCATAGATGTTATATGGACTGCCAAGACCACTTATGTTATCAGTCATCTCCATTAATTGTTGAGAGTATATGTACAAGGATGCTATCATTTGTGCTCATGATTTTAACATTGATGTATTAAAAAAAATTATGTTTGTTATTTTATTATTATTGTGATGAACCGTTATGGTAATAGATTTCATAACTTGAGCACATTCCCATCTCAGGAACAATAATGATGCCCAGTTTTAAAAAGTGAAAATATCTGAGGATGGCAGCTAGTTCTGCTGAAACTGGTCACAGAATAAAACAGTTTCAACATAAGTGGTCTTGGCAGTCTGTGTAAAATCACATATACTGCCACAACAAATACGTAATTTATACAAGATTATAATAATGAAAGGGAAAAAGAGCAAAAGGAAAAATATCTCACAGAAACTTGAGAGAAGTTTCAAGACAGTTGCCTGAACTATTGCGCACACACCAAGAACATACTTTAATGCAAAGACTTTATAAGTGACATATTTGTCTGAATTTACAAAAAAATGTTTTAACAAAAAGTCTTCTATTGCATTTTGTATTTTGCATTGTTAAAATAATAGAACTTTTAACAAACTGTGAAAACCCCGGCGAAGCAGGTATTATCAGCTAGTATCAAAATAAAAGATGCAAATTTTGCCAAAAAGAAATTTGTATTTTGTAGGAAATAGATGCAAATTTTACAAAAACTACACGCTAAAATTTTTGGTCCCTATCAGAGACATACCAAGTAATTAGGTGCAGAATGCAATCTACTTTTGTGCTTGTTCTGTCACTTCCACCAAAAATTAAAATTTTAATCACTTGTTTGTAGGTGGCCAGCAACTGCTTTAATTAATTAATTCATTCATTCATTGAGGCTGCTAGTCTTCATTCATGGTTTTCAAACAATTTTCTTGTGGTGATGATATGATGTACTTTCTTACTTAATTCATGATCATTGCTGTCTATTTCGTTTGTGTTTGATTGTTTCTTTTGTAATTTATAGAAGAATAAAGTTGTACTTAATGTGTTTTTTTTTGTCACTCTACAAGTTTCTGTTCTTCTCATTACTTGATCTTGAAAATATGTTAAGCTAATACGTGTTGTATTATTTATTCTGCAGTTGAATCAAAATTTCAGCATAGTGTCATTACACTTAAATTAATGTTTTTGCTATAGGTTACCGGGACTGTTGTTACACAGCTAAAAATTTCACTTTCTCGTCAACAATATGAACAGTTATTGGAAACTGTATCAACTCTGGTAACACCACCATCATTGGAACCATCCCCTACAGCAACTACCCGTAGATTAGCAGACATTGCAGAAGAGGAGACAGCTGGTATTTCCACTCTTAGGTTGGAAGAAGTATTGCATACTCACGCAGTGGACTCATCAGGGCAACATTCTGGGCATAAGCATCCTCTTACTTTGAAAGGTTGGTATCAATATTTAATTTTATTCACCATTAAAATATATTTTAAAATAGACAATTTTGTTAGTTTGTAGAGAAAATTTGTGGATTTATGCATAATTTGATACCTGTGCTGCAGCTAATGCCCACATAATACATGCCTTCTTATTTTGTAGAACTTCTCGTGTGTAATCTTTGTTTCCATGAGTCGTACTCCATACATATACATTCATACTCCACAAGCCACCTCAGTGTGTGGTGGAGGGTACTTTGTGTACCATTGTAAATTCCTACTATTCCAGTTGCATCTGGTTAACAGAAAAATGATTACCTGTATGCCTCTGTGTGGGCTCTAATCTCTCTGATCTTATCCTTGTTGCTTTGTGAGATATACATAGGAGGAAGCAATATATTGGTTGACTGTTCCTGGAACATACCCTCTCAGAACTTTGACAGAAGCCCATGTCACAACACAGAACATCTCTCGTGCAGTGTCTGCCATTGGAGTTTCCTAATCATCACCACAACACTTTTGTGCTTACTAAATGAGCCTGTAACAAGCATGCTGCTCTCCATTGGATCACCCTTTTGTTTTCTTTTCACCCTACCTGGTATGGATCCCACACTGATGAACAATACGGAAGCACTGAGCAAACAGGAGTTTTGTAACCTACTTCTTTTGTTGATGGACTGCACATCCTGAGGATAATTCCAGTGAAACTCAGTCTGGCATCTGCCTTACCCACAACATTTTATATGGGCATTCCATTTCAAACCGCCCCGTATGTCTGCTCCCAGATATTCTAAGTAAGTAACTGCTTCCAATGTTTGTCCTGCTAGTATGTAGTTATATAATAAAGGATCTTTCTTTCTATGTAAACACAGCACTTTACACTTGTTTATCTCTAGGCTCAATGGCCATTTTGTTACCCTTTTCCAGTGTTGTGACTTCTTGATAAACTACAGCATTGTCCGCAATTATATGTATAGTGAAATGCAGAGATCCTATAAAATTCCCCTGGGGCATCTCTGATGTCACATTAACATCAGAAAACTTCTCTCCGTTGAGAATGACATGTTGCGTTCTGTGAACTAGAAACGCCTCAATCAAGTTGGTCTGATATTCCATACTTCATTACCATTTTTACAAGTTGAATATAACTCTTCACTCCCTATATTTTAATCCTGTTACCTTCTGAATTTGAAAGAGTGTATTCTAGTCAATATTGTCAAAAGTTTTCTCCAAATCTGCAAGAGCTAGAAATGTGTGTTTTCCTTTTCTTAATCTATCTTCTAAGATAAGTCGTTAGCTCAGTATTGCTTTCCATCTGTCTACAGTTCTCCTAAATCCAAACTCGTTTTCTCCAAGGTCAGTGTCTACCGAACTTTTCATTCATGATAAAATTTTGCAATCATGACATATTAAACTGAGGGTACTGTAATTTTTCACACCTGCCTGTGTCTACTTTATGTTTAAAGGGGATTATTGCATTTTTATTAAAGTCTCAGGGTATTTCGCTGTCCCATTTAGCTTACACATCAGGCGAAATGGTTTACTCATGGTTGGCTCTCCCAGAGACTTCAGTAGCTTTGAGGGAGTGTGGTCTACTCCAGGGGCCCTGTTTTTTGACTTGGATATTTCAGTGCTCTCTAGAATTTTTCTGTCAGTGTAGTATCTCTGATTTCATCTTCATCTGCTTCCTCTTCTTTTCCTACATATGTGTGTAATATAAAGACGCTAAAAAGTAGTAGACAAGTTTTGTTATTGGCGTAGCCAAATAAATTCTGATGGCCAAAATAAGGAAGATGCAGAGTGTGTATGGGAAGAAAAACATTTCAGAAGAAGTTAAATTTGTTGACATCCAATATTAATTTAATTATCTGGAAGTCCTGTCTGAAAGCATTTGTCAGGAGTGTAGCATTGTAAGAGAGTGAAACATGGATGATAAGGAGTAGAGACAAAATGATGATAGAAGCTTTTGAAATGTGGTTCTACAGACAAATGATGAAGATTAGATGGGTAGTTTACATAACTAATGAGGTAGTGCTCAACATAACTGGAGGAATTTCTGGCATATCTTGACTAAGAGAAGGGATAGGTTGGTGGGACATATTCTGAGACATCAAGGTATCATCAACTTAGCATTAGAAGGAAGTGTGCAAGGTAAAAATCATAGAGGGAGACTGAGAGACGAATGTAGTAAGCAGCTTGAAAAGGATGTAGGTTGCCATTCTTATTCACATGTGAAGAGACTTTCACAGGACAGGGTTTGCTTGCACAAATTTTTTATATTTTTAATTTTATGTCATTTTATGATTTTATATAATTATATTATAATTTTGTATATATTTAATATTATATATATATGATAAGAATATAAAAAAGAAAATTCCTAGCAAGAAAAATATATATGAAAAGTAGATAAAGATTACTTACTAGGCGAAGGAGCACAGGTAGTGATAAAATAACAGATCACACACACACACACGCACACACGCAAATGCTAGCTTTCGCAGCCTAGCTGCTTCTTCAGGCAGAAGGGAAGGAGAGGGAAAAGGAAATGATGAGGGTTTTAATGGAGTGGGTAAGGAGCCATTCCAATCCTGGGAGAGGAAAGACTTACCTTGGGGGGGGGGGGGGAAAGAAGGAGAGTAAACAAATACACACACACACCCACACATGTACACAACTGCAAGCACACATAGGCAGACATACGGTCTGTCTGTATGTATTATGTGACAGTATGTCTGCCTAGGTGTGTTGGCATTTGTGTATATGTGTGGGGGTGTGCGTATTTGCTTACCCTTCTTTTCTTCTCCCAAGGTAAGTCTTTCCTCTGCCGTAATTGGAATGGCTCCTTACCCACTCCCTTAAAACCCTTATCATTTCCTTTTCCCTCTCCTTCCCTTCTGCCTGAAGAAGCAGCTAGGCTGCGAAAGCAAGCATTTGTGTGTGTGTGTGTGTGTGTGTGTGTGTGTGTGTTTTATCTGTTACTATCACTATGCGAGCGTGAAGGTCGGGGTGAGAGTTTAAAATAGAGAAAGTTTAATTTTTAAAACTCACAACCACCAGCTGCGAACCAATTTCCTAAACATGCAAAAACACTGGAACTGTGATTGCGACTGTTTGACTCGTTTTCTAGGGGATGATATCACACGTTCGCAGCTTCCCTGCATATGATTAACAAAACAAATTCATAATAAAATCAAGTTCATGAGAGAAAAGGGTGTACTAACTACTATTTTTGAAAACACGTGAAAGTTCACTTTATGTTGTTTATTTCACAATATTTGAACCCTGTGGCTGATACGTCTGTACGTCGACACATTTACCAAATAAAGTTATAGCTCGTGAGCCCCCAGACAAAATGAATATTTGTCGCGAATTGTTTTCACACCACGTGGCTGTCTCAAACACCGTTTATGTTCATGCCTATGCGACGACACGTTTTACATTACGAAATCACAGTCACTTTAATTCAGTGTGATGCACACCTTGTTCCACCGGCTAAATATTCACAAACACACAGTAGCACTCGATTTAACTTGGTACAGTTTACGACGAGCAACCACACGTGGCGATTGCCACAGACAAATCTAAAGTCACCACCTCGAGATCCACATGCCGACTGACTGCAGAGCGACGCCGCCCGGCCAGTTCTCCACGTGCTCCTGAGTCCTCACTTCCTGCCCTTGAGCGCGCGCGCCAAAAGCTCGACTGCCGGGGTTTTTTCCCCTACGTCATAAACTTCCGCATGTGAGCTGTTCTAACCGATTTGCCAACGTACAGCGCTCAGCCAATAAATTTCTAAAACTTTACTTAAAATCAAAATAATTACACTACACATTAAATAAATTGTCTTCTTAGGTTTTTATATTGGTATAAACATACTTTGTACTATTTATCATAATCGTGCAATTTCTTATGTCACAGATAAGTGATTTAACTGAATACTTTAAGATAAAATACACAAAATTAATTGAAAATAAAATGAGAAATAGTTAACATATTATTTTTATAAACAAACATTGCCATGCTAGTTGTGTAATTGTCTTGTCTTCGTTGGTAATTTATTACTTTTCATTGTCAATTAAACATATTACGTTAGATGTGACTATATCAGCTAATGCATTGTTTATTTATCAATAGGCTATTTTGTAATGAGGGCCTTAAAGGTTCCTAACTGCATCGTATTACTTCAAATGCCAGTAGAATTACAATATTTGTGCATTGCACTGTGCCTGGCACTCACCATTGTCCCTCTCTCTCCCCTCACCGGAAACAAACTGGAAAATCCTAAGTTGGAACAAACCACCAACGTCGGCCTGCTCGCTGGCCTCTCGTCAGCTACAAGCACACAGCAAATCTCAATGTGGAGAATTTCTACCTATGGCCTAACTATAAATGTTGTCACCCAACTGTGTACATACATTGCTACCATAATTAATAAGATTAAAATTGTGTAACATTTAGTGCATTGGCATGGTCAATGTTTGCAGTGAACTTCATACTGTTTAATTATCAAATGCTATTGATTACCGGTATTTCTATTAGGCGGTAATCTCACAACTACCTGTGCTTTTTTGCCTGGTAAGTAATCTTCATCTACTTTTCATACATATAAAATTATATATTATAGAAGGAAACTTTCCTGGTGGGATAAACAAATATAAAAAATAGAAAACTGATGACTTACCCAAAGGACTGGCTCGTTGATAGCCACAAATAAAATCACACACATACTACCTTTCGCAACCGTTGGTCGCATCGTCAGGAAAAGAGGAAGAAAGGAGAGGAGAAAGGGAAGGATATGGGCTTTAAGGAAGTGGAAAAGGAGTCGTTCCAATCCCAGGAATGGAAGGACTTACCTTATGGTAAAAAAAGGAAGATAAACAAATACACACACACTCACACATATCCAAACGCAAACACACCTTGCGTTTGGATATGTGTGAGTGTGTGTGTATTTGTTTATCTTCTTTTTTTTTTACCCTAAAGTAAGTCCTTCCACTCCTGGGATTGGAATGACTCCTTTTCCACTTCCTTAAAACCCGTATCCTTCCCTTTCTCGTCTCCTTTCTTCCTCTTTTCCTGACGAAGTGACCAATGGTAGCGAAAGGTAGTATGTGTGTTTGTGTGTGATTTTATTTGTGCCTATCGAAATTATGTATTTGTTTTTGTTATTTTTTTGTCCAAAAAAAAGGCAAAAACCATAAAACTATAGGAAAATCTAAAGGAGCCTCTAAAACAAGTGATTTTTTCCCCAATTGTTTAGAATTTAGGTTATATTTCTTTTTCTACCTTTTTTTAGCTGCATGTACCACAAACATTTCTGTGAACATTTGCAGGATCCCCTAAATACATAATTTCAGCATGTGTGTGGATGTATTATGAATATTTTAATCACCGTAACCCCTAGTCACAACATTTGTTCGGGATAAAAGTAGTAAGTATGTGGCTACTGATGGCAGTGCTGTTCATGATACAGGGTGAGAACCACACATTTGCTATCTGAATGGGCCTTAGTGCACATATGTTAATTTCACTTTGAAAATCCTAATGATCTCCTAAATGAAATTTTAGTAGTTGTTGAAAACGATTGATAGCCATGAGGATCAACAGAAAACTCTGGCTACACAATTTAGCTCAGTAAGTCTGTTCTCAGATCTTATAAATACCAGGGCATGCCATCTTCTCAAGGGCAAGACTAGTAAAGGACTGTCTGTGTTCATTAAATGTTTCAAATGAATTCATGAAATACCTTGCTTTAGTTGCTTTAGTTGCTCTCTCTCTCTCTCTCTCTCTCTCTCTCTCTCTCTCTCTCTCTCTCTCTCTCTCTCATATGCACGCGCGCGCCCGCGCCCCGCGCGCGCGCACACACACACACACACACACACACACACACACACACACACACACACACACACACACACACTCTTCTATTACTGTATTGTGTAAACACTGGGTAAGAATCACTACTTACATCTGTGTGTTTTATATTTACGTATAAAGAAAATGGGCGTGGAGGGGGGGGGGGGTTGCGGAAGACTTTAAATGTTTAGCACGTAGTCATGTTTTCAATTGAATTTATGATGTCAAACTAATGACTTCTTTTACATCATTATGATTTATCATGCAAATAATAAATGGAACATGAAACTAATTTACTTGTGTGTATCTTATTTTGCAGTGTCCTTTGATCTCCCTGTATTTGTAGCAGAGTTGAAAGGTGATTTTGGAAGAGGAGAACAAGGGCTTGTAGATTTATCTATAAGAGACTTCAGTGTACAGTTTGACAGATCTCATCGTTATGAAACCAACATACAGGTATATTGCTAATACTGATTTTTTTCCATAAACTGGTATTTTATTAATAATTTGAGAATTTAGTTGATTAAATATACTGAAGGAGACGATAGTTTTTGGCCCTTTTCATTTGTTGATGAACAGAATGAAATTGTTTATAGGCAGACAAAACACACACATACACACACACACACACACACACACACACACACACAGTGAAAACCAGTTTGATCTATGAGTAAGAAGTTGTTTGTGATAATGTCTTTTACTTTTTTAACTTATTTCTCCCCCCCTCCCCACCCCCTCCCTCTCTTTTATGTTTTCTGTAGTCTTTGTAGTGTTCACTGCTCTATCTCTTAATGATATTTTTTCAGTATAGCATGCTTCTATGCAATTATTATCATTAAAGAGAACTACATGATAGATATTAATGACTGCAAGACAACTCACATTATAAAATGTCTGGACACATTAGAACTGCTTCTCAGATTGTTATTTAAACCCCACACCTTTGCCTTTTGCAGGCAAATGCCATACCAGTGGAGCTACTTGTACTCGCCTCATGGCTT
This sequence comes from Locusta migratoria, assembly GCA_026315105.1. Classification (NCBI taxonomy): domain Eukaryota; kingdom Metazoa; phylum Arthropoda; class Insecta; order Orthoptera; family Acrididae; genus Locusta; species Locusta migratoria. The sequence goes on from CM048746.1 coordinate 260,797,996, forward strand.
ATCCTCAAAGTTTTAGTTCTGCCAGTATCTTGTTTACTGCTTCCCAAACTTCACTCCTATGAACCTTGCAGGAGCAGCACTCCTGGAAGAAAGGATATTGTGATGATATGGCTCAACCACTGTCTAGGGGACAATTTCATAATGAAATTTTCATTCTTCGGTGGAGTGGGCACTGATGTGAAACATCCTGGGTGATAAAAACTGTATGCCAGACTGGGATTCAAAGTGAGAACCTTTTGTGGGCAAGGGCAGAAAAGTTATGAATTATCGAAAGTTACCTGACTTCCTATGCAAATAATAATTGTATAATAAATACGTGAGTCTTTGAAATTTACTTCCCATTGACAAAAAATTTTGGTTAAATTACTTAATGGCAATTTGTATCTTTAAACAAACAGTGCTACCACATATGCCTCAAATATTCAAAACTTGTACACAATGTTAAAGTGAAACTATGGAAACTACAGCTGTTTTTCATGTTCAACTCCTGTTGCAAATTACTGCTGCTAGTTCTTGTAAAGTATGTTTTTGTCCAGTAACAATGATGCATTTAATTTTGTTTGTCCGGACATTCACTTGTTAACACTTCAGCTGCTGCAGCTGTGCATCCTGCTGGCCTTCTAATGTTGGTATCTGTGGCAACGGCTGTCCTCAGGAACTGTTGCCTGCAGCTCAGACAGGCACTCGGTCAACCTAACCCTGTGCTGAATATTTCTGGACCCAAGGCAGTTGTGGCTATCTCTTCTCGTGACTGTGATCATCAATACTCAATGTATCTGGATATTTTTTCTGTGGCTTTGAATTTGCAGATGAATTCCTGGACAGACATTATGTGCATTGAAACTTCTTTTGGATCATTCTTAAATATCTGTTGGATTTGTTGCAATAAAAACTTATGAATTGGCTTTAATGAAGATATTTACAATGTGGATTCCTCTATAAATTGCAAAACAGTTTTGCCCCAGAAGGTATTAATTTTACTTAGAGTACATAATGATTTCAGGAGTAGGAAAAAACATCTTACTGTTAACATTCCGTATTGTTGTAATGTAAATCAACGATGGGTGCAAATACAGTTGTGACTCAGTTGAAAAATATGGATCTAAGAGTTCCGGCCATTTCTGTTTTGAAAGGTCTGCAGACTTGTACACATATGCAAGACAGAAGTTGTATTTGGAAAACACTTGTGTAGCTGAAGCTTTGAATTAATTCCTTAAACGATTCTCAGAGCGGCCTGTGAATCTATATATATGTACATTTGATGTAGTTCTTACTCCTGGAGAAGTTTAGCATATTACTTTATTATTTGTTTAATAACCACTCTATATAATAATATATTAATTACACTGTGTATATTACTGTACTCTCTAATAATAGATTCTTTATTATTAGAATTGCTTACTTGCTCAGCAAATACTTACATTTATGACTATTTTTCCTCTGCTAGATGTGCTTACGGTCACTGTTGATGGAGGATTTGATGAAGGAACCTGGGGACAAACACCGCTGCATCGTTGTGTCGTCTGCACAAAATGATGGACAATATGTGCAGCCACCATCATTTGTCTCAAAGTCATGCCCAAATCTTGCTTCTACATTAGTAGTACAGCCACCTCCTGAGGTCAGAGGATCTCTTCCTAGTCACCTAGGGACTGGTTTCAGAAGACCAACAAATAATACTACTCCAGGTAAGATCCATTGGCAAGTTCATTCAACTGCAGATGTGGGTAAGATAGAGGTTAGCAACAAATGTACTCTACAAGCCTCCATAAACACAAATACACTTGCTGAAGAGCCACAGTTCAGCTACTGTTGAGGGCTGATATTTTGATATATGTCAAAGGACTGTCTGAGTTCCAAATGATTTGATTTATTTTCCAATTGCTGCTAACTTCTGTTTTGATATACTCATGGACATATGGCATTCTGAGGTTAGCTGTGTTTTGATTTAAGATTTGCGGATTACTTTATCACTTTCAAAGTGACTGAGTGTGATGCTCTTTGGCTGACATCTTCAACTCGTTCCACTCCTGTTTTTGAAAATTGTGTAAACAGGTGACATATCTAGATTTAAGTGAAATAATAGTAAAATGTAACTAGTGATAATTTTTTCTGAAAAAAAGTAACATCTAAGGTAAAAGTATAAGTATTTATGGTAGTAGCAAATTTGCTTCTAAGTCCCTTAACAATACCATTTGTGCATAGAGTGCTACGTATGTTTAAGCAAATATTTTCAGTCAATATACCAAGAAATTTAAACCAAATTCAAATATATAAAAAAAATCCTGTGGTTTCACACTCTGTGTTTTTTATTTGCTCTTCTTGCTCTTCTTTACATGCATGAAGACATGTTAAATATAAATATCAAACAATAATTAAGTTTTGTGAGTCATATATTGTCTTGTAATATCAAAGATATTGAATAGGAGGAGGCACTGAATTAAAATACCTGCTGTGGCTGGTATTCAAACCCAGGACCTACAGCTTACTAGGCAGATGCTTCAACCATTCAATTTTTGCAGGCTTACGGATATTGCGCCTGCATGGAATATCTTAAATCACGTCTACCTTCACAACTTCAATTCTGCCTCAATGTTCCCCTATGTAATACATATCAAAGGTGAATAACACCCCAGCAACGAATGTTAATGGAAACAGTCCCGCCTTGTACCTCAGGCATAGACGATAGACATATCACATAATACTTCAATTTCCTGAGATATATATTGCCTCATATCAAAGAGATTGAATAGGAGGAGATGCGTTGAATTAAAATTTCAGCTGCAGCTGGGATTTGAAGCTGGGTCCTCATTCTTACTATTTACTCAAGTTCTAAGTTTGTGTTGTAAAGGTAGATGTTCTTTAAGACAGTCCGTGCAGATGTGATATCCATAAGGCTGCAATAGCTGACTGGTTAAAGTATTTTAATTCAACACCTCTCCTTCTATTCAATACATCCCAAATATAATAGGTTGGCTACATCAGAGTAAAAGATGATGATGATGATGATGATGATGATGATGATGATGATGACGATGATGATGATGATAATAATAGTAGTAATAATAATAATAATAATAATAATAATAATAATAATAATAATAATAAGCAGCTACTGATACTGACTGAGACCATTCCACTTACATTGAAGTGAATATTAACAGTCACTGTGCCATGGCTCTTTATAAGGTGAAGGGACAGTATGGTGCATTCTAGACAAAAAGTGAACAGCAGACTACTTTATGTGAAAGCAGATGTCAGCCAGAATTTTTCACCAGGTTAGAGAAAGCTATACTACATGCCTATTCTGCAAACAAAGCAACATTTCTATGGATTTAAATTGGAAAAATGTAATACAGATGAGGTTTACCTTTAACTTCATTTTGAAAGATGGTATTATTAGCTTATCCCCCTCCCCAAGATAGACCAGTGTAACTTGTGTTGTAGTTATAGGCTTGGAAACTTGAGTGAACACATGTGAAAGCAACACACAGAATTGAAATAGCAAAACCTGCAAAAAGATACAGATCTGAAAGATGCCCAGCAGAAGTTCTGCACAATGTACACCATGAGCATAGAAACCATGAAAGTAATTTCAGTTTTAAGTTCAAATGATAACAAAGTTGGATATTCATATCTTTACAATGTATTGTTTAGAAAGTGGTTATGCAGTACGTTATTGGTTCAATGAAATGAAGAGTGAACTGGTTCCTTCATGTTTTCTCTTGTGCATTGTGAACACCCTGTGCAATGTGATCAAGTAAAATGTGGTTCAAGTCATGTTGTATTATTTAACCAGTGCCCTTTCAACAAGGTTGGCAGGAATAACCCAGGTGTATGAAAAAATTAATTTCTGGAAACTACACAAGGACACAGAAAATCAAGAAATCCAAATGGAATCATTTACAACAACTTAAAACGGTTCTTCCTAAAGATTTTCATTGCTATTATGATAACATTCCTAATCTATGAAAATTATCTTGCACCTAACTGCATGGCAAGTAACAGTTCATTGTGATTTTTTTGTTGCTTCTGAGTGAAGTTTATATTTTTTGTGAATAAATGTGAAGGCAGAGTCAGAACTGTATAAACAGTGTACATATTTGAAGTTGGTAGCATGAAGTCTGTCAAAAAAAAAAAAAATTATTAATGTTCCAACATGTGTTGATACTACCATTTTCAGCGCCAAATATAATGTAAACACATTAAGTCAAGCAGGGGAAGACTGAGTCACAAACACCATGTAAATGACTTATCTTGCCATAAATACTGAGACAATTCCATGTATTTGACATAATTAAGCTTTCTGAAGCTTACTTCTTTTGCTTAACTTTATGATATGATCTGAAATTTCCTTGTAGTGCTACAATGCAAATTTAGCATCCCTGTGAAATGTATAAGGTCTCCTTGAAAGTTTTCTCTCTCTCCTATAAAATCCTTGTTTTGCTGATTGTGTGATATTTCTTCACCGACTATATGAGGATAGGTTGCAGCTAATATAATGTACTCAATACAAAGACGATGGTTGAGCCACAGAGAGGCATGTAGATTAAACAGTCACACTTGTGAAGTTTTGATTTTGTTACTAAGAAGTTTCCAATGCCAAGAATGCTACCATTTTACTTTTTATTTATTTTTATTTGTTTGTTTATTTTATTAATCTCACAAGACTGGTTTTCACATATTCACTTTCAACATGAGATGTAAAAAGTACAAACACCTAACAACTTTTATGTTAAATGTATGTGCCTAAAGTAGGAAGTCTTTCAAAATAAGTCAGTTGAGAGGGGAAAAAATAAAATAAACTCAATGTTGTGATTTTGGCAGTGGAAATTTCTTTTTAAAATAAACAGATTGCTCCCAGTGCACCATTGTGTGGCTTAAATATAGCTTTTGGCCAGAGCCTTCTTCAGAAAAGAACACATACACATCCATAGAAGGAATTCATACATACATGACTGTCATATGCAGCTATTGTGTCCGGAGTGTGGCCTTCTATAATGAGAGCTGTTCGGACTGTGAAGGGGGAGATGAAGGATACAGAATGGGGGTGGGGTAGATATACAACACTGCCTGATGGAATGATGTGCAGGTACTAGAGTGGGAAATGGGAAAAGGGTTAGGAGCCTACACTGTCTCTTGATTCCTATCTTCTTTCCCCTTACTGCTCTGTTTCTTCCCCCCGTTCCTCATTTCCTACAGCATTTTAGAGCTGTCTCTCTACCAACATTCAGCTTCAGGCAGTACTGAATCTCTACCCTCATCCAAACCCTTGCCATACATTCGTCCCCTCTTCCCCAACCCTCTTCTCCCCACTCAAAACAGTAATCAACAGTGGTGCAACACTTGAAATGTAGCTGGATAGACCTACAGCCAGTACAAGAAGGTGTTTTGTATGTTGTAGTAATACAGTGTGTCAGTTTGTACAAGTGACAATTAGTTACACCTGTGAAAGTTGAGGCTGCTAGGCTTGTAGTGCCTGGCACTGCCGTCCGCCAGCACCATCTGGACTGAGTGTACAAGAGCAGTACATTTGTTTTATTTATTTGCAATACATATTCCATAGATCCATTATGGCACGAGTCAAAACAGATATGATATATGGATACAGTACAATACAATACACTAAAACACATTATGGCATTAATTGCATGACTATGGAATGAGACAAAGCAGATACAATACAAAGATACAGTAGAGATAAAAATACAGGTACAATACAAAACAGATGCCATTATTTTATATGAATACATAAGAAGCTAAAAACCAGAGGTTTTAAAAAGTATTGGTTGGTTGTGTTCACAAATCAAACCATAAGCCTGAATTACTACTCACATTTTTATATCTCTGCTGAAGAATTCATCTAAAGAGTAAGAAGCATTTTACCAGTAAGAATTTCTTCAGATTAAAAAAAAAAAAAAAATTATTTTCTTTTAAAAACTTCATGTTACTCATTAAAGATTTTTGTACTTGCGTATTTTACCCATTTTTGTACCAGAGGCAAATTTTTCCGTTCAGTGTATATCACCTTCCCGTCTTGTGTTAGAATGATGGTATGACTCATTTGTTTCACATTGAAAAGACTTGAAGTGTGAAAGGCCTGAGTGAGAGTAGATATTGTGAGGTCGTGGTTAATATACCCAACTGTTTAAGTAGATTGCTACATGAGGTTCTTGGAGGAACTCAACATATGATTTGGACTACTTTTTTTCTGCTTACAAACCTTTTTTTGGAAAGTGGTGAGTTGCCCAAAAGATTATTCCATAGCTCATCAATGCATGGAAGTAGCAAACATATGCCGACTGTGATACATTGATGTCTCCAACTTTGGAAATTATTCGAATGGCAAATGTTGCTGAGCTGAGCTTTTTCAGTGTTTGGTGGATGTGATAATCCCAGTTGAGCCAGTTACCTATATGGACACCTAGACTTTTCTGTGTGTTCCTTCCAATTTAATTTGCTTATAACTGTGATTCCCAAGTATTTAGTCAAATTTATGGACTGTAGATATGACTGATGTTTGGCATAAATGACATTTAGTGGATTTCTTTTAGTACTCATATGGATGATGTCACACCTTTTCATTATTCAGAGTCAATTGCCAATTTTTGCACAATGCTGTTATCTTATCTAAATCATTTTGCTGTTGCTTTTGATATTCTGGTGACTTTACTAACCGATAAATGACAGTATCGTTCCCAAACAGTCTAAGAGAGCGGTTCACATTGTGTCTTATAAAGATAAGGAACAGTAGGAGCCCTATAACAATTGCCTGGGGAGTGCTTGATACTAGTTGTTTTATTTGATGACTTTCCATCAGTTCATTGTACTGTGTCCTTTCTGACAGGAAATAATGAATACAATCTCACAACTATGGCAATATTCCATAAGCACACAATTTGATTAGAAGATGCAGATTGTAGGTATACATGTGCACTGGCCAGTTGTTTATGTTGTGCCTGAATACAAGCTGGGTAAAGCCGCATATTCATTGTGGAGTAGTCAGGTACAACAACGTAGCTGTGCAGATAGATGTGTGTATTCTGTTAGCTCTGAAGAAGACACATTTTTTGGAAGCTTGCAGCTTATCAATGGCCCACAACATCTTTACTGTGAACTATTCATTGCTACAGGAAAATATGCTGTTGGTAGTCACCTGACAACCAAAATGAGATGAGGGATAGATAGATAGAGAGAGAGAGAGAGAGAGAGAGAGAGAGAGAGAGAGAGAGAGAGAGAGAGAGAGATATTGAGATTAGACACACTCTGAAGGATTTGTTGGAAGTTAATGAAACTCTATATTATGATGAAAGATAATGTGACTTAAGTGAACTGATTACAATGTGCTATGAAAGAGACAAGGATGTTGGCAGCTACAGGTTTAATGCTGGCCCCAATTCAGTAGGGTGTTGCATCCCCTCATGTGGTTCAGAATGATGTCCAACAGTCTTTGGATCATCCTTCTGAGACAAGTTTAACCACAATTGTTGCAGCTCTTTCTCCATGTTGGTGTTGGGACAGAGGTTGCTTCTAATGTTGTCCCACAGATGCTCAATAATGCAGAGGTGCAGGAATCTGGCTGCCCATCAGAGGACCTCGGAATGCTGTAGACAGTCCATAAAACACGTATTCTGTGTGTGGGTGTGAAGTATCTTGTTGGAACACTGTCCCAGGGTACTGTACCATCAGCAGTTACACACGAGAGGAGAAAATATATGTTATGTATTGCTGTGCCATCAATGTTCTATGACTAGAGGTGACCTAAATGCATATCTTATTGCTCCCCACACCATGGTGTCAGGGGTTACACCTATCTCTCTCCCCACAATATTTTCAGGGTGTGTCCTCTGCTCTTGACACCACCAAACCCAAATATGATCATTATGGAGCTTATGAAGAATTGGGCAAATCATTGAACATGATGTGATGCCATTTATCCTCTGTGCATTCCTCCAAGGCATGTCATCTCGCCTAACACTGGCATTGGTGTTATCTGGTGTCAGTGGAAACTGATGCATGGGACAGTAGTAAAGTAGTCAAGACGCTATGTGAGAACGCTTAGGGCATCATAATGTCTCCAGGACATGCTTGCGGATGGTGGTTCCCACATTACTTGTTGCACCATACTACGGTCCTCCCTAGGGAGGTGTTTCTTGCTAGAGCTGAGCTGTATTATGTGCTGGGCGTGACTGAGTGCCTTCATGTACCCACTGAGTCCAACATGGAGCCACTGTGACATCTTAATGGCTCATGTCTGGCAGTCGCATGATATGACCACTCAACTTCCTTTTAACTAGCACCAACATAGCAACATGAAGTCAGTGACATCATTAGTATACTGTGGCAGGTATTCTACACATTACATAGCTGTATAAATATAATCATTTACTCACACATCAGTAGCATGCATATCCTGAAATGGGAAAATATTGGACCACTCATTCTGATTGCATCTTTATTTTTGTCAGGCAGTGTATAATGGTAAGGCTATCTGTAGAATCTACTAGTCAATTTGCCCTGAAGAGGAATACAGCAATTACTCTCAAATTCTTAGTTTTATGGTTGTTGTATGTTTCATAATGCCATGACCTCATTCTTAAAAGGATTTTTATTAAGATTGAGAGTGGATATGAAAACCTTTGAACTTCCAGTTATAATCAGTCCAGTTTATTGTTGGCTTTTATTGAAAATCTAAAATCTCAGAGAAATTAAGCATGACTTTTTCACTTAAAATGTTTGCCTAGCAATATAATGGACAACTTTGGTGTATATTGATGACTTAGTGCCACAATTATTCAGGGAGTTGTTGCTTTCACTCTTTCCACTATGTATGTTATGTTTTTATTATTATTATTATTATTATTATTATTATTATTATTAACTCTGGTTAGTATACCATAATTTATTGCTTCTAAATAATGGTTGTTACTTTTGTTAACTTGAGTGTAGTGCCGGTGTGGATTTTCATTTTGTCAAAATGTTGTACCTGTTTTGACCTTCATTTTGACAGAATGCCAAATAATATATGTGAACGATAAATAAAATTACAGATATTCAGCTGTAAGCATTTAGTTCCTTTAGCTAATCTATTGTTTGGCCATCAGCAGAGCAAATTTGAAGACTATTAGACTGTCATCAGAGAGCTCCCGTCCACCTTCTGCCCTGTGTAAGTGTAGCAAATTGACGGCAAAGATGTATAAACCTGTAGTGTCCTCCAAGGAGATTATATGTAATCATAATCTGTGGTTGACTGTGATGGCAGAGAAGTACAAAGCTGTAATCTCATTTATGGAGAGGATATGTAATCACACTCTGGGTTGCCAGTGCCGTTCCCTTTGATTGTGTACAATTTTGAGTGCTGGATTTCAAATTTTGTCAAGAATTAAATCATCATACTGATTAATAGTATTACTAACCAGCCGAATTTCAATGGCTTTTCTAAAACCTGAGAACATTCTCGTGGAGTGCACTACAGCTTTATTCATCTTTGCCGTCTGTTTGTTATGCTTCCACAGTGTAGAACGTGGATGAAAACAGACAAATGACAGTCCACTGGTCTTCAGATTTGGCTCAGTGAAGACTGCACAATTTGCAGCTGAAATTTTAGCAAAAGGAAATAAATGGGTAGGCTGCATACCTGTAATTTTATTTATCATGCAATATTAAGACTCACTGTATATGTGAACATTTGATGTTTTGAGCTATTAACATTTTGAGGCACATTTAATTTCGGTTTAATTTGGTTTTAACAGGTAGAACACTCCAGAAAACAAAAACTGTGGAATACCCGTGTACACCACCACCATCTCCACGTGCTAATGGATCACCTCAACGAATGTTCCGGGAAGATAATCTGATGCACATAAATGTTGTTCTTGTAGATACAAAAGCCCCAAATTTTGCTTCATTTTATAATTCTGTAAGTAATCAAGCCTGTTACCCATTGTGATGATTTTTTTCCCACTGTAAGTGCTGATTTAGATGACATGTTAAATTAGATCCCACATGTGGAATAATCATGAAGTTTTAATTGTCGTCATAAAAAAATAAAATAAGTAATGAAGTGGAACAGGTTATGCCAGTTCGTCTAGTGTTTCTAACCATATTCTTTCTTAATGTGTTGGGAGCTTTACAAAGTGCACCAGAACTGCAGACATGTACTTGTGAATAAGACATTAATTATGTATTTTTATTTCCTGAGTTGGGAATTAAAAACTTTGGTTACTTCTTGTAGGCAGTTAGGAGGTGATAAACTACTCATCTGCAAATGTGTGTTTGCAGAAAATACAGGGAGTTTTGAATGCAACAAAGAAAGAAACTGTAGTGTGAAATAAAAGAAAATAAAGACAGTCCTTTTGCAAGTGCTTTTCATTTCACATCTATGAAACTGAAATTATTTCCTAGGTAATTTTCGGTGCTGTGTTTTGTTGTAACTTATTTGGGTATTATCTGATATGCTGTCCACAAGGTGGTTGAGACATTGTTGTTCCTTACTTATTGCTTGTTGATCATGGCCCTCCTGTTGTCTTCCATTATGCAAGGTGGATTTGTGCTGTGAAGCACTATAGTTTCAACTGTTTCAAAGCATGCTCAATCAGAATTATTTCAGCAGATTCCGTGGCCCATTTTATTTGTATGATCCCTGCGTTCCTAGAGAAAGGTGTTCACAAGGGTGACAAGACGTCTTGAAAGACATTACTTGTCAATAAAATGTTGACTAAAGGATTGGACAGTGCGTTGTGGGATCCTATCCCAATTCTGGCCTCAAATTACCCTTGACACAGAAAGGAAGCATCCAACATCTGTCCATGGTACCAATCCAAAATTGACTACACTGTCGTGTATACGGTACTACTTCATTGGTATACCCCTTAACATTCACCTTACCTAACAATCTCTACACTCTTCTGTGATAATTATCAGAGGTAAGACAAATTGTGCACTTACCGATTATCTTCTAGGCACTCACTCCCTTGCCATCTTTTCATTTACTTGTGTGCTGGAAGCATTTGTACGTCAATTAATGTTCGAAATAACATCCTTATTCATATTCATATCACTTATGCCACTTCAGGTTCAAAGCTGTTTTCTCTATGTAAGTGGAGGCACTCATAAGATTGAGATACTGGTTTTGTTACATCATTTTCAAATGTCCACTTGTCTGTTAGCCGCGCAAGAGTAGCTGAGCTGTCTGGAACGCCACGTTGCAGATTGCGTGGCCTCCCGCGTAGGAGGTTTGAATTCTCCCTCGGGCATGGATGTTTGTGTTGTCTTTAGTATAAGTTAGTTCATAAGTAGTTTGTAAGTTTAGGGACTGATGACCTCGTAGTTACGTCCCATAAACTTTACAAACATTTGAACATGTCTGTTCAGCAAATTCTTTGCATGGCATGCAGAACTTCATTTTTATTTAAATACTTTCATTTAAGCAGTTATTACTTTCTTTTTACAGTTTCCTGTTTTATTTAGTGCCATTAACATTGTAATTGTTGTTCTCATTACATGCTTGTTGTCATATTTCATATTGCTCCCCATACTTTGTGGTTAGTTGAAGGAATACTAGTATAAGGTGCATTGAGCTTTCTATGTTACGTTCTTGTCATTCTGAAGTCCACATTTAACACAGCCCTAACTTTATTTACTGATAGGTACAACGCTCAGTGACAGTGGATTTCAACTCCCTGGATATTGTGGCCAACATTGAGTCTTGGGTGGTTATATTTGACTTCTTCAGCATTGGCTCTGGAATGCCATCAATATCAAGAACTGTATCACCTGAAGGGTCATTGGAAGCAACAGGTATGTGCTCTATATTTTTTTCCGTTCCACTAGGAACCATTTTGACACCATAACTGAACTTCCTAAGTCTGATGTATTGTGGCTGGTAGAATTTAAATTTATTTTTAACAGGCTTTCAAAAGAATGATGTAAAATGTGAGAAATAATATTTTAAGCAGTAAATCGCTTCTAGGATCCCCATTGAATTTTTGTATTTCGTGTTATATAACGCTGTGGCTCGGTAGCACAGCGGTAGAGTGCTAGACTATGAATCCAAAGGTTGCGGGTTCAATCCCTGCCTGGTCCTAGCATTTTTATCTGTCACTTTCCACTTCTTTCACCTCTTGCAATGTTGCTGATGTGACAAATATTGAGTAGCAATGTGGTTCAGAATCCACGTTAAACTGTAGGTCCCCCTATAACTGGCTGGGTAAGTCAGTTGGAAGGTTGGAGGAAGGCAATGGCCTACCACCTCCAAACAGTACCATGCCAAGTAAAGCACTGTGGTGTTAAAGCTAATCATCAGATGGGTGACTGCTTTACCTTTAAAGATATATGTAAATAACAGGCATCAAAATTCTTGCGAGGAATTTTTTATGTAATAGATGGTATTTGAATTTTGTACTTCCTTAGTGCAAAGGTAACTGGAACTAGGAACTTTATAGTAAGTCGAAAATTTTAACTTATTTTAATTCAGTATAATCAACTCTGTCATTTATTGTTTAAATAATGAAAGGCAGCAAAAGCAATGTATTTTTTTTGTACTTTTCCAAGTTTTGAACAATGCATTGGAATTCTAAAACACAAATATGTACATTAATATTTTTTGTAACGTTTGCACAGGATCAGCGTCTCACACTTGTGTCGTCATTTTTAGGTTATAACATACTGTGCCTTCCTCCAGTGTGCGGTAAAACACAAATGATAACATTATTCTTATTCTTTCTAAGACATCACAAAAATATTTACTTAAATATTTGCACTTCAATCATTACATAAATATGTTATCTACATAAGGAGGCTTTGGCTTTGCCAAAATACAAAGATATGCACGATATGAAAGTTATGTGTGTTTGCAGCTGTTAAATTTGGTTTCTCCTGTGATGTGCCATGAAAGGTATAGATAAAGTACAACCACCATCTAGCAGTAGAATGGGTGGAACTAGACATCGACCGTGTCGTTAGCAGTGGAAGTCAAAATTCATGGTAAAGGAATAAAATCATTTCTTGGAGTCACTATTTCTTCTATTATCCTGAAAGAATAACTTTGTGGTCTGCTACTGCTACCAGAAAGTTCCTAATTTTTTTTTTATTACCTCTGGTAGGACATCCTACTTCTGTTATGATACAGAAATGCAGGATTCATGTAAGAACTAAGAATCTGCATACCAATAAATTCCAATTAGATCTGCATTACAACAGTTTTGAGTTTCATTACTTTGGGAACACATTTGGTCTAATTTCAACCACAGGCAATACTAAAACTGTAATAATAAATCCTTGAAACATTTCATGCTAAGTGTGAAGTACTGGTTGTGTAAACTTAAGTGGCTGATGGGCAGTGAGAGGCTAAGAAGAAAAAGCCCAAGAAGGAGGACTCCTTGGTGACTTCAAAGTCACAGATCCCTACATAATCTGCCTAAGAAGATGAGGTGGAGATCCTCGCGTCTCCCGACAAACTGGCCCTCACTGAGGCACATGAGCCAATGATTCTAGATGATGTAGATGCACAATACCTGGCAGAACGTAAATCTTTGGACTGACAATCTTCTGTCCTACATCATGGCCTTCCAGCTAGGAGTTAATCAAATTCTTCAATGGACTTACAGCGGTTTTTTCAACCGTCTTGCTGAGCTGCAGCAGTTGTTGTGCTGATTACCTGTGCTCTGTTTGGCATTACAGGAAACATGGTTTCCCGCCCAGCAGAACCCTGCCCTTCGGAGCTATCGGGGCTAGTATAAGAACCATTTCGCTTGCAACAAAATCTCTGTTGGGATCTGTGTTTACATCCTTTCTACTGTCCCCAGTGCCCCTGCGCCTCTCTGCACAGCCCTTGAGGTGGTGGCTGTCAGAATCCGGAAAATGAGGTAACTTACCATCTGTTCTCTCTATCTCTCCCCAGATGAGGTTGTCTCCCCCGCTGACCTTGGTGCCTTGGTTGACTAACTTCCCCCACCATTTCTCCTTTTCGGGGACTTCAATGCCCACCACACTTAGTGTGGTGGAACCGAGGACTCCCACCATGGTAGGGATGTTAAGACTGTACTTGCACAGCAGGACATCTGTCTCCTAAACACAGATGCGCCCACCCACTTCAACGTGGGACACGGCATGTACTTAACTGTTGACCTCTCCATTTGCAGTCCGAGCCTTCTCCCCCAATCTGGAAGGTACACGATGATCTATGTGGTAGTGACCGCTTTCCCATTCTCCTCTCTCTGCCTCAGTTTCAATCTGCTTACCGCCCATCTCAATGGTCATTCCGCAGAGCAGATTGGCCGGCCTTCACCTCGGCTTCTGTGGTAGCTACTCCACTTCCCGCAGATATTGATATGGCGGTTCACCAAGGAACTGCATCCATTGTTTCTGCCACTGAGACCATGGTCCCAAGTTCTTGTGGCTTGCTCAGACGGAAGTCGGTGCCTGGTGGAATTCAGAAATTGCAGAAGCAATCCGGTAATCTTGGCGAGCACTCCAGTGCCCCCCTTCAATTGAACACCTAATCACCTTTAGGCATTTCCGGGCTCGAGCTTGGCGTCTGATCCGGCAGAGTAAGCAGGACTCTTGGGAGTTGTACGTTGCTACCATAGGCTCTTGCGTGTACCCATCTTGAGTGTGGTTGCAAGTGTGACTCATTTTTGGACACCGCCCACCATCTGGCATCCCCTGTCTTCAATCGCAGGGTACTCTATGCACTGACCCCACCGCTATTGCAGAGCACATGGCAGAACATTTCAAACGTTGCAGCCTATAGCCCACAATTCCGCTCCCTTAAAGAGTGAGCTGAGAGACGGATGTTATCATTCCGTACACACCATCAGGAGACATACAATGCTCTGTTTAGTGTGTGGGAGTTTGAAAGTGCCCTTTCTGAATGCCCTGATACGTCCTCTGCACCAGACCGTGTTCACAATCAGTTTCTTCATCACCTGTCAGTGGAATCTCGACATCAACTGCTCGCCTTGTTGAATCGTGTCTGGGCTGAAGGTCTTTTTCCGTCACGAAGGCGGGAAAGTATCATCGTCCCAGTGTTAAAACCTGGTTCCTTACTGCAGGTGGCAGTGTTCTCTCCAAGCTTCTCGAACATATGGTGAGTCATTGGCTCATCTGGATCCTGGAATATATGGGGTTGTTGGGTCAGCAACAGGGGGCTTCCTCCAGGGTCACTCCCCAACCAACAACCCTGTGTCACTTGAGTCAGCCATTCGTGTAGCTTTTGCTCGGCGTGAGCACCTCGTCGCCATCTTCTTCGACCTTCAGAAGGCGTAAGACACTGCCTGGTGTCACCACTTACTGGCAACACTACACAAATGGGGTCTATGGGGTACTCTTCCAATCTTTATCCAAAACTTTATATCCCTTCACACCTTTTGTGTTAGGGTTGACACTTGTTTGAGTTTCACTCACACTCAGGAGAATGGTGCTCCAAAGGGCTCAGTTCTAAGTGTTCCCCTCTTTTTGGTGGCAATAAATGGTATTGCAGCTGCAGTAGGCTCATTAGTCTATTGTTCCCTATATGATGACAACTTTTGCCTGTATTATAGCTTGACAAGCATGAGTGTTACTGAAAGGTGCCTGCAGGGTTCTATTAATAAGGCACACTCATAGGTCTCAGTGCATGGATTCCAGTTCTTGGCATCTAAGACCCAATTCGTGAATTTTGTCGTCATCGGGCTCTTCACTTAGATCCAGAGCTATTCTTGGCTGGTCAACTGCTTCATGTCGAAAAGACACATCACTTTCTCAGCATGCTCTTTGACGACTGCCTCACTTGGATGCCCCACCTCCATCAGCTTAAAGTGCTGGTGATACCTGAACATCTTATGCTGCCTTAGCCACACTGTTTGGGGAGCCACACGTCCAACACTCCTGAGGCTTTTCAGACACTTGTACAGTCACGGCTCGACTATTGGAGCTTGGTGTATGGTTTTGCAGCTCCCTCAGTATTATGGATTCTTGACCCTATCCTTCACAGTGGTTTCTGGCTCACAATGGGGGCTTTCCATACAAGCCCTATACTAAGCCTCCTTGCCGAAGCTGGAGTTTTGTCACCAACAACTGCTTCTCTCATATGTGGCCCATGTCCATGCCTTGCCACACCACCCAAATTGTGGGCTCCTCTTCCAAGTCGGGTCTTCAGATTGCAGTCCATGTGCGTACCCCTCCTTGCCTCTGTGAGTTACTTTGTCTCCCTCCTGCTTTCTCCTACCAATCCCATATGCTCCCTTGGTCCATCCCCCACCTGCAGCTCCATCTAAAATTCACGACCTGAAGGCATTGGTTTTGCCACTAACTGTCCATTGGCAGTTCTTGGCCACTCTCGATGCATTTCTTGGTGCTGATATCGTCTACACTGATGGTTGCTCAGTAGATGTCCGAGGTGGGTATGCCTTTATACACGGTGACCACACGGACCTAGCCTCCTGGCTGTAGCATTTTTACTGTGGAACTGGTCGCAATATCGTGTGCTCTGGACCACCTTAAAGGATGCCCCAGGAAGTTGTTTGTCATCTGCAGTGACTCCCTGAGTGCCTTACAAGCTCTTGACCAGTGTTTCCCTACCCATCCTATGGTGCGACTGATCCAAAGCTCCATCTGCACACTCACTTCTTCTGGTAGTACAGTAGCCTTCATGTGGACCCCTGGCCAAGTTGGCATTCCGAGTAATGAGCAGGTCTTTGCTGCTGGGGAGTCAGAGTGGTCCACTTTGAGCATGCCCAACATTCTCCATGCAGTAAAGTCCTACATGGCAGCATGGAAGTCCTCCCTGTGGGCGTCTTGCAGGGAGTCCGTCTTTCTTTGCCGCCTGCGTATTGGGCATATCTGGCTAACACAAGGCTACCTCCTTCGTAGAGAGGACCTGCCAGAGTGTTGCTGTGGTGCCCTTCTGACAGTGATCCACCTTTTATTGGATGTTCACTTTTAGCCGCCCCGCGACAGTCTTTTAATCTGCCTGCTGCACTACCTCTAATTCTTGGAGATGATGCGTCAATGGCTGACAGTGTTTTAGATTTTATTTGTGCAGCTGGCTTTTATCATTCTAATCAGTGGTGGGTACCGTCACATGAAGTGACAGGTCCCCACTTCTCCACCACTCTTAAGTTATTGTCTGACTTCCATGCAAATTGTCTGGCGATTTTAATGTATGCAGGATGGCTGGCTCATCCTTTATTTTTGTGATCAGCTAGCCAAGATATCCTTCGTTCTAGTTTTAGTTCAGTTTCTGACTCGGTCTTCTCCTCCTGTGTGTCCTTCCTTCGTGTTAGCAACATGTTCAATGTAGCTCTGTACATTGTGTCCTTTTTCCTTTTAGGTGTTCTGTATTTTGTTTTTTGACACTTCATTCGGAATAGGGAACCGACGACCGAACTGTTTAGTCCCCTACAACACCTAAGAACAACAACAACAACAACAAAATCTGATGTTAGTTCTGCAACAGTTTGTGAACTTTTTTTACCAGTATGTCCTGTTTACACCTGTAATGAACATTGGTTGCCCAACCCTCAACATTTGGACATGGTTTCACCTTGGCTTTGCCACTTGTTGAATATGCTCACCACAACACTTCTCAAATACCCAACAATTTGTGCAGTTTGTGAAATGCTCACATTGTTTCCTTTGTGTCATGTTTTGCTCTCCGAATTGTCTCTATTTTGCACCATGGTAAAGCATAAACATACTTAAACACAACTTGGACAGAATTCATGTTACCTGAATCTTCTGTAATGACGGTCGCTTTTTTCTTGTCGTGTGCCTGTGGAAGGCATTTCTTTTCCAGCAGGCTTGTAATGCTGGAAATTGCTCTTTAGCTATTCTGACTTTTACTATTGAAATAACACTCGCAGATAAAGTTTTCAGTTTATACTGTATTCTTCCAATATTGTACACAACATTTAACTTTACTATACACAATTGAACAAACCACATATTATTAAAAAAACCTCGTGTGAATCTTTTTATTTTTTAGCTTAAACATCCAGAGCCGTAATAATTAAAATACATGACCCCCCCCCCCCCCCCTTCTCTCTGTCGCTTGATGTTCCTTGGCGAGTGCCGATCTTGCTACCACCTACTTACATCTTGTATAAAGATCACAAAGACAAGATAAGAGAAATTAGGTCTCCTACAAAGGCATATAGATATTCTTTTTTCTCCCGTTCTGTTTGGGAATGGAATAGGAAAGGAAATGCCTAGAGGTGGTACAGTGTACCATCCATCACGCACCTTACGATGGATTGCAGAGTATAAATGTAGATGTAGTAAGGGAATTGTTGGCACTGAGAGAAAGTGTTTTCATTGGCTCTAATTAGAAGTGAAGGAATTAGTTTCAGCCAGTGGAGTTCAAATCGAGTACTCTCACATTTCTACTGAGCAAGCACATGTGCAAATCAGGATGATGATGATTTACTACAAAAGTGTTTGTGCTCGTACTGTTCTGGATGCTTTCATTAGTTCAATACAGTATTGATTCTTGACACATCTTATACCATAAAAACTGGACATTTATCACTGATGGAGTTGTGAAACTCCATCCATTTTATGGTCCAGATCCATTAGTCTCCGATTTAGTAACAACTGTTCAGTTGATCCTCTTTTTATTAGCGTCTTAGTTAATTGGAGCAGCTGCATAACAAAGTGGTGGAAGCTTTGTCTGTCAGTGGCTGTCAGATTCATCCTAATGCTCTTCAGTTTCTACAGGTCTTGGCAACTTTATCAGTGACAGTGATTATGAATGAGTATAATTTCTTCACTCTTAAGTGTGTGAAGAAATATCTTAGGAATACAACTAGTAAGAAAAGTTTGATTAGGTAGACATAATGACCGTTCATCAAGAAGAAATATTGGTGTCCAAACTTTGATATTGATAAGTTATGTCGCAAAACAGAGAGATTCTGACATTTTCCTTTTAGTATTTCAGGTATATGGATTAATCAGTTTATTCTATTTGTGTGTTTGAAGAGTCGGGAAAAAACATATTATACCCTTCAATGCAAAGGCCACTAATAAAATCGGTGCAGTAAATACTCTTAGAAACTGTGTTATGTACCAATAAAATGAATTTTCAGTTTGAGCTGCTAGTCTGATAGCTTCCATAAATCTACTTTTAATTGTGGAACAATAAACCCAAATTTTTCTTCCTTCTTCTTCTTCTTCAGTGTGATCAGTAGCTTTTTATTCTCATTTATTTTGTTGTCTCTGATACCATTATGACTTTCAAACTACATTTTTTGGTCTTTTTTATATTTATCAATATTTCATGTATAATTAATTAAAACATAATAACATACTTTTAAATTGTAACCTTAGTCATTCAGGGGAACCCTTTAATTTTTTAAATATTTTTAATTATTTTAAAAAGTCTTGCAGTAAAAAGAAATTGAATAAACAGAAGCATCTGTGCAAGAAAATTTCAGATTTATTTTGACGCTCACAAATTTTGCATCCCATTTCGTGAGCACTCCAAGCACATTGGCTGTTCACTAGAAATACATTTGTAGGCAATTTTCCTCTTTTGGTTGTATATATATAACACGAATATTAAGACAAAAAATTCCTAGCAGGAAAAATTATATATAAAAAATAGACGAAGATTACTCACCAGGCGAAGGAGCACAGGTGTGACAGCATCACAAATAAATAAATGAATACACACACACACACACACACACACACACACACACACACACACACACACACACAACGCTAGCTTTCGCAACCCAGTTGCTTCTTGAGGCAGAAGGGAAGGAGAGGGAAAAGGAAATGATGAGGGTTTTAAGGAAAGGGGTAAGGAGCTATTCCAATGTATGCACAGAAAAACATACACAAGCAAACCATCAGTCTCACTGTTTATAAAACATCACAAAAAATACTAAGATAAATATTTCCATTTCACAACAAGAATAAATTCTCAAAACGCTTAATGCAAAGCATGATAAACTACTAGTTGGGTAAAAAAAGCCAAGCTGATGGGATACTATACTCCCATCAGCCACCGCATCGTAAGTCAACTAGGTGCATACTGCAAACAACGAAATTCAAAATATATGTTTGAATAAATTCAAAGTGTCAAGAAACTTGACTGTGTAATGTTTATAAACACTATAATTGAAGGCAAAAGCCATGCCAGTGTCAATTTATGTCAATTACATCATTTTTTTCTTCTTGAACATGGTTTCAAAAAGCGTATAACGCGAGAAAAGTGTAAATAGGTTAACACAAAAATGGCGGTGAATTAACATTGCGAACATTGCAAATTTGACGGGACCAAAGAAAAATGGTGTAAAAGGTGGGAAAATGTATAATCCGGGAACTGTAATTAGTGAGATAAACACAATTTTGTGCAAATTTGTGTATTTCAATGTAATTGCATCACCTATTCACACATTTTTTTGTAACAAGATCACAAATGACAACTAAAACTGAAGGCAATAAAAAGAAAGTGAATTTTTGCGTAATTGTTGTTTTTAAGATATTTTATACAAAAAATGTCCCTGTGTCAATACACTGTACATATATGAGAAATAAATCGGCTCAGTGATCATGTTTACGGTGATTTGCAACCTATCCTGCTAATATTACTAATGTTTGAACCCTGACTTTCCATAGTTAAATAATGTTCTACATGACCTGAAAGAAAATGAAGTCCAAATGTGAACTTAATTCTCTTTAAATACAATGAAAGAATCCCTGAGACGGATTTTCGTCTCAAGTATGTCAAAGACATTATTGATAGAGCTGAAGCATTGAATGAAAATTTGTGGTGTGGCCGGGAATCGAACCCGGACCTCCATGCTTACTAGGCAGACGTCTTAACCGTTAGACTACCACACCACTAACGATTAAGGCACCTCGGAATAGTCTATGTACGATTTCCCTCCACAACACAAACTTTAATTCAGCTTCTTTGTTCCAAAGATAATTGCCGCTACTGCCAATTAAATTTTAATTCAATGCTTCAGCTCTATCAATAATGTCTTTGACATATTTGAGACGAAAATCCGTCTCAGGGATTCTTTCATTGTATTTAATTGATATTTATATCACCATAACAGGATTGTTCCACCATGTCCATTGCTGAGGTGCTATTCCGCTGCATGGAGAGCCTTGGCAGTAGTGGCAATTATCTTTGGAACAAAGAAGCTGAATTAAAGTTTGTGTTGTGGAGGGAAATCGTACATAGACTATTCCGAGGCGCCTTAATCGTTAGTGGTGTGGTAGTCTAACGGTTAAGACGTCTGCCTAGTAAGCATGGAGGTCCGGGTTCGATTCCCGGCCGCACCACAAATTTTAATTCAATGCTTCAGCTCTATCAATAATTAATTCTCTTTGTTGAGGAATTGTGTGCTTTGCTATTATTTGTTACTCATCTTTGTTCAAAATTTCACCTAATTTTTAACAGTCACTGTTTTGAGTTCCATGATATTGTATTGGCAGTTCCAAAGTACCTCACAACTTTTATGTGGATTTAATTAATTTATTCTGTTCCTTCTGTGATCTGTTTTAGTGAAGGAATGTGGCTCAGTCAATTCAGACCTGGAAGTCGATGTAAGATCTGTGACCTTAGTGTTAAACCTTCCAGCACATGAAGTTGCTTGTGCCAATATCTCCAATTTACACACTACTGTTCGTTCTCGAGGCCAAGATACTTATGTGGATGGTCGTTTGGGAAGTATGTCCCTTTTGGATGTATCGCCCCATAGTCATCTTTACCGGGAGCGATTTATTTCATCAGGTCACGAGGCACTGAATTTCACTTATTTCAGGTAAAGAATATTATTATTTTTACTTATTCATTGTAATAAGATTGTGAAACAGTGACAAAATATTAAAAAAAAAAAAAAAAAAAAAAAAAAAAAATGAGAGATCTTAGAATTAATCAATGCAGTTGTTATTTATTGAGCAGGAAGATGTGTGTGACTTAAGTTCATATACATTTTGCAATGGAGTTTTATCCATCCTACAGGGATGCCAAGACAACACTGATATGGGTGATGAAGTAGTCTTTATCAGGGTGTCCAGCGAACCCTGAAATCTTGTAAAAGGGGAAAAAACCTGAAATTTTCGAAAAGTGCAAAAAACAGGGGGGGAAAACCTTGATTTTTACTCAAAGACCTTGAATTTTTGATATTTTTACAATTTCACGTACAGTGGAACCCTTCTTTTATGTTCCTGGATTTTACATTATTTTCTGCCTTTTACACAATTTTTTTGTCAGTTCACAATTTTAATTTGCCTTGGCTTTTGCGTTAAGATATTTACATTTTTCCAGCTATTTATGTTTTATGAAACCATGTTTGAGGAGTTAAAAACTTACGTAATTGACATAATTATACCGACAGTATAATGAGGATAGTTTGCAACTCACTGCAAAGATGTACGGCAGACTACGACAGGCACATAAAGAAGACCTCAGACATACAACACTTCAACTATTGTAGTGTGTCTGTGAAGTGTGGCTGTGTGATTGTGTGAATGCTCTCTTTTCTGATGAAGGCTAGTGGGTGATAGCTTAAGTGTTGTACATGAGTATTTGTGTGTGTGTGTGTGTGTGTGTGTGTGTGTGTGTGTGTGTGTGTGTGTCTGTGTGTCTGTGTCTATTGCAGTTCATCGTACATCTTTTTGGTAAGTTGTAAACTACCCTCATTATATTGTTGAATTCAAACCAGGGCCTTCTTTTATAATGTATGAACTTTCCTACACCCAATATTTCATTGTTATTGCAATTCTCGAGTAATGTACCAAACATTTCCTATTGTAATTTGTTTTCTCATTTTCTCTTTGAAATCGCCAGATTTTTTAAAGTACTTGTCATTAATGTTCATATGGAGAATGAAGTATATCTGTATCACACCAAAAAGTTTGTCCTGCATGGTCTTAAGCAATTAACATATTTAATTACTTACTAATAGAGTTTTGAATTGTATTGAGAAAAGGTGTTATTATCATGTAAAATGGTTTAATAATTCCTCTTTGATTCTAAAATTTTGTTTTCATTTAACTAGGTCCATGTAATAAATTATTAAAAACTGCTTTTAGTGGAGAATTATTTCTTTGGTTACTGATGATTTGTGTGTGTTTCACTAAGGGTTAACTAATCTCAAAATGTATTTCCAGCTATGGTCAGCAAGACGTGTCATTGCAGCGTGAGTACGATTCTCATTTGAAATTAGAAATGTCAACAGTTTTATACATACATACGAAGAGATTTGTTGCCGAAATACAGGCTTTTTTCCATCACTTCTCACAACTGCGTGGCGTCATGGCTAGTATTCGAGCCGCTACAACAGGTAGAGAGGTATGTGACAGATCTATTTCAAATACATGTTTATGAATTATTTATCAAGCCCAAATCATTAGTACATTCCTAATTGGCAAGATAAAGGAAGTGACTAATAAGTTCTAATACTCTTGAACTGCTTGAACCAAGTTTCAGTAATACTCTTTCATAAACAGACAACTTTCAGCCCAGACCTAATGTAAAAACGCAGTTTGTATTAACCTTCAAATATTAAGTTGTAACCATTATTATGTGAAATAAAGAAGAGGTAGAAGTTAATGGTTACTATTTATAATACTGCCAAAATAATAAGATGTTACGTAAGAAATATTTCAAATCTAAGTAGTTATAATAAAAATCAAAGAATAAGTCTCTGAAACTAGAGGCCTGTTCTTACAAATGTTCTTTCATGGTAGTCACAGTTTCATCTGTAAATTTCTTTCCATTTGTTACTAAGAAGTCAGTTTGAAGGGGAATACAGAAAAACTGTTGTGTTGCTTCAGGCTTTCCTGACGGATTTCTTCTAAATATGGTTCTCGAGCGAGACATCGGATTTTATTGTCATAACTGCACAATATTTCGTCAGCACACCTGGCTGACATTTTCAGGTGCGCTGACAATTTATTGTGCAGTTATGACAACATCCGAAGTCTCGCCCGAGACCCATATTTAACCAAAAAATCAGTTGTTGTTGTCTTTAGCAGATCATATTTAAACTTTTTTGAAAGTTACTTTTATGTTGAACACAGAACTTGTGGATATGCCACAAGAGCCTTCACTTAGAGATTAATGCACTTAGTTATTTCACATACTCCAGATGTACAGGAATTATGGGCACTGTTTAAATGTATTATAAATCAAGTGCTGGAGAATTATTACCCAACAGCAGAATGTAGAACTAAACTTTATTTGCAGCCAGATGGGGTCAAAGGCACCCGATACTACTCGACAGTACATGATCAGTGCATGGGGCTTGGCATTGTACAGTCACATTATTTTCATAATGTGGCTATGTATTTTTAGCATCTGCTGAAGTGGATGGGCTTTGCGCAAATATACATAATGAAAGAGTATAGAAAAAGCTATGGGGAGAGGAGGGGGGGGGGGAGAGAGAGAGAGAGAGAGAGAGAGAGAGAGAGAGAGAGAGAGAGAGAGAGAGAGAGAGAGAGAGACACCAACAATAACAGCAGGAGATGGTGAAAGGATGGTGGATAATGTCGAAAATGGTAAGAAGGCTCTTTTTAGAGTGAGGGAGGGGGAAGGACCCCATACATTTGGTTAATTTTCTGAGTACGGGCATGGCGAACCTGGGGCCCGAGCTACGGACTGTGTTGCGCCAACAGTCCGCCACACCGTAAGCTCCATGCATGCTTCAGCAACGGTCGATCAGTGCGACGGTGGAACGTTTCAGAGCCCAGGGATCTTGGCTTAATCACCCAGGTTATGAGGATGGTACAAACCTTTATTAAAACAAGGTGTGCTTTGTGCCGAGGAGATGCATGGCTGTTATGGTTGAACAGTCGCTAGCAGGCAACCTCTGATAGTTCCCTAGCTACTCGTGGGAAGAAAGTGAAAAGAGCACTTAACAGTGTCGGAGACACAATAATGATGTCTCTAAGAGAATGAAGATCGACTTCAATGCAGAGACATAAAACCCCAGATCATTTCCTTCCCGGGCCATGCCATGGAATTCCTAGGGCATATAACCAGTCTGAGCCGTATTTGCCTCTGTACTTGGTATGCACGTGAACCAATGGGGAATATTTCTCGCCAACAAAGCCACAGTTCTGTGTCGAAAATCATGAGAACAAGTTCGGCGACGTGGCGTCTTTCTCCATGATGAGAAGTGGGGCAGTATTAATACAAACGGCATTCCTTGTCCAGTCAAAGTCACAGCTTGCCTGCGACAAGCTGGGTGATGTTCCCACAAGATGATCAATATGGTCCAAGGTCTTATTTACCACTGTGATTTCCTGTCACAGTCAGATGATGAGCTGCGCGCAAACCTTGAACAAAGAGTAGTTCACTTCCTCAGGCATGTCTATAGGGGACCTAAAGATCACAGGGTTGTTACAGGTGCTTTCATTCTGGCCATCGAGGGCGATACACTGCCCGAGAAGGTTAAAATCATGATATACTGATGTGATGCCAAACCATACATCCCTTCCCCCATGAGGTGCTTTAGGTGTCCAATGTACTTCCAGCCCCATGTACAGAGAATGCAAGCATCCAGACACTCCACGCACCCCACCTTCCGTCTGTGTGAACTGCAAGCAGCTACATCCGCCTTGCTTGGCAGATTACTCTCATCTGCACAAGGAATGTAAGATCATAGAGATCAAGACCTTGGATCAACTCCCTCTATGGGAGCAGGTGCCTCTTGCCTCTCCCTCCCCTACTGCAACATGTGTCATTGGGGAAACTGTCCCCCAACCTTCAGGAACACCAATCCCCACCTCCTCCGGCTCCTCTCACGCGGAAGGGGTCTCTCGGGACACTCCCTTCCGAGGCTATGCAAAGTGCTCCAGAGGATCCTCGCCACAAGCTTAAACCTACTGGTTGAAGAGATGCTCTTCCTCTATCCTGGTTGCCACTTCTGAAAAGCCCTCAGGCCTTCAAACCAACGGACCCGAGAAGATGCTTCAGAAGATGAGGTAGAGATCCTCACATCACCTGAGGATCTCGTACTGACTGGTGGTCCAGAATCTATGAGTCTCGACTTAGCAGAGACAGAGCAGTTGGCAGCAGGTGTTCCCATGGAATAACCTGCTCCATATTTTTATCATGGCCCATCAGCTCAAAGACACTGTCATTCTCCAGTGGAACTCCGGCAATTTTTTGCCCCCACCTGGCTGAGCTGTGTCAACTTTTGAGCGTAATAACTGCTCTCTGCGTTGCCCTCCAGAAAACCTGGTTTCCAGCAATGCGGATCCCTGCCCTTCGTGGGGATATTATTGTAATCGGAGTGTGTCTATAACAGTCTCAGGTGGCATCTGTGTATGTATCCTTAGCTATGTTTATAGTGAACATGAACCCCTTCTGACACCTTTAGAAGCTATGACTGTCAGGTTAAGGTTACCACTCAACATAACCATCTGCAGCCAGTATCCTCCACCAGATAGTGATCTACCACCACTCACACTGGCTACACCAATCTCCCAACTCCCACCACCATTTCTACTACTGGGTCATTTTAATGCCCATAATACCTTGTGGAGTGATGCAATAGTCAGTGGCCGCGCAGTGATGCTGAGAACTTTGTATCCGAGCTAGTACTCTGTCTTAAAAACACAGAGCCCCCGCACATTTCAGTGTGGCACATGGCACCTTCTCGAATATTGACTTGTCGGTTTGCAGTTCTGGCCTCTTACCATCTGTCCATTGGAGGACACATGACGATTTGTGTGGTAGTGATCACTTTCCTATTTTTCTATCACTACCCCATCATCGTTGCCCTGGACACCTTCCCCGATGGACATTAAACAAGGCAAATTGGGATGACTTCATTCCTGCTGTTACTCTTGGACCTCTCCCAGACGACACAATCAACGTGGTGGTTGAGAGTGTCACTCAAAAGATTTTATCTGCTGCAGCACATGCAATCCCCCATTCATTGGGATGCATGGCGAAAGACAGTTCCTTGATGGTTGTTGGAAATAGTGTACACCATTAGAGCCCGTAGATGTGTTCTTCAGATCCATAAGCGATACCCTTAACCCAAGAATCTAATTGCTATAAAAGACTCTGTGCTCATGCTTGCCAGATAATATGGAGACAAAAACAGGAATTTTGGGAATGGTATGTGTCAGCCATAAGGTCGCGTACCTCCCCTTCGCAAGTCTGAACAAAGATAAGATGCCTTTATGGCTACCAGTCCCAGGCAGCTAATAGTGGATTCTGTCCGGCCCAAGGGCAGAGTCAGGGCAGTCAGCATAGGCACTTAGGAGTTCCCACTCACTAAAGGTGAGTTTCAAGGCCAGCACAGTCAGTCAACCAGACTTTTACCCCTGCAACTGCTGAAAAAGGCTGCTGCCGCTCTTTAGGAACCACACATTTGTCTCTCCACAGATACCCCTCCGCTGTGGATGAACCTACAGTATGACTATCTGCATCATTGAGGCACCCAAGCCACCCTACCTCGGCAATGTCTGTGGTTTATGCTAGAGCAGTGATTTATTAAAATCTGGTGAGTACCGACAAAATATCCAGTTGTGAAGCCAGAAAGCTGAGTGTGTTTGTAAGTCATACTGCTATGATTCTTAGGTATACTTCAAGAAATTCATGGAAATGTGGTTAATGACAAATAATATTTCATTATTTTGTTGAACTGATGGTGCATGTTGCACCCATCCGTGATGACAGAAATGAAAAGATGGAAATTGCCTCTCTGTATAAGCCACTGATTTCATCGACTGCAGCAGGGTTTTGGAGCATATCCTGTATTCAAATATTATGAATTATCTCGAACAGAATGATCTATTGGCCCAAGGTCAACATGGATTTAGAAAATAATGTTTATGCGAAACACAACTAGCTCTTTACTCAAACGAAGTGATGTGTGCTATCGACAAATGTTCGCAAATTGATTCCGTATTCCTTGATTTCCAGAAGGTTTTTGACACCGTACCTCACAAATGGCTTTTAATGAAATTGCATGGTTACAGTATATCTCCCCAAATTTGCGACTGGATAGGGGATTTCCTCTCAGAGAGGACACAGTTTGTAGTAATCGATGGTAAAGCATCGACTAAAACAGAGGTGATTTCGGGCATTCCACAGGGTAGTGTTATTGGTCCTCTGCTGTTCCTTATTTACATAAACGGTTTAGGGGAAAATCTAAGTAGCTCTCTTAGGTTGTTTGCAGATGAGGCCATCATTTACCATCTAGTAAAATCATCTGAAGATCAAAACCAACTGCAGAACGATTTGAATAACAGTATGGTGTAAGAATTGGCAGTTGACTCTAAATAATGAAAAGTGTTAAGTCGTCCACATTAGTATGAAAAGAAATCCGTTAACTTTGTTTACATGATAAATCAATCAAGTGTGAAGGCCGTAAACTCCACAAAAAACCTAGGAATTACAATTACTTCTGACTTAAATTGGAAAGAACACGTAGATAATGTCGTGGGAAATGCGAACCAGAGACTGCGTTTTATTGGCAGAATCCTTAAAAGATGCAACAGAACTACTAAAGAAACTGCACACACTACGCTTGTCCGCCCTTTTATGGAGTATTGCTGCCCAGTGTGGGATCCTTATCAGGTGGGTTTGATGGAGGTCATCGAAAGTGTCCAAAGTAGGGCAGCTCGTTTTGTATTGTCACGATACAGGAGAGACAGCGTCACGGAAATGATACAGGATCTGGGATGGGAATCATTACAAAAACGGCGCTTATCGCTGCGGCATGGGCTACTTATGAAACTACAATTGCCAACATTCTCCTCCAAGTATGGAGTTTTGCTGCCCAGTGTGGGATCCTTATCAGGTGGGTTTGATGGAGGTCATCGAAAGTGTCCAAAGTAGGGCAGCTCGTTTTGTATTGTCACGATACAGGAGAGACAGCGTCACGGAAATGATACAGGATCTGGGATGGGAATCATTACAAAAACGGCGCTTATCGCTGCGGCATGGGCTACTTATGAAACTACAATTGCCAACATTCTCCTCCAAGTGCGAAAATATATTGTTGACTCCCACTTACATAGGTAGAAATGATCATCAGAATAAAATACGAGAAATCAGAGCCCGAACGGAGGGATTCAGGTGATCATTCTTCCCGCATGCTATTCGAGACTGGAATAGGAGGTAAAATAGTATAACGGTGATTCGATAAACCCTCTGCCAGCCACTTAAATGTGATTTGCAGAGTATCTGATGTAGATGTAGATGTAGATGATATTGAATGAAATAATAACAAAAATTTAAATTACCCAATGTTTGCTTAATTTTAACAATATAATGGTGATTGTTTACAATGCACAACAAATACAAAAAGTGCTATTTTATTTGAAATTGATATTTTGATTTTCTGGTTGTACAAAATACGGAGAGATTCTTACAAAAATGAAACTGGTTACCAGTCACTTTTAAAAATGCCATTTATTTATAGAAATAGCACCTTTTCCAGTTCAAACTGACAGGTTCATCTACAGATGGCTGTTCACTTTTAGGTTTATATTTATTTTCAGCTCTTTATTCTTTCTTGTAATGGAAGTTCCTTGTGGTGATCGTGGTGGTGGTGGTGGTGGTGGTGGTGGTGGTGCCACTGAAAATCATGTGTTATTGTGTTGTTACGTCAGCTGCTTCTGTTCACAAAAGTTTGAAGAGTATACAAAGCACGAACAATAATTAACGTCACAAATTTATAATCTGCATCTTGGTATTCAGCCATCCACATGGGAAAATAAAAGTTTCTGCCCTGTTTGTGGTGCCTTAAGCATTAGTGAATGTGTCTGTTAGAAACAGCAACAGAACTACTTACTTAAATCAGTAGCATTATTAACTGTGACTAGCTGGTGTTTTCTTCCTTGCAACAATCAACAATTTGAAAAGAAAAGGGGTGGGGTGGGGAGATACAGAGCACTCAAGGGAACATAGATTCATTCTTCATTCATTCTTTGTCCTCTCTAGAATTCCTTACTGATAAACAAAAGATAATGATACAAACAGAAGAAAATATATATGACAGAAAAGTTAAAGGCTATGTGAAAGTGAAACGTTGTATGAAAACAGTTGTTGTTGTTGTTGTTGTTGTTGTGGGCTTCAGTCTGCAGACTGGTTTGATGCAGCTCTCCATGCTACCCTGTCCTGTGCAAGTCTCTTCATTCTAGAATATGTTCGGCAACCTACATCCTTTTGAATCTGTTTACTGTACTCGTCCCTTGGTCTCCCTCTATGATTTTTACCCCACACACTTCCTTCTAATGCTAAGTTGACAATTCCTTGATGTCTCAGAATGTGTCCTATCGATCTATCTCTTCTCTTAGTCAGGATATGCCAGAAACTCCTTTTCTCCCCAATTCAGTTAAGCACCTCCTCATTAGTCACGTGATCTATGCATCTAATCTTCATCATTCGTCTGTAGCACCACATTTCAAAAGCTTCTATAATCTTTTTGTCCGAACTCCTTATCATCCACATTTCACTGCTGTACAATGCTACACTCCAGACAAATGCTTTCAGAAAGGACTTCCTAACATTTAAATTAATATTGGAAGTTAAAAAATTTCGCTGCTTTAGAAACGCTTTTCTCCCCATAGCCATTCTGCATTTTATATCTTATTTACTTCGGCCATCAGAAGTTATCTTCCTACCCAAATAACAAAATTCATCTACTACTTTTATTGTCTCATTACCTAATGTAATTCCTTCAGCATTACCTGATTTTCTGAAAGTACATTCCATTACCTTCATTTTATTCTTGTTAATGTTCATCTTATATTTTCCTTTCAAGACACTGTCCATTCCATTCAATTGCTCTTCCAGATCCTTTGCAGTCTCTGTTAGAATTACTATGTCATTGGCAAACCGCAATGTTTTTATTCCTTCTCCTTGCACTTTAATGCCCTCTCCATATTTCTCCTTGAATTCCTTCACTGCCTGGTCAATGTACAGATTGAACAACATTGGGGAAAGACTACAACCCTGTCTTACTACCTTCCCAACCTCTGTGTCCCTTTCTTGCCCTTCTACTGTAATAACTGCTGTCTGGTTTTTGTATATGTTGAATATAACTCTTCGCTCCCTATTTTTCACCACTGATACCTTCAAAATTTGGAAGAGTGTATACCAGTCAACATTGTCAAAAGCTTTCTCCAAATCGACAAATGATAAAAACATATGTTCCCCTTTCCTTAGCCTATATTCTAAGATAAGGCATAATGTGAGTATTGCCTCCCGTGTTCCTACATTTCTCCTAAATCCAAACTGATCTTCTCTGAGGTTGGATTCCACAAGTTTTCCATTCGTCTGTAAATAATTCGTGTTAGTATTTTGCAACCATGACTTATTAAACTGATAGTTCTGTAATTTTCACACTTGTCTGCACTTGCTTTTTTTGGAATTGGAATTACGATATTGTTCTTGAAGTTGGAATGTAAAAATTGAGGAGTTAGAGCAGGCAGACTATACCACGGATGGAATTTCTACAGTATGAATTGCTTGACACTTGAACTGAAGAATAAGAAGAAGAAGTGTTAGCTGAGATATTTTATCAGTAATTTGTTGTTTTAAATGTTTGAACATATGGAAAGCTATTTGAGACACTTTTACATTTCTTTTAGGTGCCTAAATCATTAACACACGCACCACGCATGCTTCTGGAGTTGCATGCAGGATCTCCAGTTATCATGCTGCCTGTCAGTTCATCTTCATCAGATATTCTAGTAGCAGATTTGGGCAGGCTTACTGTGACCAACAGTTTTATGATGTATGGTTCACCTGGGACTATAAGAGTACCTTCTCGACAAGAAATATCACCAGAAGCATCACCACCAGGTTAGTTACTCATTTAATTGATTAGTAGAAGTTGTGACATGATTATGACAAATCTTACTGTGTTTCTGTGGCTGCAGAAATAGGATTTTGTTGATTATCAACTTTCTTCAATCAAACAGTTCATAATAGTCATTTTATCACTGAACAAATTATGAAAGATTTTATATTGGTTTGAAGGATACAGTGAAAAGGAGAAAAGAAAATTTCATTATATTTAAGGACAGGCTCAACAATTCCCTTTGCTGAATTTTTATGCCGTATCATAAAAGTATATGTTAGGATGACTACATGTTTAAATTCATGTGACATAATATAATCATTTTAGAGCAGAAGTATGCAATAAATTGCTACTTTTAAGGGTTTTTCAGTCTTAGTTTAATCAATGTATATTGTAGAATGAAAATGAGTTCTTCATTTTGTTTTATCATTTGCCCTTAAGATTGACAATTCTTCGTATCTTATGTATAAATTAATACACAGGACACTGACTGAACAGGAAAGGGAAGAGGAGTGCTAACCAGTTATGAAGCATAAACAAAACAGAGAATGAGAAATCTGCCTGCCTGTTTTCAAATTCTCTTATTATGAGAAGTACAGAATGCTACTTGCCTCAAAGACTTACATACTTAGTAGAAAAAGGGGGAAAACACACATTACATTTTGAAACTGTGTGTTTGTGTTGAAGCTGATGGTACTAAAAGATTCCAGTTTTACTCATCCATTAATAAAAAATGAAAACATTTAGCAACTTCTAATGAACTTCAAGTACAGTCTCAAACCTTACCTTTATGAAATTTTTTCTCAAACCCCCCCCTCCCCCCATCCCAGCATAATGTTTTAATTTGTTACTAACTCTATTTACAGCACTCTGCAGACAGAATCTACATATGTCATTGAATGCATCACCAAAATTACGAGGTGTGTTTTTTAAGTAAATACCAATTTAAAATTAAAAAAAAAAAAAAGATGTGCTGAGATATCTCAATAATTTTATTTTTACACGAAAGCTTGTACCTTAATCTACTTTTCTACATAATTTCCGCCAATATTGAGGAACTTGTCATAATATTTTACCAGTTTTTGAATACCCTCCTCATAGAAGTCTGCCGCGTGACTTGTTAATCACTGCATCACAACAGTTTTGACTTTGTCATCATCTTGCTTGGTCACAATGCCATACAAAGCACTATGAGAAATATTAGGAAAGTCATTCCGCAAGGACGGAATTTCCGTCTGTTTTCTCTCACCTTATTATCCACTTCCTGCACCAAACTTTCATTAACGACCAAAGGACGCCCGCTCTGTTGTTCATCATGCACATTTGTGCGGCCATCTTGAAATGCTCTCACCCACTTTCTTACCATTCCATCACTCATAATGTTTCTTCTGTAAATGGCACAGATCTCACAATGAATATTGATCGCTTCTAAGCCTTTACCACTAAGAAATCTTATAACACCGCTTACTTCACAGTCAGCTGGACTCACGATTATCGGAATGTTAAATACTCAGTACATAATGTAAACAA
The DNA here is from genome assembly GCA_026315105.1 of Locusta migratoria. NCBI lineage: Eukaryota > Metazoa > Arthropoda > Insecta > Orthoptera > Acrididae > Locusta > Locusta migratoria. Next base: position 260,831,298 of record CM048746.1, read on the forward strand.
GGAAGAATCAGACTGTAATGGTGTCAGTGCGTAGTCAGCAGATGTAGATACCCAGTGCGCATAAAATTATTGAGATATCTTAGCACGTCATTTTTTAAATTTCAAAACTGTACCTACTTATAAAACACGCTTCGTATATCCCTGTATGGCACTTATTTAGGGAAATATGTTGTGATATGTACTTAGTTGTATCATAAATGATCCTCTGCTTACAATAGTGTGCAACAAAACTCAACATGAGGTATGACATTTTACTTTATTACATCTTTACAACTAACGAGTTTTTTTCCTGTAAGCCTCACCCCCCCCCCCCCCCCCAAAAAAAAAGAAGAAGAAGAATCCTTAAGTTTTTCTCAGTGTGAAAAAATGCTTTAAAAAGTGATCTCCCCATTATGGAAATAATGTGAGTTTTACAAAACAATTGAAATTAATCTTGAAACCGTCTACATGTATTTATTGATTGGTGACTGGTTTTGATTGATAAAATGTCATATGGAGCAGGAAACGTTGATTGGTAGTGTTCAACTGCTCGCAGTTGACCATCGCCAGTCAGAATTACTCATTACTGCCATGGGTTTGAAGCTGACCTTGTAAAGATTGAATTTGTTCAGCATCACAGGAAACGCTTGACCATGATGATCCCACAGGTGTGCAAGTGCATTTGCTTTGCATGACGAGTCAGCTTCTCCCAGTGAATGTAACTACTGATATGAAATAAGTATTACAAGCAAGAGATTCAATTCATTTCCTGGAAGCCTTGTTACAGTTTCCCTTATGAAAAGCTCATCCCTTCCTCCCCAGATATAATCTTTACCAACTAAAGCAATTTTTACTGTTTCAGCTATAAGTAAATGTTTTTATTTTTCATAAATATTTTCTGTAGAGTTATTTTGTCAGCACAGGTCTGAGGATAACGAGAATTTTATGTTAATCTGTTGTTATTTTATAATTTACTTGCATTTTGTAACATTGCACTCATCTCTCTTTTCAGAAACTTGTCTACTGGATGTAATGGAAGTGGAATTGATGAACATGGACTTGTATCCTGGACAGTGGAAAGTGATGTGTTTGGATGACCAGTCTCCACCTGCTGGAAGCCTCATGTTGGGAATGTCTGCATACGTCAAACGAGCAGGACCATCACTTTTGCAAGAGAAATGTCAACTGCACCTGCAGGTTGATCGGAACCTCAACTATCAGAAACATTTGTGGAGTAGGTTTTCTTCATAACTATGTATGATAGTAAATTTTGCATATGCAACAACTTACAAAGCTTTAATATTTGAAAAGGGGGAGGGGGGGCAGCATGAAAGAATCTAGTGCACTTAGTAACAAGAAAAAAAGGTGACTAACAATTTCTCAAAGACTGAAATTCAGGCAGTTGCAGATAATTGATATCATGGTTTTATCTTCACTGAACTAAATCAGTTCACGTAAAATAAGAAAAAAATTGCATTTATTACAAAGAAGCAGCTAGGATGACAAAGGTAGGAGAAAAGAGATAAATGGGGGGAGAGGGGGTAGTATTTACACTGAGTTAGGTCAAGTGGTGGGGAGAGTTACTCGACCATTATAGTACTAGGCGGAGCATACCAAAGGACTGCTGAAGCATCTAAAAAATTCCCTATTTCCTATGCGAATGTTGTCAGACATAAGAGATATAAAAATACAAAAGCTAGCAAATTATGCATACTTTCAGTCCATAATGTCATATGGGGTTATTTTCTGGGGCATCTCATCAGGCCAAGCTAAAGTTTTCAGAGCCCAAAAACTTGCAATATGAATCTTTTGTTGTGTCATCTCGAGAACATCCTGCAGAGGGCTATTAATGGAACAGGGGATATTAACTACTATTTCCCAGTACATTAAACCAATATCTCAGTTCACGGAATCAATACTAGAAAAAAGAATAACTTTCACAAAGATTTAAAGTCACTTTCTTTGACTAAGAAACGTGTCCATTATTTCAATAACATTCCAGCAGCAGCCATAAAAAATTTAATCACAATGAAGTTCAGTTTGAAAAGAGTCTAAAGGAATTTTTGGTGGCTGACTTCAGTACTAATTTTGTGCAGTAAGTGATCATTGCAAATAACTGCAGTAAAAAAATTCCTAATAATTAACATACACATCTAGTATATTCAACATTTAGTATGTGTTAGGAAGTTGTATGTTCTTTAAAATGTAAATATTCTTAAGATTTTGTGTGTGTGTGTGTGTGTGTGTGTGTGTGTGTGTGTGTGTGTGTGTGTGTGTGTGACCAATTTCGCATCCACAAGGGCAATTGCATTTGGGATCTGTGGAAGATACAGTAACGCATATGATCTCATTTTTTAAAGTACTGTATTTATTGTGTATTTTGTGCTGATATGTTCTACATCCAAGAGGGTTTCCTCAGTTTGGATCTTCTGGAACGAAACATACATCTAATCTATTTTAGGTTTTCAGTGGTCCTTCGGATAATTTTCAGCCAAAATAGCAGTTTGACATGTATGTTTGTATAATAATCACATAATGATAGGGGTTTATCTTCAGAAGAGAAAATCTTGGTTTGTGCAGGGCTGGCTTAACCCATGAGGTGGGCTGGGGCTAGAAAAATCTTGTGCAGCATTCATGTGAGTGTGATACATTTTTGTGAAAGTACAGTAAGAAAATCAAGGGACTGCATTTAGGTCTACATCATGGAATAGATTGTAACGTTCCAATAGCATTTAAAAGAAAGTGGAGGCCCCTTGCGCACCTTCATGCCTGGGTCTACAGGCCCTGCAAGGCCCATCCCTCATAAATTTGGCCCAGGTTTCGTGGTATATCTTGATGTTATAAATAAACCACAGTCAAGATACTTGTTACAACAGGTTTTACTCAGATTTTGGCACCTTGGTTAGAATGGCTATCACTAGCATCGATTGGTGGAGTATACTGTGGTGTGCTGGCGCTGAGGATATGTTCACGGTTATTGACAGTAATTTTGGCTATGTGTATAAAAGCCCATGTCATTGTGAATGTGTGTTTGTGTATATCTGTGGTTTGCTTGATAGTTAAGATGATGTCACCATTACAGTTGTACATGTTCACATTACAAATGATTAATGATAATTATAGTAATTATGTTCAAGTTCATTACAAGTGTTGTAACCTCAAAAATTATGAACTTTCTGGAAGAAAATTCCACCAGTATGGAAAAGTAAGCAGTGAAAAAGTGGGGGCATAAAAAACCAGCTCTTTATCGACAGCTTGATTATAATCTGTATATGGCTGCGATTGATAAAAAAAACTGTTGGTTCTCAAATTGCTGAAAATTTTGGGGGATGGGAGAGGCATTGGCAATGACATTGGGAATTCACAGAAAGTGTAATAGAACATGCGAATATAGTACTGTTAACTGGGAAAGGAAGTTATTGACTAATCACCTAGAGAGGCATTTTCCAGGGGGGCTTGGTGTTCCCACTGCTGTTCATCATCACTAAATTCCACTTTGATCATATTACAGGAAACAGGTATGGGCTATCAGATATTGAAAATCATCAGAAAGTGTCCCACCTTCTGTGGCATGAAATCTTACACGATTACACCAACATATACCATACTTACATGAATGTCGGCCCCGTGCAAATATAGGCTGCACCTAAACTGCTGACATGATTTTATAGAAAAAATTAAATGTAGAATATAGGCTGCACTAATAAATTTACAAGAAACTTCATACTTACATGAATGTCGGCCCCGTGCAAATATAGGCTGCACCTAAACTGCTGACATGATTTTATAGAAAAAATTAAATGTAGAATATAGGCTGCACTAATAAATTTACAAGAAACTTCAGTTATATAACGGCTTCTATTTCTTTGTGGTGAATAAATTGTGTGCTAAAATTGTAGCTTCACGCTAAGTGGCAGGCCGTCACTTTTATTTCTCTGCAGCGGATAAATTGTTTACTAAAATCAATCAGTCATGGCCAAGGCAGTTGAATCTTGTGAATTTGTTGGCCAATCGGGTGACAGCATAGGATATTGAATGAGATTCATCGATTAATTTTTGTGGCATGTCTGAATGCATGAAATATGCATTCGTTGTTTCCTTTCGGCAGTCTCCAAGAAGACTATTCTTTGTTTCATTCATTGAGTATCTGTATTTCATTATGGATAAAAGAATTGTTACTTTTACGAACCTTATTTTGATAGAGTCAAAGATAGGATTACTTTTTAATTGTATTTTTTTTCCATCAAAGTAAGATTCTTTTGTCCATATTGAACTACTGATACTCAATGAAAACAGAAAAGTCTTCATGGATACTGACAAAACAAAACAATGACCATCTATTTCATGCATTCAGATATTCTGAGGAAAACTGATATGCTGTCTGAACAAGGATATATCAAGAAGCTGCCAACCATAGAGCATGGACATTATTAATTATTTACTTCACAATCAACACAAAAAAGGAATACCGTCACTCTAATGATTCGATTTTCAACTAATATTTCTATGTTGAAAACGAATTTGTGGCTTTTGTTCATTGTAACATTGGCTGTTGCAGACATTTTAGTGTTTTCTTCTCATCCTCTTCTCATTTACAATTACTAATTACTATATCAAATTTATGATAATATTATAGATGAAAAATTCCTAGCAGGAAAAATATATATGAAGATTACTCACCAGGTGAAGGAGCACAGGTGGTTATAGTAGCACAAATACATAAACACACACACACACACACACACACACAGACGTGTAGACATCACTCCAATTCATGTCTTTGAGCAGTTTTCTAAAATGATCAATTTTTTCCCCTTACTGACTACCCTCTTAAACTCAGTTTTTATAGATTTTATATTCTGATCAGTATTAATATCTAGTAAAAGTAACTGCATGTCATGGTCTGAAAGGCTGCTTATTATTGGTTTTATAACATAATTTTGATCATTTGGCATTTCTATAAAGATGTTATCAAGGGATGTCTTTGAGCCCTTAGCTATCCTAGTTGGAAAATTAACAATATGAATTAGGTCAAATGACAATGCTACTGACTGTAATAATTTCTTACTGGAAGAGTTTTGAAAGAAGTCTACATTAAAATCATCAGCCAACACTAATTCTTTCTTTCTTGTTATCAAATAAGCCAACAAAGCTTCAAAGTGATTTATCAACAAATTAAAGTTACCATTTGGTATTTGCTTGAATGTGCTGTCATGGAGATGATAGATGTGTAGTTAACTTCTGTTACGATTAAATATGTTCATAAGATATTCTTCCAGTTTTTCCCCACAGTTACAGATAGGTCCTTTTCCACCATATCAGCATTATGTCAAAGTCATTGTTGTTTATTTAATTTAGCAGAGATCAGTTACTGTAAAGTAGAAAGATGCCACAAACTGACATGAAAGCTGCGTTAGGACACTCTGTCCATTGATAACTACACTTTATTGTCTTAATTCCTGTTGGTGCCTCAAATATGTTATGATTAATACATAGTACAAAATGTGAGATAGTATCGACATTTGTCTTAAACATATTGACATGCATGCAGTGTGTATACGCTGCATCAACAGGGAGACCTACAACAGCTGTAGTCGAGGAATAATGTTGTGAACAGCACTGTAAAGCATGTCCGGAGGCATTGGCATTGGATGTTGTCTTTCAGCATCCCTAGAGATGTCGGTCAATCACGATACACTTGTGACTTCAGGTAACCCCAAAGCCAATAATCACAGGGACTGAAGTCTGAAGACCTGGGAGGCCAAGCTGGAACATAAAATTTTTATGCAGGACGGCGCTCCACCCCATATTGCTAGACGTGTGAAATATCTCTTGTGCATGTCGTTTGGTGATGATTGTGCACTCAGCTGCCACTTTCGTCATTAAAGTGGCAGCTGAGCACACAATCATCACCAAACGACACTCACAAGAGATATTTCACACGTCTAGCAATATGGGGTGGAGCGCCATCCTGCATAAAAATTTTTACGTTCCAGCAGGTGTTTATCGGCCTGGCTGGGGATGATGCAATTCTGTAACATATTGGCTTACCTCTTACTCATCATGGTAGCAGTTACAAAACAAGAATCATGCAGTTTCTCGAAGAAAAACGGCCCGATAATGGTAGATGTGGTTCTAATAAAACCCCATGTCATTCCAATCATGTTTGTCAATTTTTACCACTCTATCTACATTATTCCGTGATTTATTAAGTTTCCAAATTTATACTGACTTTTTGATCACTCGTTTAAAATCGAGACATATTCGAAGGAAACAATGAAATATTTTTGACAATCAAGACTGTGAACATAACACAATTTAAAGATCATTCTGTTGGGTTCCAGCCTAACAAAATACTCAAAAATCGTAACATATTCATATAAAACGGTAAAATATAGTATAAAATGAAGTAAATGGTAAATGATCTCGTAAATTATTTCAGTGTCATCAGGGAAACATTGAAATATATATGAGCTGTATTTGTGAAAAAGAATAAGTTAGAAATAACATTCTCACTGGCTGTTTGTAGCTCACTCATGACTGGCTGCCCTTACTTTCCATAAAGTTTCCCATCATTGCCAACATTTAAAAAGACAGAAATACTTGCAATTTTTGTCAACCAACAGTAATATCTGTATCAATGAAAATACAATTTGGATGGATGAAACAATCTACTCACTAATGGGGGCAGAAGAGAACACACATTTAAGACCTACATAAGCTGTCAGTGCCTGTGGTTCCTTCTTCTGGTAGCAGGCTTAAAGAGAAAAGATGAGGGATGATCAAAATGGACTGTGAAAGGGGGTGAGAGTTGCAGGGGGGAAAAATAAATAAATAAATACGCCTGAACCCAGGGTCATAGGAGCCTTACTAAACCAGACGAGAAAAAAATAATATAACTATAATACTTAAAGCTGTTTTTGCAAGTACATTATTTTACGTATTTTTTTAGAATTTCTGTAGGTAAATGATATGCTATTTTGGTGCAGAGACATTCAATCATTTTAAAGTGAATACTGGAAATAGGATACTGGACTGTTTAAGACCCTGCTGATGCATGTGTTGTGTGCTTGTTAAGTTATTGCATGTGATGAATGCACTTCTTCTAGAAATATGCACTTGTTCTGGATGACAGATTGCCTTTTTGGTGTTATTTTGATTATATTAATTCTGCAACATTCCAGGAGGATATCAGATATGTTGAGACAAAGACAGAATTCAATGCAGTGTACAGCTGGAAACCACTGCTGCGGTGTAGTAGCCGAGCGGTCTAAAGCACCTCGCTGCAGAGCGCACGGTTGCTCGCCGTGGAGGTTCGAGTCCTCCCTGGGGCATGGGTGTGTGTGTTTGTCCGTAGGTTAGTTTACCTAGATTTAAGTAGTTTGTAAGCTACGGACTGATGACCACACAGTTTGGTCCGATAGATTTACAAACATTGGAAACCACTACCCCAATTAATCAGGTTCTGAGACTGATTTACAGTTAATCCTTGATGGATTGTTAAATTTGTGCAGTATACTTAGGGTTCCCATCTGTCCCGATTTTTCCAGGACAGTCCTGGATTTTAGTATAATGTCCCAGTGTCCCCAAGACTTCTCTGGGGACAGCTAAATGTCCCAGATTTTCGTCTTATATCACGTGGTCTTTTTTTCGTGCTAAAATAAAAATGTGTCCATAATACATCGCTTTATTGACCTTAAGTTTTGGTATGCTGATACAACAGTACATTCACACGAAAAATCTTGTCTTTATCGCTTTTCAAGTTCAATATATTGTACCGTCATCAATTTTTCCCCGCGACTGTAAAAAAAGTTTACGAGTCGATAGGTGCAAGGAAAGGCAAAGTTCTTCCAGCCAGAAACAGTGTCACATACTTGTTTACGAAGTATGAGTTGTTCATCACACAACCGCAGTTTGGTATTTTGTGTGCTTGTAGCAGTGGCAGTACTTAAATATATTTTAGTTTTAATTGAATGTTGATTACGCAGCTACTCGGCCATGGGATGTGTAAATATCGGTATTTACTAATGTATCATAATGGACAAAGACATTTTCTTATTAGAAATCTACCGATAATATAGAATTTACTTCACTCGCGAGATAAGTAAATAAAGAAATTTACTAATGTATCATAATGTACAAAAATGTTTTATTACTGGAAATCTACCGATGTTAATTTATTAGTGATCGAAGTATTCATCTTGAAGTACTCTACCAGTTGCATAAGCACTTTCTTAACTAGAAGACACTAATGAAATATGTTCTCCAAACTTAATAAGTATAGTGCCAATACTGACAAAATTGACATTCAATATATATCGATTTTGGCTGCACATGTTCGAGTGTTAGCTTTCTTGGAAATTACAGAGTGTTTTCAATAATAAATGCTGTGTAGACAGATGAAAGAAATAGATTAAAGTTAGAAACAGTGAAAGCACTAACAATGATAAAAACAACTTTTGCTAACCTTCGTTGTATGGGTTTCTATAATTTTATACCTAAGGAAAATAAACTACTAAAGCAGTTGCACAGCACTAAAAAGTGCCACTCAAATCCATTTGAGCCTGTTCCGTCAACTTCAACAGAAAATGTGTAAAGCTTGTGTTTATATTTAATTTGTAATTGCTATAATGCTTTTGATGTGCCATAAATAGTGCAGTATATTTTGTGAAACTATATCATTACTTTGCTTATGTGAGTGTTATATCCTTTTGTAATCTCGACAACTTTAATTTTTTTAAGTCCTAAAGAAATTATATACTACTTAAAAGTCATCATCATCATTTTCCATCTCCAGTTTCCCGGGTGTGGCTAACAAGCGCTCTCCATCTCATCCGATCTTGATATACCATTTGGTCTTGGACATCATCCCAATTAAAACCATTCGTCTCTATGTCTGATTAGCTGCTTCTATCCATCATCTCCTTGGCCTTCCTCTTGGTCTTCCTCCTCCCACTTCCATTCTGAAGTACTTTTAGCTGTTCTTGTGCTATCCATTCTCATTAAATGGCCATACCACTGCAGTCTTCATTTCCCCAAGATGTTCTCAGTAGGGACCCTGATACCAGCTGTTTCTCTGTGTACCTCATTTCTTATCTTTTCTCTCCTGGTACTTTGATTCATAGTCCTGATAAACCTCATTTATGTTGCTTGGATTCTGTAGTAATCCTTTTTTAATGATGTACGTGTTTCCATGCCATATATAAGGATTGGAGGGAAGTAAGTGTTATACAAAGTAAACTTTGCTGCCTGGGGTACTTTTTTGTCCCAGAGTAGATTTCCAACTTGCATGTAGAAATTTGTTATTGCTTTTATCACTTGAATTGTTATTGTTCTATTGAGCATTTCTTGCCGGATGGTGTTGTCCTTAGAGAAAATACTTCCAAGGTAGTGAAGGTGGGAAACTGATTTAATTTTTGTTCCCTCCAAGTAGATGTTTGAACTTGTTCCCTCTCTGTTTATAGTCATCTCAACCGTCTTGGTCCTGCTGATTTTTGGTTAAATTCTTTAAATTTATTGTTCCAGACAGTCAGGCTCTTCTGCACTTCTTTTTCTGTTTCTCCCCATACTACATCATCATCTGCAAATGCCAGTGATCTCGCATCTACGTAAAAGTACAACTCATTTACCTCTGTACCTCTATAATCAACTTTAAAGAAATATGTGAAATTTGTGTTGATAGTGGAATTTTAGTTCTGTATGATCTATTAATAACCTGCCATCAGTAGTACAGGACATTATGTGAAAATAGAAACTTTTTATTAGGTTCACTTTTATTATCTTCTACAATTTTCTACTCTGCTCTATGAAAAGTACTACAGCAAACCAACTTCAACTGTGAAAAACGTATGAAATTTGGCATAATATCCACATAAAAGATTGTACGCTATACTACTACAACCTGCAACCAATAGTAAGGTAGATTACACTGAAATATATAATTATTAACTAAAAATCAATGAAAATCCTATAGTGTCCTGAATTTCATTCATTTGTCCTGAATTTTTTGGGAATTATTTTGAAAATGTCCTGAATTTTATTAAAAACACTATGGGAACCCTTGGTATACTTCACATTTTTTGTTGTAATAAATATATCTTTCATTGAGAAAGTAATTTGTTTAAGTCCCCTCAACCATATCTATGTGTCTTGTTATTCCACTGAAATAAATTAAATAACCATTGTAAATATTAATCCTATAAACTCTGCTCTTAATACAGATAATTGCCTTTTTTCATCTTATTGACTATTGTTGTAGTTATTAATAAAAATATTTTGTGAACACTTTATTCTTTCATTGCAGTACCAGATATGAGTGTCAATGGAAAATTATCAGCAGTACATGCAGCAGTGGACTTGGCTCGGTACAAACTGATTCGTGGTCTTCTCACTTACAATATTGGCGAAAATGTAGAGGATCTTTTGGTTTATTACTCAAGCAGCCCGGATGCATCAAGATCAAATTCTCAGGTACAAACAAATCATTACCAAATTTATGTAACAATTAATACTGACTATTCTGTGTTAAATTAGACTCTCTAAATATAAGCCGGTTTGTCCCTATTTTCTGACACATTAATTTACTGTGTCCAACCTTTTTGTTCTTTTCAAAACTGTATATGCCCTGACATGTGAGCTGTACTGCATCATTGCTCCAGTCTGCTCATAACACAAAGCTATGTTATGTCTTATTGTTGATGCAGCATCTCATTTCCCAAATTCTTGCCAACAATGTAATTGACTTTCAAATTGATGAACTTTCATTTTGTTATGATCCCCACTCCCCTAGGCTTTATTGGTTACATCTTCTTTGTTAGTGTTGTTGTTGCATGTATTTTTAAGTAATTTTGTGCATACTTGCATACATTCACACATTCTTAAGTGTGTTTTAATGTATACTCACATTTTCACACATCCTTGTGTATTTTTGCTTCATACTTACATAGTCTTACAAATATTTGTCATTTTTGCATATTTCTGCTCATTATTTTGTATTTGTGTCCAAACATCCTTGCAATATCTCATTTCCATACATAAAATTCTCCTGCTCTGCAACCGAAAATTCCTGCATACTCTCTCTTGATATTAACTCTCAAAAGAAGTAGAGTAGCGATCCTTCAACTTATCACCCCATACCTTCCCTTTAGGCTTGATGCATTGTGCTTCTTCTGGGATTGCTGGGGATGACGTGAGTGGTCAAATAGGTCCAATCAAAACAAAACTCTAAAGGGTAATTCATCAAACTATCAACTTCTACCCCAGATAAAAATGAAACCAATCACTTCAAATCATGTTAGGGTTGAACATTAACATGTACATTTTCTGATCATCTCATATGATGCCTCACTGCTGAAATTGTTGTCCTGAGTTTGAACTGGTATTGTGCAAAGTCCAATTATACATAAAGAAAGCATTGGTTTGAAAGTTTACCATGTAATGAGACATCTAATCTACATTCGTAAATTGCACTTTTATTCATTTAACAATTTTCAAACTTGTCAAACATATTGGCAATTTCACAATAATTACTTTCCATGATAACTATATTACAGACCAAAAATTCCTAGCAGGAAAAATTATATATAAAAAATAGATGAAGATTACTCACCAGGCGAAAGAGCACAGGTGTGATAGTAGCACAAATAAATAGAACACACACTCACACACACAAATAGAAGCTTTCACAACCCAGTTGCTTCTTCAGGCAGAAGGGAAGGAGAAGGAAAAGGAAATGATGGGGGTTTTAAGGAAGGGGGTAAGGAGCCATTCCAATCCGGGGAGAGGAAAGACTTACCTTGGGGGAAGAAAAGGAAGGTAAACAAATACTCACACACCCACACATTTACACAGACACACACACACACCCACACGTGCACACACACCCACGCACACACACACACTCACTCTCAGAGAGAGAGAGAGAGAGAGAGAGAGAGAGAGAGAGAGAGAGAGAGATGAGGAGTGGTGTTCATAGTAAATTATTTATAGAACTATTGGCACAACAAGGGTCTTAACATTGTTGAAAACTGTTCTGTAATCACTTTGCATGTGATATGCAATTTTAGTCTGCTCTCTTGCTATTTGAACTACTCTGCTTAAAAGCTATCCTTTCAAATAAAAATTGTAGTTTGTTAAAAGGGAACACAATTTTGTCATTGAACACTTGTTATATTGTCAGGTAACACAGTGCTCGCCCATTTGCAACATTCTAAATTTATGGTAACTGAAGTAATATTCCAAATAATTTTAAAGAAGAAATCAAAATTAATAACTCCTACCTACAAGTAAGTGATTGATTAGAAAATAGGATAATGAGTTTCTCTTTACAGGAAGGAGACAGAACACTCCTGTCTATTCAGCTGGAACTGGAGAATGTGACTTTACAACTCCAAAGAGAACAGTGCATGCCTTTAGCTGGAATCAATTTTATTAAGTCTAGATTACTCTTGGAATTGATGAATGATGGCTCACAAGATATTGATCTTGCATCCCAGGAGATACTTCTTATTGACACACGTTTCCAAGGTAAGACAGATGACATTTAACTTTCATGTGTTGTACTGCTTCCTTCCAGAATGTGCTACTGTGTCCACTGTTAGTGGCAGGGCTGTCCCAACTCCTGAATCTGGAGAAGTCTTAAGGTTTTTGTGGCAGACATTTGTTTTTTGGTTGCCCGAGGCACCCTTTTTTATCACTTGAATTGTTATTGTTTTGCATACTACTGTTCAGAACTTTTTGTATTGTCCAGCACATTATTAAACTGAGTGGTGATGGTTGTTGGTACATGTCAGGAGTTATCTTCAACACACCCTGGCGTGTTTCATGGCCCACTTTAGATTTGTCTGTAGTTTTATGGTTTTTTTGCAAACTTTTCAGCCACAAATAATAAAAATTGGACGATATGATTACGACTCTACTATTGTGATTGTATCTATGCACCCAACACGTAATATTCTTTTGGACCGTATATTAACAAACAGACAAAATTACTTGATACTTGGGCTTAGCTTTGACAAATATGCTCTTTTTTGAACATTTACCTCTTAAAAACTATTATTTTGATATCTCTCCTACATTTTCACTATTACGTAATTTACTCATCTTGCAGAAAAATCACAATTTGTATGTCATATATTCAATACGACTGGTTTTGACACTCTGTGGTGTCATCTAGCCTCATTGACATTAAACTGCTTATTACAGTGCTCCACATAAAATCTGGTAGGTGTACGGGATTATAGTTATATAGACAATCATGTGCTGCTGGATAGTTGGATGTAAAATGGATGGCTGGTCAAAATTAAAACAGTAAAATATCCGTAAATAATAACCACCATAGTGCACATGTTTGGTTGGTTTTATGAAGGTGCTCAACATTTGGAATTCGGAAATCAGTCATGTGACACCCCTTGCCTGAAACCAAACACTCTTTTGTATATGCCATCTTGCTTTCTGTATTTGATGATTTTCTTATTATAACTCAAGTGTTGTCATTTAAAAGCAATGGTACACAGATATTATCAAAAACACATTACTGTATGGCAATGAATTACAATCGAATGTCTAAAAATGCCATGTTAGCCGGTATTGCCTGCCATCAATGGTATGAGAATTACGGATTATTCTCGCAGCTGTTTGGCCTAGTGTAATGGGCGGCAAATTAGTTTGCAAATCACGAACATCTTAGATGGTGGTTCGAAACTTGTTGGGTGCGGTGGTTCAGAGTGCTCGGTCAGAGTGTGGTTGCTCAGTGTGCTCGGACAGAGTGCTCAACACCCTTTGTAATGATAAAACTGAGGTCAACAACGAAACGATCAAAATTAAACAAAATAAATCAACATCCACAAAGGATCAATCAAACCGAAGAACTAATAAAAAGAGCCCACTTTCTTTTTCACTCATTGCCATCTGTATTTAAAAAAAAAACTGAGGAAAATTTTCAACAATCAACCCAGGATGAACATGAATAAACGACGACAAAGCACCAGTCTACCTGAAAAAAAGAAAAGAAAGATAAACAAATAAAATAAAATCATAAATTTTATTTATTTTTTTCCCCATCTTGTTTCCTGAAAGGTTTTCGTACACAGTTGTTAATTGAACACCACTATAATCTGCAAGATTCTGATTTGTTCAAAGATTATAGTGCTTTCTCTGAAAAGTGTAATTTTTTTATTTTTTATTTTGTTAAAATGTCGTGAAATACAACCAACGAATTGCAAACATAGACTTCTTTGTCACACGAACACAAATTGGGAAGATACTTTTTACAATGACTATTGTAAATGACGTAATGCTGTAGTAACTTTGTACATTGATTAAGCACTAGAGATTTGTTGAATTTGGTATTACCACAATTTTTCTGTTTGTTATTTTAGCTGTAAAAGAAAACATAGTTATGGTTTAAAACAGATTATTTGCTCTTTATTTTAGTGCAGAGCAAACTAACATGAACAAAGTAATATCTGAACTACAGGAAAGGTAATACAATCTATGTTAAAAGCCTCCATAGCAAACCATGCCAAAGACAAACATTTTTAGTAGAAGCATTGATTCTAAGTAATGAATTTCAACATATTCCATTAATAGTGAATAATTGCGTAGGAAAAAAAGAAACAGGTAATACACTTCCCTTCCATTTAATTAAGGAATGAGAGTTGCCACAGAAATCTAGGACTCATTTCTATATCAGCCCATTGTTTAGCATATTCATTATCATAGTATCCTCCCTGTTGTTGTGCAAATGCTTCAGAAGACCAGTGTTCAGTTTGATGTCACGTTTTGATGGCCTGTTCACAAAAGTAGAAGAAACACACATTTTAGAGGGAGCACTCTTACATCTGAACAACTCTAAACATTGCAGAAGATAGCTCTATTTAATTAATAAGAGTGCCGGAAATCCTTTTAGGAACCAAGATGAAAAAATAACAGTAGTGGTGTGTTTCGAACTACCAACCACATGCATCACAATGCAATGCACTACCCCACTACACCACAAGCAAACAACTATGACTTTGAACCTTAATTTTCTTACTATTGCTGGCACTTGATAACAGCTAAAATGGTATTTTTAGATACTAGATTATAATTTACCATACTACAACTGACATGTTTTTGTTAATTCCTCAGTGAGCCACTGCTTTGAAATGACGTGTAAGTTATAGTAAGAAAATCATAAAATACAGGAAAGAAGTTGGCATATGTCGAAGAGAGTTCTGGGCGAGGAATGTCACATGACATTCCTAACACCTGGTTTACGTAAAATCAAGAGAGGGTGTAAAATCACCGTTACTTTTACAAATATCTCTGCAAAGGTGTGAGTTACTAGGAGATGAACAGTTTGTTTGCAATTACAATTACTTAACAAACACCTTTTTTAGTATTACCAACTATTGTGTCTGTAAAAATTTGGTGCCGATTGATTGAACGGTTTGACTTAAAAAGTGGGAATACTTTATGGACAAGTTATGGACAAACAGACAGACAGACATCGTCAAATCACTTTTAACGTTGCAAATATCTCTGAAATGATGCATTATATTGGGGGGAGGCAACAACATAAGACAGCAAAGTTGTAGAAAATTTTCTCCTTTATAAACTCGTTTATTCAGTTTTTGTGTCAGATGTACAGTTAAGCCATTACTTTTATTTAAATTTTGATCTGTCAAAAGGCGATCACAGAGGCCCACTTTTAGTGTTACTACCGTAACCTAAAGTGGGCCAAAATTACTGATAATTGATTCTGTTGAAACACATGTGGTAATAATGTCACTAATATCAATCTTTCTTCATTGACACCACACACATTGCAAACACACAAGTACCATACTAATTCTTTGCATATATCTCAGTGCTTCTATCCTGATACTGCAGTCATGCTGTGTTGCATTTCTTTTACATCCGTCAAGTTTCACTGGCCACATTTATGAAACACAGTAATCCGCTATGAGGCCATGGCACAAACTGAAAGGTTTCTGTACAATATTTTGGAAAGGATAGTTTGTTACTCACCACACAGATGTCTTGATTATTCACAGAAAGGCACACACAAAACATTACAAGTTTACTTTGCTTTCGGCCTGTTGACCCTTCTTCAGAAAGAGAAACACTCTCTCTCATGTGATAGAGTGTGTTTCAGTTTCTCTTTTTGTTGTTGTTGTTGTTGTCGTCCGGAGACTGGTATGATGCAGCTTTCCACCATACTCTATCCTGAGAAAGCCTTTTCATCTCCTCATACAAAGGGCAACCTACATCATATGAATCTGCTTACTATATTCAGCTCTTGGTATCCAATCTGTGATTTTTACCCCACACACTCCCCTTCAATGCCAAATTGATGAATACTTTACGTTTCAGTATGTTGCCTACCAATCCAGCCCTTCTTTCAGTCAAGGTATGCCAAAAATTCCTTTTCTGACCAATTGTGTTCAGTACCTTAGTTACATGATCTACCCAACTAATCTTCAGCATTGTTCTGTAGCATCACATTTCAATACCTTCTATTCTCTTCCTGTATGAACTATTTATCGTCCATGTTTCACTACCATACAAAGCAACACTCCACACAAATCCTTCAGAAACAACTTTCTAACATTTAAATTAATATTCAGTGTTAATGCTTTTCTTCCATTGCCATTCTGCATTTTATGTCCTCTGTACTGCAATCATCATGTGTTATTTTACTGCCCGTGTAACTTAACTCATCTACTATTTTTATTGTTTTGTTACCTAATCTAATTCCTTCAGCATTGTCTGATTTTCTTAGACTGCATTGAAGTACCCTTTCTTTGCTCTTGTTAATGTTCACAAAGTTTTTATTTCTTCACCTTGAACATTAATGCCTTCTCCAAATGTCTCTTTAATTTCCTTTAAAGCTTTCTTAATGTACAGATTGAAAGCCATTGAAAAGCTACAGCCCTGTCTTACTTCCTTCTCAACCACTGCATCCCTTTACATGCCCTTCAACTCTTAGAATTGCTGTTTGGTTTTTATACAAGTTGTAAACAACCTTCTGTTCCCTCTATTTTACCAGTGCTGACTTCACAATGAGAAAGAGTGTATTGCAATCAACATTGTTAAAAGCTTTCTCCAAATCTAATAAAGCTTTAAATGTAGGTACGTACTTCATATAACGGAACTTACAATAATCTATGATATCAGGAATGTTGCTATAAGGGTGTAATAACTGTCAAAGCTTAGCGGAACATTTGACATTTTTTTTAATTTTAATTTTAATGTATTATTGTTCTGTAACAAGTCTTTGTTTGCTTTGTTTGTTGAAACTGTGCTACACAAACAAAGAATCATGCATACAAAAATAAGTTGTCAGCTACTCATAATGAAAGAGATTTTTTTTTTTTTAAAATTCATCTTTTCCATGTTATTTTTTGTTCTAATAATTGAATTTATATATAAATGTTATAATTACAGCTGAACCAGTGAACAAGAGATCAAATGTATTCACCAATATTCTTCAGCCCATGAAAACAACTCGTGCTGAGAAAGAAGTGCAAGCTGAAGTTCATCATAGGTGAGAGAGAAATAGGATTTTCCTGTTTAGTTTTAATTTTAATACTATTGTCATATAATCATTCCGTTTCTGTATATGTGCATGCAATATGTTCACCAACCAGTATTTTAGAACATACAAGAGCTTATAATTATGAATGTTCAACTTTTTAAGTGGGTTGGTAACAGCTGTTTTATGTTGTTTAATCGGTGCATGGAATACAGCTGTTTATTTCTTTTATTATAAGTACCACTTTTTGCCCCACCATCCCACAGCAGTGATGCCATTGGCAGAGAATGACACAGTAGTCGGTCAGGCCTGAAATGCATGTACAGTGGGTGACAAAAAGATTAATTGTCCTGTATAATTGTAAGTCCAAGAACAGAACATTCCATGCACCCTAGTTCTGTAATGTGTGTTTTGCCAACTCTAGGGGTCTTCGGAACTTCAGCTTGGTGTTCACATTGTCAAATACAATAGTTAGGATACACCTAGGCAGACATACTGTAGAAAGGCTTTCTACAGTATGTCTGCCTAAGTGTACTTGTGTCTGTGTAAATGTGTGGGTGTGTGTGTATTTGTTTACCCCCCTTTTCCCCCCCAAGGTAAGTCTTTCCTGTCCCGGGATTGGAATGACTCCTTACCCACTCCCTTAAAACCCTCATCATTTCCTTTTCTCTCTCCTTCCCTTCTGCCTGACGAAGCAGCTAGGCTGCGAAAGCTTGCGTTTGTGTGTATGTGAGTGTGTTCTGTTCATTTGTGCTGCTGTCACACCTATGCTCCTTCGCCTGGTGAGTAATCTTTGTCTATTTTATATATATATCATCTGTTGTCTATTATATATATATTTCAAATTGTTGTTGTAATTCATCATGACCATACTACTCTCTACAATAATTTATCTTTCATGTAGTGTTCCCTAAACTTACTCGTACCTAATCATTTAAATAAAATAATCATTGAAATTGTCTATGAAACACGGAAAAATAATAAAATAATAATGAATTCACAACAAATAAGAATGTTTCAGGCAACTAATATAAAAGGAAACAGTCAACTTCTCGCTGTCCGTGACTTACAATGTACTCCTAAAAAAAATGTTTTGTTATGTTTTTAGGAGAAGACAAGATAGTGCAATGTTCACAATTCTGCTGAAGGACATGCGTCTCATGGCCATCTTAGACTGGTGGGAAGCTGTTAGAAATTTCATAATTGAAAATGCAGATATACCTACAGGAGGTGAGTTTTTACACATAATTATTGTATGTTACGAAATACTTAAAAATTTAATTTGTTCATATAAATAGTGAAAACACTTTTTCGTGTAACTCTTCATGTCATTTCACAAAAATCTAGAAAACGAAACAGTCCAGAAATCTGGAGCAAACAGTACAACTGGAACTTTATCAGGCAGTAACACAGTTTCATCATTTGAACTGAAGATGAATATAACCAATTGTGAAATAGTGCTGGTGGAAAATGCGGCACAGTGGGACTCCAATGCTGTTATACTGAAGGTAAGTTAGAATGCCAAAGACCATATTGGCAGCTTGTACTTGGGGACTAATTGCCAAGTCCAAACTAATTTGCCTAATTATTAAATATTTAAACTAGAAAGTCCCTAAAATGAGCTAAAGGCAAAAAAAAAAAAAAAAAATTAATGTTCAGTGATAGTGGAAGCATATTTTAACTGTTAGTGACTCAAATGTGACACACTATCCTACTTGATAAACGTAAAAAGAGAAAAATTCAAAGTTTAGGCATAATTGTTATTGAAGAAACTTCTGTTACTGTTAATTTGACATATAATTTTGCAAAGTAAGGTTAGTTTCATGCACCAAACTATTTACTGACTTCAAATGATACCATGTCTTAAATACTATATGAATAGTAACAGAACATTTCAAATTACGTAATTGCCTTAAATTCACTTTTACTGGACTTTCACTTTGGTCATTTTATGGGGATTCATGTTATCTAAGATATTTCAACGTCATTTTAAAATATCTTATACTAACACAATTTATAAATACTGTTTGTCTCTTGCAGAGCAATTCTGTTGTTGTTTATCGCCCACAAATAGAGGAGAAACCTCTCTCTTGTGAGCTAAACAATTGTGAACTTTTTAGCTGTGTATTGGACATGGAGGATGACACAGCATTGTCAATAGTAGATCCTGTTCACATCAGCATAGAAATAGCCCGCCATGCATCAAATGACAGTGTGCTGGAGGTAAGGATAATACACACACACACACACACACACACACACACACACACACAGAGAGAGAGAGAGAGAGAGAGAGAGAGAGAGAGAGAGAGAGAGAGAGAGAATAACTTCTTTGGGTAACTGTAGTCTGATCTATAATGTATTTATTTTTCAGATAATATCTAAGGATCTAACTATACGATTGTCATATCACGATATGCGCATGTTCCTTCAGATCCTAAACAGCTTACCAAAACAGACCCCCTGGGCCAGGACTCAAGACTCTCACAGCACAAAGAGCAACCAGCCTGCAAACATAAGATGTATGTAACATATTTATTCCTTACATGTATTGCAAAATGAGATAAGTTATGATTTGATATTTAGATGAAAAACAATACACAAAATAAAATATTTGTATTAACGTAGGAAATGCAAAATTCTTTTATCAAGTTTGATCTCATATTGGATTTGCATGCACAGCGACTGTTACACGTGAATGATGAGAGGCAATCAGTCGCAAATATTTGTTTAATATTGCATATTTCAGTTTATTGTGTGACAATTATCAATGCTTTAAAAACATGGTGTAATGCACATCAAATTTTTCAGATCTTCATGTTGAAGATTTGAGTCTTCAACATGAAGATTGGAAAATTTTATATGCTTTAAACTACATTTTTAAAACATTGACAAAGTGATCAAAATCTATAAAAGCAATAATAAATAAATATTTGTGACTAATTGCTTTTCATCATTGACAAATATCTTCACTTTCAACTGCATCTATGTACATATTCAGCAATCCACCAAGGGGGAATGAATACCTGTATGCATCTGTACAAGCCCTAATCTCTCTAATCTTATCCTAGTGATATTCACACAAAATGTAGATTGGTGGCAGTAGAATCGAGAATCATTCTGCAATCCTCAAATTCCAGCCCTCTAAATTTCTTCAACAGTGCTTCTCAAAAAGAACTTTGCCTTCCCTTCAGTTACTCCCAGTTACTTCCCGAAACATTTTGGTAACGCTTGCACATTGATCGAATCTACCAGTTACAAACCTCGCTGCCTGACTCTGAACTTTCTCTATGTCCTCATTTAATCCGATCTGGTGAGGATCCCAAACACTTGAGCAACATTCAAGACGGGGTTGTACAAGTGTTTTATATGTGGTCTCCTTTACGGACGTATCATACCTTCCCAAAAGTCTCCCTATAAGGCGAAGTTGACCATTTGCGTTCCCCACGATTGTCCTTATATGTTTGTTCCATTGCATATCGTTGTGCAGCGTTATGCCTAGGCGACTGTGTCAAGCAGCACACTACTAATGCTGTATTCGAATATTACAGAATTGTTTCTTCTACTCATCTGCATCATGTTATATTTTTCTACAGTTAGTGCTAGTTGCTATTCCTCACACCACCTAGAAATTTTGCCCAAGTCATCCTGCATCCTACTACAGTCCTTCAGTAATGACACCCTCTTGTACACGACAGCATCATCAGCAAATAGTTGCAGATTGCAACTCACTCCGTCCATCAGATCATTTATATACTTAGAAAATAATAGCGGTCCTATCACATTTCCCTGGGGCACCCCTGATGATACCCTAATCTCTGAACACTCACCATCAAGGACAATGTACTTGGGTTCTATTACTTGAGTAATCTTTGAGCCACTCTCGTATTTGGGTATCTATTCCATAAACTCGTACTTTCGTTAGTAGTCTCTAGTGTGGTACCATGTCAAACACCTTTCAAAAATCATTGTTCAAATGAGATAGATTGGCTGGCCAGTACTTATCTTTATGCTGTACCACCGATAGTTACACAAAACTATCGGCAGTACAGCACAAAGGTAAGTACTGGCCAGCCAATCTATCTTGTTTGAACAATAATTTACCTTTCAAAAATCGACAAATATTGAGTCTGCCTGTTGCCCTTCATCCGTAGCATGCAAGATGTCATGAGAGAAAAGGACCAGCTGGGTTGCACGTGATTCATGAGCCATGCTGATTCATGGACATAAGCTTTTCCGTCTCAAGGAAATTTACTATATTAGGACTGGGAATATATTCAGGAATTGTACTGCAAACTGATTTTAATTATGAGGGGTGTCCAGAAAGTAAGTTCCGTTTGATTATATAAAACGAACGGGTACAGATACAGAAAAAATATTGATTGTACAAAAATCTAAAACTACTTTTCTACATAGCTTCTCTATTTTGTAGCGGAATTGTCACAGCATGGCACAAGGCTTTGTGTGCCTTTTTCATAGAATGTTGCTGCCTGTGTATTCAACCATGTGGTAACATGTTCTTTCAGTTCATCATCATCGTTGAAGTGTTGTCCACCAAGGACAGATTTTAGGTGTAAGAAGAGGATTACTGTCAAAAGATTTTTTTTTTTTTCCCACGATAATGCCTGACCTCACACATCGAATGTGACCAAACAATTCTTATGGAAATTTCAATGGGACCTGTTTGATCATCCTCCATACAGCTTGGACCTCTCTCCTAGCAACTTTCATCTCTTCTTACACCTAAAATCTGTGCTTGGTGGCCAACACTTCAATGATGATGACAAGCTGAAAGACCATGTTACCACATGGTTAAATACACAGGTGGCAACCTTCTGTGAAGGATGCATGCAAAAACTTGTGGCACACTATGACAAGTGCCTACAAAATGTTGGTAGTTATGTGGAAAAGTAGTTAGAGTTGTAGAACTTTGTGCAATAAAAATTTCTTCTGTATCTGTGTACAGTTTCATTTTATTACCAAACAGAACTTACTTTCTGGATGTGCCTCATATGTAGAGCTGTAATTTCATGGATCTGTTCTGTTGCCTTTCTTATACACAGAAGTTACCTGTGCCTTTCTCCAGTCCCTTGGTACTTTGTGCTGGATCAAAGATTTGCAATAAATGCAAGCCATATAAGGGGCCATTGTCGCCAGGTACTCTTTGTGAAACCAGATTGGTACCCCATCTGGACCTAGGACTTGTTTGTTTTCAACTCTTTCAGCTGCTTCTCTACTCCTGCTACGCCTATTACAATGCCCTCCATTTGAGAGTTAGTACGACTATCAAATGAATGTATGTTTGCATGGTCCTCTTGTGTGAATGTTTCTTAGATGTTAAATTTGAAACTTCGACCTTTATTTTGCTGTCTTCTATCACCACCCCCGCATGATCAACAAGTGATTCGATAGACCTTTGTTCCGCTTGTCAGTCTTATGTAGGATCAGACTTTTTTTGGGTTATTGGCAATATTTTATGCTGAGGTATAACGGTGGTAGTCACTGTATTCTTTGTGCATTGCTCTTTATAAAGTTACATAAATCTCTCCTAACTTTTGTCTGATTAGAGTTGCTTGACTTTTATTTTTAACTGAGAGAGCAACTCCCTTTGATTTCTCAGCATTTTTTGAATATTACTATTATATCATGGTGGGTCTTGTGAGATTACCGCCTAATAGAAATACCGGTAATCAATAGCATTTGATAATTAAACAGTATGAAGTTCACTGCAAACATTGACCATGCCAATGCACTAAATGTTACACAATTTTAATCTTATTAATTATGGTAGCAATGTATGTACACAGTTGGGTGACAACATTTATAGTTAGGCCATAGGTAGAAGTTCTCCACGTTGAGATTTGCTGTGTGCTTGTAGCTGACGGGAGGCCAGCGAGCAGGCCGACGTTGGTGGCTTGTTCCAACTTAGGATTTTCCAGTTCGTTTCCGGTGAGGGGAGAGAGGGATAATGGCGAGTGCCAGGCACAGTGCAATGCACAAATATTGTAATACTACTGGCATTTGAAGTAATACGATGAAGTTAGGAACCTTTAAGGCCCTCATTACAAAATAGCCTGTTGCTAAATAAACAATACATTAGCTGATATAGTCACATTTAACGTAATGTGTTTAATTGACAATGAAAAGTAATAAATTACCAACGAAGACAAGACAGTTACACAACTAGCATGGCAATGTTTGTTTATAAAAATAATATATTAACTATTTCTCATTTTATTTTCAATTAATCTTTTGTATTTTATCTTGAAGTATTCAGTTACATCACTTATCTGTGGTATAAGAAATTGCACGATTATCATAAACAGTACAAAGGATGTTTATACTAATATAAAAACGTAAGAAAATATTTGTTTAATGTGTAGTGTAATTATTTTGATTTTAAGTGAAGTTTTAGAAATGTATTGGCTGAGCGCTGTACGTTGGCAAATCGGTTAGAACAGTTCACATGGGGAAGTTGATGACATAGGGGAAAAAACCCCGGCAGTTGAGCTTTGGGCGCGCGCGCGCGCCCGAGGGCAGGAAGTGACGAGGTCGGGAGCACGTGGAGAACTGGCCGGGCGGCGTCGCTCTGCGTCAGTCGGCATGTGGATCTCGAGGTGGTGACTTTAGATTTGTCTGTGGCAATCGCCACGTGTGGTTGCTCGTCGTAGACTGTACCAAGTTAAATCGAGTGCTACTGTGTGTTTGTGAATATTTAGCCGGTGGAACAAGGTATGCATCGCATTGAATTAAAGTGACTGTGATTTGTTAATATAAAACGTGTCGTCGCATAGGCATGAACATAAACGGTGTTTGAGACAGCCACGTGGTGTGAAAACAATTCGCGACAAATATTCATTTTGTCTGGGGGCTCACGAGCTATAACTTTATTTGGTAAATGTGTTGACGTACAGACGTATCAGCCACAGGGTTCAAATATTGTGAAATAAACAACATAAAGTGAACTTTCACGTGTTTTTCAAAAATAGTAGTTAGTACACCCTTTTCTCTCATGAACTTGATTTTATTATGAATTTGTTTTGTTAATCATATGCAGGGAGGGAAAGCTGTGAACGTTTGATATCATCCCCTAGAAAACGAGTCAAACAGTCGCAATCACAGTTCCAGTGTTTTTGAATGTTTAGGAATTTGGTTCGCAGCTGGTTGTTGTGAGTTTTAAAAATTAAACTTTCCCTATATTAAACTCTCACCCCAACCTTCACGCTCGCAGTCTTTACCATCGTTAATCCACTTTGTTGGCATATATTTCTCCAGTGCTGTATTTACAATGCATGTACGTTTTGCCCATAATTCCTCTACTTCCACTGTACAGGAACAAAATGATGTCCATTCATTCCTAAAGTGGGACACCAACAGTTGCTTATCTGCTCTTTATAGCACATACACTCTCTTAGGCTCCTTGACTGCTACAATGACATTGTTGACAAGGTCTGGCCTGTTTGTAGCTACAATGTCCAAAATATTTCCATTCCATATGGGCTGACGATTTAGCTGCTCAAAGCAGTGTTCTTAAAATGTACTGAACAATAGTTCACAAGACTCCTTGTCTGTACCCCCTGTAGTGAAAGTATAGGCGTCCCAATCTATCCTCGGCTGGTTGAAGCTGCCCGCAACTAGTAAAGCATGGTGTAGGTGAGTGTCTTCAAGCTACTGTTCATAAACTTTCTTAGAATGACACTGACACTTTGGTGGTGGAATTGGGTGGCCGGTCAAAACACCTAACTATTAACTTGATTTTTCCTATACCTGTTGCATGTGTTTAGATAACCTCACAGTCACTCTCGACTTCAAGCTCAGCAGAAGGAATACTTTTGTGGACCACAATGAACATCCACCTCCGATCTTACCCAATCTATCTTTGTGATATACATATCATTCTTCGTTAAATATTTCAAAGCTTCCAATATTGAGGTTCAGCCAACTCTGTCCCGAAAATAATTCAAGTCCGGAGATTTTCCTGCAGTGCAGTAAATTCAGAAACTTTATTTCTAATACTTAGAAAATTTACTGCTAATAATTTGGCTTGTGGTTGGAAACTAGCCTGATTAATAAGTTCACAAATTAGGTGATGAAGTTAAAAATGAAATGAGGTTTGTGAATGTCAAATCATTTGTGCTCATGATGTATGTACAGTAAATGCTACATTTTTATGTCAGCATTTTTCTTTTAGGTTGTTTCTTGAGTATATCTTCCTATGTTGTTTGAAATTTAAGTCTTTTGTGTCAAATGTAAGCATGGTATCTTTGGACACAACTTTAATTGTGATTTTTAAATGTAGCAGACACCATTTCTGCATGTAGTTCTTCAGTACAGAGCAGTGAAAATTTTGAGAGAAAATAGTAGAATATTATATCAACAATGTTTGTTACAAAGTTTCTTCTGTACTTCTTTGTTAATAACACATTCTATGTTGCCAGACCAAGTAAACAAACTAGTAAATATTGGATTCAAAGCTGAGGACTGTCTTCGTGCTCTGGAATGTTGCCATGGTGATATAGACGATGCAGCTATTTGGCTTACACAAAATGCTATCCCAGATTGCAAAGAGAATACTGACAGTTTGTCAGATAGACAAGCAGCTTTGGGTTTTGATGCAATCACAGTAAGTATTAAATTCTATAAAATTGTGTTTAAATTGTTGTTACAGTTTCAATCTATTCAATACAAACATTTTTGATACTACTAAAAGTTGCTATTTAATAATTATTTCCTTGCTACTAGTGAGATTTGGCAGGTTTTGCATCTGAATAGACGTTAACCACCTATCAGTGATTAAGTAGCTCAGATATGAATGAACATTGTAGAGAAATAATTGCGATTATATGTATAAGCCGTGGTGGAGTAGCCGAGTGGTCTAAAGCGTCTCGCTGCGGAGTGGGCGGTTGCCCGGTTGGAGGTTCGAGTCCTCCCTGGGGAATGGGTGTCTGTGTTGTCCTTAGGTTAGTTTACCTAGGTTTAAGTAGTTTGTAAGCTACGGACTGATGACCATGTAGTTCGGTCTGATAGATTTACAAACATTTAATTAATTAATTGTATGTATAAAATAGTCATGTAACAATGGAAAGTCCAGGTTGGAATTCAACAATATAATGAGGATAGCTTACAACTCACCGCAAAGACTGTGACATGCACGTAAAAAGAACACTCATATACATAGAATTCAAGCTTTTGGCCATTAGCTTTCATCAGCTTTATTACTGTTTAGTTTTTAAGTTGATAACTGTAATAACACAATGTCAAAGAAGTGTTATACTATGTATGTTGATCTAAGTGGCGACATTTGTCATCTCTTCCCATACTGGATCTAAACATTGTAACCTCTTTGACACAGCAGTAAATACTCTGAAGATGGCCTAATAACCCAAAAACCGGTTAAGTAAACAAAAATAAACTTGTAGAACACACACAAAATTGTTTTTTTTATTTTTTTTTTTTTTTTTTATTTTTTTGTAATTTATTTTTAATTTAGAAAAGGCATCGCTTACAGAACCACAGCGGCACACACACACGCACACACACAAAATCAGTGTCTCAGCTGCTGTGGCAAAACTGCAATGTGTGACTGTCCTATGATGGAGATTAGGAGGGAGCATGGTTAGGAGGGCGGGAGTAGGGAGAAATATACTAGTGCCATCTGGCAGAGTGTGCACAGACTACAAAGGTTAGGATAGGTTGCTAGGAGATGTGACGGCCATAAGGGTGCGAGAGAGGGCCCAGGGAGGGAGGAAAGGTGGAGAGACTGGAGTATGTTAGCATGATGGAAGGCATACATGTGGCTATAGTGCGAGCATATGAAATACACAGCCTTCTGTATGCTTGAGTGACAATTGTGCACTGTGACTGTTTAATATAATTTCTCACAGAGGATGCTGAAATTGAGATAATTGTCTGTATCTTGACTGTGATAAGCATTCAGGATGTATTTTAATTAGGGATGGGTCGAACCCCAATTTTACCGAATCGAATCCGAATACCAAATTTTTAATATAACTTGTGCCAAATTCCGAACCCGAATCAAATCTTCCGAATCTCTAACTCAAATAATCTGTCCCCTCAAGTACATGTATTTTAAAAGAATTACTAGTCTATCACAACCAGTGATGAAAATAAAGCCTTGTGGGATTTATCCCAAATGTCAATATTAAAGTAAAATTTAAGAAATTAAAATTTCATTTAGATTCTTAATATAAATCTTAAGGATTTTTTAATACCCCCCTTCCCTTTAAAAGAAATTTGTATGAAATATTTTGAGACATATGTTGTTTAGATGATCTAAAAGATACAGTAATAAGAAACTTTCTTTACTCTATTACAAACTGTTCCATTTTGATGAAATAAAAAATAATTGCATAAATAAGTCCTAGAAAGGGAAGCATTGCATATTTTTTTCCTTTTTTCAAAGGGGATGAGTCAAAAATAAGACCTGAAAAGATGAGTACATATTTTGGAGGTTGGAAAAATAGATTCTTAAAAAATGGGATGTGTAATTATTAAATAATTTTATAGTGACATATCAGGCATTCAATGAGTGGCGGACAGGACATTCAGACACAAAGATTTTCAGAACTGTCAAAAGTATTTAACAAGCAGATTGTGCATTCCGGATTTATTTATTTTTTCAAACATTTAAGATCATATAACTTGTCTGCACAGAGTTTATATTCATAGAAGATTTAAGAAACAGTTGCCATGCTTCATTTATAACTATTCCCGTTCACCATAAGAATAATACAAATGTAAACATTAGCGTGTTACGTATATTCTCTCACGTTTGCTGTTGCCTTTTGGGTTTATTAGGCAGACGGAAGTTAAATGTGCTAATAGCTAACACGAAAGATTACATGGCGTAATGTTTACATTTTTATTATTCTTATGGCGAAGAGAGTGAGTAATTTACGAATCACGATTCATAGGAACAACCACTTGCCCCTAATAGAAAAACACGTAAGTTGTAGCATGAAGGCAGCGGTTATAGCGTCAGCCATATTGATGCAATGGTAGTAGCTTTTAGATAAGACTTCAAATATACAGCTATTGTAGCAACACTAAACACCAAATAAGAATGGAAATAACTTTGAAACTAAATGCGGAAATATAAAAAAATGTTAGTAGACATTTTTATGAAATGTTTATAATAGCAATTGGATACTGGTACAGTAATTCTGAATCACTATCACTTGATCCTTTGTTATTCAATTCCTTCTTACTACAGGCACAGAGCATCATCTCTCATACAATCTACTGCATTCAATATCTGAAATTTGTAATGCCTGTTACGCAATCTGATTTGGAACCCAATTCTTTGTACCCTCATTTCATTGGCACACTTGTGCATTTTACATGACCCGTTGGTGTCAGTTGTCTGTCACTTTTTGAAAGGCAGTTAGTGTTTAAGCTTGGCCTTAAATGATTTATTGAATCAGATGTCAAGTAGTTGCTGAATTGACATCATCCTGCCTGGATGGTGCACAATTACAACTTTTTCTCCACATGATAACTACCTTTCTTCTTGAAATGCTAGTGCTTCATTACAGTTCACATACCCCAGCACTACACAAAATTCGACGAACAATATGTGAAATCAGAATGAAGCAACTCGTGCAAGAATCTTTACGCCTTATGTTTTGTTGATACTTAAGTAAAGAAATTTATTTTTGTTGCTACTAACATTTGAAACGCTGCAATACTAAAGTTCTATTTCCTTCATTGGAGGGTGTATTAAAATTAGGTAGTCGAAAATAGAAAGGAAATTAGACTTGTCTTCCTTCATTTATTAATTTTTATTTTTACGAGCGCAAAAGTTAGCTCCAGTACTTATATTTGCGCCTGCGAAGTACTTATATTTGTGCCTCTGTAGCACTGCTCATATTAGACAGAAAAAGTTACTTGTGGCAGCTCCTAATGGCATTTTTTAGAACTTCGTTCACTTTGTATTCAATTTAAACCCCAGGAGGTTTTTTGGGTCCCAAAAGCTGGAAAAAAGTATGGCTTAGATTCGGATAATACACTAGATGGTTTTTGCAATAGCCACACAACTACGTAGCTTTCGTAGTGGTTTCACTTGAATAAATTCAAAGTGAGATCGTTTTGTTTTATGATGTCACGTCTTTCAGTGTATCTATGGAAAATAAAGTAAATAATGCAAACGAAAGCAAACTGTTACACTAATAAATAAATAAATAACTTTGAAACTAAATGCGGAAATATAAGGATAGAACATTCTGAAACTGGAATGGGTGCAAATCATTTGCACGCCATTCATAACTGAAGGTTTCCATATTACACTTTAGATTCGGGATTCATAAGCATTTGGCCATTATGCATAGAATCTTGAATCCGAAACCAGTGAGCTAGATTCTGCGAATAATGGATTCGACTGAACCACTCGGACACAACCCTAATCGTAATTTAATAAAGAAAATGAGAGTGGGTTATAATTAGCAACCAGTGTCCATTTTCCTTAGCGCACAGGGCTAGGCATTATTGAACAGTATCACACGTCACAAAGAAAGTAGGTATAAAACATTGTGCCCTAGTGGATATATGTAATTGCAGATGTTTTGGGCAGGATATCACCATACAATTTTCTGCCATTTGCCTATTTGGAAAATTTCGGACAGAGGACAGCACTTATGTTTGTCAACAAACACACACTCTTGTGTTTGTTACTGTGTGGAGCTGCCAAGAAATTGAGTCATTTTTGGAGGAATGGGCCAATGTACACTGTGTTTGTGGGGTGGTGGACGGAAATGCTTAAGCTGTTTAATGCTTGTACATTCAACAATTTCTTAATTGTCAAGTGCCACACATTTAATGCCCTCCTCAGATCCCTCACAGAGGCAGGTTCACTTGAGGTGTGATTTTTCACTGGCAAGTG